>OY720456.1:22690466-23372966 GCA_963082715.1 Harpalus rubripes
CACACACACACACACACACACACACAGAAGTAAAAAAATATGTAGTTTGAATATTATATTTCATTTTCTTCTAGTTCAAGCCAAGTTAACTTGAAACTTATTTCAAATTTTCAAATAGCCTGAAAGTTATCTCTGTGGTGTTCTCTTCACAACATCTTTGAGATTTTGAATGCCTGTGAGGTGATACTGGCAAGCACCCTCTACAGTACAAAAATATAGTATTTATCGAAATTCGTGATTAAAAGCAGATTGGCACTTCTAGCAATAGGAAATAAGTCGTACTTATATACTGCTATAAAATTACAATTAAATTCTTGGCACGCTTACTACCTACTGTTTTATATTGTACAAGTGTGTTTTATACTAATTCTCAGAGCTGGATTTAACGAAAACTGATCTCTCATTGAAGACTTAATTATTTGCTTTTAGCATAATTGAGGGATGTTAGCAACAAGGTTTTGTTAACAACCAAGCAAATCACAAAAATATAAAAACTTTTGTAATTCTACAAATTGTAATTCTACAAATTAGTCCACCTTTGTGTTTCAAAAAAATATTTTTGAAAGAGGATTGAGTTTTTAGCAAAATATATATATATATATATATATATATATATATATATATATATATATATATATATATACCTGCTTTTTTAACGTTATGTCTTTTTCTATTTTTATAATCAGAATGTAAAATTAACTTTGTTTTTATGCTTATTTTATATTCAGAGAAAAATTGCCACAGTCTCATTACGAGCAACTATTTTTAATATGTTTGCTTTTTCTAAAAGAAATATAATTTTATCTATATACATATATTTCCAAATCTCCGGAAAATTCCTACTATTTTCTAGTCATTTACTGTTGAAAGGATTTTATACCCGAAAAAAATGGTAGATAGCTTTTTTGGGCTTTTGGGCGATGCGATAGTTTAACCATCTGTAATTATCTTCAGAATAATGATTGGGACTTCAAATTTTATCCACATATTCTCGGGTCATTTTAGTATATATTCCAACATTAAGTGGATTTTTGAAACCTCGTATTGGCTAGGAAGAAAGTTCCAAAATGTGTCAAATCCCAATGTTATTTAAATAGAGAAAATCAAGGGCATTTTGGCACGGTCAAATATTAATATTAAGCGAAAACATTGCCAGCACAGTTTTTATTTATTTATTTGGAACCATTTTAGGGAGCGTCCCGGTTAACTTGACCCCTTTTAAGGTCCAGCCTAATATACATATACTTTAAACAATTTCATATACTTATTTTCTCATATTTAAAATAAAAGCAAATATTTTTTAAGGTATATAGGAAAGTTATATTAAAAACATTAGAAACATTAAACAAAAAAAATCTGTCACCTAATAGCATGATTTATATTTGAAAATACCTGTTTCTTCCCTAGAAATTCTAGCGCAATTTTTTCATCACGCCATTTTTTTATAACGTATCGCAATTTCTTTTTTTATTGTGAACGATACTTAAGTCAGATTTACTTAAGTGAGGGGCCATTATTAGAAGAAATCTCGAGATAAATGAACAAAACTTAGAGCAATTCTATGACAATTGTTACAACTCGAAATATCACTGATATAAAAAAATATGTGAGGTTTAGGGGGGGGGCGATCGCCTCCCATCGCCTTTTCCCTGGGTACGCCACTGCGGACATTTGATATTGTTGAATAAACATAAATGACTTGCATCTCTTTGAATTTAAGTGTTTCAAGTTTATTTCAACTAAGTACAAATATACATAAATATTAATTTCCACGTCAACCTTTTAAGACAGTTTAATATTCAAAATCAAAATTTTGGTATATTGACACGTCACCATTTTACCATACTTGCAGTGAATAGCATCATTGTCTACTAAAAATTGATCAAAGTTTGCGATTTCCTGGCATTCGCACCGAGCAAAAAAATGCTGTTGCGAGATCTCAGCAACATGTGCAGTTTATTTTAAATGTCAATTTATGTCTTTGGAACAAAAACTTCTTTATTTTCACAGCTTCTCCTGTTGTTTTGTTTGTTTTTGCAGCATAAGAAACAAACACTCTCTGTGCTATTTTATAGCTGCGCTCCTTAAATACATTAGTGTCTGGATATTACTGCATTGGTATGACTTCATTGATGGCAGACCCGTGTTTGTTGTGACTCGCACTCAAGTAATGATTGCACGATCATGGCGAACTTATTCATTTGGTTTTTTACTTGAATTATAGAGCTATTCAACTTGAAAAGCCATCAGTAATTTCTTATACTGCCATAGAAGATTACACACAAGAAATGTTGATATTGTTTATTTATTTAAGGATAAGAAAACAAACATGAATGACTAAAGTTTCAAAAAAATGTTCTAACAACATGATAGAAATTTCTTTTACGGTGATCTGTATGAATAAATAAACTTAAAATATAGATTTTTATTTTGAATGGCTAATATTACAAACTACCCTAACAAGTTATATCGTTTATCCAATTCTAGGTAAAAGCGTTTCCATGTTACATTCGATTTTCATTTCTGTAAAGCCATTTGTTCATTATGAAATATTTACCTGGAAATGTTTTTTTGTTTAAGTACAAAATTTCTGTATAAAAGCTTTTTTAGCAGATCATATATTTATGCTCTAGCGATGTCAACAAATTTAATCATAAAAATACTTTTTTGTTCCTTCGTCCGGTGTGACTAGTTTTAGGTACATAATCTCTAAATAGTCCAGAAACACTTTGTTACCGTATTAGGGAAAAATTACAGACTTTTTGTAGTTACACATTGGCGTCACTGTTCTGTGTATTGTCAATTTTGATATACCTTATTTACAACACGTATATTTGCAAAATGTTTGCAAATGTAAGTACTAAATCGTAACCTATTTAATTATAATTGAATTTTGAATGCAAAAATTGTTTACTTGTCAGGTTATAAAATTCTTGTCATTTCACATTAAAATCTTCTGATGTTTCTAAGGTAAAAGAATATTGATTATTTAGACGTCCAGAAACTGCTTTACGATTGTTCGTATTTGAATAAATTCATACCCGCAAAAGTACAGTTTGTAGAATAACAAACTGATGATATAATTATTTGCTGTTTTGCACAATTATTAAATTGTTATACATGTGATTCCAAATATGAGAAAAAAATCAATGGCTGTGATATTTCGAGTAATTTTGATCTAAAAATTTCATAAACATTTGAAAATGACAATTTTAAAAAGTACAGAATTGCGAATTGAAGTAGGTATTTAATAATAAATTACAAAATTCTTGTAATATCTTAATTCATAATCACTAGTGAACTCTTTTTTTGGACAGGCCTCAGCGAAAATGCTGCCTACACACCAGTCTGTTATTCACCTCTTTTTTAGGCCTTCTAATTTCTTTCCTCATTGATATTTGTTAACATTCCACATTTTTTCTTCTGATTACAAATTCTTCTTTCTTAATTTTCTTAAAATTCTTCTCTTTTCTGCAATCCTTTTCAATATGTCATTCCAGATCCAGACTATTTCTCTCCACCCAATCTTCTCCAACCGTCGCAACAACCACATCACAAAATTTTCCAATTCCTTTTCCTCCTTCTTGTAGATTCATGTTTCGGATCCATACAACAGAAAAGTGTAACGGTCAAATTTAGGCGCCAAATTTAAACTCAGTTCATAACGCTGAGAACATAATTTTACTCCCCGTGTATTTCTTATCAAGAAAATTTTTGCTCAACTTTAAAGTCCGAGAAATCGCATAAAAGTAAATCTCTTATGCAAAACATTATATGTACCACCTAGACCGATCCTTTATCTCCTGGTTCCTACAATAATATTCACATGAACTGTGCACAGTTTATAATTATTTAAATAAAAATACAACACTACAAAATTTAGTGAATATATATCTCGATTGATGCTACAACCCCGATACGCAGTCAATCGCAGCATAGTTTGTGTTGCACTAGACCAGAAAAGTGTAACGGTCAAATTTAGGCGCCAAATTCAAACTCAGTTCATAACGCTGAAAACATAATTTTGCTCCCTGTGTATTTCTTACTAAGGAAATTTTTGCTCAACATTAAAGGCCGAGAAATCTCATAAAAGTACGTCTCTTATGCAAAACATTATATGTACCACCTAGACCGATCCTTTATCTCCTGGTTCGTACAATAATATTCACATGAACTGTGCACAGTTTATAATTATTTAAATAAAAATACAACACTACAAAAATCAATGAACGTATATCTCAATTGGTGCTACAACTTCGGTACGCAGCCAATCGCAGTATAGCTTGTGTTGCACTTGACCTATTTACGGGCGGGTGAGGAACTATCCACGACATACGGAATTTTAACTTATACGTAACATTTTAATTTCTAATAATTTTCTTACTCTACCTTTTCTAGGATTTTAAACAGTGCAATCTATTACTGAATAAACAAACTATCAAATACTTAACAAGAGCTGCTTAATTTCCTTTACAAAATATCTTTTTTTTGGCAGTAAAATCACACTTCCATAAGAAACCTATACTAGGGAAATCAAACTATGAACATTTTATATTTCTATATTATGTGCATTGCTGTTAATAGTTCTTGTAGTTAGCCCTAAATAATTTGAAGGAATTTGTAGGTTTCCTTTCTCCTTTCAACCGTACCTGTACGGGTTCCTCTTCCTTAGCTATTCTCTTTAATTTTGATTTCTTTATTCTTATTTTCATTCCATTCTCTTCACACTTCGTCCAAATATTATTCATCTTCCTCACTTAATTAGTATGTTAAAATTATATAATTACACCATTCCATCCTTCTGTGTTTATTATTTTTTTGGGCATATAATTTTACTCTTTATTTGCAAATTAATTAACAGGGGAGCAATAAAAATTTTGCTTTATTTTCATATGAAACACTCAATCTCGGCAAAGCAGTAAAATAATAATGGCAGGAAACAGCAATAAAAACTTAGGACCAACAGCATTTCGTGCTGAATGTTGAATTCATTTCACTTTTAACGAAGTCTCCGTTTCCAAGAACTGGCTGGTGACCAAGACGCACGTACCTACTCATAGATTTATGTTAATGTAATGTGTATTACAGTCTGCTATTAAATTTACATACATTGTCGTTATGGAGTGGATTTCGAAGAGGATTAGAAATTACACATCGTTCTTTCGACCCTTTTGTGAAAATAGTTATTAAATTTGGTTTACGAGATGTATGATAGTGAGTGAATCACGTATTTTAGTGTTATTAAGTGTTATCGTGTAAGTTTTTTATTCTGTTTTCGTTTTATTTATGGTATAATGGTTGTTATTATGGTAATGAGATATGTTTTATTCCAATTGATTTCCAAGAATCAAAGTATAGAAAAAAATATTTGCGTCACTCTTTATCTGTATCTCATTTATCAACAGTTTTGATTTATAGAGCAATTTTTGTACGTAAAACTGTCTATGAAATATATTGTAAGTAACGTTTTTATTTATTTTTTGTTTACAAATTTAACCTATAAGTGATTATTATCTTAAGCTCGCTTATCACGATCTAGATACCGTGAGTTTCAGCTAAAAGCCGTATCACACTACAATCATACGAGTATCTCTGACTCTTTTTCGCTGACTTATTTTGTATGAGCAACTCGACCTATCACTGCAATTTCGAACAACTGTTTGCTCTGACTTTTAGTGGATTTTCATACTTGAAGTTGGTTATGATATGGCTTCTTTAATGACAACATATTTCAAATTTGTTTGACATATCAAATTATTTCAAGTAAAATGAATGAAAACGATGGAATAATGTAATTGTGGGCAAGCATAATAATTTTATGTGCATCAAACAAGGAAAATGTGAACTTCTGAGGTTTCTGCAGTTATATTTTACTCCGTAAAGTTACATTCCTGTAGTTCAGAGACAGTTGCGCATGCGCAGTAGAAAAGTCAGCGATAAATTAGTCAAATGAAATGAAACCGATTCCATTTCATCTGACAGCAGGATCCGTGACTTCCTTGTAGCTTATAGCTATCACACTGGACTAAGTCAGCGATATGAACAGAAGTCATGGATAATGCGTGACAAGTCAGAGATACTACTTCTAGTGTGATAAGGTCTTAAGATGCAATATTTACTATTCTGTTATTAATGTAATACTGTGGATACTAGTTACACATTTACATCGATCCAGACAAAATGCCTTGCAAAATGCAAAATAGCTTGTCAAAGTTGTCAATGTCAAATGAACTGGTCATCATAATTTACTGATTTATAAAAAATACTTAAGGAAGTAATAAGGGTAGTACAAATAAAAATCAATATATTTCATATCACAAATCACAACAATATTTAATTAATTCGCCAAAAATTTGTAGACAACTGATTATTTTCTTCTATCGCACGTAGTAAATTATTTTTATCCAACACTGACTTATAATATACTTATTACTATGGTTATTTGAAATAACTAATGTACAAAATTACTCACTCCGTGAGAGAATATTTTAGAAGTCACGGAGGAATTATTACTGATTTTTGTGTGTGTGTGTTTTTTTTTAATATAAATAAAAAGCAATTTTACAAAATTATCTTATTACTGACATAATTTAGCATTATGAAATTTATTTAAATTAATATTAACATCTTTTCACAATGACAGCTGTCATGTACGGCTGACGGAATGAAACGAAAACGAGAAACAAATTAGTGGCTACTTGCTTCGGAATTAAATTCAAAGATGCTGCTTGTGCTTCTAAGTGAATAGGTACGTTTTAAAGGAAGGTCCCCATTTTCACACATTTTAATGTATTTTTCTTTCAAATATATCCCAATGACAGATAATAATTATTACATGATTTTTTTTTCAATAACAATATAACAAAACCATAACAATCATTCTATGGCTACTTTGTAATTTAAAATAAATCAATTGACTTGTCAGTGTCAAATGACGAATGAAACCGTAAAAATGATTTACTATACTATGAATATATTAAGATTGGTCGACGGGCAGTATCCATCTTCAAAATTTACAATAGGTTTGTTCGTTTCGCACCCTTGCGTCTTCGGTTTACTGCCGCGCCCATATACTTTGTATGTAGGCGGCAGTAAAGCGTAGACGCAAAGTAGCGAAACGAACAGACCTAATGTTTAAAACTCATAGATTCATGCCACAAACAGAACAACCAGCTGATGGATGAGGCAAAATTATACCGCCATGTTTAATGCTGCTCTCTTGTGACTTGTCGAGTTTGATATTTAGATTTGGTAATATAATCTATAGGTAGTTATATTCCAAATCCAAATTTCATATTTCTAAATTTGTAAATCGTCCATAAACCATCGTAAGCGTCTTAAGTATGTTTTTATTTAAAATCTAAATTATAAATTCGTAAATCTAAATTATAAATTCGTATAAATAGCCTCTAATTATATTTTCCCGAAAAATTTTCGTTATTTATTACTATAGTATTTAATTCAAGTTATTAATTTAACAAAAAAAAAAAAAAAAAAAAAAAAAAAAAAACAGAGGCTATTGTTATAAATAAAGATTAAGTTTAACAATATCTGCTATAACAACATAGTTTTGGAAACAGTTGTATATTGTTCAATATATTTTCCATAACTAAGAAATATTTTAGTAAAATGTATTTGTATGATTCTAGAACATCTGGATACATATACTTGAAGACAGAAATATCCGTATGTTTCATACAAATTCTTGTTAGTCATTATTTTCATACTTAAACATAACGACGACAAAACACAGTCCAGTTCTTAAAGGAGAAAATTTATGGCATTTAAATGTGTCAAACTTTATGTACTCTAATGACTGAAATTCATTAACATTTATTATTGATTTAGTAACTATCGTAGCAATACATTTACGTCTCTTTGAGTTGTTACTTTGCATTTATAACTTGTCTAGTCTAGAATTAAGAGAATGGAAGTTAACAACGGAATTAGTTTATGGTTGTGAGTTGTGATATTCGTTCATGATTTTAAGTAGATACTGGTATGAAATACGACTTTCAATTTAGCGGCATGTGTGAAACAGAAAAATCGAATAATTTAATTACGAAAATAAATTGATGGAAACTGGTGGAATGGAACAAGTTTCATTTTCTATATAATTTTTGGTTACTTTTCCATTGTCAACTCTATAGTTACTGTAGTACCCATTTGACAATTCTAACTATATTTGTCATTTCTAATTCTAAACTTTGTCTAGATCTAGATGGTAATATTCAGAAGTTGGTAGCCAGCTTTCACCAAAATTATATTATTATAAAATTGTTGTGTAATTGCTCAATGTTTTTTTAAGATAAATTGATCGATTAATCTCTCAATAAATTATTCAATTTATTGATATATGGAAAACCGTTAAGAAGAATAAATTTATTTACTGTTTCACAATACAGAAGACTGGCTGTAGGCTGTAGTTGACTTTCATACCAGGTGATTTATTAAGTAGATTATAAGGGTTAACAACTGAACTATAATCGATTTATCTCATAATATTTACTTTACCGTTACGATTTTCTAAAATTAAAATATTATAATAGAGACTAGCTGTGGTTCAAACTACCCACATTTGAATCACAAAGCTCGCAGTCGAACCTCATTGGACCAAGTTCAACACTCTTTAACCAACGAAGCGTCTGTATATTAAAATAGCAAAATAAAGAGACATATACGAGTACATCGATACAATGATACATTTATAAGAAAATGATGCAAGCTATTCTAAGGTTAGTAGTAATGTATTGTATCGTATATGTTATACTTAAGGTACACTTACTTTAGACCTCAGATTTTTGTGGCTTAACCTTAAAATCAACTTTGATATTATGAAGGTGATGATTTTTAATTTAAATTGAAGTTTTGCTAACTCTAGTTTAGCATGAGTATAATTTTTTTAATGAGAATCCAAATAATATAGTCTCTATGTCATTTTTAATACCGGTTGCCCCAATTATGAGTATTTTGGGCTAACGTACGCCTACTACAGTGCACAAATTTTAATACATAGATCTAGAAAGTACATGCCTATGACTATGGTGGCGCCATACGGTATATCACCACCGCCTGCTCCCATTTATTTGTGAATTTTATTCTATATTTAAATTATTCTATAATAAAACAAGCATTAATATTATATCATAATAAATCAAGATGTTGAGAACACTCGTAACATTTTAGTAATTAACGTATCAAGGGTGTTATAAGGCCAATAACGAGGTCAACAGTGTACTTTTCGAGGGCCTCTGGCCCGAGATGTGTACGTTGAACGAAGGCATTATTGTCCGTTTAACTCCCGTGGTGCGTTCAACGTTTAACGTCCAACTATAATTTTTTAATATTCTACGGATTACGGATCAGAAAGTTTTAATAAAATTTGCGGAATAGGTAGGCTATGCATGCGTTTGCTTGTTTTTTAGGCTTTATCCCAGTATCAATATCAATTTATTGACAACATTACCATAGCAACAACCTATAACACGCTCTAGGATGTTATTTGGTATAAAACAACCCTGAAAACAGGTTTGTTATGATAATAATAACATACCAGTCGGACGTTATAGCTATTAACATACCTAGGAATGTTATGCACATCATAACTGCCGCAGATGTCAGTTTGAAATCCGAGGTCGTAGAGCGAGGATTTTAAGACATCTAAGGCTTGTTATGATTAATAACATCCGTGGTTTGTTCAATAGTTTATCGGTTTCAGAAAATTAAGGCATTATTGATAATAGTATATTATGTTATTAGGAGTAGAAAGCCGTCTTTTTGTGTTGAACCCAGCTATTGCGGCCGAGGCGTTAGCCGAGGCTAGGCAAGCTGGGTAAAACACAAAAAGGGCGTTCTACTCCGAATGACATATACTATTTTTTCTTCAAGTGTTTTAAATAATTTTTTGACATTTTTTTGGAATTTTTTTATTTATAAAATTTGCAATTTCAGCCAAAGCTGGCTGTGTACGCTACAAAACACAAACGATGCAACTGTCAAATAACAATTTTCAATATGATCTGTGTTGCTGTGGTGAATGCCGCCGCCAGCGGTGAACTAAGAAACTAACATATTTTTTACTAGTACAACAATATCAACATTTTTGTACTAGTAAGACAATGAATATCTTCTATAGCGTGTGTACAGTAGCATAATATGCATATTATAATATGCTTGAAGAAAAATACCATTTTTTGAAATTTTCTCATTAATGCTACTTTCAGATTGCTATGGTTAACATAACAATTATTTTGACATATATGTCAGTATGACAAATATTCAAATTATGTGCTTTATTCCTCATGTTTATTACTTTAAAATAAAGTAGACCGTATTTAGAACGATAGGCTAACGTTATCTGTATGTATTAATGAAAAGCATTATATTTTCATTTTATTTTATTTTCATTTTGTAGACCGTTTTTGTTAGTATGGTAATAATATTACCATAAAGATACAGTTATTACTTAGTTACCAGCCTACTTGTGTGCATGTAAACAATGGAGTAATATCCTGAAACGAGGTAAAATAATAAGCTCTGCGACTTTTAAATATTAAATTAACTGTAAGTACAACTTAGCACAGTAGTACTTAAGATTATATCGGTGCAAACGGCCATAAGAAAATTGAGACCTACCCATCCTTCCTTATTATAATTTTTTTAGATTATTAAATACCTAGAACTAATTTAAACGTCTGCTTTTATTTTGGTGACCAACTATACCGTGCATTTACATTCAACTATTATTATTACAAATAAAAGGCGTGATGGATTTCACTAAAGTTAGATATTTTCATGGATAGTTCCTAATTTGGCTCTGACATCTAGTCTAGATGAATCACGGTCAGTCCTCCCGCGATCAGTAGATCAGCGCCCGTCTCAAGGCCGGCGAAAGTCTTGCGCTAATTACAGGGTACTGCGAAGGTAGGTGGCGCTAGACGCTTCGTGCATCCTCCACACTATATGGAGTAGCCAAGGGGGCTCGCATCGAATCGCATACTGCATATGCATACCGCAGATGAGATCATCATCACGGGAAAATGTAAATGGGATCAGTTTGTAACGTGGGATACATCATCGACGGGGAGATCAAAACAGCGGTGGTCATTTTTATAACAGATCATACTTGTAAAATTTCTTAGTGGGGTATCAATATTCATATTTTTCTTATTAAAACCTGTAGTACATAACCTTAATTTAAATATAATATGAATATTTTGTCGGCTTTTCAACTCTGTTGCCCGATTGCAGAAACGTTAATCAACGCATTGTTCGACTAGCGGTTCATCAAAACGAACAAATTCGAATCACTTATCTTGTTCTTATGACATTTAAATCATTGCTGTCAAAAAATCGAGTTGCATTTGTTCGTTTTGATGAACCGCTAACCGAACAATGCGTTGATTAACGTTTCTGCAACCGGGCATCAGAGTTATAGCCCTATATCAAATGCTTTTATTTATATCATTTTACAATTTTACATTTCATCTTACAATGTGTTTGAAGACACTTACAAACATCCAAGCCCCTGGTGGGAATCGAATCCACTACCCCAGGGTCCAGCCGATGAAGGTAGCTTTGAGCGCTGCTGAAGTACTCTGCCTCAATACGCTCGACCACCGAGGCGGCATTGATTTAAGAAAGAAAAATATTGATAATGGTTGAAGAAACTACTCGGAACTGCAGTCACTTTTTATTGAATTAAACTAATGTTTCATACATCATACATATACATACATTCATACATACATAGGTCATACATCTTCAGGGCTTATTGTATGACCGAAACGTCGGTTTAATTCAATAAAATGTGTTTGGCTGCAATTTCGAGTAATTTCTTTAACTATTATCAACTCCTAAAACAGTCGATCATCGTTCCCATCAATTAAAAATATTGTATCATCAAATTTTTCAATATTAACAATGAGTTAATAGTTTGTATATTTGAAATAAATTGTGAAAAATTGTAAGCCATCGGCATTCGAACCCGAAACACTTATCTTGCCGGGATAGTACTCTACCAACTAAGCTATTGGCTGCTCTCCTCTCCGTAGCAAAATAATCTTTCACTTTTAAGGTCGAATAACTGCTGAGGATTTATTAATCGTCTCATGATTAGATGTGGGGTTGCTAAGCAACCACTGCCTTTAAACGTCTAGTGAACGAGTCATAATTTACTCAAAGCCCTACCAGACCAAATTTTCATATTAACAATGAGTTAACAGTTTGTATATTTGATTCACAATTTATTTCAAATAGGCAAACTATTAACTCATTGTTAATATTAAAATTTGGTCTGGTAGGGCCTTGAGTAAATTATGACTCGGTCACTAAATGTTTACAGGCAGTGGTCGCTTAGCAACCCCACATCTAATCATGTGACGATGAATAAATCCACAGCAGTTATACGACCTTAAAAGTGAAAGATTGTTCAGCCATCGAGAGGAAAGCAGCCAATAGCTTAGTTGGTAGAGCACTATTCCGGCAAGATAGGTATCCCGGGTTCGAATCCCGATGGCTGACAATTTTACTCAATTTATTTCATCTAATTTTTCATCCAATACAATCACGCGATTTTGAAAACGATATGATTTTTAAAATCAAAAATATTGAACCGATATCAGTGTAGTAAATTATAGTGCACATGGTCATAATAGCTGTATTCTTTTTGGTCAAAATCTCAGTTCGTCTCAGCTCATATAAGGTGAACTCAATAAATTTTTGTTCTTATTGTTCTAAGCTGAGCTAAGTCACCTTCCCCCTTACCGATACTTTTCTATATCACCCGCTAAATAAACTGAAAATGATCTGAACCATGTAGTTACATGTTGTGAGAAGAAATGGCAGTTTGTAGGTTATAAATGTAATATAAAAGTTGGATCTTCTTGGTTGATAATCATGTATGGTACCTAATGAATTTTCGAGTAAGAATATTACTCTTTCTTATATGAAATATTGTTTTTTTCATAAACATCTCGGTTCAATTCATATAAACTCAGTTATCAAATGAGCTGAGCAAAAATATTCCAAAAAGAATATTTTGAGTGTTAAACTTGACAGCTGAGCAGGTTTTAAGGTTAGTACAATAAAATTCACATTGTGTATCATACAAGAAACAATTTGATATGGAAAAATTGTATACAAAATGTATAATAAATAAACTAGTCATTTCTCTTCAAAGATCAAAGTGACTTCAAAAAGTTCTTGGAATACATATTTTAGTGGTAACATGTTTAATAACTGACATTTACTTTATGATCTTTCATATATTTTTCTAAAGAAGCAATTTTGAATGTATAAAAGTTCATAGAAATTTGGCTTTGAAGTGAATTCTACCAAAGTCCAAACGAAATTAATTATTTGTTATAAGGTCAATAGTCGAATATATTATTGTTTGATAAACCCTATTTTTAAACTGTGTTGCCTTATTGTAGAAATGTTTTAAAAATAACGATTTATCTGATAAGTGATTGATAAATGATTTTTAAATCCAAATTATTTATTATTTTAAATGGCACAAAATTGACCCAAGTGGTGCACTCTCCACGCCAGCAATGAGTGCCCGTAAGGTGACGTCTGGTAAACGCCCGCACGGTACAAATATGTCATCATCATTACCGATCTCTGTATACAAAGCAAATTGGCATACCCAGCAATGGGTAAATATGCCATAATGATATATTTATTTTTATTTATATTGTAATAAATATGGGGTGCTGTGAGGAACTATAAAAGTCGCATTCACATATAAAAATTAAGTTCAGGTTTTTACTTTAGGTATAATTCACTTATTACATTGATTTAATATCATGGAATCTAAAATAAATTATAAACAAAATTGTAATTTCTGAATGCACCATAGATTGGAACAGGCTATACCTAATATAATAGTAATATTGGGAAACAAGTTTAAAATGTCCAACATTTATTGAAAACATTTATTGGTAGCATTTTTAAAAGTACGTTAGTAAAATTTGTTATTAAAGGTGCATTCACAAATGAAAATTAGGTTTAAGGTTTTTGTTTAAGTTTAAGTCATTCATAAATGTAATTTTAAATTACATGAAAATTAGTTTTGATATGTACAGACATCTGTGTAAATGCTTCAAAAACAAGATTAAAATATCGGTAGAGCAGTACTCAACAAGACACCTGTGCATCGTGAAACTGTCATTCGCTTGGCATTATTGGTTATATTTCAGCAATTAAGTTATGACAATCTCCATGTTCTTCTCACATTTGTTTAAAAAGCCGAATCCACCAAGTGAATCCTAACTAATGATGGTTGTATATATCTATATCATTTCAGACTCGTTCTCATTGATGAAGTTTGTGACGTCAAACTAAATCATAAACCTAAAGTTTAGACCTTGCAATGTTTAGCTTTATGATTTGGATTTAGAGACCCTAAATTCTGAAGTGTGAATGGAGTCATTACATAATATGCGGCCAAAGTCTTTAAATATAAAGTATAATCAATAAATCTAAACCTAATTTTCATTTGTGAATGCACCTTAATACTTGTTAGTTTTTCGGCAGAATAGCACAGTGGTAGACTATGCTAGCCTCCGGATTCAAAATTCTTGGGTTCGAATCCGGGTCAGGTCGGAAATTTTTCGAGGAATTTATCTTTACTGGGCTGGATCGGTACGTACTCACGTTGCCTTTTGAAAGGCATGGGGAAAATACAATTTTTCCCTAGTGGCCGTTAAAAAAATTGATTTAAATGCTTACTGGAATCTGCAACCGTTTTCTTTTCCACTTCTAAAACACTTGCGTTCCCATGGCAAAAACTTCATTTCCTAAACCTGTCTGCACCTCGAATTAACTTTGCATCCATCTAGCATCCAGTTTCCAGCTGAATGCACAGTGGATTCACTTATAAACACATCTCTAACAAAGACTGCATCCCCTTTGAATCTCGTTAAACCAGAAGCGCAAGTAATGCACCATTGTAGCAACTTTCGCAATGCGAAGCTGCAGCTTTGGCCATTCAGTGCGAGCTTTGTTACGCGTCGCGAAATTAAAATTTAAATAGCGCGAAATATTGCAATCTTGGACCGGGATGCTGGGAATTTTTCTCCCCTGGTTAATTTCGGTTTTATTGTGTGGATTGCTAAAGTGCGGTACACAATGTGCACTGCAGTACGCGTATATCATATTAAGTACGCTTAAATTTTGCATGATATGTATGCGCATTTTAATATGAATTATAATGGAATTTTAAAGAACCTGTTGAAAATATTGTTTGCAGTGTTATGGTTGTGCATTTTTTAGAAAAGGGTGAAAATAAAAACTGCACAATCTTTTCAATAAATTAAAAATTTAAGCATTTATATTAAAAAGTTTTACCGTTTTTACCACAATTTGCGTTGATCGTTTTACAAACTTTTATTTAATTTCATTTGTTAGTTCGTTAGTTTTTTTGTTTGTTCGTTTGTTTGTTTGTTAATTAGTTAGTTATGGTCAAATCTTGTAATCCTATTTTGATCCAGTTATATACACAGTACACATATACAGGGTATTTCCTTTAAAACAACCAGCGCTTTTTTGGGCGAACTAATGACTACAAAAAAATGTTGTATACAAGAAATGATCAAGAATAAGGGGCTAATTTATTAATAATAACAAACCGAAAATTCGACCAGTGGTTCTCAAACAGTACAACAAAATTATATTTTTTTAAATGGTATCCTATATAATTTTTTAGCCCTTTAGATAGAGAATTTTTTCTGATTTCAACGATATAAATATGGTGTAGGGTTGTATAACAATTATTTCGAGAAAACGTATTAAAAATAATGTTATAATATTACAATAGGCTATGCAATACACAGGTATTGATACGTCTGTTGCCTAGTTACGTTAGTAGTAAACCCATTTTTTATTACATTATTTCTAGTTTTTAATACCATTTTTCTTGAAATAATTGTTATACAATCCTATGCTATATTTATATCGTTGAAATCAGAAAATAATATTCTGTTTAAAGGGCTAAAAAATTATATAGGATGCTATTTAAAAAAATATAATTTTGTTCTACCGTTTGAGAACCACTGGTTGAATATTCGGTTTGTTACTATCGATACATTATCTCCTTATTCTTGATAATTTTTGGTATAAAACATTTTTCTCTAAAGTTGTTAGCTCGCCCAAAAAAGCACTGGTTGTTTTAAAGGAAACACCCTGTATACTTATTTCCGTTAAGAGTTCAATATTATTCTAAAAAAAAAACTTTATTGCTTGTAATTTCGGGATTTCGAATGTTTTATCTCCTTTGAACAGATGGACGTATATACAGTATGACCTTTTTAATCCGAACATGCTCTAATCCGAACCTCCAGTAATCCGAACAGCGTCAACTCGAAGCCATAATCCGAACAACGCCTCGTTAATCCGAACAGCAAACTGATTCCTGTTACCTAATGAGACAATCACTTGGTTTCATGTTCTCTGTTACCTAAATGAGGGAATCCAGTAGATTCATGTATTCTGCTACCTAAATGAGAGAATCCCATGATTTCATATTCTCTTATTCTGCTACCTAAATAAAGGAATCCCTTGATTTCATATTATCTAAAAACTGCTCCAAAAGTCTAGGACTAAACTTCTTACACCACATTTTGATTATGGTTGGACTGAAGACGATAATCTTCAACTATTACAGTGGAGGGACAGAATGGAGTTGGAGGGTATAGAAAAACAAATAAACGAGGTTACTGCACTAATAAACCAAATTTCAGAAAATGTCACACGACAACAAGCTCTTGAATGGGCTATCGGACTTGAAGAATCATGGGAATCCACAAATGTTATGAATATTTTGGACCATATTCAGAATGAATCAAGTTCCAACGAAGAAGTAGAAGTGATGCCAGGACAAAGCACAAAGAGGCAGTCAGAAGTTTGAAACGTGTTTGAAGTGGGCTGAAGAAAATGTCCGTATGTATGTATGTGTGGATGTGTGTGTGGATGTGTGGATTTTGGATTCACGATTTCTCAAATACTATAAGACTTAAGACATTTTTAACTACGGATTCCTCAATCTAACAATAATGGGAAGAGTTGATTAAGTTTTGGTAACAATTGGACAACCGGAACTAGTAATTACAAGAAAAAAAATCTGATGTGGCCAACACATAACCTCTCGCCAGATATTTTACCTGGTCGTACGCATAAAACGAAAAATATTTTTAAATACAAATACATATATTCATGTCTCCCTACAAAATAATTCTAACATATATTTGCAAAATCTATGGGATATTTTAAAATAAATTATGTACAATACATACATTTTCTTTATATTCAATATCCTCACATTTTCTTTTTCTGCTTTCCTTTTCTTTTTCTTTATATTTGTCATTTTTTCGCAAATTCCTTTTATATTCTTTTTTATGTATATTCTTTTGCGTTGTTGACTTTTTTTTATTTTCATAATCTTTATAATAATGTACAAATGTTTTTGACAGAGGCATACAAATATTTTTGACAGTGACATATATGTGCCAATTACAAACATTTGAATTTCTTGCCTTGTAGTAGTTTGATCTGAGGTTTTTTACGTCAAATTATTTTATATGCCTTTCTTTATCTCTACATCTATAGAAGATATAATAATGAATTTATAATTATCGAATAAAGAATTTAACGTTCTGTAATATAAGTATTTACATAAATTTTCGATAAATAATATTTAGATGATTTTTTTCTTGTAACTACTATTTCCGGTTGTCCAATTGTTACCAAAACTGACTAGACTCTTCCCATTATTGTTAGATTGAGGAATCCGTAGTTAAAAATGTCTTAAGTCTTATAGCATTTGAGAAATCATGAATCCAACATCCACACTTCCACACACACACACACACACACACATACGGACATCATTGTAAAAATGTTATAATCGGATTCTAGGGACCTTAAAACGTGTTTATTCATTAAAATCTGGATATGCGATTTTTAGCATGAATACAATACCTCTCTTAGCGAGAGGTAAAAAACCATGTAAATATTATTTATCGAAAATTTATGTAAATACTTATATTAAAGAACGTTAAATTCTTTATTCGATAAATATGAATTCATTATTATATCTTCTATAGATTTAGAGATAAAGAAATGCATATAAAATAATTTAACGTAAAAAATCTCAGATCAAACTACTACAAGGCAAGAAATTCAAATGTTTGTAATTGACACATAAATGTCACTGTCAAAAATATTTGTATGCCACTGTCAAAAATATTTGTACATTATTACGAAGATTATGAAAATAAAAAAAAGTCAACAACGCAAAAGAATATACGTAAAAAAGAATATAAAAGGAATTTGCGAAAAAATGACAAATATAAAGAAAAAGAAAAGGAAAGTAGAAAAAGAAAATTTCAGGATATTGAATATAAAGAAAATGTATGTATTGTACGCAATTTATATTAAAATATCCCACAGATTTTGCAAATATATGTGAGAATTATTTTGTAGTGAGACTTGAATATATGTTATATTAAAAAATATTTTTCGTTTAATGCGTACAGCCAAGTAAAATATCTGGCGAGAGGTTATGTGCTGGCCACAGCAGATTTTTTATTGTGAGAATGTAGACATTCTTAAAGAATTTAAAAAATGGATACTTTCTGTAATTTGTTTGATAATCCAAATCAACCTGTGCATTTATTAGTTCAGATTAAAGAGATCCGACTGTACTTGTATAAAATATGTTCTTTTAAGAACCTTTTCCGAATTATTCATAAGAGGCATAATAATTTATATCTATATTTATTTGTATTCAGAGTGGATTACATTCTGATTTTCTTGATAAAATTTTTAAGTCGTTTAATAAAAATCGTTAGCTCCTCATTTCTTGATTAAAATGTACCTATCTTAGACATTTCTTTGTGAATAAATTTAAAAATAAAGCAGGTAGCAAACGTCATCTGACTACGATCTGCTTTTTCGAAAGCTCTGCAGCATTTGGTTTTAAATGACCCATTTATCTGTCCATGTGACGGGCATAAAAAGGGACTTCCTTTGAGAATTTTACTTTTTTATTCCATGGCATAAACACGATGACAACATACTCATTAGTGGCGGCATAAAAAACAAACGTTTATTGCTGGAGAGATGCTAATGGCTCTATTCTCCAGTATCTTCAATTTAGTTTGCAACTAATTAATGAATTTACTAAATTGCTTATATTCTTTAATAAAACGAAGTTCCTCTTTTTCAAAAAAAGTAATGGTTGGAAATTATTAATTTTGCTTATTGTGTCATTTAATAGCGACATTCACATTATATTACTTATCTCAACAACTGTGTAGAACTGTAGAGGAATTCGATTTCTCATTGTTTTTTGTTACTTTTTCTCCAGAATTAACGGGACAAATAAATAAAAGAAAATAACTCCGTAACTCTAAATTTGTTATTTTGTGAGCCCATTGATTAAGCATAACGGTTTATTTAACACCTTGAATTGTAATTATTTATTGTACACGAAAGTAAATGCATATTTCGTAAACGTCTTTAGATTAATATGATTATTAATTTATATTTCTTTTGTTTCAGGTGAGTTCAAAGTTCAGATCTCTTACTGCCTTTTCCATATAAGTAAGTAATAGATTATGTTACAACTAAGTAAAGTTACGAATAGAGCTTTAATATAAAAACGACCTGAACAGGGCAGATATGACGTCATTACCAATATCAGCGAATGAAAGCAGACTAACTCACCTAGAAATGGGTAATTAGCCGTGATGGTACAATTATTTTATACATTTAAATGAAAAATGTTTAAAAATATTAATACAAAGGGTATCGAATTCGAAAATTATGACATTAAACCTCTGTGATGTCATCACTGCTGTGTAAGACAAGCAACGAGAGCGAAAGAGATAGATGTGGAAAAGACGGAAATAGTAAACAAAGCAACAGAAAAAATGTTCGGCGAGCACTAGTGACGTTACACAACAAAACTTATATTTGAATAATACATAAATATATTTTTACCTTCCGTCACCTTTAGGTAAGGAAGGTATTGTCTTTGGTCAAAAAATTCGGTGGTGAGTTTTTGATGAATAAGCACGTTTTAGGGTCCCTACAATACGATTTTACTATTTTTACGATGATGTCTGTATGTGTGTGTGTGTGTGTGTGTGTATGTGTGTGTGTGTGTGTGTGTGTGTGTGTGTGTGTGTGTGTGTGTGTGTGTGTGTTTGTGTGTGTGTGTGTGTGTGTGTGTGTGTGTGTGTGTGTGTGTGTGTGTGTGTGTGTGTGTGTGTGTGTGTGTGTGTGTGTGTGTGTGTGTGTGTGTGTGTGTGTGTGTGTGTGTGTGTGTGTGTGTGTGTGTGTGTGTGTGTGTGTGTGTGTGTGTGTGTGTGTGTGTGTGTGTGTGTGTGTGTGTGTGTGTGTGTGTGTGTGTGTGTGTGTGTGTGTGTGTGTGTGTGTGTGTGTGTGTGTGTGTGTGTGTGTGTGTGTGTGTGTGTGTGTGTGTGTGTGTGTGTGTGTGTGTGTGTGTGTGTGTGTGTGTGTGTGTGTGTGTGTGTGTGTGTGTGTGTGTGTGTGTGTGTGTGTGTGTGTGTGTGTGTGTGTGTGTGTGTGTGTGTGTGTGTGTGTGTGTGTGTGTGTGTGTGTGTGTGTGTGTGTGTGTGTGTGTGTGTGTGTGTGTGTGTGTGTGTGTGTGTGTGTGTGTGTGTGTGTGTGTGTGTGTGTGTGTGTGTGTGTGTGTGTGTGTGTGTGTGTGTGTGTGTGTGTGTGTGTGTGTGTGTGTGTGTGTGTGTGTGTGTGTGTGTGTGTGTGTGTGTGTGTGTGTGTGTGTGTGTGTGTGTGTGTGTGTGTGTGTGTGTGTGTGTGTGTGTGTGTGTGTGTGTGTGTGTGTGTGTGTGTGTGTGTGTGTGTGTGTGTGTGTGTGTGTGTGTGTGTGTGTGTGTGTGTGTGTGTGTGTGTGTGTGTGTGTGTGTGTGTGTGTGTGTGTGTGTGTGTGTGTGTGTGTGTGTGTGTGTGTGTGTGTGTGTGTGTGTGTGTGTGTGTGTGTGTGTGTGTGTGTGTGTGTGTGTGTGTGTGTGTGTGTGTGTGTGTGTGTGTCTGTGTCTGCGTGTGACAAAATTTTCTAATGCGATAACTCTAATACTACAATTCCAAAAATTATAATTCCTTCGTATTCCTCTTCGTTACAGCCATGTGAAGAGCTGATTAGATTTTGGTTATAATTGGTCAACCGGAAGTACCCTCATTTGAAGATTTTAACAATTTTTCTTGAAAAAACGATGTTAAATATCATTTTTTCACATTTAATGTTATTATAAATATTAAAGAATTATTTATTCTCTATACAATTTGAATGTATTTTATACTTAATATTAAATGGACATAGAGTTAAAAAATTATAAAGACATTAAATATCATATATATTAGTCAGCTTTGCTATAACTCTGGAAACAGCTGCTACATTAAGAAAATAGAAAATTCTGATTGAAAGGTGTCAGTGTCAAGTGCAGTTGACAGTATGTTTATGTTATAATTTTACTGGAAATAAAGGATGTTTTGTTAGAAACTTTCTGTTAGGAATTTGTTTAAAATACATACAACTGCCTTAAGGTAATGTACAAGAAATATAATCTTTTTCAAGGAACTTTCTGTATGACATTTATACAAAATACATAGAACTGACGGAAGGTAATGTGCTGGCCACATCAGATTTTTTTATATTATTTTACCGCATACTCCAGTAGTCCACTTTTACTGGAGTTTAAACTTTTATAAGCAACTTTTTATTCTCATATGAATGAAAGAGATGACGACAGTAATATTTATTGATATTCAATTCCTGGATCAAAAATTTCGTTTGTTGAGTCAATTATAAAAAAATCTGATGTGGTCAGCACATTACTTTCCGTCAGTTATATGCGGTATTATGAAAATTTTACCGGTGAACTGTTACCGGTAAACAGCTTTTTATCAGGTTATAGCTACTGGAATCGATATTTTAAGAACGCAAGTGGTAAACAGGGTAGAAAATTTGAATATTAAAACAGGTTAGAAATTTGACTTAGTTAACAAACTGAGCAGAGTCCTACTTTGAACACATTTCCACTTTTAACGCGCGCGCTTCGCTTTGCATCACTACCTTTTTATGAGATTAGATTCTTCATCAATCCGGTAGATGAATCTGGTAGATATTGAACAATTTTCGAACACGGTAACTTTTTATCACTCGTGTTTTGGAACACAGTCGGTAGATGCGGTATCTACCGGTAAAATTTTCGTAAATGCCTATGTATTTTCTATAAAATCCATACAGAAAGTTCCTTGCAAAAGATTCTAAATTTCTTATATGTACATTACCTTTCGACACTTGTATGTATTTTATACAAATTCCATACAGAAAGTTTCGAACAAAAAGATCCTATATTTCGAGTAAAATTATAATACAAATATACTACGAATACGTCAATTGCACTTGACACTGACATCTTTCAATCAGAATTTTCTTATTATAGTAGCTGTTTCTAGCATAGCTTGCTAATTTATGAAATTTAATTTCTTTATAATTTTATAACTCTATATCCAGTTAATATGAAGTATACAATGCAGTCAAATCGTATAGAGAATACAATGTTCTTTAATATTTGTAATAACATTAAATGTGAAAAAATGATATTTAAGATCGTTTTTTCAAGAAAAACTGTTAAAATCTTCAAATGAGGGTACTTCAGGTTGATCAGTTATAACCAAAATCTAATCAGCTCTTTATATGGATGCAACGAAGAGGAATACGAAAGAATTATAATTTTTGGAATTGTAGTATTAGAGTTATCGTAGACGAAAATTTTGTTACACACACACATACAGACATCATCGTAAAAATAGTAAAATCGTATTCTAGGGACCTTAAAATTTTTTAACCAAAGACAATACCTTCCTTACCTGAAGGTGACGGAAGGTAAAAAATATGAATGAAAATATGATTTATAATTAAGGATTATTAACTGGGTAAAATGAAAAAAAAAACATCAGATTATTATGTCTTTCAAAAAGGTATGACCTAATAAATTTCATAAAAACTCCTTATATTTAATTGTATTAAAAATCAGCATAAATTTATAAGAAGGAAAGAAAAATAAGCACGACAATAATCTCTAATTGATCCATACCGAAATGCCATTGTCTAGTGCATAATCTGTGCAAAATTTTAATGAGCAAAAAATGAAAGAAACCTGGTTATTAAAAAATCGCTGAGTAGACGATTAAAAATAAAATTAATTTTAATTGTGTATACGATTTCCAGAAAATAAGTAAGGTCAAGAAACAGCAAATAGTTTCTTGCAGTGCAAAAAATTCGTCCTTGAAATAAATTGTTTACAACGAGTAAGAAAATTATTGCAACGTCGGCTTCTGCCGTGTCTTCCACTGTGAAGGAGCCAGTTTTTATCCGTGACTCCGGAGTTAGCGACACTTACAAGCATTATTGCGGAAATTCAGACTAGCGAACGTTACTTTCAATCAGGTTTCAGGTTTAACCGATGGCTACATCCTCTACTTGCATATGCGAATAGCTTTACAAGCGAACAAATAAAATCCATGAAGGTTTATTTCTTACTCAGTTCACGAGCTTTTTTGTTGGTGGAAATCATATAGGTAGGTACTTATGCTTAGGTATATAGCTAGATCGTTCAAATTTTAGAGAATGAAAGTTGACGTTTAAATTGGCCTATAGTTATGAGTTTCTTTCATAACTTTCAATATAGATTGCCGACGTCTGCATCAGATATGGCACATGGATGGATAGATTTGATTTGTACTTTATAAACATATTTTAATGAAAAAAAGTGTATTTTTTAACAGACATAAGAAATTACTATTATTTACAATTATATTACATTAAATAACCTAACTACTGTAGTTTAAAATATACCTGTAGACGTACATATAGTACTTACCTATACCAAACATTTGTATAAGTACAAATGTCGTGCAAATGTCATCAATTGAATTGGTGGGTCCAAGAAGAGTACGAGTAATATTTACAGCGAAAACGTCATTGCCAAATAACTTAAGTAGTTCCAATGTTATTTGTATTACTGTAATAATATAATGTGACGATTAAAACGACGTAAAAACTTGTATGTTCACAAAGGAAATATGCTTTTTATAAAAGTTTTATTTAAATTACGCTGTGAGAAAATCTTATGTTTTTCTAGAAGCAAGGAGTAATAAAATGAAATATAATTATTATTTTATTATTTGAGTAGAACTAGAAATGTAGGGAGGTACTGAAAATTGATGTTAAACAATATATCGTGCTAAATACAGAAAGTATAATTTTAATGGACAAAGCAAATAGTTTTAGAATAAGCCGAAAACAGTAACTCTACTTTTTAAATTCTCTTAAAAGTAGGTACCAAAGCTTTGGTTGATGCTTTTTTTAGTTCCCGTTATGTAAAAGCTACGTCTTTGAACAATACATTGTTCAATATTCATTTCAATGCAAATTTTCATATAAAGTTTAACTTAATCGGTTTGGCATATTAGCAGCTCAAATTAAGATAGTGTTGCTACAGCAAATAAAATGTTAAACGTAATTATATGTACTAGTTTGTATGAAGTATTGCTTTTCTGATATTTCTCGAGAGTTTTCAAGAAATGCAAAATATCGATTCTCAAAAAATAAAGAATTGGGAGAATTACGAAACTCTTAACTGTAAAATATATTTTTTCTACAGTCTATATACAAAGTAGCCATTTGCGCTCTCTTTTGTCAACACAAAATATCACCTTGTCGCGCATGAGTGGCAAAGTGATATTTCGTAATTCTCCCAATTTTTTAATTCTCGAGAATCGATTATTTTGCATTTCTTGAAAACTATCGAGAAATTTCAGAAAAACAATAAAAATGCTCGCTGTCCAAATTTCTAACTATACAATGGTGAGAAATGTCACTTGTCTACATTCTTAATGGAAACGTTTAGTCAGGAACTAATGGCACTGTAGTTACACTTTTACCACCTTCACAAGTCAATCTGACATATTATAACTGCTCTGTCGGTATATTACATAACCAAACAAAATGCCGCACTGCTGTGAAAATAAAATTGGGCATTCATTTACAATAACGAAAGTATAAAATACTTAGATTAGATTGAAGCAATAGTTCAAGAAAAATGGAAAATAAAGATAAATTAAAATTAAATATAAAATATATTTTATGAAAAGTTTGGCGTGAACGCTCCCAATGGACATCCACTTTTTGACTACACTAGTTTAATTTACTTGAAACAATTTTTTTATGGTGGAGGACCCCATTAAGGTGGTGTGTTTTGAGCGCAAATGGGCATTGTCGATTTCGAGAGAATGCGGCGCTCACGCGTCGCGCGTCAACAACCTCTCAATCGACAATGTCCCATTTGGCGCTCTTAATACATAAATAGTTATTTTCTTTATCCGTTTTAAAAGAAGGCTTTTTAAGGAGTCATTTTGGAACAGAAAGTTGGAGTTGATAGAACGATTTACAGTTTTCCACTTAAAAACTGAAAGTAAATTTATCGGAAAGTTTTTTTTTTTATTTAAATGAAAAAACGGCCTACCATGACTACCTTCAAAATGAAATTATTCGAAATAAATAAACAAAGTGTCTTTGTTACTTTAAAAAAAAATGACAACTCCTTAAGTAATATATTTTTAAGTTGAAAAGGAACTAATGGACCTTTTCAATTTAACGGCTATCTCTTTCTATCTCTGTAAATAGTAAGAAAGTGGCGCGAACAACTGCCAGTTGGGCTGTCAAAACGAAACGTCAAAAATATTGCAGTCAATAAAATACCTGTATTCTCAGTGAAAATTTGCATCGTTAGACATTTTAACTTCAATAAAAGCTTTTGTAACTTATTTCGATAAGATTTTTTAAAGTTATCTGAGATATTCTCACATTTTACGTCTAATTTTTTTTAGAAACAAACGTCATAGATCTCAGTTGTTCTTACTATGCGCAGATCCCCATTGCGCATATCTTCTATCTCTTTAAATTTAAAAGGTCCATTGTGATCCCATATAAGTATTAAACGTAGAAATAGAGTATTTAGGCCTTAAGGATCAAGGATAAATTAGGTAAACAACGAAGAAATATTTTGTGAGAAATTCATAGACCCGCAGTCTACCAACTGAGCCATAGGTAGAGTGTCTCACTAGATATGGGAAGGTCCGAGGTTCAAATCCCTGCGGGGTCTATGAATTTTTCACATATTCTTTCTTCGTTGTTTACCTAATTTATCCCTGATCCTTAAAGCTCAAATAGTCTATTTCTACGTTCAATATATTTAAACAAAAATGATTATTATTTGTTTTTGTTTTGTATAGCACATTTTGCATTCTGCGCCCAATTATTTAAAACCCTCCTTTAATCAGTGCACCTGTCTGCGTCCGCGTACGCAGCGCGCAGTGTAAATTTCCAATAACCGCGCTTTCCGCAACTGCACACGCAATTAAAAGCTGGCATTGGTGAGGAGCGCGTGTGTAATTAGTGACAATTCATTACCTGTGTTTGCGTAACACGCCGCGTAACATATGCGTATACATACAACGCGCACTACTGCGTGCACTGCAACTGAATGCTACTCATCAACAAATCCATACACACTACAATGAACTTATTAATACGATTACGGACAGAGAAATAAATTCATATACGATAGAAATATAAATAAAATTTTATTGAAATGCTAGGGTAGAGGATTAAAATGGAAATAAAGTTTATTGAAATTATTGGGAATTAAAATATTTATAGCAGTGTACATAAATTTTTACTACACCAAATAAAATACCGGCAAATTATTGTGTTTAATGTTTAATGGGCAATATATAGGAATAATTATTAATTATGGCTGGGATTCGGGATTCAATACTCACGCCAGAATTTTTGATAATAAGACACATGGTTCATATTTTTTAAATATGTTTAAATAGTTCCCTTCAACAATATTACACTTTGCCATTGTTTCCAGCCCCAACCAATCTTTTACAATGCTTTCAAAACAATTGTGAATGGGGTCATTTACTATATTTTTTTTCTGAATGTTCAACTTCATATATAGTATTTGGTCTTTGTCCGATTTAAAAATTATTTGTAGTAACTAAAATAAATTTTTTAAAAAATTGTACGTATTACTTGGATTTCTTTCTGATGACGTAAAATTCATGGAATGATATTAATGACGGAATTATCCGACCAAACCCGAATCTGTACACCCTTAGCAAGATGTTTCAGATAATAACAGCTGCTGTCATTGTCAACCACATGGTATGGTATCATTATTTGTGATTGCTTGAGCTGAAAGTTTGTCGAAATGGATCCTGGTTATACCAATAACGAAAGCTGGGACTCTTCCACTTGTTTTATAATTTTTTAGGTTACCGCCAATCAATTTAAAACGTCCCAATTTTCAGCATCGGATTCTAATTGGAGAATGTACAGAAAGTTTGCTGGAAATGTTTATAATTGTTATTTTATAAATATACCTATATCAAAATGATCTTCTCAACTATACAGTGTTCTAGTTTTGGTAATTTCATTGTCATCACATGGACCGTACACTGCCTCAAACCACATTTTACTAATTGTATGTTTACTTAGAACGTGAACAAATATTTAAGTAGATATATCCTCAGAATTATTAAGACAACCAGGTGCAAAACACTGACGAGAAGAGCACAAACCTCTTTCGTCACAATAATAATATAACCTCTTTGCAACAGCTGAGTTGCTATGTTGCTAAACATGTGTCTTCCATACGTCAAAAATATTCATGTCTCTCTCTTTTTCGTCTCTTTCTGATGTCGGTGATTGAGACATCATAGCTTTCAAGTTCATTCTATAGAGGGCAAAAATAACAATTTTCGGAAATTAATAAAATGTATTAAGACCTTCTAAACCGTATTTTTTAAGTCCAAAAAATAACCAGAATATCACATTGCGAAATAATGTGAGTTTGGCGGGTATACTTGTACTTTTGTACTTTTTTTGACAAAAACTGAAGTGTTAAAGCTGTTCTGTGGGAATACGCATTATCCTGATCATGAATTAACATAATTAATGTGTCTCCTGAGCACTTACAGCAGGCAAACAATGTTCCATGTACCATTTAGCTGTATGTGACTGTTTTCTGTCCATTCAACTTATGGGCTCATACCAGAACGAAAAAATGTTGATTTTTCTTTCATAAATGAAAAATTTACCTAATATTATGCATATATACATCAATAATGTTTAATATTATTATACTTTTCATTCATGATTTTCTTCATAAAGATTCTGAGTCTGATTTTGTGACATCATAATTATGTACACAAATAAACGATAGTGAGGCACACCCGTAGTCGGGCCTGTACTGTACAAATAACGAAATATGCTAAATAAAAAGTATAAATAAATACAATTTATGTTCGATTTAGATATTACAATTGTTGTACAATATTGTTCTGTGCCGTTTTACAAGCACAACTCGTTGAGAAGTAAAAATAAAAATTTTGTTCGTATTCTTATGGCTCAAGATGTAAGGCAATAAATACTACAAAACTTTGGAAGACTACTTTTGCTTATGTGATGACATAAACGTCAAATGTAGTTCCATTTTTACTCGGTCGGCGACACTACGGTCGCAAAATTATGACGTAATTTGAAATTTTATATAAACCTTAAATATTATTTTTGTAAAACTAGAAACTTGACATAAAATATCTATTTTCGTAAGCAGTTTTAAGTGTACTTTCAGAAAAAAAGACATAAATTGGAAAATGTGGTATGACCCCATTGTAATTACTTGTCCTGTACTTCTAAAGAATTTTGCATTGGTACATTACTTTTTTTATTTTTACTTCAGCGATACTTCAATAATTGATGAACTAAGTTCTAACTAAAAAATCCCAATTTCAATGACAGATAAATAAATTTAAAATGATAAACTTTTTGTTAAATGAAATGGCTACATTGCCATAAAGGATTTACAAATGCATCCATTTTCTAACAAAGGACCTTACAGCTGTGTTGTTGTGGATCCGCCATAATAATTCACAAACAACCTACTCCTGAGTTGGTGCGCGATCTTTGAGTTATACAAGGGGTCCAGGATAACATGTCCAGTCTCATGTTGCAAGATTATAGTTCACAAGATCCTCTTATCTCGAGAAATGTAATCAGTCTTGTAAATTTTTGTCGTGCTACGTGGAAGCCAAGCGTCGTTGTACTGACAATATTCTTGCAAAATTGTAAAACATTAATCCAGTATGATTATCACACAGATGAAATAAGAGCACGTGTATGATTTATAAGCGTACAGTGAATAATTTGTTGTATTACAATTTTAAATGAATGAATGATTTAACAACAATCGACATACAAAGACAAATAATCCATCAATAAATATTCAGAATTACAGTCGATTTATTCAAATTATTGTACATTATTCTATTTTTATTTTTATCATCCAAGGCTATACAGAAACAATCGAAACATCCTCTATTTTTTCAAATTTTTGTAATACATTTTTCACATGAGTTACACTGACATCAACATAAAAATCTTGATAATGAATGAACATTTCCTCAATAGGATTGCAGTTAGATCATTATAAATGATACAAGCTGCGAATTAAGTAGTAAAGTAGTCGTGGCAAATTTATCTCGGAGTGAATGTTAGCTCCACAAATGATTAATAAAATAAACTCATTCCCGCGTGACAGCACTCGCGATAGTAGCTGACAGTCGTTATTAATGAATTCGGATATTGTAAAACATGAGATACGCTCAATTTTAGTTTGGGTTTGGTTTGGGAGCGTTGTGCGTTAGACACACATGAATCATGTTGGTTTTACATCACAACTATAATTACATTTCTCTCAGGATCATGCGGGGGCAATTCTAATTCATTTTGCACGAACCTATAAATATATAATTTTTGTGTTTTGGTCATCAAATATGGAACAAACACACTTTTGTTACGAATACTCTTCCTCTACTCACATATCAAGTACAACTAACCCCCAAATTACTATTTCCAAACTATATAAATAGTAGATTATAAATGAATGTTTTTTTTAAATGATATTTAATCAAAGAAATTGTGAAAAGAATGCTAGCCGGCGGGATTTGAACCCACATCTTTAACATTTGTAATGTTACGTGCTACCAATTGCACCACGGCTGGGCTGCAAATCCGCCGGCTTATACAGTCTTTTCGTTAGTTAAACTCATAGGCTTGTATGAGATCTGAGTCACATGTAAGTGTGGAGTATTCTAACCACTACATTTAAACACCTGTGAATTGTCAGATACATTCGCACAACCTTGTCAGAAGTATATTGCAAATAGTAGATAGTAAATGAATGTGGTATTTTTTTTAAATTATATTTATATAAATAGTGTTTTACGTATAACACACACAAATTAATTAACTACTATAATTTGTGGCGTAACAATAGCTATTTATGTATTAAGAGCGCAAAATAGGACACTGTTGATTTGTAATGTTCATTTGCGCTCGAAACACACACAAGATTTTTTATACAATCGCCACAATGGGGTCCTCTACCATAACAAAAAATAATAAAATGTACACTTTGTACTTGTAGTACTACTGAATAGTTTTGCAGAAAAGATAGGAACGTATTCAAATAGGACTTCAAGATATTGTTTTGGATTTCTTTTTTTTTCAAAAAATTAATTAATTTTGTTATGAACATTATACGTTTTTTGTATAATTTATTTGTTTCAAGTACATTACACTAGTGCAGTGAAAAAGTGGATGTGCATTGGGCGTTCACGCTAAACTTTTGCAGGTGGCAGCACAACTGTTCACACAATTAATTTTATATTCAATTTTAATTTATCGTTATTTTCCATTCTTCCTGACCTATTGCTTCAATTTAATCTAAGCATTTTATACTTTCGTTTTAGTTAATAAATGCCCTATTTTATTTTCACAGTAGTGCGGCATTTTGTTTGGTTATGTAATATACCGACAGAGCAGTTATATGTCAGATTAACTTGTGAAGGTGGTAAATGTGTGACTAGAGTGCCATTAGTTCCTGACTAAACGTTTCTATTAAGAATGTGGACAAGTGACATTTCTAAATATTGTATAATTAGAAATTTCGACAGCGAGCGTTTTTTCTACTTTGTCGCGCAGGAGCGGCAAGGTGATTTTGCGTTGACAAAAGAGAGATTTTCATTAATAAAAAAAAGAGAGCGCAAATGGCTACTTTGTATATTTTTTTATAGAAATCATTCAGAAATACAATTAAACAAAATCTGCACTGCACATGTTTCGTTATATCCATAGCTCTCATAAGATGGTTCTATCATGATAGTCTAATACAAAAGTTTTACCAAATAAAAGAATTCAGAAAAATAGATTTTCTAAATTTTTAATAGTTTAGGTTTATTAAGAAAATTAAATTGTTGTTGTAAATATATTTAAAAAAACAATAAGTATATTTAAGAAAAATATATAACTGTTTTAATAAATGCAAATATTCCATCGAAAATGACATATTTCGAAGAGAATATAAAAGTAGCTGGTAACTAAACTTTTTTTTACACTCATGTATAAACTGTCACTTGAACTTCCTTGTGAGACTCTGTTCCTATATTGCCAATGTATTTTCGCTCTGTTTTGGTTTCAAATATCTCGGCTGGCAAACCTTTTTATAAATTTGCATTCTTAAATTTCATTAAAAACTGTCGTAAATGTCAGATCCACCTTAACGGTTGAAGATGATGGATTAATACTAAAGATATTAAACTAATAACACTCTATTACTAACATGGAAAAATTATCCTAATAAAGTTTTTCATTCTTTGTCCTCTGTCAAATTAATAGACGACATAAAATAGCACGAAAATTATAAACAGTCTTGTAGTCCTGTCACCCTTTCTTTACAAACCTATAAAATTAAATCCCTAAAGTCTGATGTCATTGGTAGAAATAGTCACTAGTCTCTAAATAAATAAAAAATAAATATCATTGTACTCAGAAAGGCTACAAAACTCATTTGAACTTGCATCATTCGACCGTAGAAATTTTGTGTTGTTGCTATTGTTAAAATTTGCTTCGAGAGAAAATTTATATCACTTTAATATTGGTATGTGATCATACAAATATTTAATTATAGAGGATTTAAATTTATATTACCTATCACACCTTTATTCACGCTAGTCTGATGAATAAAATACAGTGGAATTGAAATAATTTATACCATATTATGAATTTAATATTCAATTTTATAGTCATCGTCAAGAGAATTTCCAATACCGAGATTAGTTTTATAATATACAACAAAAGACAAGAGAGTATTTATTTTTATATAATGATATATTTACAAATTTTTGGAGTATTTATTACCTTATACCATCTTTCCCTTACATCTTGAGCCATAAGAATACAAATAAAAAATTTATTTTAACTTCTCAACGAGTTTTTCTCGCATGACGACACAGAACAATATTGTACAACCATTGTAATATTTAAATCAAACATAATAGTATATTGTGTTATTAGGCGTAAAAGTGATATTTTGTGTGGCGAGCATGGAAGTTTGCACGACGAGAGAAGCGAGTCGGACAATTGCATGCAAGGCACACAAAGACACTTTTATTCCGAATGACACATTCATTTTTTTTTCAAACACTACTTTTCTTTTTATTTGCTGATTCTATGTAGTTTCTTTGGATATTTGTTTATTTTATTTCTACGCCGGCGGCGTAGAAATTAGCTATTTCTACTCCGGCGGCGTAGAAATTAGCTTATTTCTACTCCGCCGGCGTAGAAATTTCCAGCGGCGTAGAATTGAAACTTCTACCTTGTGAATCAAGTCACAAAAAGTGCCATTTCTACGACGTTTGAAAAAAAATTGTATTTATTTATAATTTTTATTTAGCATATTCTGTTATTTGTACACACTTTTTTTTTAAAAAAAAAACAACTTGTTGCAAGAATGTTGACGTTACTTTCAAAATATTGGTTATATAAGGTTATGTTAGAAAAAAGTGACAGATCTGTTCATGTACAGTAAAAGCACGAGTACGGGTGTGCCTCACTATCGTATATTTGTGTACAAAACTGTGACGTCACAAAACCAAACTCAGAATCTTTATAAAGAAAATCATGAATGAAAAGTATAATAAAATTAAATATTTTTTATGTATATATGCATAATATTAGGTAGTTTTTTTATTTATGAAAGAAAAATCAACATTTTTTCTTTTTGGTATGACCCCATTTAGTCTTTTACCCTAGCGAAACGCTGCTTTTTACACTTTTCAAATAATTAATGCTATCCTGAGTAATCAAAAAACAAAAACAAAACTGATATCAATGGTTATAAACATAATTCCCCTTTACCCGTCATAATATGAAATTTTTAGTATCAACATTTAAAAAACTATACATATTTATTTCTAAAAAGATAACAAATGGGGTCCTCCACCATAACAAACAATAATAAAATGTATTACTCAATAAAAAACGATTAACTTGAAAAAAAAACAAATTTTTGAAAATTACTTACCAGTGTATTTGAAATCTGTTATCAGTCTTTGTGACGTCACGCTATTGCAGCTCATTATACAGCTTGTGCGAGAGAAAGACGTAGCAATAGGTGTCTCCGTAACGTCTAATTGATTTAAAAATCATGCGAGTAAACTAAAAACAATTAAGAATTTTTAACACTACGAATTTCTTCAGAATTAAATGAACTTTCATTTAAATTAATAAAAAAAACAGAGTGGAGGACCCAATTACAAAGTGTGAAAAGTGCACATTAAATGTAATAATTAAAAGCTAACGATCTAACGTGATCTTTACGTCAACAACAGTGTTGTAGGCAACCAATAAGGCCATTGCAGAAACTACATTTGCCACGTGTTTTCTTAAAAACTACTCGTTAGTACATAACGAGCCACTGCAATGTGTGTTATTAGAAAGGAATTTGTCTGAATCTTTTAACAAGAAGAAATAAAAATAAACATTTAAGAAATAAACAAAATTACGAAGAACTTATATTTACTGTAAATATTATTGAGTGGAAATTGTGAAACGATACCCTATAATCTTTTGCGGAAATTAAATAATGTACCATTAAAAGATTCCAGCAATGTTCTTTTTTCATATTTTGACGAATTATTTATTACTACTGGTTATCGTTTGAAGCATTTAAATTCAAAGGAATATCAGTTCTTTTTATATTCAAAAGGTGTGTAAATAGTTTTTTTACGAATTTTTTACGCCAACATAGGTACAACGTACGACGGAAATTTATACGCCAGCATCCATACGTGAAAATAGTACGAGTGGAAGTTTATAAGATACGCCAATTGCTTTATATTAGTTTATATGTCAAGTATTTGTACGACTATGTAGCCTAATGCACAAAACACGGGCTGCTACTTATACTCGTAAATGATGGCGTATAAGTTTCCCTCATGTTGGTGTACAAAATTCCGCTCTAAGAAAATTTGGCTGAACTGTTTTCATGTATCACCTAATAGAGCTGTTGCATCAAGAATTTTTATATGACTTCTAAGTACTAAATTTTAAAAGATATTGTTCTTTAAGGAGCCTTAAATTTGAAAATATCACGAAATATCCATTAGATATTTTACAATTAATTATTGAAATTTTGGTAATATTTTGAAATAGTCATGTGATCTGAAACAGAATGTGACGTCAGAGCACATCACATACAGTTTAACATGTAATAAACTATCGCCTACTTTTATTTTTATAAGTAACATAAATTGTTTTCGTATTGTTCATGAATGACGTACTGTTTGTGCTCCGACGTCACAGGAGTGAGGGGTTGTTTTTCATGACTATTTCTGGCACCAATATTTTTATTAAATTATTCACGAAAATAAAAATAAATTATTATTTTTTATATTACTATGAAAAATATTGCATAAACTTTCATTTAAAATACTTTTAACAAAATGCGAAACCGGCTCATTTTCCGTAAATTTGGCTGAAAACAAGGGTGCTTTCTAAAAAAAAAAGTTTGTTAAAATTATCAAATTTAGCAAAAAAGTTATATATATTTACGATAAGGCTGGAATAATTTAAGATCAAACTAGCGAGTATTGAATGATTACCAGAAAGAATTTTTAAAGCTAGCATTTTGGGACAATTTTGTGACAAAGACAAGCAGTCAAAAACTTTAATATTTTTAAATAAATCATTATAAATAGTAAAATGTAGATGTATGGGCTTTATATTGAATAATTTAATTTATTTTATAGTTTTCTAATATTAAAGATAATTTGTAGCCAAATTCTAACCTCAAAGAAAAATGTTGTTAAGTACTAGAGTAAAATTACTTTAAGAATGTCACGCTGACGTCACGGCAGCTCTGCGAATTTCATAACTTGTACATGATATAGGGTCTCAATTTCAACTTATATGTATATCCAGTGGCGTATCAGTTAATTCTACGCCCAATGGCGTACCTAAGTGAAATGGTGCCCAGGGCAAGGGTCGTAGTTGCGCCCCCTGATAACAATGTAAAATCAAGATTACTTCTTTCTCGCTTTAGTGTAGCGAGATATGTGGCATTTGTATTGTTGTTGAAATTACTTATGAATATCCGTATATATATATATATATATATATATATATATATATATATATATATATATATATATATATATATATATATATATATATATATATATATATATATATATATATATATATTATGAAGTAATTTCAACCATAAATGAATCAGCACAATAACCAAATAACCATCAATATACGGGAGTTCCGCGACTCGATCGACAAATTTATACCATATATTCCGGTGGTCATTACGATCAAAAAATGGTATTAATAACGTGCTCGAAATCGGTCTTTTCAGTTTCTTCTCTTTCAACGCTCATCAAAGCAAGTTCACTTAATCGATCTTGACCCGTATGGAGACTCTCAGATAATTTAAGATCAGTTTTAATTTGTTGAAAGATCTTTCACAGCAAGCGATGGAAAAAGCAATAGGCAACATTATTTGCATGGTTATTCGAAGATTTTTCGCTATTGGCGTTTTTCGGTTTCAACATCCCAGTTTTGACAGAGACAAGTCCAATTTTCAGAGCTTCAGTCACCAAAGTTTCTTTTTCATTGCGAAAATAATCTCTTAAACCTTTCAAATCTAAGGCGGTATCATGATAATTCATATTTATATCTTGCAGTCTTTTCTGAACTCTATCAATAGGAATGAGTACTCTCGTCCAAAATCCAAGTAGAGTCAGAAAATCAAGTGTCAACATAAGGTTGTACAATTGTATCACTTCTTGTTTCACTTGTTTCATTTGCATCATCCATTATAGTCTCGAGAACTTGGAGTATGCCGTCAAGGTAGTTGTTTATGGGCTTCACAGCTTCCACCTTTTGCACTCCATATTGTTTTAGACTCAGATTTAATAACTATGGTCACAGCGTTTTTGAGTATTTCCCAGAGTTGTGTAGACGATGAAAAAACAGATAGAGAGCTTCAACATTTCCGAAAAATGTCAATACGCACAGTAATCAACAGTTTTAACATTTCAAATTCTGGCACCCAAGTTACATACGGATACCAAGGGCTCCAAGCGGCGCCCCTTTGGTTCTGGCGCCCAGGGCACCTGCCCTGTTTGCCCCACCCTAGGTACGCCACTGTCTACGCCACTGAACGTAACTATAAGTTAAAAATGGACGCGTTGCTGAGCTTGTGAACAGTTGCTTTCAGTATAGTTTCTGTATATAAAAACGTATAATGCAGAATAGTTTTTGAGAAAATATACGAATTATGTATTAGTATAGTACTAAAATATCCCCATCTATCTCAACGTGCAAATTCCATCATACCATTCCATTTGTGCTTTCCGTATGCGATGTGATTTGTGGCTGGTGCTGTGGTAACCATGGCCTCGTGCTGCGGCCATTGCCCCACAACCGAGACCCCAGACCCACTGACGTAGTTTAGCCGCTGTACCCGCTGCCTCTCTACTCGTTGCTCACGCTCCGTCAACAGAGATTAGATAGAGGAGCATGGCAAAGATGATGTCGTGGAAGTGGAACTGCATTAGCGGAGACGAAGATGCAAACGAGAATACAATGATTATGAACAGAAAAATTAATAATTTTGTATGATAATTTAGATATCTGAGACGACGATCTGACAAGTTGTTCGTCTTAAATGTACGTGTTGCTATTTACATAAGAACATTACTGTTGACTCCTTAGTTTCAGTAGGAATCAGTGACGATGTCTGAAGATAAATAAATAAATAAGCCGTATAATAATGTACTTTTCATGACATTTAAAATATTGTACGATACTATAAGTACTTACAGTACAAATAATTGACTTTTTAAACTTAACTATAATATGTGCTAATAATTCAGGCATTTAAATTCAAAGCACATATGGAAAATATATTTTTTTAAAAACAGGGTTAATTTAAAAAAGAAAAACGCAAAGTAATGTAAAAAGTGTTTTCAGATGAATCAATTTAGTTATTTGTGTATGAAGGCTGTAAAAGTTATCCTTTTGAACTTTTAAGACGAGGTGCACACAACAAAAAGTTAGAAATTTTTATTTAAAATCAAATTTCATGTTTGATTGTTGTTATGTCATTTGCAGCATATTTTCCTGCCACTTGGAAACATTGTGCTACCATTTACAAATTCAGATTGGATAGAAAATTTTAGTCTGTAAAAGCACTTTTAATTATATTTGCGAGGTACTAAATACTAAATTGAAACAAAATTTTTTTAAGCGAGCCTTCTAAAATTGTAAGTTTTGAGGAAAAGATTGCTGTTTCACTATATTGTCTCGCTAGCTGTTGAGAATATGGAGTATTCTCAGCTTTTTTCTGTGCATAAGACCTAGAATTTTCATATCTTTCATTAAAGGAATATAGAGCTGACAGATAACCTCTAACGATAGTGAATCATGCATGGTACTTCGATCGGGTTGAGCGTTTATCTTGTAAAGTTAATCCGGTCGCATAAGCTCAACCCATTTGTATTTTAGAGTCGAGTTGAAAATTTCAATCCGGTTGAAAATGGTTTATTCCGATCATTTCAACCCTCTAACTTCAATCGGGTCGATTCAACTCATTTTCAAGCGGGTTGAAACTATCGGGATAAACTAGGTAATTAATTAATTTGTTGTCCACGAAACTGAGCGATAGTGAGAACGATTTTTTCAATACTCCACCTGAAATTTATAAAAATTGCATGTAGTGCAACAATGCATTTATTTGTTATTTGAACGAACGTATGGCTACAACAACCTTAAAATATTCTTAAACCGATGTCAAAAATGTCAAAAAAGTTACAGTTTAAGTTAAATAAACAATACATATTTATGTAATAGGCGTTTAAAAAATATTATGGAAAATAGAAATATCTATAATATTTTGAAATATGTAATATAATTAATCTGTGTTGTTTTGAAAAAAAACGTAAATATTTTCTCAAATATTATTAATTAATTTATATTTATCCTGGTATTAGCATTATTCATTTCGTCCGGTTTATGAATGCTAATTTATTAGTTTACATTTTGCATATTAATTAATGCAATATTAATATAGTATGCAAATACTTTACTCGTTTTTTTATATAAAAAAATATTAATTATATGTGACTAATTATCAAATCTAGTTAATATATCAGGTAACACACATAATGAAATCTATTACCTACATATGTATGTGATTTGAAACATGCTAATGGTAAATATGATTAATAATTCATAATATAATGTTTGTGTGATTTTGTGACACTGGCCAGTCTGTGTAGAATATTATTAATATTTGAATATACATATTTATAAAAAAATAACTATTATACTTATAATTCTTTATAATGAAGACAAGTTCCTCGTTACATAACATTTTATTTTGTGAGATTGTGAGAACTAAAAAGGGGAAGTTCGAACCTTCAAACAAAATGAAATCACTCTTTAACACGTATATTATACTCTATTTTTTTTACAAACACTATTTTTTCATTTAAATTTGTATTTCTAATAACTTTTTGACATATATCCCAAAAATTTCGATTTGTTCCTTTCGTCATTACTAAAGTTACTAATTTACTTTTAACCACTAGTGTTAAAAGTAACAATGACCCGTCACTTTTTAACACTGGTGTCATAACATGACATAACCAAAATAAACATTAAAACCAAATTTGTAGAAAAATAAAAAAAAATTTAAATGTACTTACTACGAATTAAGACAAATTTTATTTTTTAAATTGTGAAGAACCCAAAACAAAAAATGTAAAATCAGTTTTTCGCGTACACAAAGTGAATTTCGAACAGCTTTTTTTTTCAAAAACAGTTATACTTTATTTTCAGATAAGAATAGACTTAGGAGTAAGATAGGGCTTACGATTCCAACTATCTGATTGGTCTAAACGCAAACCAAGTTTACAATAGCAATATGTAAAGCAGGTATATTATTTATTCCATTTTGAGTTTATAATGTACTTTAAGTAACTGTTTATTTACTAAATAATTTAAGATGACCAAATTTTGACGTTGGGAGCTGTCAAATATGTCATACACGAAACAAAAATAATTCATAAGTTTTATGTGTGTAAAACAGGCTGGCGCAGCAGCGCCAACAAGTTTATTCTTATCTGAAATACAGTATACAATGAACAAATTTGTATAAATGTTTTTGGGGATTTTTTAAATTGTGGAGTTAGTAACTTAGTGTAAGTGTCAAATAAATATCGTTCATTTTAGTTGTCATTACCTGTCATTATTCATGGAAAATTACTAAAAGTAGATTTTTTATAATAAAATATTTACATCAAACAGTAAAGTACTCATTTATATTAAAATTCAAGGTATTTATTTGTAGATTCATAACATGGTAAATACAAATTTTAATTCTAACCTAACTTGTAAGTAACTGTTGTTAAAATGTCAAATTAAATTTCAAAGGTTTATTTTAACTGTCTATTATGTTACCAACCTTAATATTTTAATATTTTTTTCAATGATAAATTCGAAATAGGAAAAGTAGTTTGAAGAACACGTATTACATTGTCCATTTATAATACTTGTTTTTCAATATACTATTGTATGTAACTTTTAATTTTGTACAACAGTACAACTGTTTTTGTCATAAAATGAACATAAGAGCAGGATATTGCATAAATCGAATATTCCATGATAATCTCTATGTTCACCCCTAACCGCCACCACCCGGTATACTGGTATTTTAATGTCATTAACATTTAAATTTGTTAATTATATTGAAATTTAAATCTTTATACATATTTGCTCTTGGAAATTTACTTTAGTTTTAAATCTCTTAAATAAAAACTATTAATCCTATTTGATGAAAATATATTGTTGCTACGCCTCTGTGTAACTCGTCATAGTTCAAGCTGTGAGAAGCTGATAAAGTGAAGACCGATATGGAAAAAATGTCGCGCAAAAACCGTTGTTTTGCATGGTTGGCGCGAATGCTCGGAAAAAGCTGCCGCCGTGCAACACTGCAACAGTGGCGACATCGTTTGCTGTGGCGGAACTTGAACTAACATCTTGCGGAACCTCAATGTTGTCGAGCTGCGGTGTGTGTTAAAGTGATTGAATTAGTAATTGTGAGTCATGAACTTAGAAAATGAAATGGAAACAGCATCTGAATTTAATTAGTAATTAAGAACAAGTGATTTTAAAGTGAATTCTGCGATGTTTTATAAGTTTAAATATATTACAAGAACTGATTTAAATATATTGAAATGAAATAGGTATATTCAAAAATAATAGGATACATGATTGGATATTCATTCTATTATAATAAAAATGATGGAAAAATAAATTTTCCAAATTAATTACTATTTTTTCTACAGTCGTGCGGTAAATAAGTGCTCTTAAACTCAAAATGAGTGCAGGAAATATTTACAACTTGAGATTTTGTTTTTTTGTTATTGTAACACGACGGGGTGCGGAAGATGATGACTGCTAATTTCTTAATGCTTACTGATTATTACTGCTTACTCCAACGCTGATACACCTTATTCTAACTGGTGATATGGATTTCATGACAAGGAAGGGCACACACACACTAACACTTTCCACTTGATGAACACTTACATTCTGACATGAGCACTACTGATATTTACTGATTAAAATAACTAATGTTTTAACTAATTAACTAAAGTTTTATTTACAGTTAAACTAATACAACTACAGCCTAACCTGTTACATTCCGTAACCCAGCGGGCGGGTGTTCTGCACGCCCCCAAAACTAAAAGACACTACATGTCCAAACCAAAACACGTCTGCACGACGCGACGAACTAATCTAAACTCTTCAACATGTTTACTCCATGAGTAACTAAAAACGACTATCAAAAAGCGCTATCTTCAGGACAGGATTATCTTAGGGGTACAGGGCGCATATGCTAAGGCATTCAAAGTCACGCACGTATACACAGTAATTTCTGAACCTAATGATCAACAAACAAATAAATGTCGTGACTATCATAATACGAAAAGAATTTTTAAACTGAATTTTGACTTAAATAGATAAACAGAGTTAAAATATGAATATTGAAAATATAATTTAGAAAAGTTTATAAAAACTTATTTATCTATTATTGCTCTTACCCTCGCCTTGTCACATTATGGGATCAATTGCTTAAAAATATCATGCATAACCTCCCAAGAAGTAGATGGTATACGAAACATTTATAGCCTTTTCAGCTTACAAGTCGAGTGCGCACTGGTGCGCACTTTTTTGCACTGAGCCTTTTCAGCTTGTCATTGAGTGCAAAATTTAGTCAGCTGATGCGTTTTCAGCTTAAGAAAAAGTTGCACCGTGCACTGGCTCAGTGCGACTCTTGTGCACTGACTCCTCAAGCAAGTGCAATAGTGTCAGTGCAAATATGGCGGATAAACTAGCACTGCCACCGGATGAGGGCAGAACTCGTTCAGTGTGGTCACGTGATATGTTGCACTCAGTGCGCACTTGCACTGTGTAAGCTGAAAACGCTATTAGAATACATTTCGTAATATTTCTTATTTTGTAGACAAACGAAAAAAAAAACATGCGGAAATCGATTTCGAAAATTCATGCAAATTCCGAAACTCGCTGCTATCGTTACAAACACTTGAATTCGTTTCAGAATTCATAATTTTCCACACTTGTTACAAAATTAACTATTAGAGATGTAGAAATCTATTGCATGAGAACAAACACTGCATAACATGCATGGAAAATCTGATTAACTCATATTTGTCGAAAATATTTTGTATTAATATTTTTTTGTAATAGTCTTGTAAAATAGTATTACTTTGTTACTTTCACGATCTCTTATAGTTCTCAAAATAGCAATGGTGATAAACTTTAATTAAATATTACGTGTTTTACCTTTCCCCATAGGTAGTTCGATGTGACATTTTATCCGTATATCAGTGAAATTGATGTTATAAAATTTCAAAATATTATCAGGTTAAAACTAATTAACAGTTCTATGCTTTTTACCCAATTTTGGATGTGGCCTAAATAAAACTATCACTGGTCTTATGCTATCAGGTGTCCGTTTTGTTTTAATATTATTTTTTAACCCTTTTTGTTTAATTACAAATACAAACTTGGCGATCTTCTTATTCGAGTTTTTGGACAAAACTACGTAAATATACCAAATTTACGAATTTTTTATCATTGGTTCAGTATTAATTTTTTTATGGTTATCAATTATATTGAAGACAGATTCATTTCAGTTGGTGATTGATAATAAATAAATAATCAGTCTCAAGATTAAATAAAGTAATAAAGTTATGAATGAAGAAATATTTCCTCTGTTAAAATCTTTTTAAAAAAAATGACAAATGAGTCAGTGCTTAGTGGGTAGATGAAACAAGCAGATAAGCTTGAACATTATTTTCAATTTCATACATCATTCTTGATTTCAACATCACCCATTTCTTTTTTAAATTATCTGCCATCAAATCTGCTACCTCATGAATTTTTATACCTCCTGCAGATTTCAAAACTTTAGAATATTAAATTAGTTGCTACAAACTCGGCGACTGTGATTTACGATTTTTATTTTCGAGATACGAGTATCTTTAATTAGATAAACTCAGTAAATATTTATAGTGTCAAATTTTTGCGATAGGAGGTGCTTCATATTCAGTGAGAAAAGATATCTCTCTGAAGCGTGACAGTGAAGTTCCTGTTTGATTATTTTGAAAAATTGCATATGGATTATTTATAACCAATAAGGTATTTTTACTATTTTCGACCTATACTACGCACATTTTGTAGTTTCTTTTTAATAAGTATACAGGGTGTGAAAACCGGAACATATTCGAGTTTAACATGGGATTTAAATAAGTGTGGAAATTGGCTATCCTGTAACTTTTAGAATTTAGAGCAAAATTTTGAAAATATAAAGTTGCCTAAAAAAATTTACATCATAAATTCGATGTAGCAGCACATCTGTAGCATGATATATTTCAGAAATAAAATATAATAATAATTTCGCCAAGATCAAGAATCAGACGGCCATGGAAATATATAGCAATGTGACAATTTGATAAATATTTTCAGTAATAATATAACAAGAGAGTTAGAATAAATTGAAAATAATTTGACGGATTTTTTGAAAACTTGTTACCAGGCAAAAGTCACGAAAGCCCATAGGGCTTGAATGGGTATTGTAAAATTTAAAAAAAAAAGTTTATAAAAATCTGTCGTATTATTTTCTAATTTATCGAACTCTCGAATTATATTTAATTAGATTATTTTTTGATCCATAAGTTTCAAACAACGGAGTCAGGCTGTCATGCTATTGTAACGCTATCTGTCGTAATTAACTACTTCATTCATTTACATGGTTCAGTTGGTAAGTCTGTTTTGACAACTAGAACACACTTTGATAATGCAAAATAAATAATCAAAAGGTATAATTACTAATTATGGTATTTCTACAAGTGGTTTCTATAATTTTTTGGTTTATTTCATGAACAGAAATGACACAAAATTCGTCTTTTTCTCTCATTTTACTTAAGTGTTGATTAGTATCTGATATATGTCAACAAAAACAAAAGCTACAGAGATTATTCCCGGAAATAATCTCTAGAGCTTTATTCTCAGTATAATAATGACAGGATTGGTTAAAACGCAGACACGTATCATAAAATTGAACATATCATTGGTTGTAAGAAATTAATAATTCTACAATTTTATGGACAACATTTTATCTTCTGTATTGTATACCTCCATTTTATAACATTTCATTAAATTCTAAATTATAATTGTATGAGAACAATGACACCAACAATAATTATAAGTAGTGATATTTTGTTAAACTGTATTGCATTGATATTGTGTAATTGTGTATTATATCCATGGTCAATTGATTCCTGACGATATTGTAAGATTTTAGTTTTAGAATATTTCGTCCAGTAGATCTACTGTCACATCAAATTTAAACTTTTTAAATGTAAAATTAAATTTTAAACAACTTGTTATTCTTGTAGTTTTGCTTCAAAAGTTACATGAAAGCCAATTTCTACACTTCATTAAAATCCAATATTAATCTCGCACGATCCGCTTTTCGGTGCACACCCTGTATATGTGGATAGAAGGCTTGGCAATTTTGTTTATACTATTTTTTAAACAGTTTTTTGTTTATAGGTACACTAATTTTATCCCAAACAAATTCTTATCTTCTCATCTTTTAAATTTATAATCCCTGCTTAATTCAAGATATTAATGTCCAGCTTAAATTTAATTTTAACTAATTGCAAATTTTAGTTATCCTGAAAGTAGTTATACAGTTGAGACCATATTTCTTGATAAGATGTGTGCGAATAATTTAAATTAATGATTGTATTTTTAAAGCTGATGTCACATAACGGTTTTAAACTTGTAGGCTGTAGATTCGGCAGATTTTTTGTAGCTATAAAATGATGTATCATTATTAATGATTTTACATTTTTCTTCTATTGTAATTTGAAGTTTTCTCTTAATTAGTACATTGATATTGATTGATTCTTCTTGTAATTAATGACTTTATTGTTTTCAGTTAAATATTCAATTATTTTAATTATGGTTGTAATTAGTACAAATTGAAATGCAAATAGAACCCACATCGTTTTAAATTTTGTATTCTACAGAGATCAAAATGCCAAATAATTTTTTTATTATATTTTTGTAATTATTTTTTATTTATGGACAAAATTATTTTGAAAACCTTAGATATACCTACGGCTATTTTTTACTTGTGTTTTGAATAAAAAAAACTTGGATTTTTCCCAAAATGTCAGCTGTGGAGGGGCCTGTTTTTCTGGAACATTTTTCTTATTAATTTTTTTTATGTTTGTCTGAGTTTCCACTGTTACATAACGACTTATCAAAAGTATTTTAGAATCAAAATAAATTATCTATTATGACATGACGCTTGTTATCATTTTGTGACTCATATTTTTAGCGGTTGCCAAGCGGCATATTTATAATACATTGTAGTTAGTCCATTTGAATTTGTTTTAATTCTCTTTTTTCCTTGTTTCAGGTGAGTAGTACCAACACGAACTTCGAGTTATTTTTACAGCATGCAAAATACAAATGAATAATTTGTAAGTACATACAAATAATATACAAAATGGAAGCAATAAAATTCTCGACCTAGCATAATGTTTGGTTAGTGATAGCTTATCAGACAGACTGAAAAATCTCTTCAAATTGTTTATTTTGCTAAGTTTGATAACATAAATATTGGATAACAAAGGTATGCCATAATGCACGAGTGTTGACCACTTTGTTATAAAACATATTAGTGAATATTTTTATAATGCATGATTGAAGTATATCGATGATTTACTCTTATCAGGTGAAATTTATGTGCTATAAACAAAGAAATCACATAAGTTTTTGCAAATAATGGGGTCCTCCACTCTGATTTTTATATTATTTTAAATGACAGTTCGTTTAATTTTGAAGCAATTCGTAGATAGTATTAAAAAGTTTTAATTGTTTTTAGTTTAACTGCATTTGATTTTTAATGCAATTTGACGTCACGGCGACAACTGCAACTAAAAAAAATTAAATATATCATCACGGCATATTACCCATTGTTGGGTGTGCCAGTTTGTTTTGTACACAGATTTCGGTAATGATGATGACATATTTGTACCCTGCGGGCGTTTACCAGGCGACACCTATTGAATTGTTATATCTTTCTCTCGCACAAGCTCTGTAGTAAGCTGCGAGAGAAAGATAGCTAGAGTGTGACGTCACAGTGACACTTATAGCTACTAGATAAATTACAGCTGGCTCGTCCACCATTGTGGAGCCACTTAAATCATTCAATATCAATGTTATAGTATTATTAATCATAAAAATTATCCATAATAACGGGTTGTTCTGCTCCAAATTGTGCAAATCATTTGAGAAATGGTTATAATTTTTACAGGTACTTATGCAATTTATATATTTTTCTCTATCCTCAAAAATCTTAACGAACCGTATTTTGTTTTGTTTTATTATTTTCAATAAGTATAAAATGGTAAATATGGAAGTTATATTTAATTATGAAAAATAGTTAGTACATATTTATAAGAAATGCACTTTTATTTCATAATTTACTGCATTGATTTTGGCATCAATATGGTGGACGAGTCAGCTATGTATTATATAGTAGCTGTAGTGGCACTGACAACAAAAGTTCAGATATCTAGCAAAGGAATTATTTTAAAAAAATCATTTTTATTGTTATTTGTGCACATTTTCTTATTTTTTATGGTGGAGGACCCCATTATACTTTAGTTTAAATTTTTGTATTCAATATATCATTCTTTTACCTTGCCTTTAGTCCTTCATTTCTGGCAAGATCCGCACCAAATATATTCAGATGTACATATAATCCGTGATCCATTACTATTACATGCACATGACAACACATCAGATGGTATACGGTTTTGTAAAATCATTAGTGGCGTATCAACTTTGTTTGGCGCCACAAGCCAGGGTTGAAAAAAGCTTGGGTTTTTCATAAAAAACCTAGCCCGCCTTTGCCTTTTTTAAAAACCCAGGTTTTATTTAAAGAACGGGTTTTATTTTAAAAAACAGGTTTCATTGCGTTTTTATAACAGGTATCAAATTATAGTACGAATTTATCAATTATAATTTTATTTAAGGTATCTTTTAAAAAAAAAATTAAAAATAGTCTCATAAAATATGAGAAGAATTGTTATAAGACATATAAGTATGTTACTGCATCATATGTCTAAATATAATTTTATAGAATTGGGGTTTATTGGGTTTTTTAAGTCGGTTTAAAAAAAACCGGGTGGGTTTTTTTGAGTCGGGCAAAATTACAACAACCCTGCACAAGTCCATGCGCCATTTGTTTGTTTTTTTTTGTTTTTTAGCTTCTCACTATCCAAGAACAATTTTAATTGTGCGCACTGGGCTTATGTAATAGATAAATACGCCACTGAAAATCATAGATATCTGTCATCGTAGTTTTTCAATTCTTCAACTAATTTATGTTTATTCATATAAATTATATATCACATATTATTAAGATTTTGAATGTTAATATTTTTGTAATATGGCTAATGGATTACAGTTATTTAGAACGAGTTAGATCTGAAATATATTTTAAGATAAATTAGGATTAATATACATTCATATACTCGTATATTCAAATTTGACTATAGTGAGTAAAATATGTATCTGATTGAATTATAACAGTGTTTATATTTACCCAAGTTTAATATGATGTGCGTTTAGCAAATATTGTTTGCTCTCACGTTGAATACAGCTTTGTTATTTCGTTTTCCAAACACGTATTATGAAGTTTGGCACGATGTATAAATATATTTCAGCTTACAAACAATGCATATGATTGATATACTAATGTAGTACTGTTTATTTTGTATTTCATTAAAATGTACGTGTTTTTTTTCTAAAATTTCCTTCTGGATTACTTGAAATTACTAATCAACATATTTTGGTGAAGTTGTTGGTACTGTTTTAACTAAAGATTTAGAAAATACTACAGTCTGTTTTTAAACTATAAACAGTGTTTTAAAAGTTTGGCGCTAAAATCAACGCTTGTGAGTGGCTTTTTCGCAGACAGTTCTACATGGATTGCGTTCGGTTATTTAGTTCTGTGCATACGTTTTTAATAATTTGCACAATAAGCGTTCGGCACTTCTGTGCACTCTGGGTAGCTCAGAACGCGTTCGGTAAATACTGCGCTGTGTAGATCGTACATGCGCAGTTCGCCCGAGCTCTGAACGTGTGGCCGGCTGTGCACGTTCGAGTTAGCGCCCAAAGTATGAAGCGATATTTAATTTATAATTGAGAAATATGCAAATTTTCAGTAATTTTGTAATTTACATTAATTAATATTTGCTGGAAGCTTTCTTGGTTATCTAAATATTAAATCATTGCCTCCTTTTTTAAAGCCATTTTCGAATGTCCTCAATTTTTTTCTCATATTTATGTAGTTTGCGAAGAAGATTAATTTTTTATAATAAATCTTCAAAAGTATCGTGATACATTCAAAATGAGTTTTAAACTGTCCGTCAGACATATATTTGATATTAACTGCTCAGAATATTTATTTCTAAAATATTTGAATCATACTCCCCTTTTTCGGCCGACTTATCGAAAAATATTTATTAGAAAACTAAAATCCATATTCAGCCGTCAATCAAACACATACACATTTTCAATTGCTAAGCTAAATCTACCTGTCACGAAAGTGTCACATGCAAAGGCTGCACAATTCGTTCTTCTAACCATAATGTGCACAGAGTACACAGTGATCATGTGACACAACTCAAGCACAGCGCAGTCCAAGCACAGCACAAAATAACTGAACAAAAGTTGAAATTGAAATTTCATTTGATGTGAACGGCCACTTACAAGCGTTGATTTCTGCGCCAAACATTTAAAAGATTGACTATAGTTTAAAAATAGACGATAGTAACTATAACAACTACTTACAGTCTAATTCGTTTATTTTGAAATCATCAGTACTTTATACTTACTTTTCGTTTATGCGGATAACGTTCACCTATTTAACAAAAATAATTGCTGTATTAATAAAAGAGTAGTATTGTCTAACGCCGTTTAATGAAAAAACTTTTTAGTGGGCTTTGTTTCACTTTTTTGCCATCTGATAAAGATTACTTTACGACCGCTTTTATTTCACGGCCGCTTTTACTTTACGATCACTTTTACTTCACGGCTGCATTTACGTATATTACACCGACATAGTCACATGCTTGATTAAATAACATATAAATTTAATGTTCCACTACTTGCAACTCCATAAATGTCAGGCGCAGTATTAAAGAAATCAATGTTGATATCGCTATTTTTTTGTTTAAAAAAATTTCGCATATATATATTATAAAATTGACATTGAACAGATTGTTTTGTGAGCTGTGCAGTTGACAGCAAAGCACTTTACAAATGACATATATCAATCAAACCTGAAAAGATTTTTAAATAGAAATTTGTAACTTTTTATGATAGCTACCTGTAGTTATCTAAAAATGTTGTGTGCACCTTCGCTTAATAGTTCTTTTTAGCATCGTAGGAATTTGCTGAACTCGAATTTCGTCTGGGCTGCAAAGTTCATTTCCGACCAAAAAATATTACTTTTAAAACTTTAATACATTTTATACTTATTTCATTCGCAATTTGCCACAAAAACAATGATTTCATAATTTGAAGTATTTAAATTTAAAAATATTTGCACGAAGAACTACATTTTTTTTCTTTAATTAGTATTCTTATTTATTTTGTTGAAATATATGCCAAATACTTACGACTAAGACTGTGCGATCTTAGAAATTTGTAATCGATTTTTAATCTTTTGCTAAAATCGATTTTTCACGTTTGATCAATTTCATCGATCAATAGCAAAAAATCGACATTCTTAATGATATCGAGATACTATATCAAAAAATCTGATGTGGACACCACACGACTTCCTTGTACACAAGACCAATATGAAGTATAGACCCAAGTATAAAATTGCACGTATTTGGCGTAATTTGACATTAGCATTTATTTTTTTGTTATTTTTTGTCCTAATCCATAGCAACTTAGCAAGCTTCATTACAAAAACCGAAAATTATATGTTTTAAATATACATATCTCGCTTATAACAAAGGGCTAATTTAATAATACTTGATGTGCTAGACACAGAATTTAATTCTCTAAAAAATTTATTTGAAGCATTTAGTTCTAAAATCAAAATGAAACTATTTTATTGAAGAAAAACTGTTAACAACTTCAGGTAATATGTCACTTCCGGTTAGCCTGTTTTAATCAAAATCCACTATGTTATTCCAGTTGACATAAAAGTCTTATATACCAAATTTGAAAAGTGTTAGATTATATTTTAAGATAGCTTTTCATTAAAATCTATTATAGACTTCAAATAAAGTACCATTTCTAGAAATTATGTAATGACCAAAAAGGGAGGTGCACAACTAGATGTTATAGTAGTCCTAAATACAAAATTTTAACTTTCTACGGCTTACCGTTTTTGATTTATGCGAGATACATACGCACGTACGTACGTACAGACGTCACGACGAAATTAATCAAAATGGATTCAGGGATGGTCAAAATGGATATTTCCGTTGAAATCTCAATACCGAAATTTTTCGCGATTACAATACTTCCTTTACTCCGTACAAGGAAGTAAAAATCGATTTTAATAAATGATCAAAAATCTATTTTAATAAGACATTAAAACTTCGATTTTAATAATTGATCAAAAATTGATTTTAATAAAAAATTGTAAGATTGATTTTATCAGAAGATTTTTATTGATATGAAATATTTTTTTATTTGATCGATCTTTTTGGAAAAATCGATTTTTCAATTGATCAATCTATTTGAAAAATATCGATTTTCCAATTAATCGATCTTTTCAATAAATCGATCTTTTTCGCAGTCCTACTTGCGACCCTTCGTTGTATGAGTTAAAATATTTTAGACGTGAATTTGTTTATCTATACAATCTTCTTCTCATAGTTAATTTCAATTATAGCTTTAAATTTCAACCATTTTATGACATTTATATTATTGGTATAACATTGGAAGATTTTCAGTAATATTAGTCGATACTCACATCTGTTTTATTTTAAATGCTTCATTACAGATATAATTAGCATAGAATTATAGCAAGAGATGAAAGTTAGCATGTTAAAATTATTTAATAGGTTTAAAAAAAAACTTTTTTTAAATCTTGTAAACATTTTAGTTTGTACAAATATGGTGTACAATCATTAAAATCTGTCATCCTACATGTCTTCAAATATAATATCCTCTGCCATAAACAGCTGGAAAGCATAATGATGATTATGTATAATTTTTTCGCTATACATTCGACGTATGCCAATCTGAATATCAATCAGTGGAATCTGGTGAGTTTTTCTGCGCATAATACCGTAAGATTCCCATGGTAACTGCGGTATTCCTATACGCATAACGGTACATGATAATCGCAACACTTGACTTGAGTCGGTTAACCCACACACGCTACAAATAAAATAAAAACCAGTGCCTGAAAAAATATAATTAACCAATGAACTTCGAACACGCCCATCTGGGAAGAATTGCTCACAGTCTGTTCGCTGAAATTGTTTTTTACAACTTTGTAATCGTTTTGTATTGTTTTGAATAGGAAAATATGATTAACGAAAATGAAAATGATTCAATGGCTCATCTCTTTTATTAATCATATTTTTAGAAAGAATGCTTTTATCTAAAAGCATATTATTGTGATCTTGGAGAGCACTCATTATAATTATAAAAAATATTCGTCATTAAGCATGACTAGAAAAATAATCTAATCGAAAATTTATTATTTAAATTTGATATACTTATTTTTTAATCAAATTTTTATAGATAATAAAATATTTTGATATGGTCATTTGATTAAATGGTGTGTTGGGACCGGAACCGAGTGATCCGGTACACTGCTCCGAATTTTGTGAAAAACATCGATCTGGAACCTCTTTTTATAAAATATTTCGAATAAGAATATAAATTAAAATATAGTTTATTAATTTAATGTCAAAAACACAGTACTGTATTAATGGAAATTTGAAAATACAAGCGTTTCGGAACTTTTTCATTGTCTGCAACCATCCCGATATTTGTTGCTTTACCCCGGCTCCACACATGCGTTGCTCGTGCCCGTGTACGAATATGAAATATTCGTATACAAACGCATGTATGCACTAAAAATTCGTATTCGTTAGCAAATATTCGGTATTTGTGATCGGACACAAATGTTTCTATATATACTGCCGAACATCCACACGCGTTGAAAATTTTTATCTTCATCTACAGACAATTTAAGAATAAATCATTAATTTTACCTACTTACTTACAATGTATTAATAAAAACAATTCTAAGTTGTACATGGGTGTACCAAACAGTCAAGTAGCTATATATCTACCGTTGATGCTATTTGAAAATTAGATTTAATTTTAAAGTTTGACGTCCGAATCGAACGCGGACCGGGCGAATCACCACCAATCACCTAAAACGCAATAAATATCCAGCGCCATCAATTGTATTGACATCCAAGGTCACCTTGCAAATATTTTCGGTTTTTTTTGACTGAATACGCAAAATAACAAATACTAAATACCCGACAAGATATTTTCGAGCATTTTATTAAGAAACTGGAAAAATACAATTTTCAGCTATAATATCCCGAGGACATTGATAATTACGAATTAATTTTATGATATTTACCGAAAGCGCGTTGCTTGGTAACCGTCCGACGCCGAAGGCGGAGGGGAGTTACCTAAAAGCAACGTGCTTGAGGAAGTTGTGATAAAATTATAAGATTTATCAATGATCGAGGGGTATTCTTAGAGAATTTTTTTGCAATTTTAATTAAATTTATGAAGAATTTGTATTTAGCAGAATGTTTGTAATTATAAAATCACCCAATAGATGTCAGTAATAGCTATGAATAAGTTCAGCGCGAAGTGTGTAACAATAATAAAATTGACATTGACATAATAGCAAATTACATGACATGGAACATTTCGAATTTCACATATTAATTTAAATATCCCTTTTTATTAACCAACTATGTACTATTTTCCGAAGCACTATTTTAGAATTCATTTGTATGTTTTCTAGAACAGTGCTTCTGGCGATGTAACGTTTATATAAACTTTTTTTCTTTTTTGTGTGCAGTATTAATCATTAATACACATGAAAGTTTTTTTTACCAAAACTTAACATGTTCAAAAACCCAAATTTCCAGAAAACAAGAAGTTTCTCAACTTCAAACCGTTTATTATATGTCTGTGTTATGATTTGGTATATAAATAAATAATAACTTGCACACAGTTTATATTGTTGTACTAATGTTTTTATATGTTTTATACATGACGTGTGCTTATACGTCTACGGGTTAACCGAAATCTCAACTCAAATCAGAGATATAATAATTTATAACAAAAGTAACTAACTTCAGATGACACTAATACCTACGGTAAATTCAAATACTTATAATTAGGGTCACCAAAGCAGAAAAACAGTTTTTCGGGATCGTATGTAAAAAAAAATCGGAATACGCAAGAAAAAATCTGGACGTCACTAACAACAGGTTATACTTAATACTCTGTGCGTATAAAACAGTGTAACAATTAATACTGTTTATTATCATCCTTAAGTCTTATAATGGGGTATGTAATCAAATTTTTGTTAAATTCGTCTAATTACAGTAAAAATTGCAAGTATTTTTTAAAACATATACCGCATTACCATCAAATAAAGAAAAATAACAACATGAACTTATTGAAAATAATTAACATTTTAATCTTCAAACTTATTCTCATTTTCAACAGCTTTTAAGACCGTACAATTATCTTCATCTGTTTAAGAGAAACAACTACTGAACGTAATAAAACTAAATAAGTAGGTAATATAAACTTATTAATCTAATAACTTTATACTCCTTCAAATTGTTTTTTAATAAGTTGTATGTACTCACATATTAAAATATAAAAGGAAAGAAGGGAATGATGATCTCTAATGTACACCCTTATATTTTTACCTTCCGTCACCTTTAGGTAAGGAAGGTATTGTCTTTGGTCAAAAAATTCGATGATGAGTTTTTACTCAATAAGCACGTTTTAGAGTCCCTAGAATACGAATTTACTATTTTTACGATGATGTCTGTATGTGTGTGTGTGTGTGTGTGTGTGTGTGTGTGTGTGTGTGTGTGTGTGTGTGTGTGTGTGGATGTGTGTGTGTGGATGTGTGGATGTATGTGTGTAACAAAATTTTCGTCTGCGATAACTCTAATACTACAGTTACAAAAATTATAATTTTTTCGTATACTTCTTCGTTACATCCATAGGAAGAGCTGATTAGATTTTGGTTACAATTGGTCAACCGGAAGTACCATCATTTGAAGATTTTAACAGTTTTTCTTGAAAAAACTATGTTAAATATAATTTTTTCACATTTGATGTTATTATAAATATTAAAGAATATTTTATTCTCTATACGATTTGACTGCATTTTATACTTAATATTAAATGATATTGAGTTAAAAAATTATAAAGAAATTAAATTTCATAAAGTAGCCATACCTGTGGAAACAACTACTATATTAAGAAAATTCTGATTGAAAGATGTCAGTGTCAAGTGAAATTGACATAGTGTGTCTGTTTTATAATTTTACTGGAAATATAAGATCTTTTGCTTTCTCTATGGAATTTGTATAAAATACATACAACTGCTTTAAGGTAATGTACAAGAAATAATAATAATAAATCTTTTTTTTCTGCAGATACATTACACTGTATATAGAAAACGTCACAAAATAATAATTTTCTGTATGAAATTTGCATAAAATACAAGCAACTGCCGGAAGCTAATGTACAAGAAATAGAATATTTAATTTAGCAAGGAACTTTCCGTATGAAATTTGTACAAAATATATAGAACTGACGGAAGGTAATGTGCTGGCCACATCAGATTTTTTGATCCTTGATTTGATAAATCGACAAGTTCAATAAATATACATTTCAATCAACTGTTTATAAAATAAAAATATTCAGAAAATGCAGTTCCATATTAAAGTTTTCATGAATATAACTCATTGGCAAATACAATATCAACATTTGTAACACAAATATTTATTTATTTACATATTTCATATATTAATTTTAATATGTAGATATGTACATTTATCCGGTGTAACTGACCTCAATTTTATTTAAATTGAAAATCAAATGCATGTATAAATATATTTATCAAAATGAACACATATTTTATCTACATTCCGTAGAGAACATTTACCAATAATTGAACACTTTTCCTCCTGACACATTTTCCATGCTTTTATATTTAAACTCCACCAATTGTAGTACATTCTTATCAGTGGCGGCGCTAAGGGGGGGCCAGGGTGGTCAAGTGCCTACCCTAAAAATACTTGTGCCCACCCATTACCAACATACAAATAATAATTTTGGTATATAAAATATTTGATTTTTAATTCTGAACATTATTTGTATTTATACATTTGTTTTAAAATTAATAGGGCAGAAATTACAGCTCTATGAAGATTTTCTCCACAGTATTTCTTATAATTCATAAAAAAGCAAACACTCGGTATATGTTTATATATATTATTTGAATATGGATACCTGTGTCTTTGTTTTGTTTCATGTGTGTATATTAAAAAATACTACGTAGGGGAGAGTGGGGCAACAGTGTACGCGAGGCAAGAGTAAACAATTAAAATATCCCGCTAATTTATACAGTTCGGCTTACCAACCCTAGCGGTAAAACATGGTACTATACTGTCATTTATACGTGAAATAGAAGAACATTGTCAAGTTTATGAAAACAAAATTACAGGTAAGTTTGTATATTGCATCATTTTGATACAAGATTAAAGTCAAAGTATTATTATATTGCACGTGAAATAAAAAAGAACCAATAAAATAGTGAATATTGCATTAAAGTGTGTACCATCCTCTACAAAGTTTGCCGACAGAAAGTTTAAACAGTGGCGTAGAACACGGGATAAAAACAATTTTTGTGATAATATTAAACGGGGTAAGAGTAAACATAGTGTTTACTCTTGCTCTGAAATTATAACAATTTCCCCATATAAACAAGAATTGGAGCAAATTTTAAAAGAAAAACGATTAAAGTAAGCAAAAAAGATTCAAAGTAATCTATCGCAGGCATCTACTTCTGGATTACAGAAATAGTCAAGCAAAACAATAGTAATAACACGACAACTGTTAATGAAGACGACTGTATTTGTATTTGTTGTAAAGAAAAATACAGTACATCTGTTGAAGACCGAATTATTTGCGGAAAATGTCATCAGTGGGTACACGAAGGATACATTAACGTTAAACTAAATGCCGACAAATATATATATGTGATTTTTGTCGTGCTTAGGCAACATTTTTTCAGTCGTTCACTTTTGCCTCGCCATGCGTGGCAAGAGTGAACACTTATTTTTTTAAATAAAAAACATACAGTTTATTTACTATAATAAAAAAGAATTATTTAAATTTTTTTTTATATGTAAGCAAATGTATGAACTATATTTAGAGTTCAATAAAACTGCTAAAATATTTCATATATGAAATTTATTACATATTAAAAAACCGTTCACTCTTGCCCCACTCTCCCCTATATAGGTTTCTTTATTATTAAAATAAATGGGTGCCCACCAGCTGCGAATACAAGGTTGCGGGGTAATGGGGATAACTACCCCCCTCCCCCCATAAGCCATGAATTGATTTAAAAAAATCAAACAACCGCAAATATAATAATTTAAGATAAAGAATAAAATTAAATACTTATTGTATTTTACTCAGTTAATATTTATGGCTTGTTTTTGAAATATTAATGTTGATAACAAAATATGGATGTCAGTTAAAATATAATTATTATAATAGTAGAAGTACAGGTGATATTCAGTTTTCACAGTTTATCAGCTTCACATCCCTTGATAAAATGTAACTTCCAATTATAAGTCAATTTGACCTTGAATGAAAAAAATTGCCTGCGGCGCTTTTTTTTTTCGTTTACATCTGCATGACCTTTAAAGAACCCCCCCCCCTGATGTCCACCCGTTTTTTTATTGTGCCTTGTGCCCACCGTACATTTATATCCTGGCGCCGCCACTGATTCTTATTCTTATCCAGGTGGCCTAAGCTTCATTTATTTCGCTGACATTGCGTGCGGACCTGGAATCAATATCTGGATGATAAATAATGACTGTCTCAGCCGGTACAATACAAATTACAGTAATATACTGTACCAACTGTACGTTATACAAACAAACATAGACTCCCTCGATGCCGAATCGAATATCAATATCCTACGGTCATTTAAAAATTATAAAATTTTAATGGCTATGATTATTTTAAAAGCACAGTTACGTTAGCTGATCAATGGAGAATTAAATGAATGCATTTGTCATAAATGTACAGTTGGTAAACAATTGTTATGCTAATTATTTTTTAATATTTATGATAATATTTGTCCATGGAAAAATTATAGTTCATATTGGATTTTAATTAATTGTACATATTTTCTATTTATTTGTTTCTCAGTTAGAAACACAATGTAGTAATTTTACAGATATTAGCAGTAATTAAATTTAGTATGTAATTATATTAAAAGTTTATCTTGTTTTGAATTCAATATATTATAATGTTTTTATGAGGGACCCGAAACTGAACCCGAATTTCTGATAAACCTGACCCCGAGCCGAAACTTTAATTTGTCAAGGTCAATAAACCTGAACCGAATTTAAACCGTTTTAAATTCAAAATCGGTTTGTATATGTTAAATATACGAGATATATGTTTTACAACAATTCCTATACTTACTTCTTATTTCCCATCACTTTTCACGTTCCGTCACCTTTAGGTAAAGAAGGTATTGTCTTTGGTCAAAAATTTCGGTGTTGAGTTTTTAATGAATATGCACATTTTAATGTCCCTACTATACGATTTTACTATTTTTACGATGATGTCTGTATGTGTGTCAGCGTGTGTGTGTGTAACAAAATTTTCGTCTACGATAACTCAGAATTCCAAAAATTATAATTCTTTCGTATTCCTCTTCGTTGTATCCATATGAAGAGCTGATTAGATTTTGGTTATAATTGGTCAACCGGAAGTACCCTCATTTGAAGATTTTAACAGTTTTTCTTGAAAAAACGATGTTAAATATCATTTTTTCACATTTAATGTTATTATTAATATTAAAGAACATTTCATTCTCTATACGATTTGACTGCATTTTATACTTCATATTATATGGATATAGAGTTATAAAATTATAAATTAAATATAATAAATTAGCTAGCTATGTTAGAAACAGCTACTGAATTAAAAAATTCTGATTGAAAGATGTCAGTGTCAATTGACATATTCGTAGTATATTTGTATTATAATTTTACTCGATTCTTTTGCTCGAAACTTTCTGTATAGAATTTGTACATACAACTGTCGAAAGGTAATGTACATACAAGAAATTTAGAATCTTTTGCAAGGAACATATGCATTTACGAAAATTCTACCGGTAGATACCGCATCTACCGACTGTGTTTGAAAACACGAGTAGTAATGGTAAAATGTTACCGTGTTCGAAAATTGTACAGTATCTACCAGATCCATTTACCGGATTCATGAAGAATCTAATCTCAAAAAAAGATAGTGATGCAAAGCGAAGCGCGCGCGTTAAAAGTGGAAATGTGCTCAAAGTATGACTGCTCAGTTTATTAACTACATCAAATTTCTAACCTGTTTCAAATTATCAAAATTTTTTGTAGGTTATGGATCTAACCTGTTTACCACTTGCGTTCTTAAAATATCGATTCCGGTAGCTATAACCTGATAAACAGCTGTTTACCGGTAACAGTTCACAGGTAGAATTTTCGTAAATACCTCATATAATTGATGGAAGGTAATGTGCTGGCCACATCAGATTTTTTGTGCTTGTAAACATTTATCGTCCTGATTCGAAATTCGAACTCGATCCCAAAATCGATGAAGCGTTACAATTTTCATTTTTTTGAACCGTAACTGAACCTAAACTATAAATACATTTCGGTTCACGTTCATGGTTTTTGGTTTTTATGCATTTTAATCTTGACAAGTTGTGACTTCGATCCTATTGGACACAGCCCGGAGCTAGCTACTTACTACTAACAGCTGATAGATTAAGTACGAGCTGAAGGTAACAGCTGATGCTGGAGTTGACAGTTGTCATTTTGTAAGAATAAGTGACATAGAAATTGTATTTCTTTATTTCTATTGTCTTAAAGAAATCTTTACATTTTATTTAAATGAAGATATTTCAACATTATAACGTAACTTTAAATTGACTTTTTAGCTGCAAATAAAAAATTTAGCATGACGACAATACCAGGATGTTAATTTCATAACAGCGGCTTTTGTTTTTAAATATCTGCTACTGTTACTCTTGTAAGTAAATATTGACAAATTCGATTAACGTAAGTTTTTCTTCTATTGTTGATAAAACTATTATATCAGTTTACATTAAAACAGTAAAATATTTTAGAAAAATAAGTAATTTTTACTTATTTTTGTGATATACTGATTATTATGATTTTAGGTATGAGAATTCTTTGACTAGATGAGTAAATGATTGGGAATAACGGAGAAAAACAGTCTTAAAAATCTGATGTGGCCAGCACATAACCTCTCGTCAGATATTTTACCTGGTTGTACGCATAAAACGAAAAATATTTTTAAATACAAATACATATATTCATGTCTCACTACAAAATAATTATCAAATATATTTGCAAAATCTATGGGATATTTTAATATAAATTATGTACAATACATACATTTTCTTTATTCAATATCCTGAAATTATCTTTTTCTACTTTCCTTTTCTTTTTCTTTATATTCGTCATTTTTTCACAGATTCCTTTTATATTCTTTTTTACGTATATTCTTTTGCGTTGTTGATTTTTTTTTATTTCCATAATCTTCATAATAATGTACAAATATTTTTGACAGTGGCGTACAAATATTTTTGACAGTGACATTTATGTTTTCAAAAATTGTCACATATCGAAATCAAAATTCAAATTTTAGTATCACAATAAGTCAAATATTTCATAAATCATTGCTCTGAACATATATTTTAGGACAGCATTGAATATTGAACTTTGTTTACCTCCTATTTTTACTTTTGGTCGTTTTAGACACTTCGATCCTTTTGATGTTGCCGATGTGACTTGAAAGCTATGTTCCGAATTGCATTTCGGCGAATGATGACTGCATTGAAAGCTTATGATTGAAGGCAAATACCAAGAAGTGGATTTTTGAAATTTTAGCAGTTTCGTTAATAAGATTCTTGAAAGTATTAGCCGCAAAATTTATGTCTGATGCGACAACCTGTAATTTGGTATGAAATATAATTATGTACCTATGTATAATGTGAATTTATTAACTCTTTCTTTTTATTTGAATTCTAGAAACTGTAGTTTTAGTTATTTCTGGGGAAAATTACTATTTACATATTAGAAATGAGCAAAATTATATTGCATTTTTAATTACAGTTTTGACGTTTTATGGGTTTCTAAGTTGTCATACATAAAAATTGCTATGAATATGTAAATTTCTGATTGGACTTACATAATTTATGACTGCTAGAAATAACAAAACGGAAAAAAATTCTTATAGGTACCTATATAATGTACAATAATAACAATTTCATAATTATTTATGTAGAAAGTAACTGAATGTATACACTATTTTGCCATAAAACCAAAATCTATTTTACATATTCCTTGTTAAAATCCAATCCAAAGTTGCTACAAAGGTCAAAATATTCTATTTGACTTTTAGTTCAATTTTGTAACACATTTTAGTTGTCATTGCTCATGTATAATTACAGCTATTATTGTTTTAATAATAGAATAAATCACCTTTTTAATTAATATATTTTGTCTGAGTTTTCTATACATTATTCTGCATTATTTGTACATAAGAGTATTTCATGATTTTCGTATACTATTTAAAAATAATGCAAATTAAAATTTTTTTTTATTTTCTCGCAACAAAATTACCGCATCCATTAATGATTAAAATTATTTACTTAGTTTAAATATGACAACCACGCTAATATATGTATTAATAAAGGCTGTACCTACTGTGTGGTTTCTGCAGCACAGTTATTTTTATTTGCACTAAATTGTAAAATGATGGTTTTGGATTTGGGTATTTCTTTAATAATATAATCTAATGACCTAACAATATACCTATTAAACTTTTAATATACGTATTAACCTAACGCAAAAAACGCTGATTTCCATACCCCCATCTCTGCCAACAGCCTATAGTCATTTCCATTAATACATAAATACTTTCACCCTCAAAAATGCATACATCGAAACCGAACAAACAAGTCATAGTTAAAATATGTTCACCTGTATACGATTAGCATCTTGGTTTGCTAATTGGCATTGTAGAACTTCTTTTCAAATTCACAAACACTATTTTGTAACCAAAATTGGCTACAATTTGTGTCAAAAGTTCCAAATTTACTGTAGGTTCACACCTGCCCATTAAAACGCAAAAGAACTTACGGAAACAGATGGATTTCATATCCCTTGTTCCATTTAAGGAAAAATTATGTAATTATACAGTCAAATGACATTTTCACCTCATTTTGTGGAAAACTACACCTTTCTGCCACAAATTATAATTCGTTTTAGATAAGAATGGATCATAGTTTTAAATAAGGGTATGATTACTCTTCTCTTTTTAGCTAGAACTCAAATCCAGTTCACAATAGCGAAAAATTCTTAAATTTTAGTTGCGAATTATTTTTAGCGTCATGTAACTAAGAAATTAATATGAAGTACTACCTTACCACCTGTACGGTTTGTTCATATGTACATTGTAACATTATTTCTAATTTTTTAATACCTACCATATTTTTCGAAATAATTGTTATACAACCCTAGACAATATATATATATATATATATATATATATATATATATATATATATATATATATATATATCATTGAAATAAAAAAATCTGTATCTAATGGACTAAAAAAGTTATATGTTCCATTTGGAAAAATATAATTTTGTTTTACCGTTTGAGAACCACTGATTAAATTTTCGGTTTGTTATTACTGATAACGCCCGCTATTTTCATTTCTGCCTGATATCTTGACTGCCGACTGCCAATTAAAACAAAAAAATTCTCATGAAAAATTTACATATGACACATGTGTAATTTTTACAGCATGCTATAATATCGATGTTATATTAATCTATAATTAATTTTTACTTCCAAAATAAATTTAAAAATAAAACAAATCCGACGCGAGTTTTTGACAGTAGTGTCCTACGAATATGAAAACTGATTCGTATTTGTTCATACAATGAAATTTACCTTGGAAGTAAAATTTAATCATAGATTAAATTTTTTCATGATACCGGATCTGAGTCTTTCAAATAAATTCTAAAAAATTGACAACCGGAATTCAATTGAAAATTGGTTGATCGGTTCTTCTGATGTATTTTTGTGTAAAAATTATGAATTTATTTGTTACATACTGAATACTTACCTACTATAATTTTAATTTACAATTACCCCATTTTACATTTCACAGTTTTTTTACCTTCCGTCACCTTTAGGTAAGGAAGGTATTGTCTTTGGTCAAAAAATTCGGTGGTGTTTTTTTAATGAATAAGCACGTTTTAAGGTCCCTAGAATACGATTTTACTATTTTTACGATGATGTCTGTATGTATGTGTGTGCGTGTGTAACAATATTTTCTTCTACGATAACCCTAATACTACAATTCCAAAAATTGTAATTCTTTCGTATTCCTCTTCGTTGGATCCATATGAAGAGATGATTAGATTTTGGTTATAATTGGTCAACCGGAATTACCCTCATTTGAACATTTTAACAATTTTTCTTGAAAAAATGATGTTAAATATAATTTTGTTACATTTAATGTTATTATAAATATTAAAGTACATTGTATTCTTTATACCATTTGACTGCATTTTATACTTCATATTAAATGGATAGAGAGTTATATAAACTTATAAAGAAATTCTGATTGAAAGATGTCAGTGTTAAGTGCACTTGACATATTCGTAGTATATTTGTGTTATAATTTTACTCGAAATATAGGATCTTTTTGCTCGAAACTTTCTGTATGGAATTTTTATAAAATACATACAAATGTCGAAAGGTAATGTACATACATACAAGAAATTTAAAATCTTTTTCAAGGAACTTTCTGTACTGATTTTGTATAAAATACATACGCATTTACGAAAATTCTACCGGTAGATACCGCATCTACCGACTGTGTTCCAAAACACGAGTGGTAAAAAGTTACCGTGTTCGAAAATTGTTCAATATCTACCAGATCCATCTACCGGATTCATGAAGAATCTAATCTCAAAAAAAGGTAGTGATGCAAAGCGAAGCGCGCGCGTTAAAAGTGGAAATGTGTTCAAAGTAGGACTCTGCTCAGTTTGTATCTACGTCAAATTTCTAACCTGTTTCAAATTTTTTCATAGGTTCTGGATCTACCCTGTTTACCACTTGCGTTCTTAAAATATCGATTCTAGTAGCCATAACCTGATAAAAAGCTGTTTACCGGTAAGAGTTCATCGGAAGAAGTTTCGTAAATACCTCATATAAGTGACAGAAGGTAATGTGCTGGCCACATCAGATTTTTTAGCCTTTAAGTTGATTCATATGAAAAGTTCCTTTTTCTCTGATCTCAGTTAAATAAAAACCAAACCTTAGTTCTAATTTTGCATTTTTTACTTTAACCTCCGTTTTCGTTAGACTCAATTTATTATAAAATAATAGCCTTCTATTTTTTCTGCTCTGTTAAACCTGGGAGATACGATAGTGTTGCCATTTTATTTAAATTAATTCTGATAGTAAACCAAATATGTTATTCAAAAATATTTTTATGCTCTGTGAGAAAGTCTGATTTGTTTGATATAACACAACAAAAATTAAACCTACATATAATGACTTAAACTGGCATCAAGTTAAACATTGAATTTTACTTCCCGACGCCATCTATTCCATTCTTAACTAAATAATATTGATAACAAGAAAACAAATAAGTGTAGTTAACACACCATAACATTTCATTAGTTTTCCTTTATCACCCTTCAAGATCCAATCTGCTAATGACTTAATGACAGCGTTTATCGGTGACAGTTGACTGTATCCTGTAATAAATTCGCAGTAGCCGATGTAGAAACAAGGAAAAAATTTCTACTACTAAGGTGTTAATTCTGTTCATAAATTATCCAGCGGCTAATAACGAATGAATGAGATGTGAGCGTCGTTAGCACAATCAAACCGACGAGAGAGAGTGCGACAATGAGTTACGGGCTTCACGCTTCACTTATGAAACAGCAGTAAAAGAGAATTAGATAGGTTAGGTTAGGTCTAGGTTAAGTTGGTGAAGCGGCGGAAGTAGGAAAGTGTCAGGAAATTAACATTGAAATCTTAATATCATTATTTATTCATTACACCAATAAATTACTTGGGTTCTTATCTTTTTATAGCTTTCTCATTATAGTTATTTAACGCATTTGTATGCATATGTGGTTACATGGCTGAGTGTATCAGGTGTTAATTGAAAATTATTTCAATTTTTCAAATAATTCAAAAATTAATTCGGTGGTAGTCTTCGCACAGTATGGTAGTAAATTACTCCTACGATATGCATACAGCGTTTAGAAAAAGCATATATTTTTTTTGGTATATATGGGTACATTTCGATGTAATTATTCTCAATCAAAAAGAATTTTCTCAAAATTCTTTTTGAGTGAGAATCAGCACACCGAAATGTATATATTCTTATAAATTTTTACACCTTTTTTATCGAATTACCACAATCTGTGAAAAAAAGTATATTGCTACACTTCTTAACAGGGTTCGCGAAAATCATGATCTTTTTTTGATTTTTTTTATCTTTAAAGGCCCGTTGGTGTTAGTTGCACTTTTTAATTGTTTTAAAAGCAATATAGATATTTTATTTCATAAACGAAAACGAAATCTGTAATAAAACCCCAAAGAATGCATTAGAATTTTTGCTTATACGTATAGTATATAATGCGTCCACGCGCGCCTGTTTAAACTTTAAACTTAAACCATGTCTACCTAAATAAAACAAGTCAAAACATGTCTTGTATGGCACTCTGTAAAACGTTTAAATCGGATATTTTATTTTACGTTTATCTCATGACAAAAACCTATTATATCAATGAATTTAGGCTCATTTTATGCAGTATTTAATTCTGAACAGAATTTACAAATATATGAAAATTTTACCATTTTATTTCCTATTGTCCATATGTATATATTTTTACCTCTCGCTAAGTGAGGTATTGGATTCATGCTAAAAATCGCATATCCAGATTTTAGTGAATAACCATGTTTTAAGGTACCTAGAATCCGATTATAACATTTTTACGATGATGTCTGTATGTATGTGTGGATGTGCGTGTAGATGTTGGATCCACGATTTCTCAAATACTATAAGACTTAAGACATTTTTAACTACGAATTCCTCAATCTAACTATAATGGGAAGAGTTGATTAAGTTTTGGTAACAATTGGACAACCGGAAGTAGTAGTTACAAGAAAAAATCGTCTAAATATTATTTATCGAAAATTTATGTAAATACTTATATTAAAGAACGGTAAATTCTTTATTCGATAAATATAAATTCATTATTATATCTTCTATAGATTTAGAGATAAAGAAATGCATATAAAATAATTTGATGTAAAAAAATCTCACATCAAACTACTTCAAGACAAGAAATTCAAATGTTTGTAATTGACACATATATGACACTGTCAAAAATATTTGTATGCCACTGTCAAAAATATTTGTACATCATTATGAAGATTATGAAAAGAATATACGTAAAAAATAATACGTAAGGAATTTGCGAAAAAATGACGATTATAAAGAAAAAGAAAAGGAAAGTAGAAAAAGAAAATTTCAGGATATTGAATATAAAGAAAATGTATGTATTGTACATAATTTGTATTAAAATATATCATAGATTTTGCAAATATAGTGAGAATTATTTTGTGGTGAGACATGAATATATGTATTTGTATTTAAAAATATTTTTCGTTTTATGCGTACAACCAAGTAAAATATGTGGCGAGAGGTTATGTGCTGGCCACATCAGATTTTTATATCATCATAATAGAATTTTCTTTTTGTTAATTCTGCATATAAGGTACCTATCTAAAATAATTTGAAAAACAATTGATTTTTCTACAAAAAATGAATTATTTTATAAAGTTTGATATAAATCAATGATTGTTTTTAAAAAAGTCATTTGATTTAAATCATAATTTAAATCGTGATTTCATTTAAATGATTTAAATCAGGCCAACTTTGCTTCTTAATGGGATAATAAGTTATGATGATATATTTGTGGAATAATTTGATAAATTGCATTAAGGCGGTGTTTTCAGCTGCTAAACTATTTGTTAATTAACTTAAAACGAACAACATAGCATCGATATTATATCTTGTATTCATACCTAACAAATTTCACATGAGTCAAATTTTATGATGCAACATTGTCGTTTTAATAGGAAGTTACGTAAATAATTTTTAGAATGTAATTACTAATTAGATTATTCCATAGCTGATTTTATTTATTATTACTAATAATAAATCAACTGCCATAGTATTTATTTGAATCATATCCCCAAATATTTTGAAAATGTGTTTGATATTACAAATTCTATTATGCATATATTTTAATTATGAATCATATATCACAAATATCATGTGTGCAGCATTATACCTACATATGATTAATGCAATTAATATTATATCATGAAAAATAACTATTATAATTATTATCAAACATATACGATTCCTGAAAAATTTGTTGTGTAAGAAAATAGAACCTATATTTTATATAACTTATTGGCATTCATGAATTCAAGAGTCTGCGTTTGTATAAAAATATCTAGTTCGAACTGGTTGGGACATCTTCTAACTCGATTTATTATACTGACCAGTCAAGGTGGGATTATCACTTCTTTAGAAATAATAGAGTTGGAATAAATATTCAGTTTGATACTAAATCCGATGAAAAAAGCAAAGGAAACTACAATTTTGGTTCCGGCAGAATATTTTAAGATATTAGGCCCGATTGTAATATTATTCAAGACAAAGAAGTATTCTACCATTGCAAAGAAATAGTAAACTTTAATAATTATAAGGTAGCATACGTTAAACTATGAGTTTTAGTAAATAGAAAATGATGAAATATTACATTGTCGTAATAAAAATACTTAATTATTGTAAACGTGACGTCATATTCACTGGGAACTCTCCGAGCCTACTAATCGATTATCATTGTTTTGTTTGCATTCAAATTAAGAACTACAATAGTAATAATACTGTCACCCTAAATTCTCAAAATGTTTCATGAAATAGATTGAAATAATATTTATTTTAAATATTTCATTTATTTTAAACATTTTTCTTTATTTCTGTAAAAATAAATGGAAATATATACTTAATGCAGACAATGCAAATACCCGTAGAATTAACTGTTTAAGAAGCATGACCAACCCGGGACTATGACGTCACAAATAATTTCAGACATTAAAAAATTCATATCTCGCTTATAGTATGACTAGCGAATGAAAGTTGACGTTTAGATTATGTAATAGATGTGGTTTCTTTTGAAACATTTCCCTGTATTTGATTTGAAAGGAAACTGACCCTTATGAATTCCGTTACAGAAGATTAGAATTGTACTCAATACCAGGAGGTATTTAAAATGACAGCAACAGGATTCAGGGATGTATTTAAAAATTGAATACCGTAAATTCTAGTTCGTTCGTCTCAGGTGTAAGCAACCCTCGAGTCGGAATTACTGTTAGAGGAAATAAAAAATAATCCTATTTCATAGAATTGCCAAACTAAAGAGTTTAAAGATCAAAATATTTTGTTATAATCTACATAAACGAAAAATGTTTAAATTTTCATACCTGAATATTTCGTACAATTCTAATCTTCTCTAGGGTTTCAAAAGAAACCACATCTATAAAATAATTTAAACGTCAACTTTCATTCGCTAGTCATACCATACTAATAGGGACTTATAAATTTGACGTCATCGGCGGCGGACCTCCCTCCACACAATTTAGAAAAGAACAACCAATTTTTAGAAAAGGCGAAGTGATATACCATGACCGAGTCGATCAAATGCTCTCCCCTTCAGCACTTCGCCTCGTTGATCTCGTCATATTTGTTTGTTATTTAGTCAGCAAAGTTTGGTTATGTTATTTTGTGTAATGCCTGTTATTAATTATCTTTTGTACTAAAGTGTAGTGATCTTTGGAATTTGAAATATCACTAAAACCCAAGTTCACAAATAAATAATGAACACAAGATGATTTACGGGGCACGATTTGTGTTTAAAAATATTAAAATCATTCCGTCTAACAGTTGAAAAGATGGTTAGGATGCCGGGGTTTGACGAAAAGTGGAAATAAACATGAATTAATTGAAAGGTATGCATTGAGTAAAACACATATTTCAATAATTATATGAAAATGTGTTCAGTCTGACATGTTTACATTTCCTTTCAAAGAACAGTTGTGATCACGTGGTGGATCACATGATAGATAATTGTCAAACTGTAGAGTAAGCTGTAGAGCAAGCTGTAGAGCAAAATCTTGCTCACTACATAACTACTTATTCAATACTTTTTAAGTCGCTAGATGGCGTCCGAAAAGTTTGAATTGTATAAGTCCCCATTCGAATTTTAATATAGCGGTTTTACCAATATTCCTTGATATTTATATATCAGAAAAAATATTTCAAAAAATCAGTAGAATACCCCATTATTGACAGATTAACATTTTTAATTACCCGGCCGAATATCCTTTTTGGAAATAATTTTCAAATTTGATGTTGATTGAATTTGAACTTTTGAACCTGGGTGGTCAGAACTAGAACCGTATAAGTAAAACATAGTATTTACACATTCAGTAATAAAATCCTAAAAATAAATTACCAGGATAAAAAAAAAACTGTGGTTATAGGTTGATCGTTAAGGGATAAAAGAAGCATTTAGAAAGTTCCAGTATCAATTATTGTCGATCCATTTCCCTGGAATGGTTGTCCTATCCGCATATCGCGTGTCCAGCTCTGTTGGCACTGTATTGTAACGCGCAAATCTATTAAATATTTCATTGAAAACGAAAGGTCAACTAGTGCGCGATGTCAAACCAGGCCATAGACCTTTCCATAAGAATAACTGCCAAAAATATTACATTCGCAATGCGCGGCCGCGTATGCGCCAAAATAAAACAATACGTCATCGGGCGCAGGTGTGCGCCAACCTACCGGGTGTTGTATATTCACGTCAGTTCATTATTTACTACTGCTTAAATAACACATCAATTATCTTCAATTTGCTTACTGCTCAAATTCCAAAAGTGAGAACTGAGAAAGTATAGCAAAAAATGTTGACACCTAACTGGATTATTTATGGTAGGGGAAACCGGTGTCAATTGTAACAGGTGTCAAATGTAGCAAGGGTAGGTAACAGGGCCATCTTTTCGAAGTAGATTAAAACGCGCTTGCAGAGTGAAGCAGAAAGAGTCATAGCTCTTTGGTATTTAGTGTAAGTACATACGCGCAAATACGGCGTCTGTTTCTGACGAATGTCTATAAATCGACAAAAAAGTAAATACAGGTAGTGACACACATTGTTTCTAAAACACTAAGTGCTCTGCTCGGAAATATTTCAAGTTAAGGATCAGTTTGTGAGTTATATCTGCTTTTATTTTTCATTAAAAAACATTTCGAATTATTACCTAATAAATACAAAAAAGCAAATAATATCTTTATAAGTGAAGCGGTGTCAGTTGTAACACATGTCACGGTGTCGATTGTAACGTGTTTAATAATTAAGTATAGTATTGATCATGATAAAAATTACAAGAAACCCCACTGCTATCAAAAACATAAAAGAAGAAGAGCAAAAAAACGAAAAACAGTTCTGAAAGTAACAGTCGCAGATTACTCTTCAGATGGCTCCGATGAGGGAACTCTCTGATTGGCCCATATTTTTTGAGCACAGGAGATTGGTTGCAGTGGCGAAAATGTAAAATCTGGACACCGGGCAAGTTAAATTCTACGAAGAAAGACCTATTTTATGTTTACCTAAATTGCAATTTCGTTCGCGACTAAAGGCATTGGTCAAAATGGTCCATATCACCAACAGAATATATATTTTGTTTGCTTTTAGTTGAGTCATCTGAATTTTGTGTTATCTGAGGTAATAAATAAATGTTTATTTTTTCAATAATTTCTTCTTTTATCTGTTATTTTATCTTATTACATCACTGTTCAAATTTGTTACAATTGACACTGGCCCTGTTACTATTGACACCAATTAGGTGTCAATTGTAACATTTGTAATGCCTGACTAAAAAGCCTTATACTTCTATATTTGTTACATTTTCAAAAATATAAAAGTAAAAATATTATTCACTAAGGTGGGTAGGTACTCATGTAGGTAATAGGGTATTCTCCGAGTACTGCCAATATTAAAAATTTATTAAAAATATTAGGGTTGGTATGTAAACAACAGGGAAAAAACAAAAAATCATATTATAAATTAATTGTTACAAAAGATATAAAGCATTTAAATTTTGCTGATGTACTAGATGACCTTCCAATGGGAGACCAGTTGAAATCCCTACTCCATGTTCGAATGATACAAGACGCCGCATGAACCACTGATAGTACAGGGCTGGTACTGTACAACTAGTATGTCACTATCAGGTGACACAACAAAATCAAATTTTAAAAATTAATATTTTGCTTATTAAAAGGAATTTTTAACTCGGGTTTTTGCATGTACTCTTAGATATAACTGTTCTTTAACAAAAATAAATAAAAAAATATATGAGAGAATACCCTATTACAAAATTTCGAAGTGTAATGTTAACTCGTGAAAAATAAAAATTTAAATTTTGTAACAATTGCCATCGGTCTCTCATACAAGGATTTAATTTATGTTAGAGATGTATTCGGAATATAGTTTAAGCTAATGGATTCACGATAATATTGAATTCAAATTCAAAGTAATCTAAGTGCCATATTTAAAGTTATTCAGCCGAAAGTGATTTTCACGAAATAATAACGAACGATAGTTTCTTATATTATTAATATCTCGTGGTCAAGCTTGGGTTGGCATGGGTCCTTGACTTCGCCATACGCGGGCCAAGAAAATCCTGTGTGGGGTATCGCCACACTACATGGACACATGAGCTTCTCAAGGACTGGGGAACGTTTGGACTGTGGGGATATTCGCTCTAGGCCAAATGCCGCGAGCGGCGAGCGACTACGATGAGAGGGAGGACGTGGACATCCTTCCCCCAGGCCAACGACGAGCGGTGGCATCCCGGAATTTTGTGTGATCATAGACGAGCCTTTTATTGTCACAGTTCTCGCCTAAGGGCCATGGGCTTTCCCAGCTAACCTGCACATCCCAAATTATGAGCTGATTAGCTGTTGGTAAATGTGTGGCTCCACCTCTGTTGACAAACATAACCAAACAAAACGCACAAAATTCAGGAGGTTATAATTATAACTTTAGAATTATTAGCTCTTCGTCTGTGAACGTGGAGCTTCAGTATAATAAATAATGTACTAACATAAATTTCATATATATTTATCTCATAAATCTTGTCCCTTAAAACTAGGTTTAAAATAAGTATTCTGTTTCTATGACCCTCCACTGGTGAATGAAACATACCTATTTCTTGGAAGTCAAAAGCTCAGGTAAAAGTGGATCAATTGATATTAAAATTGGCAGTTGGATATTAATATTCTGTTAAACTAATATAAACATTATACATTTTTATTGTAAATCTCTATCACTTATTGTGAAAATAATATAAATAACATCCCTACATAGGCATTTTAATTGCATACGTATTTCACTAACGAATTAGTTCTCACCAGGACATGTAGTTTTTATTATTATTTTCTGTGTTTTCTCTTCCTTCCCGTATGTGGAAATCTTTGAAAATCCATCCAAAGTGCGTAGGAGAACCTGAAAAGCTCGGACCGGTGCAAAACAAATAAGGAAACGATGAAAGAAAGAAGAAAATATAAATGCGTAACGATTTTTCTTTAAATTGTCGCTTTCACGGCTAAATGGAAATAAAATACTTCTGGAGCACCACTGCCAAAACTTGTAACTGACTGGATCCGAGATGATTAAGAAGTGTTCTCCTACGCTTTATTTTTAAAATAATCCCTTGGATACAAACACATTTTTCATAGTTGGTTTGCTTTAGCGACAGCTTCTAGAAAATAAATAGATAAGATTATATTTAATAAGACACATTGCTACTTAAATTTGAACTTGAACATAAGGTATTAAATAAATAAATATATCATGGCATATTACCCATTGCTGGATATGCCAATCTGCTTTGTACGCAGATATCGGTAATGATGATGACATATTTGTACCGTTCGGGCGTTTACCAGGCGTCACCTCACGGACACTCATTGCTGGCGTGGAGAGTGCACTACATGGGTCATTTTAGTGCCATTTAAAATTCGAAATATTTGGCGTCGGTCGTACATTAGGTAATGTTCATGAAATGATTAATAAGGGTAATACGTGTAATAAATGATGATATAAAATGTTGAAATAAAATAAATGACTTCTTCATAAAACGAATCTTAATTTTTAAAGGAAAACAACAATAATTACTTCTACTCGAAAACTTAGTCATGCAGCGTTTTCTTTCAAAGGCGATGTTTCAGATTACACTTATACCACTTCGGTACGCGACAACTGTGTGGTAGTCAGGAAATGGTCAAGTGGGCGACAGAAACTTAATTTTTTTATATATATGTTTAACTGGCATGTACTTTTTTACAACAGGAAAAATAGTTAAAAGTGGTGCTTTGATTTTTCTAAACATTCATCAACATAAGTTTCTAATTGCCCACAAATCTATTATTTTATCGTTCATGATGTCCGGTGTCCCCTTGGCTATCGCCTAGTTGACCATCGCCCAGTCGCCGTCACCTAGTTCACCCTGTGCCCGTTTTACCATTATCAGGTTTAGTTATTTTCATAATCATATAATCATGGAACGTATAAACGAATATATTTGTGTGTACATGATTGTACGATTATGAAACTGTAAGATCTTACTAATCCTATTCTTTTAGAATAATGGAGTTTTGACCAATTTTTTTTATCTAATCACAGGTTTTAATCCCGTTTTTACCGAATTCTATTTATATTAAACAAATTTTAAAAAATTGCGGGCATGTTATTTTTATAAATAAAATTGCTGAGTGTGCCAATTTGCTTTGTAGACAAATTTCGGTAATGATGATGACATATTTGTACCGTTCGGGCGCTTACCAGGCGTCACTTCATGGGCACTCATTGCTGGCGTGGAGAATGAACTACAGGGGTCAATTTTGTGCCATTTAAAATTCGAAATATTTGGCGTCGGTCGGAATCGAACCCGGTTCCCCAGATTCGCGACAGACACTGTTTATAACTATTTTCCTTAAATTCAAAATTTGATGAAGGTCAGATACCCCATTCTTAACGTCTAATCTTCACAAACAGTCGAGATATACATATATTCCTACTTCATATTTAAGTTGTAGTTAGATTTGTTTTATTGTTTTGTGGCCGATAAGCAAACAAAAGCATCTAAATTGGAAAACGATCTACATGATGATAGTGAAATTTTTTTTTTGTGCAACCGGACCCGAAATAAACATTTCGCTGCTGCAATACAGGCCGCAAAATTGGATTTCGCGACCGTTGTTATGGTAACGGCCGCGAAATTAGGTAAACAATCACTTTGACACTTGAGAATTGCATGGTTTTGTTTATCAAATGTTAATTCCATAGCCACCTTGAAAGCTAACTTTCGATTTATAATGAAACTGTTGAAAATTAATAAAATTTGTATTTACATATGTCACAGATATTATTTTGCGTAAGATTATTTTTATTAAATTTATTATGTTTTGTCTCTAATTAGCTATTTAGGTACGTAACCGATGCTGTTGGATAAGAGCTACATTTAATGATACTGGTATTCACGTATTTTATTTCTGTTTATTTCTAGATTTCAGTGTGAGAACATCGATATTATAGTGATTCAGGTGAGAGAGTTAATCTAGCATGTGTATGATTGTGGGTGTGCGTGTGAGCAGTACGATGTACTGTAGTGGCCGCATCGTGTGAACCCGAGGGTCGCCAACGGTAGCAGCAGGGAAGGCTGTAGTGACCCGCATCTGTGGTCGCCAACGGCAGCAGCAGTTAGGGCTGTAGTGATCTGATCCAGTTGGTTAAGAGGAATGTCTCCGGATCACCACCGAAGCGGCAGTGGTTCCGTAGTGGCCGCTCGTGTGAACCCGAGGGTCGCCAGCGTAGCAGCAGGGAAGGCTGTAGTGACCCACATCTGGTGTCGCCAACGGCAGCAGCAGTTAGGGCTGTAGTGATCTGATCCAGTTGGTTAAGAGGAATGTCTCCGGATCACCACCGAAGCGGCAGTGGTTCCGTAGTGGCCGCTCGTGTGAACCCGAGGGTCGCCAGCGTAGCAGCAGGGAAGGCTGTAGTGACCCACATCTGGTGTCGCCAACGGCAGCAGCAGTTAGGGCTGTAGTGATCTGATTCATTTGGTTAAGAGGAATGTCTCCGGATCACCACCGAAGCGGCAGTGGTTCCGTAGTGGCCGCTCGTGTGAACCCGAGGGTCGCCAGCGTAGCAGCAGGGAAGGCTGTAGTGGCCCACATCTGTGGTCGCCAACGGTAGCAGCAGGGAAGGCTGTAGTGACCCACATTCTGTGGTTGCCAGCGTAGCAGCAGTTAGGGCTGTAGTGATCTGATCCAGTTGGTTAAGAGGTATGTCTCCGGATCACCACCGAAGCGGCAGAGGTTCCGTAGTAACTAGCGGTACTGCCCGTAGTTGCCAACATGTGTGTACGGTGTGTGAATGCCTGAACCTTATGTAAATGATTGCCTTCTCACTGAGTATTTCTCATGTGTTAATTCTTTTACAGAAATAATCACGGCGTGAAGGAGGATTCCGCGTGACCGGGTTCGGCCAGGCGACGGTCACCTAGATTTGTTATTATTTTTGTATTAGTACTGTATATACCGGTTTGATGATAAATGTGTTTTAATATTCTAATTTTCAGCGCTAACATTTAATCGTCATTTATAACACATATTTTTTACGGTTGCACAAAAAATATTGTGTACACCTTGTCCGCGAAATCCTCTGGGTACGCTAAAGAGTGATTTCGCGGCCTTGATATACAAATAACTATTGAACATATTATGTGAGAGTTCAATATTTTAAGGTGGATTTATGCAGATCAAACTAAACTAACACTAAAATTAACGTTAAGAGTTCATATAACTAACATTCATGCGCAAAGAAAGCGTAAACAATGTAAAGAATGATATCAAATGTAGACAATGCGTAGAGTATATAAACTATGTAAGTCAGAAATTAAAAGGGGAGGTAGAACAGCGAACGTAAATTAAAAAAATTAAATTATACTTTATTTTACGTAAATACAAATACAAAGAACTATGTAATGTTTGTTTAGAAATGTTATCAATACTGTAGATTACGTTTGTGTGTGTAAAAATATGTGCAATTAGCATACGAAGTCAGTTTTATACCAGAATAGTATAATTAGCAACCCAACAGAACTGGTGGTTTCCATTCCAACAACTAGTGACATCTATTGGTTACAACGTAAAATATTTCACTTCGCTATTTCAATGAAAGGACATTGTACGCTACTTTCAACGCCTCATTCATATGTACCTTGTAAACTAACCAGTAATAGTAACATTTTTTCCCATTTTAAGCTAAAATAAAATAATTAAAGTTTACATGCGCGTAAACAATATACAAATTTTAATTACGTAAACAACATCATTGTAGACAGTGACGTATTTTACGTAGCATAGATTACAGGCACAACCCTGCTAACAATACCAATGGCAAGGAAAATTAAAATTTACACTAAGAAGTTGGAAGTTGACCAATTTTCTTGTTTATTGTTAATTTTGTTCAGAGTTAGTGAAATATATAAAACATTCCGTATATTTATATACGCTGAAATTCTAAGTGTTACTTCTAATGTTAGTTTTAATTTGACTGTATAAATCCACTATTTACCCTCAGCCGATTAAGAACTTAAAATTGGTAATAGTGTCTAATGGTTGTTAGCTCAAAAAGCGTTAAAGGATGTTATAAACTATTTTAGAAGATGGATTTATCTTCTTGTAGTATAATAATTCAAAACATTTATCATGTTATGCAAAAATCCACTCAGAACATTTCTCAAATTGCCGTCTCTCTAAATCTAAACAGTTAATTTAAGAAAAAGAAAAAGAACGTACAGTTATATGACGTCAGTCATAATTTCCAAGAAATTGCTGTAATATATTTACAAATTTTACTTGACAATTGTTTGCAGAAAAAAGAATTAACTTAATTGTTATAAACGAAGTAAATTATTCTTTCTTATTGCATGTTCTTATATTATGAATGTTGAAAAGGTCAGTAACGACGTTAAGAAATATAAGTGAAAAAAGACATTAATGTTAAATATGAAAAATTACTAGTTTGTCACCTAGTCGCACCCATTTATTATCACGCCGTAAATTACTCCACACACCCACGGCGATTAACTCCAGACTGTATTATTTATTCGTAGGCTACGTACTAGTCTAGGGCACAAGTCGCATGTATGAGATAATCAATCGATTTATTCAACAAACCTACATGTAAATCAATTACTAGTATAAATATGCCATTATGCTATTTCCTCAATAACAATGATAGAAATCACCTATATGTCATATATAATGGGGGAGTTATGCATTTCTTACATCAGAACTAGAAAATAGCTGAGTGAAATATATAACGTCAAGGTACAACATTTTATAGAATGCGCGCGCATTGAATTTTATATTAAGGGTGCGTTAACGTATTGCGGGTCCCATACGCAAAACAGTGTATTTTTTGTCATCATTTTCTCTTTTCTTTGAAATGATATTTTTGTCAAACATATATAATTAAGATACATATTTTTTTGTTTGTAGAATGAAATAATTTTTAGTTTTTTTACGTTATTGTTGACAATAATAAAAAAATTATTTCTCGAATTGAATGATAAAATCGAGCCAAATTTATCTCAAACCATAAAGTATGTCAAATATGTTACTGATACTAAATTTGAACTTTATTGCTCTAATAGATTTTGAGAAAAAGGTGACAATATATTAGGTGAAATAATTTGCGTCAGTAGCAAAAATTCTAGTAAAATAGTTCACACTATTTTCTACAGGTGTCTATCCTCTTCTGTCGGTATTACAGAGTAAAGGGTGGCGAATTTAAAATGACACAAAATATAATACTTGTAATACAAGATTGATTTATGTTGCAACATACGAAATACTTTTTATATTATTAATTTAAAAAAATATATGTATTCTACATATAAACTAATATAATTGTAAAAATTATTATATTTATATTATTTCAGAGAAGTTTTTAAAGTCATATGGGCAAAGAAATCGCAACAATTGTACAGAATCATAATTTTTGTTCATATACGAAAATAATTCATTAGAATGTTTAATTCTTGATCTTTAATTTTTAATTGGCAAAAAAAGCGAAATATTTTACTTTATTGCATAAGTAATGAATGTGACTAAAAATAGAAATAAATTTGAAATCTCATTGGCATATGAGAGACCCGATTTGTCTATACCTGCCGCATCTATCCTTTTCTTAACTTTGTATTTTTGCGTGGGGATAGGATTATAAGTGTAATAAAGTAAAATGGTTTACTGGCCCTTTGTTCTCGCGTTTCTAAAAATTATAAAAAATACACAATGCATTGATTGTCCAAAACTATAGTCTGTTAATACCGACAAATGACTTTTAAATTGATACTGGTTTATTTATCCACTTAAAAGTTAAGGCTTCTTGATTTAACAGTTTTATATTATTGTTTGTAATATATAAAATATAAGCATTTTTAATGTTTCTTGTTCTTAAAAATTTATAAAACTCTTTTGATTATAAGGCACGTATATGTATAAAATTATTAATTTAAAAATAATATATTTACATTTGCAAATAGAAATACTACTAAATAGCAAAAATCTTTCTTGCAAATATTTAGTTGACCCAGGGCGACAATGGTCATGGGCGTAACTACAAAAATTTTCTAGGGGGGGCCAGGCCCTTTGAGTTCGAAATGCAAAGTAAATAGGTAATCCCATTTTGTCGTATGTACGCATTAAAAAATGTGTTTTCAAAATCACTGTTCTAGAATATTCCAAAAAATTATTGTTTATCCCATTAAATTCTAGAATATTTCGGAAAATTCTAGAATATTCTATAAATTTTTGACAATTTTAAATAAGTATATAAAGGGTAGCTGAGCTCATTTTAGTTTTATATAGCGACACAAACAGATAGAACTTTTTGGAACTTTCAGAAAAATTCTGTAACGTTAAAGAACTTTATGGAAAAGGAAATTATAAAACGTTCTGAAATTTTATGGGAAATTCCAGAACTCTCTCGAAATTCAGAACTTTCTGAAACATTCTAGAACTCTCTGGAACTTTATGAAAATCTTCTTAATGTACTTTTTAGATTATTTTGGAACATGTAGGTAAGAAACTTTTCGAACTCTCCGAATATTTAAGTTTACCTATAATGTGGATTGTTTTGAAATTTTCTACGTGAAAACTTCTAGGCATCGCTGGTTACTTTAGCTAGCGATGAAATACAGTGAATTTAAGAATAATGTGGTTAGAATGTAAAGTATAAAACGCTTATTTTATTGTTTAAAAAAAGCATAATTTGTGGAATAATTATCCGCTGAATCAGAATTTTTCAAATCGAATAATTACTAAATTATTTACTACTCACTTAAATTCCTGTCGATTAATCAATTTACATCACACCATTCACAAAATTATATCAATAATTAAAATATAAAATAATTACACTAATATGTAATTTTTCCTAGGGGGGGCCATGGCCATCCTGGGGAGGGCCGGGCCCCCCTGGTCCCCCCCTAGTTACGCCTATGACAATGGTACATTATAGAATTTTATGTACCTCAAGGACAGTGTAAGAAATTGTTTGATACAAAAACATATTTATTACAATTTTGCAGTCATTCCAGATTCATTTTGACTGTTTTTTATGTTAATACAATTATTGTAGATTTTTCTATATTTGTTTACAATTATTTCAATTGTCACTACATCAATACATATAAATTATCAGATAATTTTTTATAAGGGAAAAAATAACCAAGATCTGAGTGTCCATATATCTAGTAGAAGAGTCGCGAATAGAATATTATTTTTATAAATTACTCGTGTTTTAAGTTCAATTGTTTTTATTTATTTTTCATTAATATAGCTGGATAAAATAATACTACTTTGCTTGATTAACCTTCTCTCTATCTCTTCAAATACAGAAATTTTAACGAAGAGTCATTTAATTCAATCACTTGTATTTTGTATGTTTATTTATTTGAGGAATAATATCTCTATTTATATTTATACTGAATTAAGAAATTGAAATCATGATATCCCGACTTTTAATTATTTTTGTAACTGCGCTGTAGAATGAAGAACGTTAGTTAATCACGATTCGCATTTGTTCGTTTTGTTGTATTTTTCTATTTTTCATCTTCTTTTTAAATTGTAAATAAGAAATTAATAATTTACAATAATTTCTATTCAGTAATTTTATTTTTATTATCATTTCTCATACTATATAATTTAATATTTAAGAATACTGCATTAGGACGTTAATACACCTACTTTCAAAATTTATAAAGAAAATAATTTTTCCTTCAAAATAGCTATTTTCTTTGTAGCTTAATAAATTGAAATTCTGGCCACCATCTGACCAAGACGGACTTTGGACGAAAGTTGTAAAAGTTAGCGGTCGGCTTATCTCTCTTAACAAAATTCGCTGACGCCTTCCAGGTAGATAACGAAAAATACCGTTATGTTAGTATGGATCAGAACCTTATTTCGCCATCTATTCGGCATATTTGTAAATATACAGGAAAGTAGTTGTATGTTAAAGCGCTACTACATCATGGCGCTGTTTAGAAAACGCACCCTTAACTTGACGCATTTCTAACGGACAAGCCGAATTACTGCGCATGCGCTTGAAATGTCAAACACTGTAAACAACTAAACAAGTTCATTGTGGTTAGTCTGCGTTGATCTATAACATAATATTTCTTTTGATTTGGATTGGAAGCTTGAAAGCTTATATACCAAAAGGATAAAAACTATAAAGATTTCTGAGGAAAGAGAACAGATAGAAGAATCTGCAATGCACGTATAAAAAAGGTGTGAATGATAATTAAAAACGAGCTAAAATACTCTATTGGCCGATTTCACCACCGATTCCTAAAATTTAAGTATGTAATCCCTATTTACCCGATGTGCACCATATAGGCAAATCACTAATCAGATAAATAATCACAGAATATGCTCCGTTATTATCCTCGCACCGCGCGAAAATTGTGGTGCGCATTTGCTGACAAATGGTACATAGCACAGAGCAGAAAATGAATCTGAGAGTCCGCGGATGCGTTCATGTACCTACGCGTCCGAAGTCTTTAGGAACAAAAATACCAATAGTCCGATGGACTGACTAAACCATAGGAACGATATGCGTCTGACGTACATATGACAGTCCGGACTAGCTGTAGGAACAAACCTATAACAAAAACGTATTTGAAACTGCGCAAGATCTCAAGTTTCTGAAATTTTTGTATAACTGGTTTCCTTTTATTTACTTTACGGAAATTAATGTGCTGGTTACATCAAAAACTTTATATTTCTTATGGTTACTGCTTTGCTCAAATATGTGTACATACTTTTATCATTTATTTAAATCGGAGACTTTGATAAAAACTCTGATAAATGTTAAATATATCTTAAAATATAGGTGCTTTAAAAAAATTAAGTACTTGGCATTTTTTAATCTTATTTACTGAGTCATAACTTTTGCTTGTAAGTGTAAATGTCAGAAAAGGTATTTGAATTTTAAGTAAATGTGCATGTTAATATTTTACTACCTCTATTACTCTATGAATTTTAAATGGTACAATATATTTCTATCATATATGTACATAGATAAAAATAGGTCTAAAAATTCTAAAAAGTAATGAACATGAAAATACACTTCCCATTTTATATATCCAACAAAAACATTACAAAAACAAGATATCCTCTTCATCGCCACCGACAAATCTATTAATAACATCTCTAATTACGTCATTCGCATTGCATTTCCACTAGCGAAAGTATTACGCTGAGCGCATGAGCACTAAACAACACAGTCAAGTGTTCTGTGTTCCCATGACGACGCCGTGACATCACACAATAAAAACAATCCAACATGGGATTGTATTACGACGAACTGATGTGAAAGAGATGAAATTAAAAGTTGCCAGGGTAGCGTAAAGAGTTGAATGTTGGTTTCACTTTCTATGGATAAAAATAGGTGAAAGAAAGGTATTGATTTACTATGTTATGTAAACAGTTGTAATTAACACAGGGAGTTACAGGTTTGTTTTTATAGCAAACAGAAATAGAGATGACAGATATAAAAATGAAAAGCTTCATTCAATGTTCAAAATATCAGTTACAATTAAAACATTAAACTGTACCACCTATAAGCAAAATGATAATATACTTATTTATATAATTTTCTTTCACTATCAACCTATTTGTTCTATAATAATTATGGATATTTTCCCAATAATTATCTTGCGATTTTGATTTGCGACAATAACAACATGCAAGTGAAAACTAACTGATGTATATAATTTTTAAATTACAGATTCAATTATTATCTTCCAAAAATAAATACTTTTAATTTTAATTTAAAAAAGTACTTTGAAGTTTAATATAATTATTTTATGAATATATCAAATTGAGCTAATTTTACATAAGCAATGAATAAATAAATGAATATATCATCACGGCATATTCCCCCTTGCTGGCTGTGCCAATCTGCTTTGTACATATATGACAATTCAAATAATCGATCTATGTTTGATATTTACTAAGATAGTATAAGTTCAATTTAAAAAAAAAATCTGATGTGACCTACTCATTACCTTCCGTCAGTTATATCATTTACGAAAATTCTACCGGTGAACTGTTACCGGTAAACAGCTGTTTATAAGGTTATAGCTACCGGAATCGATGTTTTAAGAACGCAAATGGTAAACAGGGTAAATCCATAACCTATAAAAAAATTGATAATTTGAAACAGGTTAGAAATTTGATGTAAGTAGTTAACAAACTGAGCAGAGTCCTACTTTGAACACATTTCCACTTTTAACGCTCGCGCTTCGCTTTGCATCACTACCTTTTTTTGAGATTAGTTTCTTCATGAATCCGGTAGATGGATCTGGTAGATATTGTACACGGTAAATTTTACCACTCTTGTTTTTGAACACAGTCGGTAGATGCGGTATCTACCGGTAGAATTTTCGTAAATGCCTATGTACTTTCTATAAAATCCATACAGAAAGTTCCTTACAAAAGATTCTAAATTTCTTGTATGTACCTTACTTTTCGACAGTTGTATGTATTTTATACAAATTCCTTACAGAAAGTTTCGATCAAAAAGATCCTATATTTCGAGTAAAATTATAACACAAATATACTACGAATATGTCAATTGACACTGACATCTTTCAATCAGAATTTTCTTAATATAATATCTGTTTCTAGCATAGCTAGCTAATTTATAATATTTAATTTCTTTATAATTTTATGACTCTATATTTATTTAATATGAAGTATAAAATGAAGTCAATCGTATAGAGAATACGAGTACAATGTTCTTTAATATTTATAATAAAATTTAATGTGAAAAAAATGATATTTAACATCGTTTTTTCAAGAAAAACTGTTAAAATCTTCAAGTGAGGGTACTTCCGGTTAACCAATTACAGTGGACCCCCGGTAATCCGGCCCCTGGCTAATCCGGCACCCCCTGTAATCCGACATGACCCCACCACTAATGTGTTCGACTCGTAGGTATTGATTTGATGATGATTGATTCATAGTATTTTTATTTGTAATTTTTGATTATTTTAGTATGTATATTTGTTTGTACACAATTACATATTCCCTAATGTAAAGTTATTATTGTTTGTAAGTTCTATAGCATTAATGACATTAATTTCATAATAAAACGTAAGCTCTCTATTGTGTTTAATTTACTAAATTTGACATACATAATGAAGTATGATTTGTACTTCAGAGTATAACATATAGAATCTTGTCACTGGATCTGTAATTTGTCGGATTACAAGGTACTCGTTTGTAAAAAAATTCCGGACTATAGGGTGTCTTAGGCACTACTCTATAATCCGACAAATTCGATAGTCCGACACTGCCCTGCAAAACGTTTGTCGGATTACCGGGGGTCCACTGTATAACCAAAAGCTAATCAGGTAATGGCGCATTCACTACTGCCAAAAACGGGAAAACAAAAATGTCCCCCTCTTCTTTTTAACTTTTCCTTGTAATATAACAGTATATACTACGAGGACTGTTCTTTTACCACTGAGGTACTGACGGTAGTTAAATATAATTGAATGTTGTTTAAATACATATTTTTAAGTAATTCCTCGAGTAATTCTTTCCCCAAGAAATCATGGAATTGAGCAAAGAGCATTATTGAGCTGTAATTTTTTACAATTTCAAGATTGGCTTAAGCCGTCAAGAATATTTTGAGGAAATCCATCGAGTGTTTGGTGACAAGTTGTGTTCTTTAGATACCGTAAAGCGGTGGTACAATGAATTTCAGCGTGGTTGACTTTCCTTAAATGACAGTTTTCGAGCTCCGAAGTTAAAAACGGCAGTTACCGAAAAGAGTATTGGTCTTGTTCAGAACATGAATAAATAGGACCGGCATGTTGCTGTCAGGAATATTCAAGTAAATTTAAAGATTGGTGTGAAAACAATTGACACCATTTTACATCAACATTTGATGGTAGGTAAACTTTGTTCTCGTTGGATTCCCCACAATTTGACTTCAGTCAAAATAAAACCTAGGTAGACTCCTATGATATCGAAGAAAAAGAAACAGTCGGCAGTTTAGGTCTTTGAGAATGAGTCGGCTGTTTCACTGGAGTTAATGCTGAATGGTACACTACCGTTTGTTTGCCTCGTCTACGGGGAAGGGTTATCTTGTATCAAGAAAACGCTCGGCCGCACACTGCTGCTGGAACGACTGATTATTTGAATGCCTAAAACATTGAAGTAATTGGTCATTCGCCGTATAGTCCAGACCTGGCACCTAATGATTTCTTTTTATTTACACGTGTAAAGGATAAGTTAAAGGGTTTACGTTTTAAATCGGCCGAAGAAGCTGTTGACGCATTTAAAAATAAAGAAATTAATGCGGGAAGACTGGGAAAAATGTTTTGGAGATTGGTTTTCACCGATGCAAAAATGTATTGATTCTGGAGGGGAATGCCTTGAAAAATTATAAATTAATGTGTTTTGTATATTACTCGACTAAACTCAGCGAAAAGAGAACAGCTCTTGTATATTCTATTAACATGTAGAAATGAAACTGTTTTTTTATGTTAATATTATATTATCTTTTGATTTGTTGTACGTCATCATATGAATAATTTCAGTTAAACTATACGAATAAAAGTTAATGAACTTGAATGTTACCATCGAAATTGAAACTAAATCCATAATGCTTTCACTGTTTCATGATATTGAAATTAATAGTGCCAGAAATATACATCAATATTTAGGAATTACTCGTATGTATTCATTCCATGAAATAGTTTTACATTAAGTTAATAATATGCAATCACTATAATAAGTCAATGTACCTATTCAATATTTCATTACCAAGGTCACGACCTCTAGTTTATTAAAAATTTAAGAACTGATAATTTTATCTATTTCCAATATTTTAGTAACATCTGCTTGAAATTTACTAGGTATAAGCTGGTTAATATAACGCATATTGCACCATTATCAAGAACAAAAAGGACGAAATGATAACACTAGTTGGCTTTGACTCCAATGAGATAAAATCGCATCGCGTTTTTGTTTTGTGTACTTTGATGTAGATTGGTGTCATCCACCGATAATTCCGTGTGTTATTTGACATTGAACGGAAAATATTTATAGAGCGTTGCCTTTAATGGAAATGAAAGTGGAATGTAAAAAGAACTGTTTCGATTATTTATGCTTTTATAGAAATAATAACTTAATAATGTGGCAATGTTATTTCTCATAAATTTAATCAATATTTCAAAATGCAAAATTATAGAAGTGTTTAATGTAGTGTGATATTAAATTATTGATCCGAAGCCGAATCAAAGTTCAGAAATTAATTTTGCGTATTAATTTTTTATAGTTTATAAAAAGAAAATTAATCTTTTAGATATAAATTGGTTATCTTCATGCTTTTACGCATAACTTTAGGCACAGCCATTTTGTTCTGAAATTGATATCATTATGCTATAGTCGACAAAATATGAGAAAATATATCTAATTTTTTGTAGATAGTTTTCGACAATATTGTCACTATGATTAAAGCAGTGAAATAAATATGTGTAGCTTTTTTCTACAAACTCGTGTTTGTAGGAAGACAGATATAAATCTTTTGTTTGTTGATGTTGTGGGTGACACACAACAGCTGTGCTTCCACTTGAGTCTTTTTTCTTTATTTTCAAGTAATGTGTTTGAAAACACTGTAAAGAAAAACTGACAATTTTATAGACGTTTTGCGAAGGAGAAAATAATATTTAACTATAAAAGGTGTCAACAATTTTCTATTTGATAAACAATAAATTACTTTATCACAATAATAAATTGGGCAAAATAATATTCTAGTGGTGAGTTACTGAATTTTGGATAAAATAAATCAATTTAAATTGTCCTTGAAATGTCATTTGGTAATTATTTAAAAATGAAGTAGGTACATACTTATTATCTTTCAAAATCAATCTGTAGAAAAACGTCACTTTCCAAAACAAAAGATATTTTAGCTTCAGAATTTATCTCGATTTTATGACTATCAATATTGAAGTAACTGAATAAAAATGATTGTGATACGTTTTTTACCTCTCGCTAAGAGACGTATTGAATTCATGCTAAAAATCGCATATCCAGATTTTAGCGAATAAGCACGTTTTAAGGTCCCTAGAATCCGATTATAACATTTTTACGATGATGTCCGTATGTGTGTGTCCATGTGTGTGTGTGGATGTTGGATCCACGATTTCTCAAATACTATAAGACTTAAGACATTTTTAACTACGGATTCCTCAATTTAACAATAATGGGAAGAGTTGATTAAGTTTTGGACAACCGGAAGTAGTAGTTTCAAGAAAAAAATCATCTAAATATTTATCGAAAATTTATGTAAATACTTATATTAAAGAACGTTAAATTCTTTATTCGATAAATATAAATTCTTTATTATATCTTCTACAGGTTTAGAGATAAAGAAATGCATATAAAATAATTTGATGTAAAAATTCTCAGATCAAACTACTTCAAGGCAAGAAATTCAAATGTTTGTAATTGACACATAAATGTCACTGCCAAAAATATTTGTATACCACTGTCAAAAATATTTGTGCATTATTATGAAGATTATGAAAATAAAAAAAGGCAACAACGCAAAAGAACATACGTAAAAAAGAATTTAAAAGGAATTTGCGAAAAAATGACGAATATAAAGAAAAAAAAAGTAGAAAAAGAAAATTTCAGGATATTGAATATAATGAAAATGTATGTATTGTACATTATTTATATTAAAATATCCCATAGATTTTGCAAATATATGTGAGAATTATTTTGTAGTGAGACATGAATATATGTATTTGTATTTAAAAATATTTTTCGTTTTATGCGTACAACCAGGTAAAATATCTGGCGAGAGGTAATGTGCTGGCCACATCAGATTTTTTTGTAATAATAAATTGATAAACTATTATATTTCTTGTAGTTGGTTTATTTTTTCTCTTTACGGTTTGTTTAAATATATCTATATTCTTATACACGACACTAATTTTTTTAAATGATCACCTGATTGAAAAGTGGTGCACACTTTGGCCCATTTGTCTTTTATTTACATATTTATTAAAATTAACATAAACACAAAAGAAGCTAAAACTTTACACTTCTGCACTGTACGCTTATACAGCACCTTTTCTAGTTCTATTCTCCCGTTTTCCTATTCAGTGTCTCACACTCTATGTTCAGTGTGGCGGAGATAGCCAATGTTATTCTTTTGGACGTTCTCTGTATCATGTTGCCAATTTTGCTATGTAATGTAATATTGAAACATTCATAAATATTCATTGCTGTTCCAAAATTAGTTAATGGGAGTCTCTTATTTACACAAGGGCTTGTTGTATTTCTTTTCATCGACCTGCTTAGATACACTGAAAATACACACAGCCATAAATACATTCAAAAAAGTACCTACCCAGAATATTTCATCTCTTTTTGGGCATCTATTTTGCTCTTTCTATCTTATAGACTTATGGCAGGTAAATATGGCAATCCGGTATTCCATAAGACTTCACACTGAACATAGAGTATGAGACACTGTATAGTTGAAGATGTGCATAGGATATTTCCTACCAGTGCTTTTTTGGGAAAACTATTTTAGAGAAAAATATTATATACAAAAAATGATCAGGAATAAAGTATTAATTTATCAGTAATAACAAACCTAAAATTCGCACAGTGGTTCTCAAATGATAGAACAATTTTTTTTAATGGTAACCTATATTTTTCGTCCTTTAGATTTTTCTAATTTTAAGGATATAAATATTGCCTTGTGTTGTATAATAATTATTTCGAGAAAAGTGGTATTAGAAATTAGAAATAATATTTCCAGTAAGTATTGAGCTAGCTTAGATAATAAAGAAATACAAACAAATAATCGCGAAAGCAAATAATTAATAAATCACATAACATAACTAGGTGTCACCTATATCATTTGTTTATATGTATAAGAATAAGAATGCTTTCTCAAAAAAGAATCTACAAACCTTCAAAAATAATCTCCGTTCTGCCCATCGCTCTAAATTCTAAAGCAACTTTAAAAAAATTCCTTACCAGGAAGAGGACACCGCTAGTTACCTTTATAAATATACCAAAGCTTTCTAGCAAAATCTCTACAACATATCAAATCCGTTAGATGACTTTGTTCGAGAAAATTCCCAGTTCCAAAACTGATACCTGTTTGCAACATGTAACAAATATGTACTCTTAATACAATTTTTTTGATTTTTTATGGTATTTACGTGATCAACAAAACCTCTGTGTATGTTCGACTATATTTACAATTTTCTTCCATCATAAGTACCGAAAATACGTCTCATTTTCAGCCTTATTAACCTCTGTACATCTACAAACAATCCAATACAACCTACAAACGAAAAAAATAATTGGGTAACTGTATTCAGCATCACCCATATCCCACATTCTGCCAAAATCAATCCCGTTGCGAGGCTCGCGAAGTGCGCAACTTTTGATAAGTTGTTGTTTACATCATCCCCACCTCTTGATCAACCTTGGCCTTGGCGGGGTCTCTGACTGCTGTCCCCCTCCCTTTTCCGCCATATGTCCTGCCATATATGCGCGCGCATCACTCTGCTCGCGCTGGCCCGGGCGATCAGCAGGAGCAAAATATGGAGATCTATATGGGAAATACTAATCGATTTCTGGGAAATCGGTTGTTAATTGTTGCGAAATTTTTCGAGTGTTGTTGTTTTGAGATATGAATAATATGTTGTGGAATTTTGTGTTAATGTATGACGGTTTTATGTAATTACCTGTAATTTCCGAATTGATAAACTGTACGATGAAAAATATATTAGCAGAAAAATTAGTCATAATGTACCCACACTACTTTTCTATTGAATATAAAATGTATACTCGTGCTCGTATATTATTGATTATTGCGATACCTGCATCTAATTTAATTATAAAATATATTTTATTTTAATAATTATATAAATCAATAATTATTCTGCTTTTTAAAATACAAATACGTTTTTACTTTTATCTTTTAAGTGTGGGAACTATTTGTTATGTAATTTGGAAACATCTGTTTTAGGAAGCTTGTGTTATTGTGATATAATGCGATCATATATCATATTCTTATTATTCTATCGTATTAAAATTCGTTTTTCAAATTTGGAGACAAGATGACATACTATGTCTTTAATTTTAAATGATGTATGTGACTAAAATATATACTTTTTATATTCAATTAAAATTATTGATAAATAATATAAGTACCTATTCCTTTTATATTAACCCTGTGAAATATTAAGTTTATCTTTAAAATAATTTTAAAATGTATGCAAAAAAAATATCTAAATGAGGACTGGGTTTAATTTGGCGCTATTTTAATTCTATTTGGTTAGAATCTTTAGAATTTTGACATTTGTAATCTGCCATTGTTCCGATTAGTAAAAATAAAAATGGAACGTTTCAGTAAAGAACAACGCGTTATTATTGTAAAAACGTATTTTTACTTTTTTGAAAATGAGACTAGAATTGCTGTAACGATAAATAGTACTCGGTAACGCGTTACATATGTAAAAATCTGATTTGGACACCACACGACTTCCTTGTACGAAAGACCAACATGAAATATAGACCCAATTATAAAATTGCACGTATTTGACGTAATCACAGACCATCATACACTATCAGACTTGCCAACTCTATGTTAAATTCTAAAACACGGCACTGTTGTGCCACCTAGCGATGCTGAGTTGAAATAACTGTCAAAAAGACGGGCAGCAGCATATTTTGATTATTTGTTTTTCTAGTTCAATTAATAATAAGACAAATAATTATATGTATATACAATAATTTATTTTTACGAAATCTGTGATAAAAAATCATCTATTATTACATTTTGATTTGTATCAACTTTTGCTATTTTTTATTACATAACGATACTAAAGAGATTTCCAACGGAATTCTGATTCAAAGATCTCAGCGTGAGGTACAAATACCCTGCTTCTGCAGAGTTTTCCATAAGTATTCTTCGTTATTTCTATTCATTTGAACAATCCACTGGCGTCGCAAAACTTCATTCCTCGGAAAGCAGAACAATTGTCCTAATTCATCTTTGGGAAGAGAATTAGTATGACATTTCGACAGCTAAAAGAAGTATCAAAATATATTCAACTATATTCAAACTTAAATGTACTTTTCAATAAATACAATGTATAATTGTACAATACATACATTGTAAGATTCTACAGTTCAAGCAAATATCATACATAATACAATCATTTGCATAGTACCTATTCTATTGCTCAAGCAAATGCAACAAATTACAAAAATATGTATAGGTTTGTGAAAAAAATATTCAAATTGTACTTACAATTCTCATGGCTATGGTTTTATCTTTACAACAGTATGATGGTCTGTGACGTGATCTTAACACTTCAAACACACGCGACCTGTGCGCGCGAAAAATGAAACGTCACGTCAAATTTGAAATATAAACAGTCGATGTCGATACGTCGTATTATGCGACAACGGCGCCAAAAATACCACTACCGACGCTGAGCTAAACTAACTGCTCTTGCAAACAATAATCAACCTAAGTGACAGGGGCCTGGACGTAATTTGACATTAACATTAATTTTTTTATTTTATTGTACTTTTTTGTCCTAATCCATAGCAAGCTTTATTACAAAAACCAAAAAGTATATAATTTGTAAATTTACATATCTCGCTTATAGAAAGGGCTAATTCAATAATATTGGATGTGCTAGCCGCAGAATTTAATTCTCTAAAACTATTATTTGAAGCATTTATTTCTAAAATCAAAATAAAACCATTTTATTTAAGAAAAACTGTTAATAACTTCAGGTAATGTCACTCCCGGTTAGCCTATTTTAACCAAAATCTAATTTATTGCCATTGACTTAAAGGTCTTTTATACCAAATTTGAAAGGGTTTTAATTATATTTTAAAATAGTTTTTCATTAAAATCTATTGGCTTCAAGTAAAGTACCACTTCTGGAAATTATGAAATGACCGAAAAGGGAGATGTCATACCTAATAGTCCTAAATACAAAATTTCAACTTTCCGCGGCTTAACGTGTTTGAGTTATGCGAGATACGTACGTACAGACGGCACGACGAAATTAGTCTAAATGGATTCAGGGATGGTCAAAATGGATATTTCCGTTGAAATCTGAAAACCGAAATTTTTCGCGATTACAGTACTTCTTTTACTATGACAAGGAAGTAAAAATAGGTATCGATTAAACTTTAAATAATAAGTAAATTCAATAAACTCAAAGGACAAATTTAGAAACGACTTTATTTTGCATTTCGTATAAAGTGAATGAATTGTTTTCATTAAAACATTTTCTATTCTAGATATCGATTACTAGTAGTAGGCCTGCTACATAAATACAATCTCTAGGCCCACTACATACTCCCCCATTTATACAAAGGATGACAGGTAGTGACGTGTGTGTCATCGAATGTCAAATTCCAAAACATTTACTAGTGCAAGAACAACAGCAACAAAAACAACGTATAGTATGACTAGCGAATGAAAGTTGACGTTTAAATTATTTAATTTTAATAGATGTGGTTTCTTTTGAAAACATTTCCCTGTATTTGATTTGAAAGGAAACTGACCCTTATGTATTCCGTTACAGAAGATTAGAATTGTACTCAATACCAGCAGGCATTTAAAATGACGTTAGCAACAGGAATCAAGGATGTATTTAAAAAAATTATTACCGCAAATTCTAGTTCGTTCGTCTCAGGTGTAAGCAACCCTCGAGTCGGAATTACTCTTAGAGGAAATTAAAAATAATCCTATTTAATAGAATTGCCAAACTAAATAGTTTAAAAGTCAAAATATTTTGTTATAATCAACATAAACGAAAAATATTTAAACTATTTTAAACGCACCCCTGTTTTGATATTCAGTTAGGTACCTGAGTCAGCCATCTATTTTCAGCCAGACATAATGTAATGTATTGCTGTGTTTTCCTAATCCAGTATTTAAATGGGTTCATGTAAAAATTTCATACCTGAATATTTCGTACAATTCTATTCTAGGGTTTCAAAAGAAACCATATCTATAAAATAATTTAAACGTCAACTTTAATTCGCTAGTCATACCATACCACCAGATCCCAGCATCATCGAAAATAACCTTTTTATTAACATTTTTTAAAACTATTATATCGTTTTATATTTTTATATTGTGGGGGGAGTAATGTAGCAGTCTCTGCTGGTCATTTTATATTAAGTAACCAGAATGCTACATTGCCCGGGGAACAATACAATTTATTATTATATTTTCAATTATTATTCAATTTTCAGTAGTTAAATATCCTTTCATGTGTTATAATTTTATATTTATTATAAATAAAACTTACAACTTCAACACATATGTGGTTTCAGAAGGACGGCACGACCTGTAATACTACACTAAGACAAATGTTTTACTAGATGAACAGTTTCCAAGATTTATCTTCTCCAGATATGGGCCATCAATTGTGATTTGACTCCATGCGACTTCTTTACGTGGGATTTTCTGAGATGAAACAATCTCCGAGCTCAAAACTAAAATCCAACGCATTTTAATGCAAATGACGCATACTTTAGCCAAAAAGTCATTTAAAATTTCATTAAAGGTTTAGAGTATGCGTACAGAGTCGTGGAGGGTCATTTGAATGACATTGTAATTTAATAATAAATATCACATTGATTAAATAAAAAAAATATTTGTTTTATTGAGTATACATATGTTACCACAGTGCCCTTAGACCTTAGACAAAGACGGACAGATCCCCAATAGAGAAGAACGGCGTATTATTCATTAAATGACTAAAGTTCGTTTGTCAAATTATTTTTATATTTTTCTCGATACATTGTGCATGTAAATAGTTTTGACGTCAAAATAATATTTATATAAAACTATTATGCTAAAAAGTTGGCGTCTTCTTTTTACATTGGCCAAAGCATTAGATATAAACATATAAAAAATCTGGGCCTCATTTTATTTTGATGTGATGTATCAAGTATTTTTGAAAAACAAAATCATCTTGGCTGATTCAGTAGGTCATTAACTTCCAGTGATATAATTCTTTGGAAACAATTACTCATACGCTAAAAAAAGACATGTACCACTGTCATATTTGTACTCTTTTAATCATAATGACATTATAAAAATTATCTTTTGTAAATATGTACAATATGATCGATGTGAAACAAAAATAAATTTGAGAAAAATTCAGGTAGTTTCTCCTACTATTTTTAGATCATATATATTTATAGATTGGCTGTGAATTCTTTTATTTTTATTTATGTCTGCCACTTGTAGGATTATATTTAGGTTTTTTTTAAACAAATATAATATTTATTTATTATTGAGATGCATTTCTTTATAAGCATTATAACGTTATTTTATAATTTATTTATCAACTTGGGATGGGACTGATATCCGGCGGTACCACTAAATCCGGCTGATCCGGGTTTAAAACCCGGAACTGCCGTTCCGGCCGTACTGACTTTATATGATTCGGCAATCCTTCCAGATTTGTTCAGAAAGTAAAAAACTAACCATTGGGTTTAGAGGGAAAATTCATAACATTTTTTTTTTCTAAAATAGAATACATATTAATATTAACTAATAATCATATTTTAAAAAATAAAAATTTCTGCATTCTCTGCTGTTATATTTCTAATATAGGTATAATTTATATTTCTGACAATTCCACTCATAATCTGTCATCCAATTAAATCACAGTATTTTGATGAATTAAACCAATCAAATTCGAATGGGGGAGTTTTCGAATTTTTGATTTTTTTATGTATTAATAGTTATTTATTATTATTATACATACGGATTAAATGAATGTTTAATGAGCGGTACATTTAACAACGCGAGTGGAACGCGAGCGTTTTAATGCCGCGAGTTGAACATTCATGTTAACCGCGAGTGTAATACAACTGTTTATTTAATTTTGCCTCCGATTTGTGAGTAAGATTTTTATAAATGAAATCAGAAACTTGAAATGTCGCTAATCGCTTACGGGTATCTAGTCGCTAAGTGTGTTTTTTTTATGCATTGCCATAGTGATCTGTGGTTGCCGTGGGTTGAATTGTTTGCAGGAAAAAAATAAATAAATTGGAACATAGAGAACGACAGTAAATTCTTTACAAGTTTATACAGTGTACTCGAATATCTGTGTAGAAATTGAAAATGGAAGAAGATACAATAATGGAAAACTTACTACCCAAGAAATCAAAAGAAATATACAAAAAAACTTACCAAAAATTTTGCACTTGGAGAATACAAAAAAATTCAATTCAAGTTACTGAAGCTGTTATTTTGAATTACATTTCCGAAAATTCCAAGAATTTAAAGCCGTCGTCACTCTGGAGTTATTGTTAGATGTTGAAAGCTTGTCTCATTATTTTTGAAAATGTGGATATAGGGAGGTAACTAGAAAAAAATGTGTTTTTAGAGGCTACATTGTAAATATTTACACGAGTATTTATATTATTGTTGTAGATTCTCCAAAGTGAAAGCTCTATTAAAGCAAAATTCAAGAGGTTTCAGGAGCAAGAAATCAAAAGTACTGAGCCGTAATGACATTTTAAGATTTTTCATTGAGGCATCTGACGAAGTTTTTTTATTGGTTAAGGTCAATTAATTCTTTAAAAATGAAAACGTAATAAGTGAAACAATTTTTTACTCCATTGTAGACAGTACTTATAGCTGGTGGATGCCGCATTGAACTGGTAAACACGAAGCCGTGCAACTACAAGAATTGACTTCGTTAATGAAAAAATGAAATACGTACCTCCTATAAATAAATTCTTAAATTGTTCAATATTTGTAAATTATTGCTTAATTATTTAATAAATTTGTTTATGAACATAAACCCTTTATTATAATAGACTGATATAAATAATTTTGATACTGTTTTAGAGGTTAGGATATTACGAAATTCAATATGAATCATATGACAAAGAAATGAATCAAATCAGACATACGTTCCACAAAATTATAACATTCTTCTTCTTCTTGACGGAACAGCGCGTATACGTTGAATATTTGAATTTATTCCAACAATGTTGGTTGACACTTTAAAACCGCTAGTAAAATAAAATCCTTTAAAACGCTAGCGAAATAAAATTGTTTATAAAACAACAACTTTAATGGCCCGTATCCAAGGAAATAAAGATGACTTTATAAGGCAAAATTAAATAAAATATTTTAATCTAAAGTGTTTTCACTTATATTTAGTAAAAAAAATTCAAAATACCAGAGATAAGAAAATTTTGCAATATTTTCTTCCCGCCATTATGTCGTACATAACATAAACTATATGCGAATTAGGTCTTGACATACGTGCTCAAAACGTGCTTCATAGAAAGAGACAGAAGCAAAACTCGGCCACCTGTTTATGTTTACATTTGACACTTAACAATTTAATTTCTGTGTTTATCGTATTTTTTAGGTTTTACATTTACATATTGACGATTTGACATTGAATTTGACGTTTTAATATGAAATATCGAAGACATACGTTCATGTTTTCATTTTATACTAGCGCTCGTAGCGGACAACTTTGGTGAACCAAAGATGCTGCATACGTCATCGTATTGCGGGTGATTTAACTAATGATAAATTTAATATGGTTTGTACAAAAAAATACGCTATATTTTATTACTTTTATTGAATTGATAGTAATATTGCATGTATTATATTGCAGTAATGGGGAAAAATCATTACATTTCAACATGTCTAAACTCCTTCATTAGACTGACCATTTTCACTAGTGAAAATTGCCGCTGTAATTTCACGATGACGTTGCTTAGACGTCTGTCAAAAATTTTTTAGTTACAACTATTTCAGTAATTTCAAATAAATATTATTTACACTATTTAAAAAAGAATTAATTCAATAAATATATATTTCGAGGAATTCTCATGTATACCATTCGTGACTAGAATTTTACCGGTATTTTATGCCTAGGTCACTCGTTCTTGTTGCTTTAGAAAATCGACACTAGTGCTATCGCACTCGTTTCGATTTTCGTCGCAACAAGCAGTCGTGATCGTAACGGCAAAAATTGCCGGTAATATTCTAGTCACTAGTGGTATTTTATATGAAAATAATTGTTCTAAACAAACACTACTAACTGGGCTTACTATATTACTTATAGCAAGATATGTTATTATGATGATTATCCTACTACAAAATTGAATTTGATTTTCTATCTACAATTGCTATTTTGCAGTAAAGATTAAATTGATCATGTGTGTTCCCAGAGTTTTTAGTCGGTGTACCATGTACACGTTGAAGATGACATAATATCCATTGTACACTACCACAAAATCAATTATTAATCCCTTCGCTCTCTTTTTCATAGTAGTTAAGAGGAACCCATCTGGCGACCGGAATAAACTTCATTAATTATTTAAAATATATCCCAAAGGATAAAGGTAGGATTTTAATTTGGTCAATAATCTATTCTTCATTTAAGAAATAGATTGTACAGTTTTTGTTGAAATTAATCAATAAATGAACTTCATTTAATTATTGAAAAAATAATAGTAATAATAATAATGGTTTATTTAAACTGTCAATATACAGAAAAAAATTCCAATTACATATCAACAGTTAGAAAATTACATATACATAGTTACATATACATAGTTACATATAAACAGTCAGAATAAGTAGGTACATCATCTATAATACATAATTAAATATTACTTAAATATAGGTCTGTGATAAATCGTTTTTTACAGTGAAATAAATCAAAGTTTTCATTGTTCGTACATAAGTTATTAATTAACGTAAAACAAGTTATCAGCGGTGACAAGCTATTTTCTATTTTGAATGTTATATTTCTCAGTCTTAAAGAAATTTTTGGTATGTAAAGAGGTAAGGTTTCTAGTAGCTCAGGTACTGCAATATTATTATGTACAATATCCCAAATGAAAATGCAGGACAACATATCTCGTCTGTCTTTTAGACTAATTACATTAAATAGTTTTCTTTGGATTTCATATGATATCATTTGTGGAGATGATGAAAACTTTTTATAATACATATATCGCAACAGCCTTTTTTGTACTTTTTCTAATGTATTTATATCTGTTTGGGAATTAGGGTTCCATATAATACAACCGTATTCTAAGACTGAGCGAACTAATGAGTTGAATAAGACTATTATTGTTTCATTAGTAAAGTTAGAGCTTTGTCTAAGAATCAAGCTTAATTTTGCATATGATTTTACTACTAGAGCTTTATATTGCATGTCAAATTTAAAATTTGTTTGAAATAGTATACCTAAATCTTTTATTTCAGTTACTCTCTCTAGTGTTTGAATACCTATGCAATAGTCATAAATAAAAAATGTTTTTCTTCTAGTAAAAGTGATTGTTTTACATTTCGATATATTCAAAGATAACTTATTGTTTTGACACCATACTGATAGGTTATTAACATCTACTTGTAGCCTATGACAGTCATTAATTGATTGTATCTCCTTATAAATTTTTACATCGTCTGCATATAGTAGACATTTTGAGTTTTTAATAATTAAGGGTAAATCATTAATAAAGAGAGTAAATAATAGAGGGCCTAATAGAGATCCTTGAGGAACACCTGATGACGGGGAAAACTCTTTAGATACAGAATTGTTGTATGAAACAGAAAGTTTACGATCAGATAGATAGTATACTAGAAATATTAAAAAGTTATTGTCTATGTTATATACTTTAAGTTTTTCGATTAATATTTCATGATTAACTTTATCGAATGCTTTACTTAAATCTGTGTAAAGTACGTCTAGTTGGTGTTTGTTGTCTATAGATTTTGCCACATCTTTTGATAATATAGATAGATTCGTGATGGCGGATCTTTTTCTTACAAATCCATGTTGTTCATCTGCTATAACTTTTTCTGTGTGAGAATATAATTTGGTATAAACAATTTTTTCTAGAATTTTTGATATAGCTGGTAGTACAACTATAGGTCTATAATTTTCTATATTTTTAGGACTTCCTGATTTGAATATTGGACAGACTCGACCTAATTTTAATTTAGTGGGAAATTTATTTTCCTGTAGAGCAGAATTAAAAATCATTTTAAGTGGATGGCTTAGTAGTTCCGCACATCCCTTAATTATGTATCCTGGTATGAAATCAGGTCCAATACTGGCACGGGCATTAGTAGTATTTATTGCATTTAATACATCTGATTCTGTTATACTGGTAATATCAAAATGTAAAATTTGTCTAATACAATTTAATATAAATAATAGTAATACGGTTCTCAATAAAAAATATGTTTCCAATACCTTCCAAAAATTAGTGTTCTCAAATTGTTTCCCTCGTATAATTTTTAGTGAAAGTTGCAAAACAATAAAACTAAACATTTTTTTCTTATTTTTACAACTGCTTACATTTGCTTCCTTTAAACACTGTCAATTTTCTGTTCAATAATCATCAGCTGTGTCTGCGACGTGGGTGATTTTGCAAAACATTTGAAAATAAGTTTTTTTGTAATTTTGCAAGAACTAATACAAATAAAGCATAGAGTTTGTCAAGCTGTATCAAAGCAAGAGGTCTTTTCGAGAATCAAAAATTTAAATTCACTTATGCCCAGGTGCACCAACAATCCATATATTTTAATATTTGTTTAAACAGAAAATGCAAATTGAGTTTTGATAGCAGTACATATTACACATCTTTACACGGATAAAATTTATGACGACATGTTCATTCTCTTTCTTATTTAATAATATGTTTATATAGTTAAAAATCAACATACCTTGAATATGGATCATTAAGATCCTAAACGTCGGTTTTTGATGGAACTTAAATATTTTTTTTTTTGCTGATTCTTCAATATTTTAATTCCTTCATTATATATTAACAGTTGATAAAACTTTCCAATAAACTATTTATTTACGTTAATACAACCAGCCATAAGTATATTTTCTGGATTAGATGTTTATAACATTATTCTATTTTGTTAAAAACATAATGGACCTTTTTCACTGTCGATATGCGCATGCTTGCTGAGTTAGAGTGAGAGATTCTAAGTTCGCTGTGAAGTGAGATATCAATCGTGTCCAACTTCATAGTTGTTTATATTTTGTCAGCAGTAACTGTCAACTGTATCTGTGCTGTATTGTCTTGATTTTTTGAATTCATTATGGTCGGGACATATTCTTGTGTCCCAGGTTTTTAATTTCATTGTAGTCTTGACGTTGCATTTTATTTGTATTAAATTATTATTATAAAGTAACATTACTTGTGCAAATTTGTTATTTTTAAATATTTTGTAGCCCACATAATACCTTTTCCTATATTTTCCATTTTCTCAGAAAATATTTATTTTATTTTCGTTATAATTTTGCGGAAACCGGAAAAAATATTTGGTCCAAATTTTATTTGTATCTGCCAGGGTATCTGCATAAAGTTCACTAAAACAACATAAAATAATTATTATCAATCATAATAGGCTAACCAAGTACGTATCGTCGCGCCACTCGCGGATTTTTTAACACTACGTATGGGAGGAGGTTGGGATGACAGCTCGTAAACACGTGTAAATATGAGTATGAAAACCGTGGAAAAAAGCCATCAGACTTGTGTTGTAGAGTGCAAATCCAAATATAACGGGGATAATAAGATTCACTTTTACTCCTTCCCCTATTAACCTTGGAAACAGGTAAGGCGACAAAAATGGATACAATCGATTCGTCGAATGACATAAGTACAGTTGAATTTTATTAAAAATCTGATTACATATTTCTCAAGCACACAACAAGGTTTTAAAGTTTATATATTTTGTGGTTTTATCAAATAAATAATTTAGTTCAATAATTATAACTTAGGAACAAAATACTTCGATTCAAAATAGGTTATGGGACAATACAAATCGGTGTGCCTTTGATAACAATAATGAAAAATAAAATAAAATATCTATGAAATATACATACTATTGAATGTAAAATGTATAATTGTATAATATTTATGAGATCTACGATAAATTATTAACAGACAACTTTATACAAAGCGCACGAAGAAATCTTTCTACTGAGCTTGACAAAAATATACGTCAAAGTTCAAGAAACATGTAAGTAAATGGAATACACAAATTACATATTAACTAGCGGTTATCCCACAATTACGTTTCAAATTTATAATAATTTTTAGTTATTTTATTGCTTTTCCCGTAATTATTATTTGTATCCACTATCCACTCATTCTAATCAACTCTTATATAGTGTGTAAAAAAATCCTAACTCGGAGTAGGCCATGAACAAAGAAATGTATGTCTGATCATAATTCAATTCAAAAGTCAAGTTGTCAAAATTGATCTTGAAATGTATAATAGAAAGGAGAAAAAATAAAAAAATAAGTATACAGTATATTACCACTCGTCGTTTTCTGTTTTATTCCCATTTATAAAATAATATTCAAGAAGAAAAGCTTCAATTTTTAGATATCATTTTTGACAGTACCTCGTGTTAAACAGCCATTGAATTAAATACTTTTTAAATTGGCATACGTTTCTTTGTTCATAGCCTACTCCGAGTTAATTTTCTACTAATGAATGAAGAATGATGCTTCATTTTTCGTCAAACATAACAATTTCATTCCAAAAAACAAGCGTTAAGACTGTATTTTAATTACCATTGTAATACAAAATACCCCTTACAACTGTACTCACAATTTAGCTACATTGTTTCATACATGTGTCATGAATATTAATACCATGTTTAAATATTTGTTTACATAACATACATATCTAAATTTTCCACTAATAAATTTTCCCCTCGGGCCAGTGCGCCCCTGATGTTCATAGTTTGCGTGATTTGTGACGCACTACTGCTCTACTGTGAGCAACGCGAGTATGCGTATGTGTGTGTTCATGTAAGACTACGACTGTGTGAGTTCTATTGCTCGCAGTCACGTTTCTCGCAGGAATTTGTTGAGGTATTCAGCTTGACTTGAGATTAAAATTTGGATTGTTGTGCAACTTAGCGCTTGGGAAATTTAAACTTATTAAATATGGACTGAATACATGAATTTTTATTAAAAATGAAATTTTCGTAAATGTGAGGAAGGTTTTTCAGAGTAATTTATATTCATTTTGTTTGTAAACATTTCTTCACGGCTTTTAGTTATATTAAGTGAAGCCGGTCTAATGGAAATAAAATTTCAAGAAATTGTTTGGATGTAATGCTGGAACTAAATTGTTATACAACAAAAAATGAAAAGATTGCTTTATTAAGTATATATGAATAAATAAACAATACACTGTAACAAATTAAACGCTAGTCTGGCTTCTTATAATACGTTTTATTATTTATATTCTCATTGATTTTCTTTTTCTTTATTTTAATCTGCTTGAGATATTACATAATTTGATTTTAATATTAATTTTTCTAAAATTACACTTAAAACTAATAACATAAGTATATATTTCATCTCACATAAGTTTTTAGTTTTATAGAAATAATTTCAAATGACGCCACAATTTTGCGACATCCTGAAGTCTCTCCCGTGCTTTGTGTACAAAATTATGACGTCACATCAGACTCAGAATTCAGAATGTTTATAAAGAAAATCGTCAATGAAAATTATAATAATATTAAATAAAATAAATAAATATACCTATCATCACGGCCTATTACCCATTGCTGGGTGTGCCAATCTGCTTTTATATACAGATATCGGTAATGATGAAATATTTGTAATAATAATAATATTAAATATTTTTATTGAATATAAGCATAATATTAGATAAATTTTTCATTTATGAAAAAAAAATCAATATTTTTTTTGTATGACCCCATTTATGTAAAACCCATGTTTTCTATTTTTGTTCAGAACATAAAGGTCATAAATCAAGCGACCCATGTTTTTGTATTTACTATAAATAGATTATCTGGCAATATCCCATTGTCTTATCACAACTCTGCTAAATTCTACAGTAGATCTTCTGTTGCAGTAAAACCCTCTAATATTTGTTCTCGAAGCCTTCATCTGTGAATTAACTGGAATCTGGCTGCTTAAAGTAAATATCAGTAATATATTGGTTGTCAAAATAAGCAAATGGAAACGCTTTCTCCAAGAGCATCACTACAAATACGAATACATAATTTTGAAAATACTGAAGCCTGTCTATAAATTTATGAATATCGAAATACTAATCCAAATAAAAGTAATTTATTAAATTTCTCGTATTATTACATAAAGCAAACTGAAAAGCTAATAGAATTTGATTATCAAGTTTATTAGTAAGGGTGAAAATTATTGAATTAGAAAATATCTAATTTTATTCCAAGAGATTTTTAGGATTAGTAATGTTTGATGTTTAAAGTTTAATACCTATTTACGACAGTACGCCCATTTTGAAAGCAAAAAAATAATTTGGGTTAATTCTGACATCTGTCACATTGACAGAATCAAAAGGATTAACATTTTTAAATAAAGCTCTGTAAACGGTAAAATATGCAATTATAAGTTTAATATTGAATGTATTTTATAGTTATTTAAATGGTTATTAAAATCTAAATTTTAACTTCAAACAAATATAACTGCTAGGTACCTACTCAGGCCATAAAGGCGAACGCGTTGCTAAGCTGGTAGACAATTGTACAAGGACTTGAACCGAAATATTTTGTAGTTCGGTTACGGTTAACGGTTTTTGCATCAATAAAAAATCAGTTTTGGTTATCGGTAACGGTTTTTTTGAAAATATTATTTCGGTTTTCGTTTCTATTAAATAAACAAATAAATTTCGTATACGTTACGATTTCTGTTTAAATGAAAAAGTAGCTTAGTTTTTATTTTTTGCAACATGAAATCCATTTCGTACCTATTTTGTAATGTAATAACATTTCAGTTAAAAGATTTTCCAGTGCAAATGAATTTTCCGAATGTTTTAAAAGTGGTTTCAAAGAATGCACAAGTGTATTAATCTGAATGGAGAATATTTTGAAAAACAATAAAGATTTTTTGTTTAAAAATGCAACGGTCTTTTAATAACTAACAATTTTCTGTGCAACCCACGTACTATCGTAATAAAAGTAACTTTATTTACAAAACGGATCTATGTTTTACTTACAATCTTACATTTATGAGTTTATAACGTAATTAATTTTTATATTTTTGTTTTAGGTGAGTCCGTTGTTATACTCGAAACTTTCTTCTCAAGTGTCCACAGTTTCGTAAGTTAAATACTCATTTATAGCACAATTTTCTACTACATTGTCAACTTGTCCAGCCTCCAATTTTCTTTTATCAAGCATCTTTTCACATCTACAACCACCTACTCCAATTAATATATGAAATAATTATCATTAATGAGAGGAATTAAGTTCGCGTGGGTTGTTCACCACTACTGGTACCTCCGTTGCACGTATTATTTGGCGTGTAACTTTTTAATTTGTCGCATAAAAACTTCCGTTTGTCCCATGCGTGTATGTGTTCCTTGCAGTGTATGTGTACATTGTAGCACGAGATAGCAATTAAATCCACGGAGAGTCGTAGTAGGTGAGGTTCGTTTCGGTGGAACATAGAGGCATGGAGCATGTTCATGCGCTACACGCGATCTTAACGCTAATTAGAGAAGCGAGATGATTGGTTTTTGCTTAGAACAATGCACTGACTCGTGACATAGATGACAGATAAAGTTTCAAAATAAGAACTGCACATTAGAATGTTTGTAGTGTACAAAGTTGTTTGCATTTTGTGTAGGAAACATTTGAAGATAGCCACAACAACTATGACCACAGTAACTTATGTTTAATGAAAAACATTTCTTGGTAATTCGTATTTTTATTTTTTATTCTAATCTAATAAGATGACTATTCTCTTTTTAATGTTGAGCGTAACTATACCCTGTTTTTTAACTAGGAGGTAAACTTCAAAAGTCATATTTGCAGCAATAAAAAAAAAACTAGATAATATATTTACAAACATGGCTGATCAGTGACCAATCAGTTGTACAGGGTCCGGCAGAGAAAAGTCATAGTTTTCAATTAAGCGTTACACAAACAGATGTAGGTTTAAAATAAATTCATATCGAAATGAACCTTATTGGAACTCGCAGAATAGCATGCGACATCAGCAGAATTTTAGGAAAGTAAATTAATGGCGGTCATGTCAAATTATGTACACGTCAAAATCATCGTTTCGTTTAACATAAAAATCGGGGCTATTCTGTAACTCAATCATTATCAGTTGCAGATTGCAATTCAAATTGGGATTCTGTAAGTCACTTGTTCATTAAAATTTGTTAATGATAGTCGAAAACACACTAATTTTAAACAAATCTTTTAAGTAATCCGAGAACTCGCCCAATATTTAATCATAACACTCAAGCCTCATTTGCGAAATGGTAGAAATGCCATCCGGGGGCCGCGCCACGGCGCCACTGCTAGAAACCTCGAGGCCCAGAGCAATTATTACGACATGCGAGGCCCCTTTGAAACTATACATTTATAATTTCCACCACAATTTTATTGTATTTTTGTCTTCGAAAAATGCTATTATTAGATATTGATTAAATATCCTTTGTTGGATTCATTCTTGTAATCAATAAAATATTCTTTGTTGTAATCAATAATTTTATAGTTATAGTTTTACCCAGCAATGGGTAATGAGCCGTAATGATATATTTATAAATATATTTATATTTATATAGTTTTCAATATAACAATGCCTGAGAAATATGCGTTAGGAAGGATATTTCTTTTACTTTTTTCTACTAAATATTAATAATACATCAAGCTTTCAAAATTCCACAGTAGTTTTTAAATGAATAAAAAATATATGATAGTAAATCATAATTATTCTTCGCAAAATACTACATAATAATTTTTTTGTTGGATTAATTTGTGCAATTAGTATTCTTGAGTAATAATCAAAAATTATTTGTCATAATCAATAAAAAATAATAGTATTAAGGGGCTTAATAGAAAAATGTGCCTTCATAATTATTTAAAACTAAATAACATTTTATTTTACTTGTTAAAACTATTTACTTATATACATTTACAATATTACAATACAACGTAATAAGTAAAGAATTGAAATACTTATTGGTAAATGACTGCTAAGTTCATATGAGCACGAAATGCGTAAAATTTGCAAATAAATGACAAAGAAAATAATTGTAGTTATAGAATACGAAAATTGAGACAATCGATAACATGATCATTAAAAATAAACGATTGTCACTAATTTAATGATCGATAACAGATAATGATAAAGTTATAGATTAGCACCGAATAATTTCTCACGCTTAGATTTTATAATTTCATTTGAAAATGTCTGAAAAATAAGCGAATTAAAGATGAACAGAATATAGGATGGAACAGAATATAGGATGTCTCAATAAGCTTGCGCACTATTAGTAACTTTTTTAGAGATATAAATTTGGTTAAATGAGCAAAATATGGGACCCAAATTTTTTATTTTAAATAGGAACATATATTTTTATATACTTATTTGCTACAGAATTTAATTCTGAATTCAACGATATAATCGTTTCATAACATTTTTTTTTTTTTTGAGAAATATCCATAATAAATTTTATATTAACTTAATTTAAATATGGCTATAATAAGTGTGCCACGAATGGAAAATATGAATGAAATTAGTGAATATTTTGTTTTGTCACTTGATCATACTTTTTCTTAAATGTCAACATATAGAAAATACTCAGTTTTTTCATTCAGGGCATTCTAATTCTACGTAAAAAAAGTAACATGTTTTTATTTTTTCTATTCATGGCACAGTTATTATTGCCATATTTAAATCAAATTAATATAAAATTTATTATGGATTTTTCTCATAAAATTCTTTATCTAGTGGTATGAACGAATATATCGTTGAATTCAGAATTAAATTCTTTAGCAAATAAGCAAATAAAAAATATGTTTCTAATTAAAATAAAAAAGTTATGTTCCATATTTTGAGAACCGCTGATATAAATTAATGTTTGCTGATATCGTCAGATTTGTATTTCAAAATCTCTTCAAATAAAAAAGTTACTAATAGTGAGCAAGCTTATTGCGACACCATGTATACACCACAAAGTGCTGTGTCAAAGTGTACGAATACAACAAAACTTTAAGACATATTCCATAATTTCTGGCAAAGAAGATAAAGTTGATCGACTGAACGTATAGAAAAGAAATTTAAATATATCGCAAAACTTTAATCTGATAAATAAATATGCCTTTTCTTTTTCACAAAAAGATATAAGAAAATTTTGCAGGTATGTAGTTTTAATACATCTATTGACAGTATTGATTAATAAAATTTGTAGCTTCATTGATTTTACTAATATTTGTCCCTTTAGATTGCAGTTCCAAGTCAGAATTGCCATAAGTCAAATTACGCCACAAGTAGAAATAGGCTACTGGCGTGGTACTGAAAATCTGATATCTATCACTAAACACCTAAAGTAAAGTTGAAAACGTATGTAAAAATATAAATTTTATTTTTAAAAAATCATATGTTTTTTAATAAATTAAGAAAGAAGATTTTCTTTGACGTCATTATTTTAAACTGGAGAAAGGGATGCATATTTAAAAATGTAACCTGTAGATGGCGAGCGAGTGCGAGTTTTAATTTGATTTTGACATTAGTTAATTTTTCTGTCACTGTCTCTCTTCTTTATTATTTACAATTTGGGTGATTTTTATTACTTTTATTACGTATTTCGATTTGTTAAGCCGGATTTTGAAGGATTTTAACTTAGCTTATGCTGGCACAAGATTAAAATAACAAACGAAAATATTAACCTCCAAACCATTATTCAAACCTCAAACAAATGATCTGTCATGTTTAAATTATCCGCACATGCCGTTGCTATTGGATGTACCGATGTTATTACTTTACAGCCATTCACTAGTTCGGCATAATTCTACGACACACATGGCGGTAATTTAAATATTAAAATTTCATTAATTTGTTTTCTGGCCAATTGATGAAAATTTTGCTAAAAGAAAATATATGGGTAGCAAGTTTTTATTGTCTCTTTAAAAATATTAAATAAAAAAATGGCACGCAAGTAGCCCATTAAATCTGGATTTACCTATTGTTGCCCTTCAACTAAGTGTCTTGATAAAGGATTCGAATGAACAAACTTAAAAATTGTGTTGATTCGGACTTTTATTAATATTGCGGGCCAGAAAGCGTTCATTCAAAATGTAAACAAATCTGATATCTCCTACTGGCCTCCATGACAGGTGCGCTTACAGCGCCGCCTACGGATTCTGCAGGTTCCAATACCATGCAAATTAGAAACATCATGTGCAGGAAATCACATCGCGGAGATGTCCCCCGTTTTCTGCAATGCATGAGTCAATATCTGCCGTGGAATTTGATTGATATGTTGAATTTCTTCTTTCAGTTGTTGCAGCGTGCCCAGCTTATTAACGCAAACGTGTGTTTTCAGGTAACCCCAAAGAAAAAAGTTAGATGTTGACTGATGCAGTTCGCAGCTTCAGGGAATGCCTGGAATCATGCATTACAGAAAACGGGGGACATTTCCCACACATGAGATAACATTTTTAATTTGTTATTGTATAAGGTTCATTTCAATATAAATATTTTTTTTAAAAAAGAACCAAATTCTTTCTGTGTAACGCTTAATTGAAAACCATGCGTTTCCTTTGCCAGACCCTGTACTAGAGGAATACTAAATTTAATCCTATTTCGTGATTTTGTGACATAAATTTTATGGTAACAATTTAACTTCATCTTACGCCAGTTTAAAAAAAGTCAATAATATGTTGTAGCGTGTTGAAGTTACAGTTACTGGAAGTAAACACCTCTGTGAAAAATCATGTAATTTAACAAGGAGCATTTTCGAGTTGCAATTTACTACAATTTCAAGCATGGGTTAAGACGCCAAGAATGTTTTGATTAACTGAAGAAGGAGTATGAGTCTTGTTCATTAGCTATCGTAAAACGTTGGTCGTTTACAGTGTGACTTTTAAAAGAACGAGCTTCGTACAAGACTTTATGTTACTATTCGTTCAATTCAGACAACCCGGGGCATTAGCGTGACAGCGATCAACACCATCTTAGACAATAGGGGATTACAGCTCAATCGAATTAAGAGAAACTAGTAAAAAATAATGAAAGTAGATGCTTAATAATGAATAATAATAAAGAAATAAAATGATGTAATGGAAATACTTCGGAAATAAGGGGGTTTTTGTTTTAGCAGCTCGTCGCTAATATGAAATCCATATATATTATTTTGATTGGTAACTTAAAGACCACTTATAAATATATAACGAATACGAGTTAGGGGGTGGAGTCTACTACCAATGGAAGTAGACAAATTCAAATAGCGGATACGTGGCTACCAGTTCGTTACTGCAATTCTCAAACAGTTTTTATTTGAATATAAATTTCTTGCATTAAACTTAATAATTTTGATACACTTGCAATTATAATAATAATATTAATAATAATAATAATAATAATAATAATAATAATAATAATAATAATAATAATAATAATAATAATAATAATAATGGTTTATTTAAACTGTCAATATACAGAAATAAAATTCCAATTACATATCAACAGTTAGAAAATTACATATACATAGTTACATATACATAGTTACATATAAACAGTCAGAATAAGTAGGTACATCATCTATAATACATAATTAAATATTACTTAAATATAGGTCTGTGATAAATCGTTTTTTACAATGAAATAAATCAAAGTTTTCATTGTTCGTACATATGTTATTAATTAACGTAAAACAAGTTATCAGCGGTGACGAGCTATTTTCTATTTTGAATGTTATATTTCTCAGTCTTAAAGAAATTTTTGGTATATAAAGAGGTAAGGTTTCTAGTAGCTCAGGTACTGCAATATTATTATGTACAATATCCCAAATGAAAATGCAGGACAACATATCTCGTCTGTCTTTTAGACTAATTACATTAAATAGTTTTCTTTGGATTTCATATGATATCATTTGTGGAGATGATGAAAACTTTTTATAATACATATATCGCAACAGCCTTTTTTTGTACTTTTTCTAATGTATTTATATCTGTTTGGGAATTAGGGTTCCATATAATACAACCGTATTCTAAGACTGAGCGAACTAATGAGTTGAATAAGACTATTATTGTTTCATTAGTAAAGTTAGAGCTTTGTCTAAGAATCAAGCTTAATTTTGCATATGATTTTACTACTAGAGCTTTATATTGCATGTCAAATTTAAAATTTGTTTGAAATAGTATACCTAAATCTTTTATTTCAGTTACTCTCTCTAGTGTTTGAATACCTATGCAATAGTCATAAATAAAAAATGTTTTTCTTCTAGTAAAAGTGATTGTTTTACATTTCGATATATTCAAAGATAACTTATTGTTTTGACACCATACTGATAGGTTATTAACATCTACTTGTAGCCTATGACAGTCATTAATTGATTGTGTCTCCTTATAAATTTTTACATCGTCTGCATATAGTAGACATTTTGAGTTTTTAATAATTAAGGGTAAATCATTAATAAAGAGAGTAAATAATAGTGGGCCTAACAGAAAGTTTACGATCAGATAGATAGGATTCTAGAAATATTAAAAAGTTATTGTATATGTTATATACTTTAAGTTTTTCGATTAATATTTCATGATTAACTTTATCGAATGCTTTACTTAAATCTGTGTAAACTACGTCTAGTTGGTGTTTGTTGTCTATAGATTTTGCCACATCTTTTGATAAGATAGATAGATTCGTGATTGCGGATCTTTTTCTTACAAATCCATGTTGTTCATCTGCTATAACTGTGAGAATATAATTTGGTATAAACAATTTTTTCTAGAATTTTTGATATAGCTGGTAGTACAACTATAGGTCTATAATTTTCTATATTTTTAGGACTTCCTGATTTGAATATTGGACAGACTCGACCTAATTTTAATTTAGTGGGAAATTTATTTTCCTGTAGAGCAGAATTAAAAATCATTTTAAGTGGATGGCTTAGTAGTTCCGCACATCCCTTAATTATGTATCCTGGTATGAAATCAGGTCCAATACTTGCACGGGCATTAGTAGTATTTATTGCATTTAATACATCTGATTCTGTTATACTGGTAATATCAAAGCAATCCAAATTATATTCTGTTTTAGGAAAATTATTTTTATTATGAAGCATATAGACTTGTACAGTGTTACAATATTAATTTGTTTCTTATAAATATAATTTAAAAATAGCATACATTTCAAGAACATTTTAGATCCACGAAGAAAACAGATTTATATAAAAACTTATATTCGTGACGTCACATCTATATTTTCAAACTTCGGGGGACCATAACTCGCTTATTAATAGGAATTTTTCACCGGATTTTCACCAATAGTCTTAGTTTTACTTATACTTTCTAATGAAATTATAAAAAAAAAATGGTGGAATCCCCTATTATTTAGGTGTACGAAGTTACGGGCTTGCTGGATTTCTCATGAATTTAACACCAGCATAATAGGCAGATAGTGTCAATTGGTGCGAAGCCATTTTCATACGCTTTGCTTGAAAATCCTTTCACCTAGTTTATAACGTTGTGACAGGCGATGAATGTGTATTAGACGCAACGTTATTGTAGCTAGTGGCGTGGAAGGTACTAATAGAGGGTATGTACAAATCTGCAGGGGGTCTTCTCACCTAGCGCCCTGGCCCGTATTTAACACTAATCTGGATTTCGGCTAATTATGATTGTTCAGTATTGGACCAAGTTTGCAGACATCTTTTCTATTTTAAAATAAGAGAGGGGAAAAGAAACACACCCAACCCCCACCCTCTAACTGTACAGTATGTAAGGCTGAAATCTATGCAGTTCCAGGTTGTTATCACTTGTTATTGTTGATGGTCATTAGTAATATGATTGATATCTGTATCGTCGTCGTTATCATGTAATGTTTGTACATAGTGTAAATAAAGGTATGACAAAAATCAGCGAATTTATTTGGGAAACCCCAGCACTCCATCACTATTGAATTATCGAACAATGGTTATGTGAAATTGAATTTGAACTTGATCGTATTGGCTTTACTTATTTCTTGTTATCATCAAATTGTAAAGAAATAAGATTGTGTGTAAATATTGAGTTTTTTTTCTATAAATAAGAAAATATAAAACTCCATGTTTTTCTAACTGTACTTTGCTTCTTTATCCCGTTGCAAATTGGTTGCTTAACTTTTTGGTTTAGGCTCACAGCACGACACGTAGCATGAGATAGCTACAATATCTTTGTGCCTACTATACAATTCGTAGGATCCTGAAAAATCAGCAGTTAGTTGTTTACGTCATCCAAAATAAGTCTGCTGCAACAAAAGTTGTTTGTGCAAAAAACCGGAACAAGAAGATGGTTGCTACTTTTTTGGTATTATTTGCCGCCTGGGATGATAGGGCCCTGCGCCACTTCAAAAAATTATATAATGTACACTTTATACTTAAAGTATTACTCAATAAATAGCGGTTAAGATAAAAAATACATTTTTTTAATAATTACTTTGCGAGATATTTGAGGTTTGTTGTCAATGTCACTGTGACGTCATATTATTACCACCTTTCTCTCTCTGCCTACTATAGAGCTTGTACGAGAGAAAGATATAGCAATAAGTGTCGCCGTGACATCATGTAGACATTAAAAATCAAGTGTAGTTAAACTAAAAACAATTAAGACTTTTTAATACTACGAATTGCGTCATAATGAAAAGAACTTTCATTTAAAATAATGGTTTACTAGAGTGTGCTTGCTTGCATTTCGTCAAGCGACCCTTTATAATCGATCAAGAAAAATAATCATGCTGCATTAATATACTAATGCTCACTCACATACAGCGCCCGAACGGTAAAGTATTTAAACGAGCATAAAATTTAAATTATTGTGTCATCCACCATATAGTCTCTACGAAATCTTTTTATCATATATAATATCATAAGTGGTAAATTTTTGTCGGAAAAAATTTCAGATTGTTACGAGAGCCGGTTGCCTAGCAATTTATTGAGTGACATTGACAAAAAAATCACGAGTTGTCAAACGAGTGATTTTTGATCAATGTCAGGAGATAAATTGGCAACAGGCTCGAGTAAAGCAATCGGAAAATTTTTCCAGGATAAAATTTAACCACGAATGTTATTCGGATGACTATTTCCAAAATAAAAATCAGGTAATAATTTACATAATTTTTTTCTTGACAAAAATCTTGTAATTTTTATTGTGTTTAGTGGTATTATGTTTCAGTTTGCTTTTTCAACGTTTTAAATAGATTCCTGTCCAAATCGACTCGTATTTAATAAAAACTGATGACACTGAAATTATACAGACTTTGACAGGTATGTAAACAATATATTTCTAAAACGTCTTATCAAAACTCACTTGTAAAAATACGACATCTTATTGGCTTAAAGGGTGCGAAAATTTTTTTGTGTCAGTGTTTTGTCGAAGTGAAACTTGGTAACTAGGTAGAATCCTGAATTTGGATTGGTTTATATATTGATGAGTGAAATAGTCAGGAATAAATTGACATTTTCATTCATGCATTTTACTTGGACTAATGAAGCTGTCGATGCTATCAAAATGACATGAGTATGTATGAAATTGTTTTGGAAATTGGTTCCTTTGGATACAAAATGCATATATTGACTAAGTATAGGAAAATTTTTAGAATGAAATATTAGGCTAGAAATTAAGAGACCAGGTCTGCAATGAATAGTCACTGTAAAAACTAATTTGACAATACTTGTTGGTAGGTAAATACGTTTGAGCAATGCTTGCTTTTGCTAATATTTCTGTCTCAGTAAGTTCTAAAATATCTGTTGAAATTTGTGTCATTATTTGTGTGCTGTCCTGAAACGAAATTCCTCCTGAACGGTCGAGTCCTGTCCTGTGTCGGAAGTGCTTTACCGTGCTGTTGTGGTGCGTGTTTTCTCGGAACTGTCAGCATTTTAAAGTTTGTTAAGTGTAATTGGAATTGCCAGTTCTTTGTTTGTTATATTTCGTTTCGTCTCGTCTCGTTTGTTATAACGAACATTTATTTCGTCATCTTAATCTTTTGTTCTTTCCAGATGGCCTTGTCGTTTTTTCGGACTGGAATATTTTGTTGCGCGTGGCCCTGATTGTCATTATATTCAAAATTACTCCAATTTGTTCCAAATTCCACAAGCTAAATTACTGTTATTCATTATACACTCTTTGACAGAAAATGCGCAACTGCTATCGTATATGAGAACTATTCATGAAATATGAAACAAGAAAATTTAAGCAGGGAGATTCTGCATATTTTGTATATAGTACACGAGTCAGTCTGCATTGATGAAAATTAATGACATTTGTTCTTCAAATTATTTCTAATGACTTTATTACTCGTAGCTGCACAGTAAAATACTGTTTTATTTACTTATAAGATTATCTTACCTAGGGCCAATACTTCCATCTCCTGGTATTTGTAATTTGTACCAAAATCACCTAAATATATTTTAACAGAATAAGATAAAGTCGCCTATATCCTACTATTTTTACTATTTTCTTTATTGCTTATATGCATGCACATGTTAATTATTTTAATAGATATTTTTATGTTTTATTCACGAAAAATAAACAGGGTGCAAACAATATGATTCAGGAAATTGGTAGCTTTAGTCTTACCATTGGTCTCATAAATCGTACACATCGTTTTTATAATGTTTTCGTTAAAAATGAAAATACTTTATTGGATAATACATAATAGCGAGCATAATACTAGGGATTCACCAAGCCAAGCTACTTGGCTTGAAATAAAAAAGCTTGGCTTGGCTTGAAACTTCAAGCTTTTTTTAATGTTAGGCTTGGCTTGGCTTGGGCTTGATGGAAACAGAGCTTGGCTTGGCTTGAAAACTTCAAGCTTTAATTATTTTAGTCGGCTTGATTTTCAAGCTTTATCAAGCTTTTTCAAGCCTTTTCAAGCTATTTCAAGCTTTTTCAAGCTTTCAAGCTTTATAAATGCTCATGCGCACAGTAGGTATATAGGTCTTGAAACCCAGTAGTAGTTGTTCGGAATCAAGATTTTAATGTAAATATTCGATGTGAATTTAATTAAATATATCGATGTATTGGAATATTGATGTATCAATATATCGATGTTATGTCGATGTTTCATTGTATCGTAATAATGTACAAATCACGTTTTGTTTTACATAAATTTATTTTGGTACAATTGAAAAATATCTTCTTATGCATAAAGATAAACAAGACGATAAAATAAAATTTATGAAACTTACACCAAGTGTTTTTTCTTTGTAATTATTAAAATATAAAAATATTGAAATGTATATTTTATTAATTTATTTTATTTTTAAGAGTAAACAATCAGCATAAATTTATTATCTTTTATTAAATATTTACCCTTCAATTTTCATGTTTCTTTTATTATTTTCGTTGACTGCATTTATTCAAGTAGGCATATGCATTAGTTGGACTTTATTGTATTGTATTTTAACTAAAAACTCGAAATGTCCTCCCAACTGTTAAAGTTTGTCATACTATCTAGTTCATACGCACCCTATATAAACAAAAAAAAAAAAAACTCAAGACACCAAATACGCAATAACAGTGTTCAAATAAATACATAAATATTTTGGAATGTACAATAGGATGGAAATGACCTGAGACTGACCTTTTATACCTACTTGAAATACATCTGGAATTCATAAAACCCTACAGATGGAAATTTCCCCGAAATTTTGTTTGTTCGTGACAAAACCTACTCGCCTCTTCTTATGAAATTTCTACTGATTTTTGAGTACAGAATCATGTAAGTTAAATACATAAATATAATTAAAGTAATCATGTGCAAATTCAAATAATACAAAAGTTAATATGCTTAACGATACGAATATGTCGTTATTACTGAAATTTGAGAATAAAAGCAAATTAAAAACCTCCAGAACTAGGTAATAAGCCGAGATTATATATTTATTTGCTTATTTATTAACACATATTTTTGGATCAATGAAAACTTATATCAAGGTAATATTTAAAAGAGAATGCTCTCTTTGTCGGTATATTGTTATTGTCTATTACACCTGTCACGGTTTATTAGGGGTACATTAGGGGTTGAGCTAAAAATAGCATTGAAAATCTTTGAATATAAATATATACATATACACAAACAGAAATTGTCTCGTCTCTATGATTCGAAAATACCAGAATAACAAAACATTGTACAAAATAAAACTTTAAAATGCAATAATTATCATGATTTATGTAGTCTGTCATTCAATTTACCTTACGGTGTAGAGTATATTATTATTTCTTATAATTTTTATTCTGCAGCAAAATTATCTATTTGTAGCATTGCAATAAATACGAGTAATAAATATTATGTGTTGAAGCTTGATGCTTGGTATTTAAAATCAAGTTAGTTAAAATTTAAATGAATATTGATTATATTCTATCTATATCTATTTTGATTGGATAATATAGTTAAAACAGATAGTTGGTTAAGATTGAGAAAATAAGTGGTCTTTGCATAATAAGAATGATGAAGGGTATAGTGTCCTATTTACAAAGTTTTGAATCATACTGGACTAGCAGGTAATGAAGGCTGGTCCTTTTGGAAACTCCAATTCTTAGAAGTTCGCAAAAATGTGCCGAAGCAGTGAGAAAGTACGTTATCACCATAAAATTACGGTTTTGTCGGCCTCGACAACATTTCTTAAGAAAAGCTTGAAAAAGCTTGTTTTCAACCAAGCTACTTGACAGTCAAAGGCTTGGCTTGGCTTGAAAATTCAAGCTTTTTTAAATGTTAGGCTTGGTTTGGCTTGGGCTTGGTGGAACAGAAGCTTGGCTTGGCTTGAAAAGTCAAGCTTTTTTGAACGGCAGGCTTGGCTTGATTTTTCAAGCTTTTTCAAGCCAAGCCAAGCCAAGCTTTCAAGCTTCATGCCAAGCCCGTGAAACCCTACATAATACGATACTAGTTATTGTTATATCGGACAACTATTGATATATGTACATACATCTATTTATTTACGATATGACTAGAAAAATATAAATAAATGTAAAATATATTATGTAAAACTAAAAAATTATTAGGTATACAAACAGTACACCTATATTTTATTAATCTACTTTACTAGTATATTAATAAATTAGATACAAATTCCACCATACTGCTATTCTTTAATTTCACAGTCGCACGTTTTTTGTCATTGTCTCCAATTTTAAAAAAAATGTACCTATCATGATCTTAAATTTACATTTACTGCAAATTTGAAAATACCATCACTCTCTTTCCTGGTTTCAAATAATTTAACTTTATCAACATTTACCTGTTGTCAGTTGTTATTATATTTTCTTTCCTTTTTTCACATCTTGTCTTCTTGATTTTCTCTAGATCATGACTATGTTTACACGTATAGCAAAGAAGTACTTTGACTTGAGTTTGACTTTCAAAAGGCGACTTTTGCCGTTGTGTGAACACTCTCGCCTATTTACTTTTCTTCCTAAAGTCAAGTCCAAAATAAAATTGACCACTAATATAAGTGACTTTTAAAAAGTCGTGTGAACCAACGAACGAAACATACTTTACTTTACTAACAGTGACATCTACTTATCATCTACAAATTCGTAGTAATTGGATATTTAATTATACAATTTTGTGTTTTATTTCTGAATATAAAATTTTACCGCATTTTAAAATATTTTATGCGATTATTTTTTAATCTATTTTGCATAGTTATATTTTATATTATTTAAATTTAGTAACTGTAGTTTACTATCCATTTTTTCTATAAATAATTTACTCTTAATTATGAATATATGACAATAGTTAAACAGTTAACTTATAGCTGGTTTATGATGGATTTAATTTACAAATTTAGATTTACGAATTTACATTCATAAATATAAATTGTACATATCTGCTTTTACTGGTTCATGATGAATTTAAGAAATTTATGATTTAGAATTTACATTTAAAATATCACCATATTTTATATTCTAAATGTAAATTTGTAAATGCGTCCAATCATTTCACAGTATTTCGAACAATGATTTTGGTGGAGAAAATGACAAGTTGAAACATTTTAATTTTTATTTGACAAATGAATTCTGAAAATATGAACATATTATTAATATCATCTGTAGAACAATACAGATTGATTATGATAAAAGTGATAAATATAGCATATATTTCAAGAACATATAGGTCTATGATGAAAAGAGTTTGATATAAAAACTTATATTCGTGACGTCACATCTATATTTTCAGATTTCGGGGGACTATAACTCGCTTATTAATAGGAATTTTTTCACCGGATTGCCACCGACAGTCTTAGTTTTACATATACGTTCAAATGAAATTATATAAAAAAAATTGTGGAATCCCCTATTGAAATATTTTTATACTACCCATAAAATCAGTATTATTGCGCCATGCCATTCGTACATGAAGAATACAATATATTCATTCATAAACCTTTCGAGAGCAATTGGAATAAATTGTCAAAACCGATTAATGATTTTCTTCGAGAAAATAATACAATTTTGCAAGCGTTTGATCATGTTTTTGCAACATAATTTCGCTTCCTCTTCTTTACAAATTTGTAGGTACTCTTATTACAATATTTAGAAACTTTCGGAAAAGTGACATTACCTTTTGCTATAATTACCGGTCATAAACGTTGATTCATAGTCAACACTTCAAATAAAGAAACGAATTCATGCAAAAAAAGAAATAATGGTACTTGGTATTCTTATCTTAATTTCAATCAGAAAAAGAACATATTATTATTACTTATATTACAGAAAGCACTATTCATCAACGTTTAGAAATTCAACGTACATACGTTGTGCATTCCTTTTTGTGTACTTTAGTCAGAATCTCTCTGCACATAACTCATTTTTTACGAGTGATATAATTTACGGTTATAAAAAAACGACGGTGACATACGACGATGACAACAATACATTGCCTTCCAAGAATTTCCACATGTCTTGCCAATGCTTCCCCTCCCCATTTTAAGAAACAAAATCACTTTCTCTTTGATGCTCTACCAAAAAATAATTCGCGCGGCACTTTTCATCTTGTTGCTGAGTTGATCAAAACAACAGAGCAACGTGGAAAACAAATGAATCATGCAAATTAGAGTTCGCTGACAGTGACAGTGCATAGCATTCCGACCAGCCCACCGCAAAACAAATAAACATCAGGGAATTATTTGTACGTACATGAGATTGGACATTGTACGTCATGTCACAGTGCAATGGATATATGTATCATTGCATGACAACGTAACTTGCAAATTTGGGAACAGTGAGCAAATTTTTCATACAGATAAATCACAATAGGTATGCGACTTCTGGAGTTCAAATGGAGACTATGAGCTAACACTTCAAAATCCTGAAATAGATGGATATATTTTTCTTGATTATTTTTCATTCATCAATAGGGTATTCTCTAAGGATTACTAATATTAAAAATTTATTAAAAATATTAGTGTTGATAGGTAAACAACAGGGAAAAAACAAAAAATCATAATATAAATTGATTGTTACAAAAGATATAAAGCATTTAAATTTTGCTGATGTACTAGATGGCCTACCAATGGGAGACCAGTTGAAATCCCTACCCATGTTCGAATGTGATAAGACGCCGCATGAACCACTGATAGCACACCGCTGGTACTGTACAACTAGTACGTCACTATCACGTGATACAACAAAATCAAATATTAAAAATTAATATCTCGCTGATTAAAAGGAATTTTTTACTCGGATTTTCACAGATACTCTTAGATATAACTGTTCTTTAAGAAAAATAAATAAAAAAAAATATAAGAGAATACCCTATTCTGCGATAAAAATAAATTAAATATAACAAAGATTTAAATTTTTAAATCAGAATATTGTTTTTTGCGTTTTAAATATTTTTAAAAATATAATATTTTATTACAGTAATAAATAATAAATTATAAAGATGTTTGTGAGTAATTTATGTGTTTGGTTGTGTTGCTGACTGTCCAGGTTCTAATCCTACTGACTTTAAACTCCAAAATTATTTCCAAATTTCAAATAGGTACATAGAACAAAAGTAAGCTAATTGAAGCACTTTCCAATACAGCTTTGATACCTTGTAATATGACGCCTGGTAAGCGCACCCCACGGTACAGATATATATATATCGTCATTGCCGAAATCTGGCAAAAAAAGCATATTTGCTTACCCAAAAAATGGTAATAAATCGTGTTGATACATTTTTAATTTAATTCCTTAAACTACATATTTTAACATTTCAAAAATGGGTAGTTAACAGTTTTCAATTATGCCTTTTTACTATTGTTGCTTCCAAGATTGTGATTTGAATCCATTAATTAAAAAGGAATAAATTTTCCTTTTTTCCTAAGAATAGTAAAGATGAAAAGTTAGTATTGCCAACTTAATTGGAAAAATTAAAAAATAGTTTGCCGCCTGGCAGGCTTTTTTCATTTCATAAATCTGCCGGCAGAGGCGCTACAATAAGTAATATGGTCTATTTAAGATTTTATTGATTCCTAAACGTAAATTTATGTACACAAACACATAAATTAATTCGTTTAAATATTCAGATTTACAAATATTGAACAATAAATTTCATAAAGTACATAGGTACACCACTGTTGTATTGTTTATTGTGGATTATGAGTGATTCTTTTGTCGATTTTGAGAGCAACAGTAGTTATGTGTTTTTTTTGCGAATTTTGGTACGATAGTTTTAAAACTGATTTTTAAACAAATATAGATATTTATATACGTCTACATGAAATTGGGTTTATGAATATATACCGAGGTGTATACCGAAATGTCGGTTTTGTAAGAATAAATGTCTAATAATTGTTAATACTTGGACATATACATAGTGAGTTTAGCGGAGGTCTAGTCTATCGCAATTTTCTTTGTAACATATCGGTATGAGTTGTTAAAGTTGCTTTTCTGTCAAATTGATTACAGTTAAAATTACTTCCATTGTATCCGAGTTAGATAAACTCTAAAGCTACGCAAAGAATTAGTATTATATGATTATTCTCGCTGCTATAAATTTAGATAAAGAACAAAAGAAATTGCCTCGCATTAAATGCAATCATCAAAAAACCCGAATTCCTTTGTGATAATGGCAGAAAAGGACAAAAACAATCCATATCAACAATTAAAAGTATGAAAAGATTTCGCAATTTGAAAACAAAGGCTGTCCTCGCCTATTCCAATTGTTCTAACAGTTGCCTGCGGCTAGACGAGTCTGACGTCATACCAAAACAATCTCGCATCGGTTATCAGTACAGGTGGCTATGCCGAAGAGAAAAACAAAGTGACTATTATAAGCTGCAGACGGTGCACTAGACGAATATGAATACTGCCATAAAAATTCACTTAACATTCATAATCGCGCTCGTAAAGTTTTTACTGCTGCTTAATATGCAGAATACTGCATATGGAAACCAGTTCAAATGCCCGATAAATTATGTGGTGCTCTGTAATGAATTTATTTGCTAAATGATTGCGACATTTAAAGATCGCAAGCATGTGAAATAATAAAAACAAATCCATTTAGATCATTTGTTGGTTTTCAACCCTCACGTAACAGAACATTAACGTAATATTTTCGACATGTTATTAGTTTTGTCATAAGCAATTTGCATACTTACCACGTTTAGTTCGTATTTAAAAAAGATATGCATTTTCCGCAGAGGTTTCAGTAGAAGAAAATGAGTCAAGTAAAGCAGCATTTTATGTATGTACTTGTATAGTTCTTGATAAAAGCCGACAAAATAAAGGTACCATCAGAATATTCATGAAAGAGTGATTGGCACATATGGGGAACAAAATGCCACCATATGTTACAGTGAAATTTTGATGTAAATAATTTTGCTGATGACGGGAATCGATTGAAGATGACCCAGAGTGCAGAAGACATGTGGAAGTAAAAGCAAGAACGAAGAAAAACATGAATGGCCGTAATTCATTTAACGATAAATCGACCGATTTATTGGTCGACTTGTGATTCTGATTTTTAATTTATCGGCCTGTGTAAAATATAAAATTTGATTTTTAGTTAAGATTCGTTGATCGATGTATCTTTCATTAAATTAATCGATATATTAGTAAATGTAAAATCGCTATTAGAAGATTGAACATTTGATTTTGACTGAACAAAAGATGAAAGTTTTAGTTATTACAAATAAAGTGAGAATGATATACTCCCTAGTAACATATTAGAAAATTGATATATATATATATATATATATATATATATATATATATATATATATATATATATAAAATGAAAAGACAATGAACTCATTTTGATTATATGTTTTATTTTGGAAATATATATATAACAGTTATATAAACGACATTTACTCAGGATCTGACCTCTTCCCATATCGCTAATTTCCTGTTCTTGCTCGCAGGTAATTTTATAAACAAATGGGGTATGCGACCAAATTTTTATTTTTACATAATGTGGTACTAGACAAAAAAATAAAATACCCGTATTTTTTTATATCGGTTAATTATTCGTACTTTACGAGAGAATAATTATTAAAAATTTGGGGAAGGGATTTGTGACGTGGCAGAAGCGTGAAAAAAGACGGTTAGACTGGGAGGGAAAGAGATAGTTATAGCCAGATGTGATTGTGCCACACCCCGCCACACCTACCACTACATAAACGCGACGCTGATAGGCTGATTTATAACTGTCTCTTTCCTTCCCGCAGTCTGTCTGTCTTTGTCCACGATTCTAACATACTTACGGCATATATCCCTTCTCCAAAATATTAAATTGTTAATAACAAGATTATTACAAAATAATGTTAATTTTTTATTATTATAATGAGAAGCTATAGTGGTTAATTTTTATATTTTATGACATATATATTGAAATTCGAATATGGTCACATACCCCATTGGTGGAAATACGGCTAAATATGATAAAATATAAGATCAACAGAACAAAAAATTAAAATACTATTATTTTTTACCTTTATTCAAAAAGTTATACCATTGGTGTGGTGGGGTATACTATACCCTAAACGACTTTAAAACGTTGTAACATATGTAATAAAGACTAGAGTAATCATATTAGTTGAAATATTTTCATTTCATTCTTACTGACATACGTTTTTCGAAAGTTATACATCAATGAAGTAGTCGTGGGGTATGTTGTACCCCACCACACCGTCCAAGGTTAATGGTTTTAACATCTTTCCTACACAAATTCTGACTACTTCCAAGCTTTCTGCTGTCGTCTTTTTGAAATCCAGAATTCATTTTCAAAGAAATGAATGCAGAAAATAACGAACAACAAAAGTAAACCAAATAACATACATATGTTTAAATTTTGATACCACGCCATGTAGATACCTTGTGCGTTTGTATGAAAATGAAAGATATATTGAATGATAAAGGCTGATAGAATATTTAAAAAATTATTACAACTTAACGAATAACAATTAAGCTGTTCTAAAACAACATATTGCTTTCAATTTAGATTAAGTTTCATAAATAAAATAAATAATTTTAAAAATAGAGTAGCTCCTAGTAGTTAGGTAGTTAACATTCTGAAACACGCTCATATGTAGACAACATCCGTACCATATATCTAATACCTCGGTTTATTAAATTTGTAAAATTTGGACAACACATTTCAAAAATTCTCATCTCTTGAAAATCATCTCGTAGTGCATAAATTCTGGATCCAGAAACTGGAGCACTGTGTACATATTCCCTCATCAAATGCATTCCTCATTCCTTATCCTTCCACTATCCTCGCAATGTCATTTCGCTCTAGATGCGGTCTGGTTCCGTTCCAGCTATCAGCAATCTCTACTTCCAAGCGGGGATCTGCTGCAGAACGTTGGAATGTTAGAATTGAGATTCTACCAGAAGATGGACAGCATACAGACTGCTGGCGCCAACCAGAATCCTACCAAATAAATAATAAAATTGAAATTCTGTTTTAATTCTAATTTAATAGATTTAAATAAATTATGAAAAATTGTCAGCCATCGGGATTCGAACCCGAGACCCCTACCTTGCCGGGATGGTGCTCTACCAACTAAGCTATTAGCTGCTGTCCTCAGCTGTTATACGACTTTAATAGTGAAAGATTGTTCAGCCATCGAGAGGAGAGCAGCCATTAGCTTAGTTGGTAGAGCACTATCCCGGCAAGGTAGGTGTCTCGGGTTCGAATCCCGATGGCTTCCAATTTTTCACAATTTATTTCAAATATACAAACTGTTAACTCTTTGTTAATATTAATAGATTTACTTTAGAAAATAAAGAATTCCAGACTATATGAACAATAAGTTTTTTCTATCCAAAACATCAGGTGAGTATAGAGCGCGAGCAGACATGTGACTCGAGCTACCTTGAAGTGCTTTTAATCAGCTGATTTGTGTGCGCATGTCACTTTGACAAAAATAATGTCACTTTGACTGCTAAAATGTTATTATTTAACAATTTTCAGGCAGTAAAACACATGAAATTAAAAATAATAAATTTTTAACAGTTCAAAATTAAAATAAGTCAAAACATTGGTCTTGTCAAAGTGGCATTGTTCTTGTCAAAGTGACATTGTTCTTGTCAAAGTGACACACGCACACATATCAGCTGATTCCAAACTCTTCAAGGTTGCTCGAATCACGTGTCTGCTCGTGCCCTATTGGTTTGGACCAGTGTTTGTCAATCTTTTTGTAATTTATGTTTAACGGTTGTAGGCAATATTAAATTATTATTAAAAAGTACTGGTTGGACTTGCATTGTCTTTATTAAATATAACAACGTTTGGACTGTTACAGATCATCAGTGGTTATCAGGTTATAAAATAATAATAATTTAAATATAAATCATAAAATAAATAATAAATATGTAAATAATATAAAACAGGCTTTCATAAAACTATTCAATCAAAATTTAGACAGGAAGATTGACCTCCTCTATTTGACTTATTAATGTTTTCCAATGGTTACTGATTTCTACACTAGGTTTACTGATATTATTTGCGTTTGACAATGCAAGTCCAACCAGTACTTTTTAAAAACCTTTTTGTAGTTGTGACACACTTTTAAAATGTCTAAAATTTTGAGACACAATAATAGTGACATAAGTAGAAATACTTCTGTATAGTTTAAAATTATATAAGAAACGGAACAAAATAATACACTTTTTATTTGTGTTAAGTTTAATTGCTTAATAATCGATATACTTGACAAAATTGCAATTATTTTTATAAAGATAAATATACAGAAAGAGAAATATAAATTTGATTAACGTGACGATTGGGTCTAATAATTAAAATAAAGGTTTTTTTATACGTGGATTTATCGATGATAAGTTTACTCTTAGTTTCTCTTCTCCTGATTTTAATTGTTCTCTCTTTTTTGCTTAATTATTTTATTCAAACCCGATAATTATGCTTCACACAAAATTCTTATTTCTTGATCGGAAAATCATTTTTTATATTGATCCAAAATTGTCCAGCATTTTTGTTGAACTGGATTTCCAGCGATTGATTTCTTTGATTGATTTTGGTCACCTCTTCTTCCTCTTCTTTAATTACAAATTGCAAACATGATTTTTTTTTTGTTGCAAACGGCTCTTTTGCCTGCAAATAATATGTCAAAGTGACGCAAAATCATTTCTAAAATTGGTAGAAATATGTCCAAACCTTACTATAACGATTAACTCTTCAAAAATCATACCTGAACCGTGTGCTATAAATCATCGAAATAGAAAAGGAAAAGACCAATAAATACTTAGTATTATATTTACAACACTAACTAACAAATGGCGCTTGAAACAAAGCGGGAAACATATGAATTTAAAAAAATATTATTTTTTTTATAAAAATTAGAATTTATTAAAATACAAAGACAATTAGAGAATTTTCCGGCGACACACCTGAAGTGTATAAAAGTACAGGTAAAATAATTACAAACTTTCAAAATTTAATTTGTCGAATATATTTTAGAACTTCGAACCGGGTTCGATCCCGACCGACGCCAAATATTTCAAATTTGAAATGGCACAGAATTGACCCATGTGGTGTACTCTCCACGCCAGCAATGAGTGCCCGTGAGGTGACGCCTGGTAAACACCCGCACAGTACGAATATGTCATCATCATTACCGAAATCTGCGTACAAAGCAGATTGGCACACCCAGCAATGGGTAACATGCCGTGATGATATATTTATTTATTTATGATACATTTTCCTTGCCCCCCGGTCTACTATTATTATTGATAAAAATAACAGACACTACAATTTATTTTAGTGTAATTTATGCCCGATTGCACCAATATTGTGATTAGCATTAAAGAAAAATTAAAATATTGGCGCAATCGGTCATTAGGCTTCCACACTAAATTAATAAAATATAATTTTTCATATCATATTTAATGTACTCGTATCTGGGTGTCTCCGAATAAACTTTTTTAACGTGCTAAACTTTTATCTATCTGTTAAAATTAGAAACTATGTAATTAAAACTTGTCTCATTTATGCTGAACAGACAACAAACAAACTTGACATTTAAATTTTTTTAATGGAACATAAAAGTAATTATTTACTAACATTAAATAAACAAGATTTGGAACTAATTGAATATGAAAAAAAATCTAATTTAAACGTGTACCACGGACATTTCGAGATTTTGATGAATACGAAATACGAATAGTTTCAAGATTTTATTAAATTTATTACGTTGTATGAATGAGTGTTGATATCACAATTATTGGAATGCTACAAAACTATAATTTTAAAATTTGTACAAGTTGACAGAATCGATTGGTTTTTGGTAATAAAGCCGGATTTCCAAGATAACGCGTTTTAAAAAATGTTTATTACATGCCAACTTTAGCCGTAAGAAGGTATGCTGTTATGATAATTATAAATTAAAAGTTAGGTTAAATATTATTAAATAATGTGACGTCATGGACCGAGCACTGTTAACTTTACTACACTCGAGCAGAAAAGTGCAAAGAGCTACTATCAACCGTTATTGGTACAAAATCTATTTCTTTTTAATCCGATTGAAACTCCGTGATATTAGATACGAAGTTTCCACTTACGAAATGACATTAATATTTTAATGTTAGTAATAAATTACCGTAGAAAAATGTTCTGAATTTCCTTTAAGTGTAACTGTCAAGTTCTCCACATGTGACTTTCACTGTTACGCTATCGGTGTCTCAGAGATATGTGGTCCGGATACTCCGGAGTCATTAGTAAAGCGATTGCGTACAAGTGGAGGAAATACCAGGCACATGATATAAATATTCATATAGGCGATCAAAACCATATCCATTTTAAATATTCCTAGTCATTCCTGTCATAATTACAACATAATTAAGAGTCATGATACCGGCTTTTCACGCTCCCAGTCGAACGCAAACGATGAATTCGCTAGGGACACAAGGATAGGGATGGCGCAGTGGCAGTGGCGGAGACTAACGAAAATAAATTGGACTCTTGATGGGTTGTCAAATGAGGCAGGTGCTATTTCGGCAATATGTTACCGTCACCGTAACTTAATAATGTTAATATAAGATAAATAATGAAACAAGTATTTTTTTATCTAGTAATACCTATCTACATTTTCTATTTATATTTGTATTTTCTAAAATACAGATGAGTTATAATTCTTAGATCATAACGGTAACATGGAAATTAACTAATTTTAATTTATAGCGTTAAACATTTCTTAATTTAGAATTAGAAGTACTTGTAAAAGATCTTTGGAGAGAATTAATAATAACAGAAACAGACATTATGTTTGTGATTTCCATTCCAAAACTAAACTTGAATATTAATTGAATTAATCTACAATTCCTAATTTAGTATTTCATAGTACCATAGTGACCAAGATCCTGTTGATTAAGGTAGGGTAGTTATCCTAAATTGCTTTAATAAATTTAAAATATTCTAACATGTGGGAACTTAGACTCCATCTATTTCTTTCAATATTAAATTATCACATATAAATATATCATCAAGACGTATTTTAGTACCCATTTCTCGGTAGGGCAATTTGCTTTTATTCGTAGATTTCGGTAATGATATGACAGTATAGTAGACTCTCCCGTATGCGGAAAGGGTCGCAAAAATGGCAGAGTAGGAGGAGGTTGACATTTATACTTTAAATATCGTAAACATTTCTAATTATTTTTTGTTTCTCTCATCATGCAAAAAGGAAATGAATGCTCCTGAAAGATTATTTTTTAAAAAATAAATAAACTAGTGTACCTGAATATAAAATGCATTTTATTAACATAAACCCTTTTTTATAATTTAAAAATAAACGAGTCCCATACTTGGAATTCCGCGTATCTAGAAAGGGCTCAACCCATTTTATTCTACTCGTACTACATATCTGTACCAATGGAGACGTTTGCAAGACAGTCTCAGTGGCTCTCAAACAAGGCTCTATTTAACGACATACTATACTCTTAAGGTACATTCACAAATGAAAATTAGGTTTAGATTTATGGTTTATACTTTAGATTTAATGACTTTGGCAGCATATTATGTAATGACTCCATTCACACTTCAGAATTTAGGGTTTCTAAATCGAAATCATAAAGCTAAACATTGCAAGGTCCAAACTTTAGGTTTATGATTTAGTTTGACGTCACAAACTTCACCAATGAGAACGAGTCTGAAATGATATAGATATATACACCCATCTTTATTTATTATCCACTTGGAGGATTCGGCTTTTTAAACAAATGCGAGAAGAACATGGAGACTGTCATAACTTAATGCCAAGCGAATGACAGTGTCATTGCGCACAGGTGTCTTGTTGAGTACTGCTCTGCCGATAGTTTAATCTTGTTTTTGAAGCATTTACATAGATATCTGTACATTTCAAAACTAATTTTCAGGTAATTTAAACTTACATTTATAAATGACTTACTTAAACCTAAACAAAAACCATAAACCCAATTTTCATTTGTGAATACACCTTTACTGTAAGTAAAAAAAGTTTTTATAGTTTCACATGTCATTAATGTTTCATTTTGAACTAGATTTTCAAAATATAAATGTAACAAATTGCTGATAATAAAATATACATTAAAATCCATTTGAAAAGTATTTCATAGAATCGAGTTGCAATAAAAGCCGGATGTATTTTAAAAATTTATATACAGATTGACAAACTATGCATTCAATCTTATGCAATTTTAATTCACTTAATGGTACCTGTACATCTGCACTACGAGTTGAAATGTCATTTAATTAGTTCATTTATTATCAAAATATTCCTCTCTCTCTGGACCTTTTGATCTTAATTTTTTTGAAAATGTTATGTATCAAGCGGGTGTGGTTTTTAATATAACTTTATTTTATTATCAAACATTTATAACTTTATTCCCATTTTACATGCGCCACTTTTATAACCCTAAAAAAACTGCCAAAACGTGTCTGTCAAGACGTACCTACATGACATATATCCCTAACTATTTCCTGTCTTTACCAACTGCGCGCTCGCGGTAATAATAAGAATACATAACAACAATAATAGGAAGTTGCAAGCGCGCCAAATACAAAATACCTGTTTACATGACAAATTACAATATATAACATCCCTCCCCTCTAATTATTCATATACTAAACGTTGAGGCGGTCGGCGCTGCCTCGCTGGTCGACCACTCGTAGGTGTGCCGGGGCTGCGGATTGGACCAACGGGAGGAATGGCTGTCTCAACCATGATAGGCTCCGTCGGGACTGCTTCCACAGCTACGGGCCTGTTTTCTTCCCCTGCGGCTGCTGGTGGAGGTGACGCATTCACTGGCGTCACCAGGCTTGACCTCTTGAGTCGCAGTTGATCGGTATGCCTGCGGTGTCTCTGGCCGTCGCGTTCTTGAACTTCATACATCACGGACCCCACTGGCTTGCGGACCGTGGCTGGTACCCACTTCGGACTGTTGGACTGAAATGAACGCATGTATACTTCATCGTCTTGCCTGAAAACACGAAAATTAGACTGAAACGCTGCGGCCTCATTCTGCTGTTGTGTCCGCGACATGTCATGTCGATCTGGATGTAAATTATCCAACAGAGACCTTGGACGTCTGTTCAACAGTGCTTCGGCTGGACTAATCCCCGTCGTAGGATTTGGAGTAATATGTTGATTAAACAGAAATTTGAATAACCGATTCGACCAGCTACCATGTATAATTTTTCTCAATGAATCCTTTGTAACTCCTACCATCCTTTCAGCCATACCATTCGAAGAAGGATGATAAGCGGCGGTTTTGATATGTGCAATAGCGTTAGCCCTCATGAACTCTTGAAATTCCATGGACACGAATGAACGACCATTGTCTGTAACGATGGTCTCTGGTAACCCATGCGTAGCGAACAGCTTTGCGAGTTCATCCACAACGGCAGTCGACGTCATACTTGCCATTCGGACAACTTCCAACCACTTCGAATACGCATCTACTACTATAAGAAAAATGTTACCTTGAAACGGCCCTGCGAAATCCAAGTGTAATCTGGACCACGGCCTACTAGCCCTTGCCCATTTCTTTTCAGTAACTTTAGGTGGTGCATGTCGAGATTCCTGACACACATTACAGCTTCTCACGACTTCTTCAACCTCCTCGTCGAGGCCTGGCCACCACACGTAACCTCGTGCTAGTGCCTTCATGCGCACCACCCCCGGATGAGCTTCGTGTAACAACTCTAGTACCTTTTTCCGTAGTTTTAAAGGTACTACTACCCGGTTACCCCATAGCAAACATCCACGGTGTGTTGATAACTCATCTCGGCGACGACTAAATGGTTTTAATTCGTCTTCTTCAATTGGGCTGTCTGGCCACCCCGATAGTACCCAATTCAGTACTCTTGATAACCATTTATCGCTTCGTGTATCTTTCGCAATTTGTTGAGCGTCGATTGGTGGGTTATGCAATGCTTCAAGTAACAAAATGTCTCCCAAATATCCTTCCTTTACTTCTGGTTCCATCTTCGGCAGTCGACTAAGTCCGTCTGCGTTGCCTATTTGTTTACCAGAGCGATAAAATAGTTCGTAGTCGTACGCACTCAGTAACAGGCTCCAGCGTATCATTCTCGGCGACATAATACCTGGCATTGCTCGATCATGACGCAATAACCCCAATAATGGTTTGTGGTCTGAAAATATCTTGAACCTCCTACCATAGAGATATTGGTGGAATTTTTTTATAGCGAAAATCACTGCTAATGCCTCCTTGTCCACTTGTGCGTAATTACGTTCCGCCTTACTCATTGTCCTTGAGGCATATGCGATTGGAGCTTCGGACCCATCTTCTAATGTATGAAAAAGTACAGCCCCCACCCCATAAGATGAGGCGTCACATACCACCCCCAATGGTAATCTCGGGTTGTAGTGTATTAGGACCGAAGGTGACTTCAGTAGCTGCTTGGCTTGATTAAACGCTGTTTCATGAGCTCTTCCCCACCTCCACTCGCTGTCCTTGTCCAGCAGTCGATGGAGTGGTTCTAAAATAGAAGCTTTGTCTTTTAAGAAACAGTTATAAAAATTTAAAAGCCCTAAAAATCCCTGTAGCTCAGTTTTATTTGTCGGTCTAGGTGCTTTTTGTATTGCCTCTACTTTCTCTTCTGTAGGTCTGATCCCTTTTCTATCGACCTTGAATCCGAGCACCTCCAGCTCTGAAACCCCAAACTTGCACTTTTCTTTCTTCAGTCGGATGCCTACGTCTTGTAAACGACGTAGAACCGCTTCTAACCGCTGCAAATGTTGTACATCACTTGTCCCCGATATGTAAATATCGTCCAGGTAAGGTTTAACCCCTTCTATGCCTGCTAAACAAGTCTCTATAAATCTTTGAAAAATTCCGGCGGCTGCGTTGATACCGAACTGCAATCGCGTAACTCTCATTAAACCCTTCGGAGTATTAAGTGTCTGTAATTGAGCCGTAGCATCGTCTACTTTTAACTGTTGATAAGCCTGTGCTAAATCAAGTTTACTGAATACTACGCCGCCCGATAATGTTTGTAAAATCTCGTTCACTGTAGGTAAAGGATAAATGTCAGTTTTCGCAGCTTTATTAACCGTACTTTTATAGTCTCCGCACACCCGCAATTGTCCGTTAGCTTTAGGCACGATCACGATAGGTGTAGCCCAATTTGAATGACGTACCGGCTCGAAAACTTTTTGTGCTACCAGCAAATCTAGTTCTTTGTCGAGTTTTCCTCGTAGTGCAAAAGGAACGGGTCTACATTTCAGAAATACCGGCGTAACATCAGGATTAGTCTCTATAGATACCGGTGGCCCTTTGTATCGACTAATATCCTCACTAAAAACTTCTTCATATTTACCTATTAGTTGTTTTATGATGTCATTGTTGCTTGTACTGCATGAGTGGATTCCTTCCACTCTAAATCCCAGTGGTTGCCACCATGGTCTCCCTAGCAAACTGTTTCCACCTATTTTGGCTACGTAAAGTGGTAATTGACAGTTGTGTTGTTGGTATTTGACATTTACGTGGCATACTCCGATCACATCAACTTCTTCTTGCGACCATGTGCGTAAATTTTCACCATTTTTTACTATTTGTGGACCACCCTCCGGCCATAGATTGTGATACGTATCTAAACTGATTATTGAGCACACTGCTCCGCTGTCTAGCTCCATATTATGTGGTATACCGTTAAGTTCTACGAGCACTATATTAGACTGGCATTCACGGCCTGAAGTAGAGTGAATATGTTTTAATTCATAGAAGTTTGAAGATTCTGGCTCTTCTACAAACGTTAGCGAATTAGTATGCGTAGAACGTTGTCTGTTCTTACTTGATTTCTGTGTTTGCATGTTAGCTTTCTTCTTACTGTAACATGCGCGCTCTATATGTCCCTGCTTCCCACAATATCTGCATTTTTCGTCTGCAAATTTACATGAATCTGGCTTGTGCTCGCCACAGCAACGGAAGCATGGTTTATGTTCCTCTTTATTCTTGTTGTATTTATAGTGCTTATACTTAGTATTTGTACCTACTTTATGAATAGTGTCATTGTTGGTTGCTGCTCGGAGTTCTTGCGTTTGATATTTTGCTGCTTCAGCTGCCAGTGCAGCTTTCAATGCCTTGTCGAATGTGAGATCTGTTTCTGCCAATAATTTCCTTTGTAATGCTTCATCTTGAACTCCGCATACGAGACGGTCTCGCAACATTGAATCTAGGGACGTACCGAAATTACAGAATTCTGCTAAACTTCTTAATTCAGCAACATAACTTGAAACTTTTTCACCTGTGTGCTGATCCCGCTTGTGGAACTGGAACCGCTGAACGATCTCTGACGGTTTTGGATTGAAATGTGCGCTTGCTATCTTTAATATTTCAGCATACGCAATCTCTGATGGTTTTTTAGGTGATGAGAGCGACCTAATCGTAGCATATGCAGCTGGGCCACATACTGAAAATAACACAGCACGCTTTACGGCACTGTCTGTAATTTCATTAGCTTGAAAATAGAAATCCAATCTCTCTGTGTACATGCTCCATGAATCCCTATTTGGCACAAATTCTTCTATATGTCCTAGAGAAGCCATTTTCTGGTTTTAATCTACAATTATAATCCATTTAAACCCTCGTCGCCACTGTTATGTATCAAGCGGGTGTGGTTTTTAATATAACTTTATTTTATTATCAAACATTTATAACTTTATTCCCATTTTACATGCGCCACTTTTATAACCCTAAAAAAACTGCCAAAACGTGTCTGTCAAGACGTACCTACATGACATATATCCCTAACTATTTCCTGTCTTTACCAACTGCGCGCTCGCGGTAATAATAAGAATACATAACAACAATAATAGGAAGTTGCAAGCGCGCCAAATACAAAATACCTGTTTACATGACAAATTACAATATATAACAGAAAATATATATTTAATATCTGGGGTCTCGAAGCCGCGTGCCTGAGTGTCTAGTCGCAAATCTGGGAAACCAGATTCGATCCCAACCGACGCCGAATATTTCGAATTTTAAATGGCACAAAAACCCCTGTGGTGCAATCTCCACGCCAGCAATGAGTGCCCATGAGGTGACGCCTGGTAAGCGCCCGCACGGTGTAAATATTTCATCATTACCGATATCTGTGTACAAGCAGATTGGCACAACCAGCAATGGATAATAAGCGGTGATGATATATTTATTTATATGCCATTCTTAACTTATAAAATACTAGTTCCTTTCCTGCCCAATGTGTCACGCCTCTGAATTATTTGCCTCACCCCTTGAATGCTAGAAGGAAATTAAGATTCACGGCGTTAGGTCCCAATGCACTACACTCCTTGACTATAAAACACTCTTTAGGTGTTGATTGTCCATTCATCTGTCTTCCACTTCCTCTACACCCGCGCTCTTCTCATTTTATATTAAAATTTGTTTAATTTGGAATTCAAAATGAACTGCGACGAGGAATGCCGAATGGGACATGAACAAGAGGAAAGAAAAATGGATGGAGTAATTTAATAAATAATACCGGGAGTCTATTTTAATTTAGTTAATAATGTAGAATTTGGACCATTTTCATTTCCCGCAGAATAGAATAATATATTAAGGGATTTTTTTTATGAAATCTACATAGCCATAAAAGGAAAAAAAAAATAATGCAAAGTAATATTTTATTTAACTACTTCCGGCATATTAACTTGAAAGAACTTAAATCCATAGAATGCACAAATATTTTAAACAAGTTTAAAATACCTCATTACTTATTCATAGTTTACAAAAGGAAGCTGCTTAGTGATGTAAGGGAGCTACTACGTCCCATCAGCTATAGAAACCCATCGTCAATAGAAACCGACAGTAAAATGAGCATAGGTCCCTCCCTACAACGTCCTAAGCCGAATTGTCTTCTGAAGCGGATTGTGTTCGAATTTTGAGGTTTTGCAAGATGTATATGTGTTTCAAATTAAACAACTAAACTTAAAATTTAAATAAAGGACTAAAAAATCTCACATATGCTTCATTTGAGAGATATTTACATGAGAATGTAGTAAAAGAGTGACTGCCGCGGTGTAAATACGAGTAGTTTTAGTTATTGGCAAAGAAAATGACCTCGTAGCGCCTGGTGGCAAAATTATTAACTTGTCTAAAAAGTAATCAATCTGTTGTGCTGTTGTGTTTACGGTTGTCATATTTCCAACAATACTGCACTTCAAATAAATTTGCATTTTAAAATATATTAACTTTATTTATTTTCCTGTCTCACATTGTACAAGTTCTGACAACTACTTTTTTACGACGGCCAGTAGTGCTGCCACCATCGGTCATTTTCCTTGCCAATAGCAATGAAGTATGTAGTTCGTGGTTCCAATTGGATGTTTCTTTAGTTCTATTACATTATTCCAGAAATACTGGAGTTTCGTTAAATCACTATTATCCCCATCGTTAGATCGGTCGGCCTGAACCTGTTTCATGGCCAGCATGTTCTCTAGATTTGACAACTCTGGACATTTTTTATGAGAAGCAATGATACAAATATTTTACTCAAACCTAATTAGTGATATTTTAACTCCTACAAGAATAATTCATCCCAGGGAAGTAATAACACCGGAACAGTGTTGAGCTGCATTTGAATCTATTGATGATAGTGACTTGTTCGCCTACAAGTTCAAAGACATGATTTTGAGCAAATATTGTTGGAATATACTGTGATACTGCATTTTATACAATCAAATTTTAAAACTGATTCAAATTTCTTTTATTTGCCCCGCGCCAGTTACGCCTTCTCAAATGAATCTGAATGAAACGAAGTAGTTGTGAGATTTTGTTTACATGAGCTCGTATACTTATTTTTAAGCTTCTTTATTTAAATTTTAAGTTTGGTTCTTCCTATCTTGGAATATCCTGAACATAGTTCAGTAATACATAGTACATATAGCTTCAGGTTATAATACGCGAACAATAGAGGTTTTACTGGTGACGTCACACAGTTTCGTTTGTCCAGCTAGTTCTAACTTCTGCCGATGGCGCAACTATTTAACATTAAATGTTTTGAACTGTGATAATACGATTAATTAAAGAAAAATGAGTTTAAATGTAGATGATATACCAGGTGCTAAATTCAAATATGACAATATTGAAGAGCACACTATATTTAAGTTAAAAGATGGCTTGAATGTCGGGGTATAAGGAAAACAGGAAGAAAAAGTGAATTGATTGGCAGGTTAGTTTTTAAATAATAAAATCTTTAAAAAAATTAATTCAGGCTTTAAAAATAATTATTAATTTCATACTTGCAGTTCACTGTTCGTGAGTAAAGGTTGTTTTCTTGTAAATTTTGTTAATAATTGTTTTGATGTATTTAATATCTGTTGAAATAAAAGTTTAGAGGATAATATTTTATATCATAGAAAATAAGTTTAAGCTCTACCTGTTGTGTATAAATAATAGGATGTGTATAAATTTTTGTTGGATCGTTATCAACTACAAACTGTTTAATACAAATACATGTGTGTTTTGTGATATTTTGCTTACATTTTCTAAGGTTCTCGTGAGGTTTTGGGAACGGTATAAACTGCACATTTTCCATGTTACCTTTATATGTTAAATCACTTTTGCATAAACCATATGCATAGCTTACGTCCATTAATATTAAAATTCAAAAAATTATAGTTCTTCAGAACCATACAAATACAAGGACGGTTGTGTTTGTCCAGCTACTTCTAACTTTTGCCGGTGGCGCAACTATCAATTTTACCAGTCAAATCCTCTATTGGGCTCGAAAAATAAACTTCTCCCCTGCTTTGATCCAGTAAAATTTTCGAAATATTTTGTTAAGTGTAGGTGTAGGTACATCTTTACGTCTTTACCAAAGGCTTAAGATTGAAATTCCTTTCCCATGCTTTGTAAAGACTATTTTAATTAATGGTTCTAAAATATTTCATTAATTAACATTAATTGTAAAACTTGTACATTTTATTTGATGTGGCTGTCTCCTCAGAGACAAAGCTCAAAAAACAAAATAGGTACTTCATAAAGAAATTTATTAATAAATACTTTGAAGTACAATCCTAATTTGGTAGAGGTAGAAAGTACATATTTTTTATTTTTGTTGATTTTCTGTCATTTGAAGCTGTTGTCTGTCTCTTCTATCTGATGATTACTTTCTAGGAAAGTAATTATCGTGCAAATTTGGTTTAATGATAAATTTGGGTGTTATGATCGAACCTCATGCGGGCCTCCATCACGCACTGGAACTAGACATAGACAGAGACACGTGGGCATGGCATGCCTTGATTTAATACACCTCATACTGCCCGTCATAAATCGCAACTCGCAACTGCCGACACTCGTCTAATCACATCTAATTATTACCTACATAACGCATCCATTTCAAACGCCACAAGATCTGCTGTTTCAGTGAAATATGTGTGTGGAGGTGTCTTAATGTTTCCTTCTATAAATGGCTTACAGCTTACACACTATATGCGGATAGTAGGGAGTAAATACATACATAAGCACTCGTGGGAAATCAATGGAAACAGCTTATAGCTACTTACATACATACATATATACATACATATTTTATTGTATTGAGGTACATATGTGATTATACATTTTGATATTTACATAATTATAGGTAGGAAAGTAAATAAATAATATACATTTTTTTTTATATTTTAATAATATAGTTATTTATGTGATATTTTTAGGCTGAATCTGAAGTTTGCAGTCGATGCCAGCAAATAAGATGAGGCTTAATAAGAACTTTTAAGGCGAGAACCACACAACATTTTTTATGCGAATATCACAAAGTTATAAATTTTTTATATATTATAATGGATTTATGCCACTTGTCGTGACAATTTACAAAACAATCTCTGCCAAAATGTATTACAACCTAAAATTGAAAATAAAGTAACTACAATAATTAATTTGTTGAGCAAGAAAATGAGCGGTATATAGCAATATTGACTACGATTTTTCCAATACTCCGCTTACAATTTAATAAGTATAACTCTAAATTTATTTTCCATTTTAACGAACGATTGACAGTTGCCGCCGTGAAGTAAATTTGGCCGTAAAATAGTTTTGACAGATGTCAAAATAAAAGTGATATTTTACTGTAAGCGAAGGATACCAGGATACGTACAACTATTTATGTAATAGCCGCATAAAACATTATACTGTATTTCAGATAAGAATAGACTTAGAAGTAAGATAGGGTTTACGAATCCAGCTTTCTGATTGGTCTAAACGCAAACCAAGTTTACAATAGGATATATAAGCAGATTTACAGGCTTATTCTGTAAAAATATCGTTATATAACAATTATCGTTATTTATAAATGTAACGATGTCATCCTGAACCACATATTGTCAAAATCGTATTCGCTAAATAATATCGTTATAAACGTCCTCATACCGTTTGTCACAACGACTTTAGCGAATATTTTTTTTAGAAAAGTTAGTAGCTATTATTGAAAATTAAATTGTCATTGTCATGTTATTATGCAAAAAAAATATTATCATTATTATTTTTATTATTATTTCTTTATTGAGTAAAGAATATTTGTAAAAAACGATTATCAAATGGATTAATATTATCCCATAAAATACCTTCGCGGCCACAAACATTTCATCTAAAATGTAATTATGGTTGTTAATTATATATTTGATGCATGAATATATGTTTTGTTACCTATTTTCCATTCCTTCCTGCACAAATATAAATAATAAATTAATTAATCCTTACATTTGCTAACATTTGACATTAACGGACTGAATAATGACAAGTGAATCCTTATCGTTCACGAAGTACTTAAAATAACGACAATACGATTTCATTATAACGACAATGGTTTTACAGAATATGCTTTTTGAAAATTATCGTTATTTAACAACTTTTTCATCATAATGATACGTTATTGTATAACGACATTCTTACAGAATAAGCCAGTTATTATTTTTAAGTAACTGTTTATTTACTAATGAATTAAAAATGATAAAATTTTGACGTTTCGGGCTGTCAAGTATGTCATGCACGAAACAAAACTAATTCATAAATTTTATGTATGTAAAACAGGCTGGCTTTGTTGCGCCACCAAGTCTATTCTTATCTAAAATATAGTATAATAAATAAAAATTAAATTTTCATTAATTTATTTTCCTTCATGGCTGTGTGGATTACATAAAAATCTCCCTTCGTATGTAGAATGGTTATCATGAAATGATTTTGTTACTCGACCTTAACAAAAAATTGAAATTTTCGTACGCAAAAGCGGCCGAAAAATGACCGATTTTCGGCCGCTGTCATTATTATTCGATTTAAGGTAGCGCCATTTAGTATTTCAAGTGTTATTAAAGAGAAAGTAAACATTTCTGAAAGAGTCGCAAATATGTACATACAATTGTTCAGTTGGTATAAATAATTATATCAGTAAATAATAAATAAAAATCTAACAAATTTGATAATTTTATAAAGAAGGTCGACTAAAAGGTTTTATGTGTACCACTGCCAAAAAAGTGTTATTTCGTCCTCGTCTTCTTCGCCTCTGCCATTAAAATCAGACTCGGCCGAAAAAAATCACTTTTTGGCCTTAGTACACAAATAACTATTATTATATATATATTTTTACTAGAAATTTTGTTTTTTTATTGTATTGTATCTAATACGAGTATAATACGCAGTAAAATTTAAATCCGTGTAAATTGCATAATCGCTTTTTACATTATCTGAAGAAGTACTAATATATCTGTTTTAATTTTCCTGGAATATTGTAAAAATTGTTAGCAACTTTTTAAACAAACAATCGAAAATAAATGGCAACATGTGTTCAATATCAAATAAAAACCATTATAAAAACACTCAGCCTACCTATTTCTTTGGTGACTCACACCTTTTTAACAAATTCTTAAAATATATTAGCCGAATAATTTATGTTGTGCGCCATGTTATTATAGGTGCTTTAAAGTTTTTAGTTGCTAATTAGGAAAGCGATTCAGTTATACTAACGTCACAGGAAATAGTTTTTAATATGAGGCACTCGACTAGAAAACTGGATAGAATTAGTTTCAAGATTTCGAAATATACTGAGTCGAGTAAAGAAACTACGTATACTTTAGTCAGTAAAACAATTAATTATGTAATAATTCGTTATGCTTTTTATTAGTTATGTAAAGGACAACAGGAATATTAAAATATGAAATATGTACTTTAAATGTAAAAGTACTAGCTATTTTTATAAATTTAGCAGTCTTATAGTCTGTCTAGACTAGAGTAGGGTGGCCAAGCAGTAATAAGTAGATGAAATATGAAACCACATTAAAAAATATACTTATCATCACAGCGTAGGTATTGCCCATTTCTGAGTGTGCCAATATGAATATACCTATTAAACTATATACCGCTGAAAGGCGCACGGGAAATGTCCGGAACATTATGTATATCTGCACTCTTCGCGAACGGACACCACTCCTTGCGCGCATGCGCCAACTGCATTTGATTCTATTGGTCAAGAAGTTTGAAGTTTCAGAGAAAGGGAAAAGGAATGAACGGAATGCTTCTTCCACGTGATTAGTTGTTTATGAATTTTGTGTATGTTTATCATTTTCATTTTACATATCCTTGTGAATTGTAATCTAATCTCATCTAATCTCTTTCTCCAATTATAGAATTTAAATCCTACAGCTATTCAATTAAAGTATTTTACTAATATTTCTCCAAGTGGAATTTTAATTATTAACTTTTATACAGAAATTCATATTCCTAATTTTGTGCAGGTGTTCCCTAATCATTTTCTCCAATTATAAAATTTGAACCCTACATATATTCAGCTAAAATATCTTTATTGTTCCGTATCACTATTATCTTTCTCCAAATTCTGCAAATAGAATTTTAACCTTTTATACAAAAATTAATTTTGTTAATTTTCTGCTGGTGTTCTCTTTCTTTTTAAAAAATCGATATGTCCGATAATAATTCATATCATTATTAAATAATCTAATATAAAAATTTATAAGTATAACCAATATTTCTGAAATGTCATATGAATCATATATCAGATTTTCAAGCAGCGCGAACACGCCGATCACCACGCCTACCGACTGTGTGCGCATGCGCTTGTAGACGCTTTTCCAAATGATAGACAAGGATGGAGATAATAATGTCCCGGACACTTACCGTCTATACGAGAGATAGGGGTTCAGCGGTATATAGTTAGTAAGTATATTCCAACCTGTTTCTAATGGCGATATATTTGTAAGGACTAGGGTATTAGCCATACAACACTTTAAAGTTATCGTGGAGAGAGCACCACAGAGATCACTTTTGTGATAAAACCACATTAAATAATAATAAACTTGAATAATGAGATATTTCGGCCATAAAAAACTCAAAAATAAAGGCACCGAATGAATGCAACTTACATTCTTCTAAAAACAAAACAAATTGAATAATTACGAATACATTTTCACTGACCAAAAATTTCTCAGATCAATAAAAATTTGCTTCGCGATCGATTTAAAATTACTTGTGATCGACTTGTTTGCAACTTTGAAGTATTGCACATCACAATTTTCACTTTTCATTTATAAATTGATACATAATTTTGCAAACGAAAAATGAAATGTAATATTTAAAATGAAAGCTTTTCATATCATAATTATTCGAAATTTGTACTTCACCACAAATCCTAATTTGTTTTTATTTTTATAATTTTCATTTTTGTTATATTTTTGTAACAAGTGCGAAAAATTACTGATTTTGAAAGGAGTGGAATTTATATGGTTTCAGAATCACATTTTCCGCATTTGTTGCAAACAATATTTTTCTGTATAGAAATAAGAAACATTAAGAACTGTATTCAATTTTTTTACGTATTATCTACTAGTTATGGTTATGTATGGTATTTTTATGCGATGATGAAATTCCAATAAATGCTTTCATGACAACAAAACAAGAATCTTATGTTTTTATTATTTCCCGGACTACTGCGGGAATTGGGTATTTTCCGCAGAGTTGTTGAAAAAAAGTATTTTGACAAAATCAATTTCGATATTTGTAAATGATAAATGAAAAGTATAGTTAGACTAACGAATGAAAATTGACGTTTAAATTATTTAATAGATGTGGTTTCTTTTGAAAACTTTTCCCTATATTTGATTTGAAAGGAAACTGACCCTTATGTATTCAGTTAGAGAAGATTAGAATTGTACTCAATACCACTGAAATACTAGGGAGCATTTAAAATGTCCTTAGCAACAGGATTCAGATATGTATTTAAAAATTTTAATACCGCAAATTCTGGTTCGTTTGTCTTAGGTGTAAGCAACCCTCGAGTCGGAATTTCTGTTAGAGGAAATTATTACCAAACTAAATAGTTTGAAGCTCAAAATATTTTGTTATAATCAAAATAAACGAAAAATGTTTAAAATATTTTAAATGCACCCCTGTTTTGTTATTCAGATAGCGTAGTCACCCATCTATTTTAAGCAAGACATAGTAATGTATTCTTATGATTTCCAAGTCCATGGATTCATGCAAAATCTTCATACCTAAATATTTCGTACAATTTTATTCTTCTCTAGGTTTTGAAAAGAAACCACATCTATTAATTAATTTAAACGTCAACTTTCATTCGCTAGTCATACTATACAAAGTTGCAAAGATTTTGGTGATACAGACGAACAGATCCTCCAGAGAATGAAAGTTGGCATTTAAAATATTATTTTTAATATTTTTATGTATATTTCCTAATAATGGAGACATATAGGTTTGCAAGCACTCTTAAGATTCAAAATATTTTTAAATACTAAATTTCTATTCTAAATGTATAGAAATTGTGTTGTATTTTATAATTTATTAGAATTTTATTCTAACTTTAACTTAATTTATATGTTAAATTTTATTTTCAGGCTGACTATAACAGAATATTCATATTTCACGGCAAAAGGTTTTCATGAATACACTGGGTGTCATTTTTCCTTGTTGCGAATAATGAAGTCTCTTAGGCTTTGTCTTTAGAATAATAATTATCTTTCTTTTCTTTCATATTAAACACAAAGTCAGATTCTACTAGGTATTTTTTTTTTCTAATTTAAATCCACGTATATTACATTTTTTATACAAGTATTTTAACGATAGTATTAAAGTGCAAAATTTATTCCATAAACTTTTTTTAATAATACCAAATTAAATCAATCTGTCACTGGCTATGTTTCTCATAAAAACTTAAGTTTTGTAGAAAAACTAACTGTCTCTAGAGCAAATCAAAGCAATAAAGCATCATTAGCAAATCGCGTATTACATAAATTCATCCTTTCATCGAGTTTGTAACAATCAGACATGATTTATTCTCTCCACGATCCACGCGCTACACTACAAGCTCTGGTCAGCGATCTACGATGTTACGAACTAATTTTTGAAAGTCGTTTCTCCCTGAAAGGAAAAGTGATGTCTTCAGATTCACAGAACTAAGCATCTCACGACACCGCATCCATCACTACACAAAAACATAACACGGACACAGAGGATAGAAGCACACAGAGGCGTACGGATATTATTTCTACAATGATAAAATTATTTCTTTAACAAATTTTATTCCAACGAAATATTAAATTAACGAAATCCTCAACCAATACAGGTATAATTCTCATTACAAAAATCTGCCAATAAAAGCAGATTGGCGCACCCAGAAATGTGTAATAAGTTGGACTGGCATATTTATTTACTTATAAAAATACTTTTAAAAAAACTGTTGTGACGGCGTATCACGGATGGAGACGAAGCCGAAAGTTTGTATTTTGCTATTTCGAACACAGAATTTCTTCGTCAATTATTTAGAATATTTTATATATTATTTCCATCGTCTTTGTCAATTTATTTGTATTTATTAATAGTCGGACAATAATCACAAATTACCTACACTTTTTATATCGCCAGAATTTATTTTGTGTAAAGAGGGATAGTTAAAATTAGATTATTTTATTATTTTATTTTACTTTTTTATTATTTTGTGTATTATAAAGGTGCATTCACAAATGGAAATTAGGTTTAGATTTATGGTTTATACTTTAGATTTAAAGACTTTGGTCGCATATTATGTAATGACTCCATTCACGCTTTATAATTTAGGGTCTCTAAATCCAAATCATAAAGCTAAACATTGCAAGGTCCAAACTTTAGGTTAGTGATTTAGTTTGACGTCACAAACTTCACCAATGAGAACGTGTCTGAAATGATATAGATACATACACTCGTCTCTATTTAGTATCCACTTGGTGGGTTCGGATTTTTAAACAAATGCAAGAAGAACATGGAGATTGCCATAACTTAATTGCTGAAATATAACCAATAATGCCAAGTGAATGACAGTTTCACGGTGCACAGGTGTCTTCTTGAGTACTGCTCTACCGATATTTCAATGTTATTTTTGAAGTATTTACATAGATGTCTGTTCATATCAAAACTAATTTTCAGATAATTTAAACTTACATTTATGAATGACTTACTTAAACCTAAACAAACACCATAAACCTAATTTTCATTAGTGAATGCACCTTAAGTGAAGTAAATAGGATATTTTTGTATTATTTCGCAGAAGTATTGGTTTGTAAAAATACTGTAAACTTTAAGGATTTATGGCTGCAATACTTCTTGACAGGAAAGGTGACTGGAAAGAAGAAATTACTGGATACCAGTCAATATATAATCAATTTAATTTCCGCCTCGTTTCGACACCACATGTGTCTTCTTCAGGAACAACAACAATTATTACAGTATTTGAAAAGTTGAAGTACTGTAATAATTATTGTAGCCCCTGGAGAAAACACATGAGGTGTCGAAACCGGTAGAGGCGGAAAATAAATTGTTTAAGGATTATTTGAGATAGATACCGACTCCAGCAACTATTGAAAATGTATAGAAAATCAATTGTATTTGAGAATATCTTGCAAATCTATTCCAATTTCATCTATAAATTATTTTGGACGTTAGCTCTATTTTTAGCCGTACCTGAACAATTGAAGCATTTACGAATATATTCAAAGGGATCTAAGAGTCATTTTTATATTTCAAATTATTCAAAAAAATGTTTTGCACGAAAGCTTTTGTTAAAATTCATATAAATTTTGTTGAAATATGCTACACTTAAAACCTTTCTACGTAAGAGACAAAATGTTTTGGTATTTATACTTGTTTACCCATACAGCCATTTGTTCATTAAAATACTTCCATTTTGGCTTAACTGTGCAACCACGCGTGGAATTCTAATGGGGACTTATGATTTTGACTGTTGCCATCTACTGAGTTTTGAAATAACCTTTTAGACAAAGACGACAAGCTCGAAGAAAGAGACAGCAAAGCACTACCATGATCTCTTAGATACAATCTAAAACATTATTTAAATGTGTTGAATAATTTTGTGTTTCGGTATTATTGTTATTATATTTTATAACAAAACTGATTACTTGTACGTACGTCAAACACCATCGCAAAATAAAACAACAAATATCAAATCGGATTAGGACAATACGTTAAGAAGAGAAGACAGGCCATGGTAATACAAAACTTTATCTTTCTTCGAGCTTGCCGTCTTTTTCTAAAGACATGTAATAATATTAGCTTGAAGAACTTTTTCATAAAAATCTTATACAATATTATTTTGGCACTTGTTTCCGTTGACGTAAAATACTTCGTTTCATTGCATTTTATTGAAAACTTCCTACAAATTGAACAGTAAAAATGCTCATATATAATAAAATATAATAAATATACTTCTTAAAACATCTACTTTTAAAATGAACGTGTAAATTAATAATATTTGTCAATTTAATAACCAAACAATCTTTACTATGAAAGTTTTAATTATTATTCTCATAGTTTTTGCTTACTCGTATTATTCGTGAAGCAAACACTCATAATTAAACTGAAAAGAGTCTCAACAACTTTGTTGTGGCAATTAACAATGATTTATTCAAAAATTAATCCATAATGAATTGTCAACAAAACTGACACAATCATTTACAGAGTGACAAATCATCATGACGGCATCAGAGATAGATAGATAACTGGGTGTATAGTTTCACACACATTCCTGCCGATGCAAGGACAAAAACCTGAAATATTTACACTTTATGACATTTACTTCACTGTGTTTTCATAATACTAGTTCGCAGAACTTGATAAAAACACCATTTAAAAAATATAGACAACGATGCCATAAGCGGAAATGTGAGCAGGAGATAGTGTTGAATTTATAAGGCGTACTATTGGTTTATGTCCTTTTAAGTGGAAATCAAATTGGAAATATTCACGTCACCCATGCAGATGTTTACTACTGACATTTGCTTGACTTTATAGATTTTATGCGAATCATTTTATGAATTCAAAATGAGAAAGTTTTCAATTTGTTATTATACTTATTTTAAATTCAATTCTAAACATATATATATCCGTAACTGTATCGTTAGACTGGTCATAAATTTTAATAGATTTTAAAATGACATGCAAAATTTACTTTTTTGGTCAGTGCCAACTATTATAATTAGTAATGATTTTGACATGCCGGCCAAAGAGTGACACCATTACAAAATGAACAAAAATGGTATTGAAATTTGTAGTTCCATAAGTGAGGTTTTTGCAATCCTGTGTAATTTTAAATTTAATGGTCCACATTACGAACACAGTTTTATACAGTGCTTTTGTTAAAAATAATGTTTTATGTCAAAAAATATAATGTAAAAGCGCGCTTCGTAATAGTGTTTTTATTATAATAGTCGCTCGTAGTACAGGTCAATAAAATTAACGCTGACTATATAGGCAATAGGCGTATACATTCGTTAATGTAAGACTGCATTTTGTTTAATTCATACGCCTTTAAAATTATATTTATGATATGCTGATTTAACATGTTCATAAATATAAATTCTTGTGCACATAAATTCATTCGTAAAATATTCAGTTTAACAAACATCATACAAACGTTCGCAAAAACATATACACACCTGTTCACTCTCAAAATTCACAAAATAAATGTTTTTGAATGCTTGCAGACCCTGATGAAATAAAAAAATAAATATATCATCTCAGCATATTCCCCACTGGGTGTGTGTAAAGACACATTAAGTGCAGACCAAAAAGTTGTTTTTCTATGACCACTACAGAAAATTGCACTTCTCCCATACTTTACAAAACCCGAAAGTTATACATTTCCCGCAGTCGTGGGTTAAAGTGTGAGTAATTATTTCTCACATATTCCCATGCACAAAGCCCGAAAGTTCATTTCTCGCAGTCTTGGGATGTGTGTGAAATTATTTCTAATAAAATGTTAATATTTATAAATGTATTTTTTGATTTCTAAATTACACAATATTTGCTAATTACTTATCTATGTATAGTAAAAGTAATTACTTATTGTAATTATTTTAGAGTTCAATTAATTAGTGAGAAAAAAATAAGATTGTAGAAAAAGTATAGTGTGCTACTCTTGCAGAAACACCTATTGCCCACTTGTGTGATTCCAGCACTCGACTTCGTCTCGTGCTGAAACTTTCACACCTCGTGGGCAATAGGTGCTTTTCCGCACTTGTTGCACAATATACTACTTTATGACTGTGATTTCGAATTATTGTTAACACCTATTGATTGATATTTAAATTCAGATTATATGTGATAAGTTTGGAATTTTAATTACGAATGTATATTATCAAAATTATGTGTTTTATCTCAAACATCTTCATCGGAATTATTTACTTCATTCTTCTTGCACGTATTTTTGGTCATTTTACGAACAAATAATACATCGTACATCTGCACAATTACTTGTACAATAAAAATGCATTATTTTAGTGCGTATTTAATCACGATTTTTGTGCACTTCAGTGACGATTACAAATATTGTGTATTTATTTTATGTTACTGAATTACATTTTTGACAATGCTTTTCTTTGTAAGTTTATTGTGATAAGAAAAGCAAAATTTACACTGGTAAACTCCCGCACTGTACAAATATGTCATCATCATTACCGATATCTGCGTACAAAGCAAATTGGCACACCCAGCAATGGGTAATATGCCGTGATGATATATTTATATATTTATTTATTTAAAGCAAAATTACATTACCGAATTTATTTAATTTAAAGTTATACTGATACACTCTGCTGCCCACTAAGCAGTTGACTAGTCTAAGCATTCGACTAAAAAGCTTATCTATTATTACACTCTTCGGGTAATAGCTCTTGCCAATATATACGATTATTGACCTGATTTACTAATTGCGGTGTACCGCTTTCCCAGCTGGTAACTTAGTTACCTGAGTGGTAAGGGTGGGATTACCGAAATTTTGCTATTTGTAAGAAACATCTAAATTATCTATTTCATGAGAAAACAAAGGGTATTTGTAAGATATTAACTGTGTTTTGTTCGGTCTGTAAATAAATGTAATTGATTGTGTACCTGTATTATTATTGACTTTCATGTTAAATTAAATAATTTTTAAAATTTGTAGTATCTTAATTTTATTTATGTACAACCCTGAGTTTCTTACCCTTATAATCTTTTTACAACTTTCCAGCTGTGAGGACGAAATAAAGTCAATAACGGTATATCTTGGCAAGAGCTATAACAAGCTAAACGTCTTCTTATTCGGGAGCTCAGAATATCATTTATTCGAGCATGTAAGTAATGTTTTTTTTTTAAATTAGAGCCAAATGTATATTACTTAATTAGGAGAAAAATAAAAGTTATTTGCTTTAATTTGATATTAGCAATTAGCATTTATGACTGATATCTCGACGTCACTTTAAATGTATGAATAAATAATAATTCTACGCAGGTTTTGCTTCCTACGATATTCATGTTTCTAATTTATATAGTGCGTTCTGAGCCATTTGGTCGCAGGTGTTGTTTTTGATTAATAGTTAGGTAGTATAACTTTATAGTGTAAATTAGTAAAACAGGCACTCCTCTACTATAATACTATAAAAAATACCTGTGAAATATTTTTGTCTTGTGCAAATGATAATAGAAATGTCAAGTAAATGCCTTTGCATAATTTATGAAAATATAATGTATGCGTAATGAAAGCACAATAGTCATTTGTGCACCTGTATCTCGTAGCCATTAATTTAAATTACAAGCAATTATCCTGCAATTAGTACATGGCGATTCGCCATTTGTAACTACGAACTGCAGTAAGTTATGCCATAAAACATATGTATTACAATACCAGATTGTATAATTACGAGCTTCTTTATTATATGCTTACCGAGACAGTCCTATGCATAATTTAATACACTATAAAGATTAGGTGATATACTTTATTGTAATATTAAGGTTATGCTTACACTGAAAAAGTAAATGGGCCTTTCTCAACTTTATTGCATTCATAATCAAGAATCAAGATTAGCATTGTCATAAACAGACAGTAGAAATGACCCTTTCAACGTATGATTTATGTAAATATGTTATTATGCCTGCAGATTTCCTACAATTGAAACTAATTTGAATGCAGTAATCCACAGATTCATATCTCTGGATCTAAAATGAAGTAGTACTTAGTTCTTATTATTTATTTATCCTGTTTACTATGAATTTTCTTGATTAGTGAATTATGTGTTGTATCACTGAAGTTTTCAGCTTCCGTTCTACCAGGTATATTTTTCTTTTGGGATTTTTTTATTGCTCTGCTGCTACAACGGGTTTATTAACAACTCCTGGAAGTCTGTCGGTATGTTTTTGATTCACCATGTATAAATGACAAATGTTGTGGATAAATTGTATCTTTATTGATATGTACCATACAAATTTATTATATGTTTCTATTTTTGTTTCAGGTAAGAAAATTCTGTCCGATTTCCGCCCACATGGCTTGCAATAATTTATTTAATCGTAAGTAATATATGTAGTTAAATATTTCATTTTTTCTATAGCTAATGTTAAAATGAGCTTTTATGTACTCAAAATAGTAGATAAAGTAACACTTTAACCGCAAGGGTAGATAAAGTAGCATTTTAACGCAAGGGAAGATAAAATACTTTAATTCTTATTTATTTACATTCAAAATCCATAGTAACCCACGTAGGTACATACTGGGATTTTAAAATTATGTTTATTTATAGTTGATATTTGTTTTCTTTAACCTCTGCTATAGAAGAAATAGTTATTTATGTAACAAGTGTGTAAAGTAATACTTTTTTGGTCGAGTGCGATGTTTTACGCCTGAGGCGCAGCCGAATACGGAAATTGTAGCACGAGATAAAAAATACTATTTTACACACGTGTTGCATACAACATTTTTCCTACAACCGAAATGGTATTGATGTTTCTCATAATACTGAGTGTACGGTCATCCAGCAGCTTCAAATACTGTTAGTACTCTTTCTCATAACACTGTACAAAAATGTAACTTAAACACTTGGAAGAATCTAAGACAGACGATGATTAGTCTTTTATAATGTACAAATTGTATATTTAAAAAGTAAAGTAAAGTAAAGTAAAAGTAAACAATATATTTCAAAATTTACTCTCCATCTCCACCCTTGAGCAATATAAACAAATTATATCTTTTGTTTATTTATCTTACTATGGTTATTATGTGATAACATCGAATACCAAAATCGGGTCATCGTAGACCCAAATAAAAAAATCTGATGTGGCCAGCACATTACCTTCCGTCAGTTATATGAGGCATTTACGAAAATTCTACCTGTGAACTGTTACCAGTAAACAGCTGTTTATCAGGTTATAGCTACCGGAATCGATATTTTAAGAACGCAAGTCGTAAACAGGGTAGATTCATAACCTATAAAAAATTTGAAACAGGTTAGAAATTTGATGTAGTTAACAAACTGAGCAGAGTCATACTTTGAACACATTTCCACTTTTAACGCGTGCACTTCGCTTTGCATCACTACCTTTTTTGAGATTAGATTCTTCATGAATCCGGTAGATGGATCTGGTAGATATTGTACAATTTTCGAACACGGTAACTTTTTACCAGTCGTGTTATCGGTAGAATTTTCGTAAATGCCTATGTATTTTCTATAAAACCATACAGAAAGTTCCTTGTAAAAAATTCTAAATTTCTTATACGTACATTACCTTTCGACAGTTGTATGTACTTTATAAAAATTCTATACAGAAAGTTTCGAGCAAAAGATTCTAAATTTCGAGTAAAATTATAATATAACACAAATATACTACGAATATGTCAATTGACACTGACATCTTTCAATCAGAATTTTCATAATATAGTAGCTGTTTTCATAGCTATGTCTACTTTATAAAATTTAATTTCTTTATAATTTTTTAACTCTATATCCATTTAATATTAAGTATAAAATGCAGTCAAATCGTATAGAGAATACAATGTTCTTTAATATTTATAATAACATTAAATGTAAAAAAATGATATTTAACATCGTTTTTTCAAGAAAAACTGTTAAAATCTTCAAATAAGGGTACTTCCGGTTGACCAATTATAACCAAAATCTAATCAGCTCTTCATATGGATGCAACGAAGAGGAATACGAAAGAATTATAATTTTTGGAATTGTAGTATTAGAGTTATCGCAGACGAATATTTTGTTACATACACACACACACACACACACACACACACACACACACACACACACACACACACACACACACATACATACATACACACACACACACACACACACACACACACACACACACACACACACACACACACACACACACACACATACACACACACACACACACACACACACACACACACACACACACACACACACACACACACATACAGACATCATCGTAAAAATAGTAAAATCGTATTCTAGGGACCTTAAAACGTACTTATTCATTAAAAACTCACCACCGAATTTTTTGACCAAAGACAATACCTTCCTTACCTAAAGGTGACGGAAGGTAAAAATATTGAATAACTCAATACTTCTACAAACGAAAATAATATATAACAAAATATTAATATATTTTAGGAGAATTCCCAAGAGGAATTGTTTGTAATATTTCTATTATGAAAGTTACTAACAAAAAACCGATTTTAGTCTGGCAAGGGTTAATTTTCTAAAAACTTTTATTTGAAGCATTATTTCTAAAATCAAAATACAGACATCACGACGAAATTAGTCAAAATGGATTTAAGGTTGGTCAAAATGGATATTTCCGCTGAAATTTGAAAATCGAAATTTTTCGCGAATACAGTACATACTTCCTTTACCTATGTACAAGAAAGTAATAACTATTATTTACCCATTCTTCTAAAATCTAAAGAATAAGAATTTATTTAGGTACATAATCAATAAAAAATATTAAAAGGCAGAATAAATCACGAGCTCACACATGACCCCTTTTGCTCTGACAAATCCTGGTTTGGATTATAGCTGTCATTTTAAAGGTCAAAGATAATAAATGAAACATTCACTTAATATAAAATTTTGTCGTTTTCATCTTTTTTCTAATTTATGTTGTGTTGTAAGTGGAAAAACTGCAAATCGTCAACTTTCTGTTCTACAAAGACAGCTTGAAAAGCTTACTTTCAAAACGGACGTAGAAATAGTTACTATATACTTGTTTTAAATTCAGCTAATCAGAATATTATTCAAATTGTAACACAAATGCTTTTCCTTTGTATTTTAAATTGGGGAATACTATCTCTAAATTAAATAGTTTAGTATTCGCAGGTGTAACCAAATATCTTTACTATCATTAGTATTTATGTAAATCATCTAATCTAAATTAGAAGACCCGTATGCCAAAGATTAAGAGCGCTAGAATTTCAAAGATAACAATTTAATTACACCGGCGAATTTAACACTTTCTAGTGGCATTTTTCATCTTTAATTATTCACATCTGGTTATTTATAGCTGGTGTATGAGTAATAGCCCCCTATATTTTTGGCAAATGGCCCAGCCAAAATTTTTATCGCTACGCGGGCACCCGTACTACATATCCGCTAAATACTTAAAAAGGATATAAATAACGGCTATCGTAAACACAGAGTGCATATTACATAAAAAATATTATCATATATCTTAGTAGGTCTTTCCAAAAAATATAGACCAAATTGGGAACATGACAGAGAATAATAAAGTTTTTCATCGTTTTCATATATTTCGTTGTGTAAATTTAGGAATTTTCGAATTAATTATGTAATATCCTATATAGAGGTATTCGATCTGTTATTATTTTCAATTTGACCAATAAACAATGTGTTGATCGAAATTCTCTTCAGTGAAATTTAATGGTATATCCAGATTATTTTCCCATATAGGTATAGATACCTATTCTTCAAAACTTTAAATAATTGTGTATTTACATAATTTTATCTATAGAATTTAGTAATACGTGCTAGAATTATTAAGAATAAAGTTTCATTCACAGCTACTTTTTTAATGCATAACGTTAAAACGTAGTGCTAATAGATAATGCGTAACAAAGTTTTTTATATGGCAACGCAACGGACCATTCACAGCTAGTTTTAATTTTAACGCATACTGCATCAACTTTTATGCATTACGCATTATCCATTAAGTAAATTTGTGACAGCTTTCAAAATGAATTTGCGAGAAATCTCAAAATCTTCAATTTCGAAGAAAACAAATAGCTGCATCTAGTGCTACATTTGTAATGCCATGTGCTGAAATAAAATTAAATAAGGAAATACGCTTCAGCAATCCTTTCCTGCCATGATAAACTTCAATTTTGACAGGTAATTTGAATAAATACAGATGTCAACTATCAATTTAATTTTGTTACAGAAAATGCTGTTTTTCTTAACCTTACGCCTTAGCACTATGTATTAAAGTTATGTCTTATGCATTGTCATTACGTATTAAAAAAGTAGCTGCGAATGTAGCTTAAGACACGTGATTTGTATTTTTCAGAATTTTAATTCAAGTATATTCAAAGAAGTTCGCTTCATCAGTAATACCTTACTTTAACTATTATTTTCTTTCTTCCGACAAATCTTCTTTTGAAATATTGGAATGCTTTCAAAGTAACAAATAACTATGGGTGCGTTCATGATGGATTTAATTTATAAATTTAGATTTATAAATTTAAATTTTGAAATATAAAATGTTCATAAATGCATTTGCTGGTTCATGATACATTTAGATTTGTAATTTAGATTTACAAATTTTTATATTTGAAATTTTATTTTAATTTTTTTAAATCACCAATTAGAATACATTTTCCTTCAAATTCATAGCAACAAAAGTAACTAAATAAACAAAATGATGTGACAGTTGTTGACAGTATCAAAATTACGTCAGAAAATATGTAATTTATATAATAAATGTAATTCATAATGGATATTCAATATAAATTCGGTATTGAATTGATTTTATTGTAGAATTAGACAGTATTGTAAGACAAGAAAACCAAATCATTCAAGATTAACATTTATTAAATTGGATTAATTTGTAAATCTAAATTTATCATGAATCCGTGCACTAAATCTCAATTATAAGACTAAATTCATAAATCTAAATTTATAAATTAAATCCATCATAAACAAGCCCTAAGATTTGCATTATTGTAGCACCAATTTCTTCTTCAGACGAAAACATTCTACCCCCGTAGGTATTTTTTTAGTCTTAAAAATAGCCAAAAGTCACTTTTGCCCAAATGAGATGAGAATGGCGGGTGTTCTATTAATTTTATGTATTTTTTAGCTAAAACCTGAAGAAAAAGCTTTCTAGGTTACACTCACCGATATTTTTAAAACTTGCTTATCATCAGTTCTAACTAATCTCATGTTCGCAACTTAGTTTCGAAGTTTCGAATGACATGTAAATAACATTTTTAAATGATAGTGGAAATTTTGTTTTTCACGGCCTTCCTAATTTTCCTTATTCGTAATATTTCTAGTGTAACCCTTGTAGAACAGCCGTGTTCAAATCTGTGACCATTATTGTAATATTACATTACCCTAAAAAGTCATATATTCTCGGATTTGAGTAAAAAGTTAAATAATCCAATTTTTGAACGACTAAATTTCTTCAATTTCTATTTATAAAGGTTTAAAAATGGCCTTAACGATTTTTTAAATTTTATACCTCTTTTCAAAGAATACATGATAAAACTTAAAGGATATGGAAAATACCACATATTTAAAAAAAAAATTACCTCCTCTAAAAAATACGGGTTGTTTTGCTTTTGATAACGCAGGACATGTACATGCGTATTTCAGTAAATAGGTTCCAAGTATGTATGAACCGTATAAACTCCTACTCTGTGAAAACCGGCCTCACTCCGCCTCAACTAAGAAAATACTACTTCGGGTGTGTCGGATTTGTTCGGGTGACTATTTATTTCTAGTATACCCACATTACCTACGTCACAAAGCAAATTTAAAATTCAGACCTAATATCTCGCTTATTTTTAATTCGGACTTTCAAATGTGGTCTCATATTTTTATGTACTTCAAGAAACAGTAATTTTAAAAATTTCGTGGAATAGCCTATTGCTACACTTATGTAATAATTTTGCCCATAAAATATAGTGATAATATTGCCAAAGCTATGTTTCAAATCACATTTGGGTTACTGCCCAAAATTTGGTGTTTTTAGGGTAGCATTTTGAACACGAATATATATTTTGAAAACTAAAAAAATCTGATGTGGACATCACACGACTTCCTTGTACGCAAGACCAATATGAAGATGAAGTATAGACCCAATTATAAAATTGCACGTGTTTGACGTAAATTGACATTAACAACTATTTTTTATTTTTTTGTTATTTTTTGTCCTAATCCATAGCAAGCTTCATTACAAAAACCAAAAAGTATATAAGTTTTAAATTTACATATCTCGCTTATACAAAGGGCTAATTTAATAATACTTGATGTGCTAGACGCAGAATTTAATTCTCTGGAACTCTTATTTGAAGCATTTATTTCTAAAATCAAAATGAAACCATTTTATTCAAGAAAAACTGTTAACAACTTCAGGTAATATATCGCTTCCGGTTAGCCTGTTTTAACCAAAATCTTCTATGTTATTCCAATTGATATAAAAGTCTTATACACCAAATTTGAAACGTTTTGGATTATATTTTAATATAGTTTTTCATTAAAATCTATTATAGGCTTCAAATAAAGTACCATTTCTGGAAATTATGTAATGACCAAAAAGGAAGGTGCACAACTAGATGTTATAGAAGTCCTAAATACAAAATTTCAACTTTCTACGGCTTACCGTTTTTGAGTTATGCGAGATACGTACGTAGGTACGTACAGACGTCACGACGAAATTAGTCAGAATGGATTCAGGGATGGCCCTCTACTTTGTACAAGGAAGTAAAAAGAAATCGACCTGGGGTTTCAAAATTTGGGATCAGCAGATTGGCAAAGGGGAGTATTAAAAAAAAAATTTTTTTTTGACCTTTTTAACAATGGACACTGATACGTATATGACAGTATTATTATTGGGTTCGTAATACGCAAAACTTACTGCAAACGTCTATAAGAACAGTATTTACTGATTACTGAACCAGCTCTTTATTGAGATATTTTCACAATGTATCAAATACCATAAAAGTACTTCTCCTATAATTTCCGATAATAAAAATCTACCGTAATATCAGCAATTGATTTTAATGTGATGTAACTGCTCAAAACGAGGGCAGGATAATGCCACACTTTTCGCATCAAACTTTAAATTCCTGACCATCATTATCATGCAAGAAACAGTTAGGTTAATAACAATACTCAAATATCAAGTGCTCTTGCAGGGGCGTGGTCTCACGTCCTGGGGCCTGGAATAATAGCCACATATGCCTTACCGTACCTCGATTCGACTTCGTTTAGTGTTTAATTGAATCGCCCGATTGAATATGCAAATACCAGCCGCACCAGAGGAGGAAATGTAAGGATCTAAGAGATTTGGTTCAGTAAAGTTTGGTTATCTGTCCCAGTGGATACCGGACTTGTAATTATGTACGATTTAGTTGTAGGCTACTGCTGGATCTACGCTAGGGAGCGGCTAGTTAGTATGGTAACCTTTTCTGATTGACAATGTAGGTACTGCTAGCTGTTACTTATACAACACAAAGTAAAATTTAAATGAATTGTTATCGATTATCAACACATCGAAAGTAGAACGATTACATATTTACATAACTTTTCTTTTAGAGCAAGATACAATACACAATGGCTGGTAGCACGAGCGTCGTTCTAACACCGGTGTCAACTAGAACCATGTCAACAACTTGGCACATACTTCAGAGAAATGGAACTCCTGCGTAATAGATATGAAGCAAAAATTCAAATAAGTTGTTCCTGTACAGCTATTAATATTTTTAAAAATGCAACGTTACACGAACATACTTATTATATGAACCGACATTTATTAGTATTTGACCTTGATTTTGTAGGAAAAGCGAGAAATGACGTTTTCCCCATAAAACCAAAGTCAAATATTAATAGATTTCAATAAAACTTTTTACCTTCCGTCACCTTCAGGTAAGGAAGGTATTATCTTGGGTCAAAAAATTCAATGATGAGTTTGTAATAAATAAGCACGTTTTAGGGTTCCTAGAATACGATTTTACTATTTTTACGATGATGTCTGTATGTATTGATGGATATATGTATGTATATGTGTGTGTGGGACGATTTTTCGGATCGCATAACTTCAATACCATCTTCCCAAAAATTATAATTTTTACGTATTCCTTCTCCTTACATCTATATGAAGAGCTGATTAGATTTTGGTTACAATTGGTAGACCGGAAGTACCCTAATTTGAAGATTTTAACAGTTTATCTTGAAAAAACGCTGTTAAAAATCATTTTTTCATATTTAATAATATTATAAACATTAAAGAATATTTTATTCTCTATAAGATTTGATTACATTTTATACTTCATATTCAATGGATATAGAGTAATAAATTTATAAAGAACATAAATTTCATAAAGCAGCAAGCTGTACTATTACCATGAAAACATTTACTATATTAAGAAAATTCTGATTGACAAATGTCAGTGTCAAGTGCACTTAACATTATGTTTGTGTTATAATTTTTCTGGAAATATATAAACACTTACAAAAAACTTTATGTAGTATGGAATGTGTACAAAATACATAGAACTGAAGGTAAGGTACTGAAAATACGGAATCCAAGAAAATCTGACGGAAGGTAATGTGCTGGCCACATCAGATTTTTTTTAAATGCAGGTTCATATCAGAAGTATGTTCGTCTAATGTTGAATTTTTTAAAATGGTAATAGTTTTAGTATAAGAACAATGTATTTGAATTCTTGCTTTATATCTAGTACGCAGGGTTACTAACAAGATCAGTGTTGTCAATATATCGATTAAGCCGAAAATGTACATATTGAATAAATTTGGCGGCATTATTTAAAAAAAATTAATATGATTTGTTTCTTGACTTTTTTGCAAGATCAAAAAAATTATTGAATATGGCTATCCGTATATTTTCGGTTTAATCTGTATATTGGCATAACTGATTTTGTAAACAACCCTGAAGTACCTATGTGCCAAGTCGTTGACATGGTTCTAGTTGACACCAGTGTTACAAACGCGTTCGTGCTACCAGTCTTTGAGGTTCGATAAATAAACGAAAATTTTCATTTGTATCAACCAGTAATAGTTTATTGTTATTCACTAATATTAATATTTTTCCCCTTTAAAATATTCCCCATTAGATATAATGCACTTAAGTCGACGTTGTTTCCATTTTCCAATCTGCAAAACACTTGTGAATTACACTTTGTGGTACAGCATTCATCTCCTTCACCGATTTTATCTTTATCTCTTCTGTGAACACAAAACGTTGTCTTTTCAATGTTCTCTTTATCTTCGAGAAGAGGAAAAAGTCAGAAATTGTTTGCTCACAATTATTTTCACATGAGCAGTATGAAATATCCACTTCTTCAGCAACCCCTCTTAATGTGATTTGGCTATTACTAAGCACAATATCTTTAATTTCTGCCACATTTTGATCGGTAGCTGATTTGGTAGGACGCTGTACTGTCTTGTCATCTTCCACGTCTTCACAAACGTTTGTACCCTTATACGCATTCACACGCCTTCGTGTCGACATAACTTCCTCAGCAAGAGCCTTCTCCACATTTGCACCACTTTATACCATTCTTAACAAAAAACGTATTGCAGATTCCTTGTTTCGTCATTTTTAATTAAAAATAATTTACCTAGCGTAAGCGTATCAAAATGCTTCGTCATTATGTAGCTGTCAAACACAAGCTACGGGTCCAATATGATACAAGTAATTCAAGCAATGACTCTGAATTACTTCGCACAGGTGACGTTTCAAAATTTTTAATGCCATTTTTCAGAATTCAATTTTAAATAACTGGTATGTTATTTTTAACTCCACATTAATATTTATAATAATAATGAAGAAAGAAAGAGAGAAAGAAATTTACTTTTATGCGATTTCTCGTCCTTTAAATTTAGATAAAAATTTCGTTGGTAAGAAATACACCGGGATTAAAATTATGTTCTCAGCGTTATGAACTATGTTTGAATTTGGCGCCTAAATTTGACCATTACAGTTTTCTGGTCTAAATTTAAATACTACTACAAAAATTTTAATGATAAACTATATTGGCAAATACATATTAAATAAAATAACAACATATTCAATGGGAAACAGTATATTTTCTACAATTGTGCGAAAAAACTGAATGAGGGCGCGGGAAATTAAACATGTGTTTTGTTTTCTTGTTTTAATCACATTGCCGGTTGCACCAATGTAACTTAAATATTAAACTTGGCTTAAATTGACAATATTCCATCGGAATGAAATGTCAAATGAATTATTGTTGTCAAAATTTCGATATGCATTTTTTTGTTTAAGCCTAACTTAAAATTTAAGACTTGTTGGTGCAACTGGCAATTAAAAATGCATTCGCCCAGTAGTAGATGATGTCAAAAATTTCTAATACATTTCGTATCTTTTTTTGAAATTTGTGGATGATTTAAAAAAGAAATTGTTTGTAACACATCTGCAAAACATGATTCGGAGAAAAACAGTTTTGAAAATTTGTGAATTTGTTTTATTACAAAATCAAATGTAGTTACGAAATTCCATGCAATGATTGCAACAAGATCTACATAGGCCAAAGTAAACTTTACTTGAAAACAAAGTTATCGGAACATGAAAAGGAAACAAATCGGAAAAACATAATTTCAACTATAGTTAACATAATTTAAATAAAATATTCACTTTGAAAATATTGTTTATACATAAAAACAAAGAAACAATTCATTCAAAGACTGACATACAACATTTAAGCAGTATCTATGGGAGCGTTCTATTGAAATATTACAACAAATTAATTAATAGGTGCAGATGATATTTTCTCTTCTCGTGTCTCTTTGTGATTGGTCAAGAACTGACTGATGTACTGGATTCTTTAGGATTTTTCTCACTATTTTAAGCCTTGCACTGAAGATGAACTTTGTGTGAGACAATTTTTTTAAATTCAGACTATGTACATCTGTAACAATTATAATATTTAAATTTTGAACACAATAACATTTATATATAAGTTAATTATCTAATTTTGTGTTCATATGTAAACTTACCATTTTAGTAATCTTGTAGTTTCCCTGATGATGGTAGATTAGCTGCCGAAACGTAAGGATTTTGTAATAAAACAAATTCACAAATTTTCAAGACTTTTTCTCCAATTTTCCCTTCATTCACTTATCCAATCGAGGAACTCTAAATTAATTTATATTAATATATCCTCTAACATTTTCAAGGTCACATTCTCTATTGAAATAAATCTTATCCGAATTTGTCCTTTTGTAGCTTGTCAAAATTTCTTAGTCATGCATTCTTTACTTTCATATTTGGAAATACTTGACTTGTTGATTGAAAGTGAAAGATATTTAATTGTTCTTTGTATCTTAAGATCAAACTAATTGTTTATAAAAAAATTCATTGTTTTGTAAGCACGTTTTATATTGACAAGATCTGGAAGCGAACAATGATTAAAATTTAAATCATGTTTTTAATAAACTAGTTATATGGCACCGGAAAAAACGAAAGCCGGATATTCTACAGTAGACTAACTGTTCGCAGAAATTATTATTTAAAATGATGAAAATGAAGAAAGAAATGATGTTTAAAAAATACACTTATTTGGTGGCATTGCAAAATGTGTATATTTCTCCGCTTATCTGGTGGAGACCTGGGAAATTGACGTTTCGGACGTTGCTTAGGCGACGCGAAACAATACATTTCAATGCATTAGTACGAAATAGCTATTTGTGTATTAAGAGCGCAAAATGGGACATTGTCGATTGAGAGGTTGTTGCCGCACGACGCAGGAGTGTGGCATTCTTTCGAAATTGACAATGTCTATTTGCGCTCGGAACACACACAAGATTTTTTCTACAGTTGCCACAATGAGGTTCTCCTCCATAACAAAAAATTATAAAATGCGTACACTTTGTATTTACAGTACTGCTCAATAAATAACGATTATATTTAGTTTTAATTTATCGTTATTTTTCATTCTTCTTGAGCTATTTCTTTTATCTAATCTAAGTATTTTATACTTTCGTTTTTGTAAATGAATGCCCTATTTTATTTTCACAGCAGTGCGACATTTTGTTTGGTTATGTAATGTAACATACCGACAGAGCAGTTATGTCAGATTGACTTATGAAGGTGGTAAATGTGTAACTACAGTGCCATAAGTTTCTGACTAAACGTTTCTATTAAGAATATAGACAAGTGACATTTCTAAACATTGTATAATTAGAAATTTGGATAGCGATCGTTTTTTCTACTTTGTCGCGTATGAGCGGCAAAGTGACATTTTGCGTTGACAAAAGAGAGCTCAAATGGTTAATTTGTATATAGACTGTACAAAAATTATATTTTCAGAACAGGAATAGAAAAAATATTTCAGAGGAGGCCTATTTTGATTTTTGTAGAATTACAATTGTACACCTTCACATTTTCGTGTTTTGTTTAGTTTTTGAAAAACTTGTTTCTCACGCTCGACCGGACTCGACCGATATGGCGCCATAAACTGGAAACTTCAGTAAATGTGCTTGTTACATTCTTGTGGGAAACCCGTCAATTTTATCAGAATAGGATGAAGAATATGTTTTTGTTAATATTCTTGAAAAACTAACACAAATAAATTTCTTGTCATTGGCATAGATTAGGTAGGTATTAACAATTACTTAAAATCTGTAATACAGCTTTTGTAACAATTACCTACAATATTTAAATTTTGACCAATCATCAGCAAAATAATCTGCTCTTGTCATATTGTTTGTTATTATTTATTTTCTCACTTACACTTATGTATTTATATTCCATCATCGGTATTTTCTTTCTTTCCTTTCTCTATATTATGCTATTTTAAATTCCATTTCGCATATAACTCAAAGAGAAAAATAAAATACACGTTAAGAAAACATTTAATCAACACTTAAATAATTCTGACTTGTCATCATCACTACATTTTGTTTTGCAAATGCTATCAAGTATCCCAGCAAGCGCTGACTGCTGACGTCACTCCGTCTTGTGATTTATTCCGTGGCTTGCTCGATTTAGTCTACGATTATATAGTTTCTGGTGTATGAGTGCCAATTTAACCATAATACGAATTATAAGCAGGGCTAATAGCGTCTTAATTTCTATGAAATAACACATTGCATTTTTAAAACAGGAAGTCGATGGCTGTATGTAGTAATTAATATTTCCTGTGGAATTTTAAACAAGTTTTTTCTTAATAATTTCAGAGTTTATTATTAAATTATACTTGTAGTGCAGCCATGGCAACCAGGATTTTAATTTTAATTGTCTGTTCGTACGTTGTAAATTTTAAAAGTCTAATTTTATTGCCTATTTTTTACAACAAAATTTTAAAAATAGATAAATTGTGAAATATTTTAATTAATATCTGCCATGATTTTAGTTTAATAAAAGCCCGGAAGTCAAATTTGAATTTTTAATTTTTGTCTACCATATTCATATTACCTTATAGTTTTAGTATTTCCAAGCGTATAATTATGGTTATATTTCATCCGAATAAGTTTCAGCCAATTTTTACGCAGCAACATTTTCAAGTTAAATACGATTCTAACGTTTATTTTGATAAGATATTAATAGAATCGAACTTCGGTAACTCGAAGTATGACTTGCCTCAAAAAAGATCAAATTATCAAGACTTCGAGTTATAAAATGTCGCAAACAATATGTATGCGATGTATTTATTTAGATAAAAATAAACTACATACATATTTATTTCAAATAAAGAATTGAACAACATTATAATACAGGGTGTAACAGCTAAACGAGCTACCTCAAATAAATTCTATATTATTAAAGATACAATAAAATACTATAAGACAATTATAGAATACCAAGGGGGACATCCGATTAGAGAAGAAAATAGTTTTTTAAACCAGTGGTTTTCAAGTTACAACACAAAATTATACTTTTTTAAATGGGATGACATATATTTTTTAGGAATTCAATTATGCACCCATTTTACATCCTTGCATAACAAAAATGTTTTTGAATTTTAAATAAATTTTATTTTTATAGCTATTTTTCAGTAGGTTATGTATGTAAAACAGATAAGCTTAAATTAAAACGAAACAAATATTTGTTAAATATGTACTTATTATAAATAGTGTCCTATCTGCAACAATAGGAATTATGAACTAAATAATTCAAGTTGGCAGATAACTGTTTTTGTTTTTCATACACAGCTTACTGAAAAATAACTATAAAAATATAATTTATTTGAATTTCAATTACATTTTTCTCAATATTTTTATTATGCATGGATATAAAACAATTACATGGTTGAATTCAGAAAAAAATACTCTGTCGAATGAGCCTAATATATGCTGTTCCATTTAAAAAAATATAACTTTGTTTTGTAACTTAGAACCACTGGACCAAAAAAATATTTTCGTCTCTAATCGGATGTTCCCCTTGGTCTTGTATAAATAAATAAATATATCATCACGGCTTATTACCCATTGCTGGGTGTGCCAATCTGCTTTGTACACAGATATCGGTAATAATGAAATATTTGTACCGTGCGGGCGCTGGCGTGGAGAGTGCACCACAGGGGTCAACTTTTGTGCCATTTAAAATTCGAAATATTTGGCGTCGGTCGGAATCGAACCCGGTTCCCTAGATTTGCAATCTGACACTCAGGCACGCGGCCACGAGACCCCATAAGATTGTCTTATAGTATTTTATTGTATCTTTAATATTATAGAAATTGTTTAGGGTAGCTCGTTTAGCTGTTACAACCTGTAAGTTCATTTATACTTATACGCAATGCGTATACGCAGAACAGGCTGTCCCAAATTAACTGAGTTACCATTGTGTTCTCGGAAACTACTCGTATAAGAGTTATGAGGTCGGTTAAATAGGTAATATTGTGTAATTTTAAGTCCTGATTCAGATTCCTTTTGGGAGAGGTTTCAAATTCTGATTTGATGAGACAAACTAAAAAGTGAAGTCAGAATAAAATTCAAGATGGCGGTTTCCAAGATATCAATAGCAACTTTCTTATTTTAAATAGAAGCCTTATTTGATTTATACTACTAATAAATATTTACTTTTTTCTCTTTCCAATGAAGTACGGGTTATTGTTTTAAATTTTTTCCCCCTAAAATCTTAAGGCTGGTTCATGTAAGCTGTAAACTTAAGACTTTACCTTAGCATTATGACTTTGCATTAAACTTTACATTACGTTGGCTGGTACATGTACTTCTTAGGGCAAACCAATAAGAGTAGGCCGGTAATGTCATTTTTTCTAACAGCGACACGTCATTCATGTTGACATACAAGGAAATATAATATATAGATATGGATAGTGATACAGACGTTGTCGTATTTTCAACAATTTTTATAAGTATAATTGCCTTGGCAAGTAAATTTACGAAAAGAAAGAAAAGGCGTTGGGGTGTCCGACCTATATTTTTATTGTGACACTAATTCAATTAGTTGAATATCTTTTACAAAACCGTTCATTTTTACTTCAATGTGACAGAATTTTTTAAAACGTCAAACGTCAAAGTCTTTGTTTACAGCTTACATGAACCAGCCTTTAGATTTTCAACAACGGAAAACAAAATGTAGCTGATCCACGACATGCGTAGCCCCATTGTAAGCAAGGTTTCTTTTCCGAAAATTCGACAAATATGCGCGCCCAGTTTTCTGTTCGTGTTATTCAGAAATGCAAGTAAAAGAAGTTCGAGTAATTAAAAATTCGAGATATCGAAGTTCGGCTGTATTACAATCTTGGAAACATTCAAACATATTATTTGAATCTACAGCTGAAATTCCCGTACGTAATACATACTTCCTTGCATTTTTGAATCTTCAGTAATATCTGAAATTCTTCTGTTAATTTAATGGCATCATTTTTACGCAATTTGCAAACGTCAGAAGGTATTCATAATATTAATTATTATTTTCAATGTCATCATGAATTTGCAGATCATGTCGTTCTGCTAAAACGAAATAAACGATTTAGAAATTTCTAAATATACCTACCGCATTGTAACTTTTCTTTATTATTGTATTTAAATTAATGAAAACTTATCTTTGTTTATGTAAAAGTACTTGTGCATTGAATAAATATTTACTAATATTAAATATGGGTACCATTACTCAACGTCAATATTTATCCGTTGTAATTTCGTTACTTTACTTTGCCATTATTCAACTTCACTGAAAACATTTTTCTGCAAATACAGACGTTTTCTTTTTGTACTTTTTCCTGGTTTTATTTGATTGATTATTGAACAACCGTTTCATCCATTTCAATTTCTCGATGTATATTATTTTATTCACGAATGTATGGAAGTTCCATGTAAACTGAATAATAATGAAGTTTTATTACAAATCGTGATATTTAATTCTTCTAATGATACGATGTGTTATCACAATGGAGGTATATTGTGGCAACACAAATGTGAAACCGATTTAAAGTTTTAATAGTATTATCAGCTGTACCTCGTTTTTAAACTAAAGGAAAAGTAAGTTAAAAAAAAATATTTGTCAAACATTCCTACTCGCGTTGCGTAATCGTTTCTATGATTTGAGAAATGAAATAATAGTTATTTATGTTACAAGGATCGTAACGTTAATTGTTATGGTACTAGTCGTGAAGATTATCGAGCGAGGCGAAGCCGAGTTTGATAACACAACGTGTGTCATATGATTAGTTACGATCCGTATTACATATAAAATTTTATTTGCTGCCGTAAATCAATGAAAAATTAAAATGAAGTATTTGGTATTGAACATAAAAAAAATTAATCTGGAAAATCAAGAGAGAGACATTAGAGAACTCAAATTGAGGATTGTAACGTTGTCATATCGGCAGCATATAAAATGTTTTCTGGACTATACCTGAATTAAAAATTGAGAACTGGTTGATTGATGTTGCATTTTTAGTGAGCATGCTTCTCTAAGGTTAAAGTCAACTAATAAAAAATTACTTCTTTTGAAATTAAACTGAAATTGCGACAATCTCAGATAAAACAATAACTATTCATTTTGAAATACAGTCTGAACCCAGCGACGTAAACAGTGAATTATGTATATCCGCTATTAATTGCACTTGTTCTCCGGACTTCAAGAATAGTTTTTAAAAGTTTCAAAATACACTAAATGTATTTTATCTCTTTTGGGGAATACGTATATATATGAACAACTTTTTTTCAGCATGAATCAAACAAAAAGTAAAATTGTAACAAAAATTTCAGACTATTCTCATGTAAATATTCTTTGCAACCCTACTAAGTTTTTCAAACTAAATATACTCGTAGATGTAATGGTATTGAAATCAAGGTACTGTTCACAATAAAAATATTATGTTCGTATTTTTTTGTTTAAAATGTAAACGTTTTATTATAATCATTGGTAATATGAATATGGTTTACATTACATTGTAGTCGGACTAGCAGTTTTTGATGAAATTATTTATTTTAGGCGAACGTTTCGGCTAAAATATTAGCCTTCGCCAGGGCAAGAAACTGTCTAATTACAGGTTTGTGGCAACCACCCATAAGGAACAATATTGTGAATAAAATTCTCACAGACTTGGTCGTCATACAGGATAAAATTATAAATAAATACATGTAAAACAGTTTGAATGGTCAATTGTTAAAAAACTGATGATAAAAAAATTGTAGTCAAAGAATATAAAATTATTTTCCTTTTGGAACCCTTCATCCATTCTTCAATCGACCACCGCTAAAGTTCATTAAATAAAAACTTTAGACACCCATAGATGAATTATACTGTGATTTTTTTAAAAATTATTCCAACTTGTTTCAAACGGAGTACCTATTGTTAATTTATTACTTTCATAAGTGAATTTTATTTTTATGAATCCGATCTTTATGAATTAAGCAATGAGCTACTAAGCAATGAGTTGCTTGGAGCAAACATACTAGATAATTGAGTAAATTTTTGAACAATATAAAGGTCATGAATTACATGTCCTCCTTTTTGTTGCGCTTACTGTACATCTACTGGTAAACAAAATGCTACTAATCGTATATGTATCTAATACTAATTCTAAAATAATAAATAATACTACAAAAACCTATTCAATTTTATTTTTCTTTTGTACGTAATCTAAACAATGTTTTCAATGATTATACATGTTTCAGTATATAAATAAACATTATTGTAAAATTGTAACCATAAATTATTATGAATACTTATTAAAAGTTTCAAACCATATAATATATACTCGTATTTCTTAGCATTTTAAAAATGAATTTATGTATTATTAATTTAAAACAGTTACTATTTATTATTATCGTTACATGTCACGCTACAGTTATCTAAAGTATAAGTTAAAAGTAATTCATGTTTTGCATGGCTATTTTAAAATTACTTTTCTAGTAATATTATTTTTGTACTTTTTATCACTTTAAATAGAACTCATTTATTCAAAACAAAATATGTAGCTACATTAAGATAATATATAGATATAGAACAATCAAAAAAACCTATACAATATATGAATTTTCCTGCAATATTTGAATTATGCATTATATTTTTTCACAGGAGAATATTTGTTATTGTTTACAATTTTACGGTGTTTTTATCTAGATGAATTCATTTCCTTTAAAATAGTTCATAAACATACAATGAAACCAATTTCCGTGTTCCGAGAAAAGCCACAATTCCCATTCGTTGAATAAAACAACGAAGATAAAATTCAAATTGGGCAAAACATAACCAACAAATGACGTGTGCGAGCTCAGAACAATACTCGACCTTTGTTCCATCAGTTGAAAATCAACTAAAATAAACTGTCCGAGTGATCTCTTTTCTCCCCCAGGGTAAATAAACAGTTGCGCATCGAATTACCAATCAAAGTCTCTTATTTATCTCGTCGTTGTGTAACCAGTAACTGTAGATCTGTTTATTCGGCGAAATTTGCAGACGCATCACATCATCGAAGATTTAATTTTAGGTTCGGGTAGGTTTCTATTTGAAATTAATTAACCTCTCTTATAAGATCAGGTGTCGCTGCTTTTTCAAAGAATTTTTATTTCCAACATTGAAAATTATATAACCTCTCCTAAATTATTTGTTCGTGTCTGCCATTTAGTTGTTAAATTGACTATATAGACACTATAAAAACACATGCCAGGCAACTAGGACGCGGCGTTCTTTTTTAAAAAATTGGTATTTTTGAAAATTAACCCCCGGCCAGCGCGTGCGAATCGACGCCTTTGAATAGAAGCATTTTAGAAGGAGGAGCCTAGGTAGGCAATCAATAACACAGAGCAGTGCGCGATAGGCGGGCGATTAGGTAAACAAGGGGAGATAATCGTAATTACCTGCGTATTGTTATATAGTTCGAGACGTCACGAGAATATTCCAGAAGGTGTGTGCGAAGATTCAGACATTCACATAGAGTGTTAGTCCGTCAGAAGGACATTGACAGCAAGACGTAAGGTGTTAGTGAGTTTGAGAAGCACAGCAGTATCGTGGGAAGCGTATGTAGTTTGGTATCGAGTGGAATACTCGGGAAGTTACTGGTATACTGGGATAGCTGTGAAAGTGAATACTCGGTAGTGTTGATGAGTATTGGGAAGCTAGAGTATACGAGGACAGTGACGGCGACTGGAAGTGGATACTCGGCAGTGGTGTTGAAGAGCTGTGGCATACGGACAGTCGGTGATATTGAGGCTGTGAAAGTTATAAGTTAGTTACATAAATAGAAAGACAGTAAGGTGAAAGATGTGAATTCTGTCCGGGCAGTTGAATACACAGATGCTGTTGTCAGTTGAATATATAGACGCTGTGGAGGTCGGTAGGTCGGACAGTTGAATGTTTAAATAAATAAATAAATAGTGTTAGTGTTTACTTAGTTATATTCTTAGTCTTAAAATATTATGTAATAAATGTTTAATATTAATAATTGTCGTTGTTATTATACTTTTAAGGTGCATTCACAAATGAAAATTAGGTTTATGATTTTTGTTTAGGTTTAAGTAAGTCATTCATAAATGTAAGTTTAAATAACCTGAAAATTAGTAAAAACAAGAATAAAATATCGGTAGAGCAGTACTCAACAAGACATTGTGCGCCATGAAACTGTCATTTGCTTGGCTTTATTGGTTATATTTCAGCAATTATGTTATGACAGTATTCATGTTCTTCCCGCATTTGTTTAAAAAATCGAATCCACCAAGTGGATATTAAATAAAGATGGGTGTATATATCTATATCATTTCAGACTCGTTCTCATTGGTGAAGTTTGTGACGTCAAACTAATTCATAAACCTAAAGTTTGGACCTTGCAATGTTTAGCTTTATGTTTTTGATTTAGAGACTCTAAATTCTGAAGTGTGAATGGAGTCATTACATAATATGCGGCCAAAGACTTTAAATCTAAAGTATAAACCATAAATCTAAACCTAATTTTCATTTGTAAATCTTTAATATTTATTTATCGGCTTAATAAAAAATTATTTTAATCAATAATGTCTAATATTTACACTTCACCCAAATAAATAAAAACGTTACATGAGTGTATTATCGCTCAGATAATCTAACAACAATTAAGTATTTAAGCAATGGTAGAACGCATGTATTCTGCAATGAGTTTAGTTGTTATATATACGAGTAGAAGTATAATCATCTGCTTGTAAAGAATATTATATCTAGATTTAAACACGATTTCATGGAGATCATTTTAACAGATTCTAAGATTCCCACCATTTAGTGTATGTGTGTTCTTGTTTTATACTTTCATATGTGAATGCCGAATTGAGATAACGTCTAATAATTAATTCCAAATCCTAAGTATAAAATATATTATCTATGGCGATCATTCAAACAACAGAAATGCCACACCCAAAAAAGTAGGTATAAAACATCATGACATACAATAATTTAGAAAAAGTTGCCATACAGTTATTAATTATTCCATAAATGGTTTCATTTATAAAAACTAAACAGAAAAAAATACTTTCTATTGAATATATGATATGAGATGTAAGTTATACTTCACTATTATATTACCACCCACGTCATTTAATATCTTTAAAAGCACGAAGAAACAGGTGAAACTCATCAACTTACAATTTCTATCTTACCTACATCTCAGCAGGCCTGGCTAACCACTAGTACCGTAACTTAATTTGCATTAAATCACACACACTCACATATTCATCAGATACGTACTCGCCCAACGCGTTATGCAATGTACATGTATGTACATGTGCGTAGGATCGCCCAACCAAGCATGTGCGCGTTAATCTTGACAAATGTGAGAAATTATCGTTATTATATTGGTTAGTAACTCATTGATGCTAGAAGGAATGTAAAGGTTTGTGAATGAACAAGATAAAATATTAAAATGGCATTAAATACAGAGGAATATGACGTTAAATAGTCGTAAAATCGTCGGTTCTATTAATTTATGGATGATTCTACTTATAATTTACTGTTGTAGTTATCGGTATATTTATTATCTAATGTTCACAGGCTATTTCTGGTGTCGCGAACATAATTCAGAATTATAAGTAACTTTTGATTAGTAAATTACTAAGGAATTTATTTACTATAATCAGTTATCAGGTACTGATGCCACGCCAAACTTTAGTGACGTTAAATACTAGTTTTTTGATAAACGAGTTTTAACTGTTATTCTGTGACTTATGACACACCAAGGAAAAATTATTTGGTGTAATTAAAAAACGTATTAATATTTTATTGGTAATATTATACGAGTATAAATAAATAAAAAATATATCATGACGGTTTATTATCTATTTCGGGTTTGTCAGTCTACTTCTTTTCCCAGGTTTCGGTAGTGACAATATACCTGTACCATTACTGGGTTTACCATTCGTCCTCTAATGGACTCTCGAAGCTGCTATGCAGTCACGTGTGCTGTTAAAAATTGAAAATAATTTCCAAGTTTCAAGATTGATGTCGATCGGAAACCAGAAACAAAAAATCTGATGTGGCCAGCACATGACCTCTCGCCAATTTCATGTTTATAATAGCAATGAGCTTTAAGTAAAGTATCACTCCCGGTTGATGTTGTTTCAAAGTATATACGAGTTTTAAATATCAAATTTGAGAAGTTTTGGATCATATTTTAATATATTTTTTCTAGAAAATCTAAGCTTTAAGTAAAGTACTATTTCCAGTTTATCAATTTTAGAAAAAATGTAATATGTCGTTCTCATTAATATAAAAGTCTTAAATACTAAAATTGACAAGTTTTGGAATATATCAATATATTTTTCACTATCGCTTTATCGATTTAAGTCAAAATCTAATAAGTTATTCCCCTGGATATAAAGTCTTAAATACGAAAATTGAAAAGTTTTGGATTATATCAATATATTTTCACAAAAATCTGTTCAGCAGTAAAGTATCACTTCCGGTTTATCAATTTTATCTAAAATCTTATGTGTTGTTCCTCTTCGTATAAAAGTCTTAAATACCAAATTTGAAAAGTTTTGGACTTCATTATAATATATTTTTCCCGAAAATCTGTTCAGAACTTCAAGTAAAATATAACTTCCGGTTTATCAATTCTAGCCAAAATCTAATATGCTGTTCTTAAATACTAAATTTAAAAAGTGAATGTGGCCGAGGCGAAAGAAGTGTGCTTGGACAGGAATGTGTGGCGAAGGATGATTGTTTCGTAACTATTATTGTGGTTCGGTTGCGGTATTTCGCTACCGAAAATCGGTCACTTTAATATGTTAAGAGTGAGGAATATATGTTGTACCTATGATGTCAGGTTAGTAAGAATGTTGTTGAAAGAGAGACTGATTTAGTCTTAAATACCAAAATTGAAAAGTTTTGATTATATTTTAATATAGTTTTTCATTGAAAACTGTTTTGGGTTCAAGTAAAGTACTACTTCCGGTTGTCCAATTTTAGCTAAAATCTCATCAACTCTTTATATGAATGTAGAAAGCTTAAATACGGAAAATGGAAATTTTCGGAGGTTTGTTATAAGAGTTATCGTGAAGGAAAAAATCGTCATACAGACATCGTAAAAATAGTAAAAACGTGTTGTGGGGACCCTAATTCGTGCTTATTCACTGAAAACTCACTATGGAATTTTTGGACCAAAAACATTACCTCTCTTACCTTCGGAATGGCGAGAGGTAAAAAAATAATTCTGAAAAAAAATACCTGTTAGTAAATTTTAAAATACAATTATACATGGTCTTCAAACAATGAGTGTGTGAAATGGCGTTGAAGAATGACGTCACTATTTGCCATTACTATGCCGAAACGTCGCTAGATAGCGATGCAGTACATATTCATGGTCGAATTATTTAAAGAATGATTCAAACAGTTTGATATAAAACAATATTTTGTACGTGTAGTGCTCATTTTAAAACTTCCAAACCCAAAATCTAGAAATCTTTAGAATTGTACTCTTGATAAGTATAAGTGTTTCTTCGTTTGCAACTCGCTTGCCATACTGGTGTTACGAGTACAATTGTTTATATGTGAAATTTCTCGACTGTAGTTTTAGATAAGGTGTTAACAATTACTCGAAATCTCAGTCAAACAGAATTTATTCTTACACCATAGACGTTTCGTTGCATACATAGTACATACTTGCACCCTTTTCAGGGTAGTAAGATATTTTGTAAGATCTTACTACCCCAGTGTTGTAAGAATAAATGCTGTTTGACCGAGATTTTGAGTAATTGTCAACACAACCAACCGGTTTTAGATTGTTTAAAATATTTTTCATATAGAAATAACAAGAATCATAATAATTTGTTGTTATTTTGGTAAATAATTCAATAAAAAGATTGGCGCGAAAGATAGTCACGATAAATAACTTCCGCCACTCCTATGACATCGGAGTACATATAGCACGTTAATCATAGCCAATAGAAAAACAGTTTGCCCATCTCCTACGTTATAAGTAAACACAATTAAATTACACAAATTTGAATAATGAATTCTAAAATATCTAATGGATTTTGTGATATTTTCAAATTTCAGGCTCTTTAAAGAACAATATTTTTTAAAATTTAGTACTTATCAATCATATAAGAATTCTTGCAACAGCCTTATTGTGTATGCCTACATTATTATGACGCTCCACTTCATGAGTCATTATTACAAAATTATTGACCATTTTAATTACAACATTTTTAACTATGCTTTACAAAACAAAATGTTAATAGAACAGTATAATAGCTCATTATTTGAAGGACTCATGGCCGGTTACACCAAAGGAACTTAAATATTAAGCTGGGCTTAAATTACAATACTGCATCAAAATGAAATGTTATATGAATAGACTTTTTCAATTTAACGGCTATCTCTTTCTAACTCTGCAAATAGTAAGAAAATGGCGCGAACAACTGCCAGTTTTGTAACTCATTTCGATAAGTTTTCTTAAAGTTGTCTGAGATTTTTCTCACATTTTACATTTATTTTTTTAGAAACAAAGGCCATAAATCTCATTTGTTCGTACTATGCGCACATCCCCATTGTGCATATCTTCTATTTCTTAAAATTGAAAAGGTCTATTATATTATATTGCTATCAAAATATTGATTTGCATTTTTTTATTTAAACCTAGCTTAAAATTTAAGCCTTGTTGGTGCAACTGAGCACTAGTGTCCTATACTTGCCGTCAAGTATGAACTGGAAATTTCTACACTGTTGCCAATTCATACAGGCAATGTTGAAAATGATAAGTTATGAAGAAGCGGCAACACCGCCTGGCAAGGGACAGAGTGCGGAAAGGGAAAAAAGTTGAGCATCAGTTCATACTCATTTGACGGCGATTATAATAGTAATAAATTATACTTTATTTTGTAATATGTTTTCTGAAAAGTATAAGTACGTATTAAATTTATGTTTTATAATGTTTCCTGTACATTATTTGTACTTAAAATTTCTCTAAGAAAGGTATTTATTTAATATTGCTGATAATATATTTTATTTTTATGGAATAATAAGTAGGGATATCAGCATGATAAATAGTGTTTTCGAAGCTGTGGTGTATAACAATATGACGAAATATTGTCCGATGTGTCAACATGTTTTGCTCTCGCTTACCGAATTGAAATTCAAATTTTGCTTGACATATTTTGCTACATTCTAAATGTGGTTATTTGATTTTAGCTTGCCACATACATTTAAATACATTTTAGTTTTTCATTCGCTCATAAAGAAAGATTATTTTCGTTAAAATCTACATATATAAAATTTGAACAATAATTCCGGCCGTTTCAGATACAAGAATTACAATGTAGTTTTTTTTAACATGTAGGTAGGTACTTTTGCATATGATCTATTTATTTACGCATTTAGCATTCTGCGCCTGATGTGACCTATATTTTATTAAAATGAGATATTGTGTTGAAATCTATTTGTGAATTTTGATCCGCTGTTTTGTCAAATCTTCTTCGAAGGACAAACGATGAATGATTCAATAATGAATCCCGATTCATATTGTATATATTTCTATAGCATTTGTTATTACAGATTTTGAATGACGTGGAAATATAAACGTTGTTGAATTCACAAAATATTGTGGTTGAATTCTAAGAATCCTGTATAAGCATTTCTCTGTTCTTATACAAAGAAAATTTATCAAACAGCATTATCATTTATTTAAATTTCAATCAATGCCAAAAGGATACTAAATATAAAGCTGTTATTCTTCCCTTTATGAAACATGAAATATTTGTTGTTGTTATTACATTATTCATTCTAATTTGGAAAAAGGAGAGGAGTAAATATAATTTATTCAATTTTGACGTTTTAAAATGTCATTATTAACTCCATTGCAACAAATATACTCGTAACTATTTATTTGCTAGTGAATTAGAAAAAATTAAATCACTCTCACAGAATTTTACTCACTCTGCAACAAGTAATGCATTTAAAATAACATCAAGCACGAAAATAACACTCACCACAGTCTTTATTACACAGATCGGCCATTTTCATTCTTTTTACGACACAAATGACAGAAAATAAAGCTTGTCTATAATTTATAAATAAATTATCAACGACGATTATCATACACATTGATTAGTTTTTTATATTGTCATAATTAAATAATATAATGGTTTTTATTAGTACTTTGTCAAAATTGTTAAGAAGAGTTAAGAATGTTTATTCACTCAAAGAATTAAAACCACTCGCCCTACGGGCTCGTAGCTTAAACTTTCTTTTCATTATCTTAACTCACTTGGTGTATAAATATCTATTAAAAATTTAAACTTAATTTTTGAATACATTTTTTTGTACTAACACTAATAAAGGTATTGTCTTTGGTCAAAAAATTCGATGTTGAGTTTTTTAAAACTAAGCACGTTGTAGGGTCCCTAGAATACGATTTTACTATTTTTACGATGATGTGTGTGCGTGTGTGTGTGCGCGCGCGTGTGTATGCGTGTGTGGTGCGCGCGCGTGTATGCGTGTGTGTGCGTGCGCGCGTGTGTGTGCCCATGTGTGACACAATTTTCTAATGCGATAACTCTAATATTACAATTCCAAAAATTATAATTCTTTCGTATTCCTCTTTGTTACATCCATGTGAAGAGCTGATTAGATTTTGGTTATAATTGGTCAACCGGAAGTACCGTCATTTGAAGATATTAACAGTTTTTCTTGAAAAAGCGATGTTAAATATCATTTTTTCAAATTTAATGTTATTATAAATATTAAAGAATATTTTATTCTCTATACGATTTGAATGCATTTTATACTTCATATTAAATGGATATAGAGTTAAAATATTATAAAGAAATTAAATATTATATATTAGCAAGCTATGCTATAACTCTGGAAACAGCTGCTATATTAAGAAAATTCTGATTGAAAGGTGTCAGTGTCAAGTGCAGTTGACAGTATGTTTATGATTGTTATAATTTTACTGGAAATATAGGATCTTTTGCTAGAAATTTTCTCTATGGAATTTGTATAAAATAAATACAACTGCCGTAATGTAATGTACAAGAAATAAAAGGCGAATTCTTGCGACGGAAACAAATGTGTGTTTGTGGGAAACATGGAATAACCGAATTCTGGCGACGAACTCATGACGTCATGAGTTATTAATATATATATATATATATATATATATATATATATATATATATATATATATATATATATATATATATATATAACTCTTCATCATCAGAAAATAATACATCAAAAGATGATACCAGAACAGAAGTTATCGAATCCATAACATTACAAAATTTTCACTTGTTGTTACCTTACTACTGTCGCTCACTCATTTGATGGAATCAAAACATGGAATTATTCATTCTGGCGTAACGATGGAATCATGACGTATGCACGGATTCTTGACGTCATTGTTTGGAAACAAATTCATGGATTCATGGATTTGTGATCGTCGCCAGAATCCGCCTAAGATCTTTTGCAAGGAACTTTCTGTATGACATTTATACTAAATACATAGAATTGACGGAAGTTAATGTGCTGGCCACATCAGATTTTTAAAATTTAAAACAATAAAAACTTTCTTGCGACTTTTAAAATTTGAGTTAGTTAAAACTTTGTTACTGCCATACTAGTAAGGGTTTCTGTAACTGTCTGTCACTAAATTTAACTCGGAATCATGTTTAAATATTAGAAAATTATTTAATTGATCTTAAGTAATAGAAAAATGAATAGTGATGAGCAATTACATACCTATGAGTTAGTAATTTTATAGGACGTTTTTGTAAAAACGCTCAAACTTCACTTCACAATACTTTTTGTTAGAAACAGTTTTCGCAAACTGTTTGGCATTCTTATAAACCTAATCTGGCAATTCATCTTCATATCATCATGACTTGTTTTACCTATTGCTGTGTGTGCCAATATTATTTCTCGGGCACTCAAATTTGTCGTGGATGGAGCCCCATAGAGGTAATTTTGTGCTATTTGAAAATTGGAAATAATTTTCCCCAATTGAAATCGAATACGAGCCGTCAGAACCACAGCCTGCCACTTAAACGCATTTAGCCATACAATTTCATCTCTCTAATTTTATCGACAAATATTTTGCTATGTCGCATCTTGCTTACATTATTTGCGTAGGAGTTTTGCAGATGTATTTATCTACAGTTTTATATCTTCCTTGAAATAATTGGTTCAAGCGTGACGGAAATCGTTTTCCGTCCCCATTTCTATTTATTCCAATACCTATTAGAATTTACGAGCTAATAGAAATGTTAGATCAATGCGGGCACCCACATCTGCGATAAAATCATGGACATCCTATATTCGAGAAATTTAGTTCAAGTTTGTTACAAGTTTTGTAGGTACATTTGGCAACACTTCACGCACTCTGACAACGTTGTAGCTTATTTTTACTCGCGTAATTCACCGCACATTTCAACTGGACTTTTCACACGGACGCAAACAACAAAAAACAAACAACAGCGGTCGCTTAGACAACGCGACGTTCAACGTTGCATTGTTTCAGAAAAGGAAGAAAATTTATTACATGTACAGTACACCTCGGGCGGTTTAAATCCACTGCTATCAACGGAGAGTGTAAATGTCACACGAGTAATGCAGTAAACTATTCTGTAAATTTAATAATAATAACGAATAATAACACAGCGTGACGCTTTTCACTGAGAGATTATTATGATAGTTGGAAGGAGTTATTATTATTGATATTTAAGTCCATGGTTATACAGAAGCACTGAAGGCGGTTTAACAATGGCATTGTAATCTAAATGTAAACGTGAACGAGATAAGCAATAACTACTTGCGTTTTTATGTGGATTATAGTAAATTACAACGATAGATGGAAGATATTTTTTTCTATAACTTATTGCTGTTTATCATACGTACAATCATACAATAAAATAAACTGCAATTAACAACAAATCTTGTTTTTCTGCCGCCTACCAGAATATATTATGATGATGTCTGACGATTTGGTTGGGTACTATTCCAAAAAAATAATTTATTACGTTTAAAGTAGATGGAACATACCTACCTTAAGAAGAGCTAATCAATTTTTGGTTATAGCAGGGTAATTGCGTATTTTTGTAAACAGACATTTTTCCAGAAATAGCGCATTTAGATATATTGAATTAGTGATATCTCTAATTCAATTTCAGATATCTTAAATTTAAATAAGACTATGTCCCATAAGAACTATGTTAGATCACTAGCGAATTAAGGATATCACTAAATAAATTCGGGATGTCACTAGATGAATTACGGATATCACTAAAAGAATTAAGAGTATCACTAAATGAATTTCGGATATCACTAAGCAAATTAAGAATATCACTAAATAAAATATGGACAAATATTTTTATTTTAAAAGTTACATATTCAAAATTTGTTTAGCGATATTGTTTATGTATTTAGTGATATACGAAATTCGTCTAGTGATATCTATAATTCATTTTCAGATATCTATACAATTGAATTTGAAATATCTGAAAATAAATAATGACAGATATCTCAAATTTAATAACAGATATCTTAAATTTGATGAAGAATATCACTAAACGAATTATGGATATCAACAAGTGAGTTAGAGATATCACTGGCGAATTTTGGATGTTACTTTAAAAATAAAAATACATATCCTTAATTCATTTAGTGATAATCTTAAATCATTTAGAGATATCCATAATTCATTTAGTGATATTGTTAAATTATTTAGTGATATCTCTAATTTGTTTAGTTATATTCTTAATTTGCTAGTGTTCTAACATAATTCTTATGAGCTTATTTAAATTTAAGGTATCGGGAAATGAATTACAGATATCTAAATTGTATTAAAGATATTTTGAATTTAATTCGTGATATCTTAGATTTTATTATAAAAAAAGTAAAACGGCTTTTCATATACATACTTGTAAACTATTTTACCGACAAACTGTTATTAACGTCATAGGATTTAATTTATTGTTGATACTTTTTTACGAAATTTTGGTTTCATGTCCAGAGGTAAAACGCTATTTTTACAAGAATAGAGAATTTCAAAACTTTATTGTCATATTTAGTATCCTATGAATCAATGCACAAGACATTTGTTGACAGTTATCGTTACACAATGACGGCAGAACTTTGTTGACAATTTGTTGAAAATTACTTTTAATAATTCTAATTTAGAGAATTGTATGAAAAAACATAAAATGTCATTACTTGTCAAAATAATAAAATATTCTCTTAGGGGAAAATGCCTATATTTCATCTCTAGACGCAAAATGGTGTACTTCTCTTTCAATTTTGATACATTAGAGATTGACTTTCACTAGCTGTGTAAGCCTTTTTGGCCTTGGAGATTTTATAAGCCTCGTCATTCGTCTCGGCCCGATAAACTACCTTCATACCAAAAAACTAGTTTACGCAACTAAAAATGTAAATAGCTCTTACTTGACTCTCTATATTATTGCGAATATCCACCATTTTCTTTTAATGAAGAACATGGCTGATTGCGTTGTGACAGGTTGTGATTCAAAACAAAATTTAGTAAATACATACAACCTAGTGTAGTAGGTACGGCCTTAGTCTCTTATAGCGTTTTCCATTTATATATTTAGTTTCGCACGGAGTGCAGGCAATGACGTCATGCCCGGCGGTAGTTGTTGTTACTACACTTGCGTAGTGCACTTTAAATGAAACATACTGCAAAAGTCCAGTGCAAGTTTGTTAACTGTCACTTTCAATACAGAGGTTATGTGGCTATGGATATCACTATACAAGATTCGTTTCCAATAATTCTTCTATTATTAACAAATTTACTTCCATTGTACTTACACAGACACTTTTTAGAACTCAACATATATGAATTTGACAGACTGCACAGGCAAGAACTGACGATTGTAGTAAGTGCAAGAAAGGGCGCACTGAAGATTGAGTTTGCTCCAAAAGTATAAATGGAACACATAAAATTCAGTTAGTGAGCATCGATAATATAATTGGAAAACAATTTATGCACTCGGTGCAAAAAAGTGCGCACTAAATATATAAATGAAAAACGCTATTAGTTAAAATTCCTTAGCTGACAAAACCAAAAAGTTCTCACATTCTGAATCTGGTTGTTCTGAGCTCCCATTATAAAGTGAAGTCTTTTACAAAAAATTGTTGCCTGCTGTTCTACAGTATTAAAGGATAAAAAAATATTAACGACACAAATAAAATTCCTGCTCCATGTCTCCTTTTGGGAGCAAAAGGAACTAATTAGCAGATACAGTGGCTGAACTTGTTGAAGCACAGTACATTACATTTTTATAATTTAAAATCCAGGAAACTCCGCTTCAAATTTAGTTGTCAGATAATGTATAAAATACTAATATATCAAGCTCTCTGCATTACATTAAACATTTAAAGTTAATCAAATGTACGCCCTAAACATGTAGTTGTGGTAAAACCGTAAGCTTGAGATTTCCTCTGATGCCATCTTGGTTGCCAATGATATAGTAACCATTCCTCATTTGAAGCAAAATTTAAAGCAGTGTAAACTGAATTGTTTTATTACCAGCAGATATTATTAGTCCAGTACCGAATATGCCAACACTCATTAACCTTATCAAAATATAAAATCTAGCCTTAAATAAAGTTTGGAATATAAAAAATACATTGTTCAAGACGATTCGAAACACATTTGTAGATACAAAACAACGCCATTGTCACTAACAGTTATATAACCTTTACTTAGAAGCCGGGAAAACAAATAACAATATGTTCTCGTTTGTCGGGTTCGCTTGTAAGCGTCATGTACTACTACTACATCAAAAAGTACCAAAATAATCATCCACAACGGGATAGTTTAGATATTTAATTTTTACTTCCCGCTACCCTTGGTAAGGGAGGTATAGGGATCGTGCTAAAAATCGCATATCGAGATTTTTCTAAATGACCACGTTTTAAGGTCCCTAGAATCCAATTTTAACATTTTCACGATGATGTCTGTGTGTATGTATGTGTGTGTGGATCCTTTACTCTAACTCAAATACTATCATTCAGAAAAATTTTAAACCTTGTATTTCGAACTTTTTCTGTACTGGAAAGAGCCCATTAGATTTTGGTGTAAATCGGATGACCGGAAATGACACTTTACTGAAAGCTCAAAATAGTTTTTCTTCGAAAAATACCTTTAAATGTTATTTTTTCGAGATTAATGTTATTATAAAAATTAAAGATTATTAAATTTTCTACAGATTTGCATTAATAATTTTTCTATATATTTTATGGATAAATTAATAAAATTATCTATAAATTTAATCCCGGAGCCTACGCTTTAAACAAGCAAATCTCCTTGGTTACACAGTTCATATCTTAAATGTATGTAACTGACAGATAAATGTCACTGTCAAAGAAGTAATCATTTCAAATTAATAACAGTAATGTTTAAAAAAGAAAATAGTAAATAGAACCCTAGTTATATGGAATGGATCTTAATACAGTTTCCGCAATAACTAAATATGTAAGTATACAGAGTGTCCCATTTAAGGTACGAATTGCATTTTTTCGCAAATAACAAAAATAACGCAAATAACAAAATACCGTTAAAATGTTCTCCTAATGGAGCAACTTTTGTCTAATTTAACCAACCTCGTAGCTCTTTCGGTTCTCGAGATCCCAATGCATTCGTACCTTAAATGGGACACTCTGTATATATATATATATATATATATATATATATATATATATATATATATATATATATATATATATATATTTAAATTAATAAAAATTACATAGCGGGAGGTTTGGTGTTGGCCACATCAGATATTTTATTTGTTATTCTTATAAACACACAAAAATAGAAGGCACATCAAAACAGTGTCATTCCAGTTTCATAACTTATTTATGTAGTAATGGTATCATCCAATAGCATCATACGAAAGTAACACCAACCACCAACTTAGATTTATGCTAAAATAATAGACACACCATAGTATCAAATGAAATCATAAAGTAATAACAACACCGAGGCTGTTTGGTTCGTTTAGTAGTTCGGGATACAAACCGGAAGTTACGTCACTAAACACTTGGGATTAGGTTTAGTTTTGTGTGCACCTTTATAAGAACTTAATTCTTATACCAAAGTCAATGAAAAATACGATTAGTTTTAGAACGCAGTCTTACTCTGAAACATATTGGAATGGTGTTCAAGATTGTTTCTATTCATACAATTGACTTGTAGGAACTTTTTAAAAATCTTCAGGTTACAATGTCCCCAACAGTATCAAGTATCAGATATTGTATTACATTTAACGAGATATAATAGTATATTATGTTATTAGTAGTAGAAAGCGGTCTTTCTGTGTTGAACCCAGCTATTGCGGCCGAGTCGCTAGCCTAGGCTAGGCAAGCTGGGTAAAACACAAAAAGGGCGTTCTACTTCCGAATGACATATAGGTACTATTTTTTCTTCAAGTGTTTCAAAGAATTTTTTGATATTTTTGTTTGGAATTTTTAATTGTAGAATTTGCAATTTCAGCCAAAACAAAAACGATACAACTATCAAATAATTTTCAATATAATCTGTGTTGCTGTGACAACTGCCGCCGCCAGCGGTGAACTAAGACACTAACATTTTTTACTAGTACAACAATAACAACATTTTTGTACTAGTAAGACAATGAACATCTTCTAGTGTGTATTCAGGAGCATAATATGAATATTCTAATACACTTAAAGAAAATAATAATTGTTCATAGCAATTAAATTAGTGATATACTTTTATATATAAATAAAATACATGCATAGATTATACATGTATATTAAGTTTGTATGTAATTATAATACATAATGAAATATCTTTAAAGTTAATCCCAATATTTTTGTGACATTAACTTCATATCTGTAAATACTTCTTAAATTATTTAAATATCAATTTATCTTCACACTTATGCTCTGTTTTATCACCAAACTCATTTTACATCTAAGAGAAAGTTATTCGTTGGCCATCGCATGTGTTGTGCTGCAATCATTAATTTCCCATTAAGATATTGTAAATACGAAGCAAGAAAAACCTGTTACTCGTTGTGGAATGTGCAAGGAAGAGCTAAAGTTGCTTTGCTCAACGAAACTTGCGCCTGCAACATCCAGCGGACGATCAGCGAACAGCGAACCACTACTAACCTCAAATAGATTGTGACAGTAACAGATGATTACGAGTAATTACGATGTTAAAAAGCAGAAAACGCTTTGTTCATTGTGAAATGTTACAACTTTATAAAACTGAGGTTAATTTCGTCTTGTTTGTGGTAAATGAAGTAGGTATTATGTTGGACTTCATGTAAAATAAAGTTAATATCGGTTTCGTTGCCCTTAGTCCAGAATATATGTGCTAATAATCTTGGTAAGAGGGATGCTCTGTTAATAGTTAGTAGCAGGCCATGGAAGCTCAATTGGCTAGAAACAGTTGCAAAAATTGAATGTCGCATTAGTTGACATTCGTTACCCACAATTGGCAAACGTTCCGATTTCCTTGTGAAACGTAGTTAATTTTGTAAGATAAGTAGTTTTGCATTTTTAATTCATTAAAATGAGCATTCCACGAACTGCCTTTAAAGCTATGAATTTCTATGACTATAAAAGACAGTTAGGTTACCAGCAAAGCCACGAAAATTTCAGCTTGTGGTGATGCTGCCTCTTCATTATCCGCTGTTAGTCATTGGTTCCGCGAATTTCGATGAGAGCGAGAGCTTCTAGAAGACGAATCAAGACCTGGAAAACCTGCAGATGCTGCCTGTTCAGAAAATGTTGATCGTGTGGCAAGTTTGATTCAGTCCAATCGAAATATTACTTATAGGGAGATTCAGGAGGAAGTGAATAATGGATCCTCGGCGATAAATACCATTTTGCATAAAAATCTTGGGGTAAGAAAGCCAGGAAGCCCTTGGATACCGCATTTGCTCTCAGAAAGTCAAAAACAGGATCGAGTAGATTGGTGTAAATTTATGTTTCAAAAATTTGACGGAGAATCTTCTAATCAAGTGGCATACATTTAACAGGTGACGAATCTTGGGTGTACAGTTACGACTCTGAAACTAAACAGCAGTCTAGTATTTTGGTATTCGAAGATGAAGACTTGCCCACAAAAGTAATTGGTGGCAGAAGCGGCAATAAGAAAATGATTGCTGTTTTTCCGCCGAAGTGCTTCTGTTGATGTTATTCAACTTGAAGATCGCGCAGAACTGTTAATTCTAAACAGTACTGCGAAGTGGCTTTACCACAGGTGTTTGCAAAATTACAAACAGATCGCTAAAGTCCATCATGACAACGCGTCCTCCCACACTGTTGCCCGAACATTGGATTTTTTTAAAGATTCGGGAGTTCAGTTGGTAACTCAATCTCCGTATAGCCCAAATCTGGCGCCGTGCGATTTTTTTCTGTTTGCAACTGTTAAAAAAATATTGCGAGGTAAAAGATTTTCCAGCGCAGATGCAGCAGTTACAGAATTTCAAAGAGAACCTGTCAGAAAACGAATTTTCCGAATGTTTTAAAAAGTGGTTTCAAAGAATGCACAAGTGTATTAGTCTGAATGAGGAATATTTTGAAAAACAATAAAAAAAATTGTTTTAAAATACAACGGTCTTTTAATAACTAACAATTTTCAGCGCAACCCTCGTATGTCTTACATATTTGTACCATTACATGATTAAACATTTACCAACTCCATTTTTGATTCTAAACGATTTATCTGAAATAGTCCGTACTGTTATAATAAGTATGTATATGTCGCATACATGGTCTGGCAGAGGAAACCCATGGTTTTCAATTAAGCGTTACACTAAAATTATTTGGTTTTAAAAGAAATTATCAATATGTACCTAACCTAACCTAATGTTATTAAAATATTGTTAACTTCTTGTGTCGTTCGTGCACTGTCACCAATCCTCAGAAATGTACTTTCTGTTCCGCCTTTTTCACTTATTTTATAACTGTATTATAATAGTTATTGCCATATAACTAACTGGAAATTGCAGTATATGAAGTACTGTTTATCCAAATTTGGTTAAATAAAACTTTCCTATTCAATTATGATGTGCTGTTTAACACACATACATACGTACATGCAGATTCACGGTCAGTAACTCATTTTATTTATACAAAATGTCTGTATATGTATTTGTGAGTTTGTGTGCGTATTTAATTTACTGGAACAATGTACTTTTCTACATACATTTGTTTTATTTCTAAAACAGAATCGTTTCGAAACCGAGTCTTACAAACATACAATTCATTTAACACGTTATTTCTATAGTACGCAATATAATAATTAAATGTTTATAATTTTTCCTTCCACATACAAAGTGTAACGAATCACTGCATAATACAATTTAATTATACGAGTATAGAAACCAGTATGATTTGCTTTTGTTGGTTTGTTATTTGTTCGTTTAAATGGACTCTATTATTAACATTGTATTTGCAAACTCGTAAGTTAATTAAGTTATTTCATATTTAAATCGTTAGAAAATGCTGACTAAGGTAACGCACACTGTAACGTTAAATGGTATTCAACATATATTTTTTTAATATGTTAATTGGGAATTGGAATCTTTCAATTAAATAATTTATAATTCGGAATTCTAATTTTATGTTATATGAATTTTTTTTAATCTCCACAACCAAATATCGCGACAGTCAAAATTTTTACGAACTTGAAATTTTAGTAATTTTAATACCCGACACCCGAAAATTTCGACCGTTCAGTATTTCTATAAACTAATACCTATAAGATCAATAACATTCATGAATAGACTTTTCTAAAAGAAACAGATAACCTAAAATGTGTGTATCAAGGGTCTAGGAATTATTTAAAAAAGACACTATCGAAACGAGCTTAATTCAAAAAATAAGATTAATATATTGGATTTTCCCAGGCTTGATTTCTATGAACTTAAAATTAGAAAATACTGTTTAAAATATGCTTCATTTCAAATATATTCCGGTGTTTATTATTAAAAGTTAATTACTATATCACTAATGTAACACGAGGGGGGAGGGGAGTGCCAAAGAGATGACTGCTAATACTTCTTACTGTTTACTCCAGCGATGACACACTTTATTCTAACTGGTGGACGCTTGGATCATTGGCGTCCACGGTTTCGTGAAAAGGAACTCGTGAGAAAGATTTCTTGAGGACTCAAGAGAAGAAAGAACACACATACACTTTACACTGATGAACACAACGGACATGGACACTACTTGTGATTTAATATAACTAGTAACTTTATTAACAATTTAAACTAATACAACTAAGCCATTACTAATACGTTTCATTCCGTAACACAGCGGGCGGGCGTCGCCCCAAAACTAAAGGACACTACATGTCTCGTCAAAACAAAACACGTCTTCACGACTCGACGAATTAATCTCGACTCTTACATCTTTATCCCATAACTATCTAAACTCGATTATCTTTAAAAACAAAACGCTATCTTCAGGACAGGATTATCTTAGGGGTACGGGGTGCATAGGCGTGGGCAGTCAAAGTCACGCACGTATACATAATAATTTCTAGACTAATGATAAACAAATAAGTGTCGTGACTATCATAATACAATATGAATTTGTAAACTGAATTTTGACTTAAATAGATAAACAGAGTTAAAATATGAATATTGAAACTATAATTTAGAAGAGTTTATAAAAAGTTATGTATCTGTTATTGCTCTTACCCTCGCCTTGTCACACTAATATTTAGGTGTATATATATATATATATATATATATATATATATATATATATATATATATATATATATATATATATATATGAAATATTAAACTAGGTAATTTTAATAATAATAATAATAATAATAATATGTAATAGTTTGTCAAAGCAACACCTGAACAATGTCGTGAAGCAACAAAGGTTTGTCATGTAGTTGCCGCGCTTGTCTTCCTGTAGAAAATAATCATTTTGAACAAATGTTATAATAATGTAATGTATTATTTATTAGTTTGATACATTATTAAATTGAGTATTGACTTTTGATAATTCAATCGTCCACAGTTTTTAAGAATGAAAACTAAGCGTTTCCGAATTTGAAGAAAACCTTGTTAAAATTTAGAAATTTCAAACAAACATGTTTTTTATTTGGTTAGTATAATTTGGCATCAACAATAATATTATGATCTTTACTGTCAAATTTATCGTTCTAATTTATTATAAGCCAATTTTTAATTAAATTATAATAGGTAGTAGAAAAAACTTTTAATATTTTAATATATGTATTTTTGTTAATATTATGTAGGTATTTTGTTTTTGATTTTAACAAATATGTAATAACAACATATTTTTGTTTTAGGTAAGAGAATGCTTCTAATCTGCATCCAGTTCAATGTGCTATACATTTGTAAGTAACATAATATTCATTGTTTAATATTAACTTGAATTTTCAAAAAAGAACGTATTATAGCATTCTGAAATTCAAGCAGCGTTCACAACTAAGTATTTTCAATTTTCAATTTGAATTTCTACTTTGCGTCAAAGCTTGAAACATATGCCTGAATATATGCGTTCACAACGTAATTTCACATTTCAATTTCCAATTCTATCCTTGCAGGTCCAAACTTTTCAATTCCAATTTGATATAGCGTATGCGCATAGTCAAACGTAAGCTCATCTGTCATTATTTGGAGGTTATTGTGAAACATTGGAAATGAATAGCAAAAAATCTGATGTGCCCAGCACATTGCATTCCGTCAGTTATATGAGGCATTTACGAAAATTCTACCGGTGAATTGTTACTGGTAAACAGCTGTTTATCAGGTTATAGCTACCGGAATCGATATTTTAAAAACGCAAGTGGTAAACAGCGTTGATCCGTAACCTATGAAAAAATTTGAAACAGATTAGAAATTTGACGTTGTTAACAAACTGAGCAGAGTCCTACTTTGAACACATTTCCATTTTTAACGGGCGCGCTTCGCTTTGCATCACTACCTTTTTTTGAGATTAGATTCTTCATGAACCCGGTAGATGGATCTGGTAGATATTGTACAATTTTCGAACACGGTAACTTTTTACCACTCGTGTTTTCGAACACAGTCGGTAGATGCGGTATCTACCGGTAGAATTTTCGTAAATGCCTATGTATTTTCTATAAAATCCATGCAGAAAGTTCCTTGCAAAAGATTCTAAATTTCTTGTATGTACATTACCTTTCGACAGTTGTATGTATTTTATACAAATCGTATAGAAAATACAATGTTTTTTAATATTTATAATAACATTAAATGTGAAAAAATTATATTTAACATCGTTTTTTCAAGAAAAACCGTTAAAATCTTCAAATGAGGGTACTTCCGGTTGAACAATTATAACCAAAATTTAATCAGCTCTTCATATGTATGCAACGAAGAGGAATACGAAAGAATTATAATTTTTGGAATTGTAGTATTAGAGTAATTGTAGACGAAAATTTTATTACACACACACACGTGCGCACGCACACATACATACATACATACATACATACATACATACATACATTCACACACACACATTCGTAAAAATAGTAAAATTGTATTCTAGGGACCTTAAAACGTGCTTATTCATTAAAAACTCACTACCGAATTTTTTGAAGGTACAAGATCTTCGGCTTCAGTTTATCTTCTGTTAAAAGTCTCGACGTAAACAAATATGTTCAGTATTGTGACAAGAAACACAATATACTCTCGCGGAATCTCATAACTTGCGCATAGGTGAAATTGAAATTACATGCTGTTATGATTGCAACAAATTCAAAGCAAAAATTACAAAATAGAAATTCAAATTGGAAATTGAAATTATTTTTAGTTCTGAATGCAGCTTTATTATACTTGACGACAAGCGTTCAAAAGCGACGAAGACACTTCACACTCGTGATAGAATCACACTATTTTCTGTACGTCCGTTCAAAAATTACCAAAAAAGAGGTGATAGAATAAAATCGTACTGGAATAAGGTCATTTTTATTTAGCAGTGCTAAACCGTTTCCAAGGTATGTTTGTGTTTTACTCTGGTAGACAGAAATACTGCATGTCATTGTCATGTTGTCAACTACAAACGTTAACTTTTTATTCGAAATTGACAGCCGCTTCCAAACAAACGAAAAAAAAATCTGGTGTGGCCAACACGATACCTCCCGCCATTACAGCCCGAGTCACAAAACAGATTGTCAATCCTTATTTTTGGATTTTTTAAACCCCTCAACAGGATCAAATCCCAATTACAGAGTGGGTTCACATGAACACACATCCTTGCCTTAGTGGGATTCGAACCCAGAGCCCCGAGGGCACTCATGACATGAGGCGTTGCTCTTACCGTTGAGCGATTGAGCCACCGGAGCTATAATAAAATGAAGATTAAATTTTAAATACCGGGATAGAATAGAATTCACTAATCCAAAAATGAGGATTAGCTTAAACATTTTTTTGAATCGTTAATTTTTATTAATCTAAATACATATTTACTTATGCTGGAAACTGTATCGAATACATTTTCTATTGTTCTATTTACTTTTTTCTTTTTAAAACGTTTAATATTATTTTGAAATGATTAGTTCTTTGATAGTGACATTTATCTGTCAGTTACATACATTTGAATAATTGCATTTTGTTTGTTTAAAGCGTAGAATCTGGGATTTAAATTACAGATAATTTTATAAATTTATCCATAAAATATATAGAAAAAATATTAATGCAAATCTATAGAAAATTTAATAATCATTAATTTTTATAATAACATTAATCTCGAAAAAATAACATTTAAAGGTAGTTTGAGCTTCTAGTAAAGTGCAATTTCCGGTTATCCGATTTTCACCAAAATCTAATGGGCTCTTTCCAATGCAGAAAAGTTCGAAATACAAGATTTCAAAATTTTCTGAATGATAGTATTTGAGATAGAGTGGAGGATCCACACACACATACACACAGACATCATGGTGAAAATGTTAAAATTATATTCTAGGGACCTTAAAACGTGCTCATTTACCAAAATCTAGATATGCGATTTTTAACACGATCTCTATACCTCCCTTATCAAGGGTAGCGGGAGGTAAAAAATGCGAAATAAGTATTATTAATATCAAAAAATGCGCAAAATAGTAAGTAATAATGATGCAATTAAGCATAGATGTGATTATAATTATTTATTAACATATTAATGAACATACATCATGTTCGTAATTAAAAAGGTGTGTTTTATGATTAGAATTATTGAAATTAGGCATAAATTATGAACATATATCATTATTTCACTATTTGTATTTTTGGGTGTGTCGTATATGTGTATCAGATTTCAATAGATAACATTTTAATATTGAATTAATTTCAAAATATCCTCATTCTTACATTTTACGCGTAGAATAAATATTCCAAAACTTTCCGTCATAATTCCAAGAAATATGTTCCAAATTCATATTCCATGTTCTTTTTGCATTTTGTATATCTATCAAAATAAAACGTTCTGTTGCAATGCAACTGTAGAAAGAAATAAATGCAGTGAACACAGTTTTGAACTGATGAAAGATATATGGACTAACAAAACAGGATCGCGTATGTGGAATACACACAGAGAAAAATAAAGTGGTAAATCTATATAAAGTTTAGTAAAAATATCTAAATACATTCGTTATAAATTAGCTAACTAATTATATTTGTTAAACTAACTATTTTGAATTTACTTAATCATTTACTTATTACCTTAGATTTATTTTCTAATAAAGTATTTAAAAAAACTAATACATTTGATAATTTTTCTGAGAATATATAGATATTTTATATATTTTCTTTATCTGCATATACCATTTTTATTATATTTTTCATCTATTATATTAACAATTTTATCATCTGATTTTAGCTAATTATGCTATATATTTTTCTTTATTAATCTAATATAATTAGATGCATTACTCATTTCTTTTATCATAAATATCTATTCTTTATTTAAAATGTATATAATAATTGTAGATAAATGTACTACATATTTTTAATTGAATTTACTAATCAAATTAGGTGTTTCAAATAAAATAAACTCTATACTATTAATTTTTTTATTGAAAATTAAACATTCCAAAATTAATATAACCTAATGTATTACAAAACAAATATAAAAGTCAAAAATTCAGAGATTAAAGAGTTTTCTATCTCTTGTGAATCAGAATCTGCATTGAATCGTTAGATTCAGTTTTCTTTCGATAACTTTTCAAATTATAACGACTTTTTACAATTCCTGCATGTCGATATTTTTTACAGAGACTATAATATTTATCTGCTAATTTCCCCCTCTGTTTTTTGCTATTTAAATATGTTTTCTGAAACAAATTTATAAAAATTACATAAACTAAATTTAATAATATGTGTTCATCAATTATTACTTCGCTTTCATTTGGGAATATCTTTTTTATTTCTTCTACTGCTTGGCTGTATAATTGATTATTTACTGTAATATCATGATTTATCCAAAAATCTGCAATTGTTGACGTTATAAAATTTCTGTTACAAGTAGATAATATTTTATTTAAATTATAACTGTTTGTAACAGATTTTCCACCGACTGAACTATTTAATAATACCAATAAGTCCTAAAAGGTAACAGGTAATGTATCCAACCAATTATCTACATTTACAATAGAATTATTGGTTACAGTAGAAGCCAATGGAGAATAATATACCTGAAATAAAAAAATATATAACAACATACTGATGCACTTTTTTTAATGCATACATTTGCTTCTTTCCACAGGAACAAATTCTTCCTGAATTAATTCGGAGTCCAAATTTTTCTTGAGAAATCAAATTGTCGATGTCAGCAGCTGTTAATTCTTTAAGTACTTCAACATCAATTTCTTTTACTGTTAGAAACACAAAAATAATAAAAATATTAAAGCTATAACTGGTTTAATGAATATTATTTTATCCATAAATAAACTATGCATTTTACAACTTTACATGTACTTATTTATTGTGCAATTATTTAAGATTTTTGTATTTTAATAACTTTACACAGATTCCAAATATGAAAATCACAATTCATATAATTATGAAAGTTACCCTGAAAATCCGGAATTAATTCTTCTAATTTCCATTCATGTACTAATGTACTCACTGTATCATCTTGTATTCCGTTATCTGCCATTTTCATTATTTATACATTAATTATCAAAACCTTAGCCTTACATAACACTCACTTTATAATGTTATAACACCAACTAGAAAGAATTACCCAATGTTGTGCAATAGTCGCTGTCGTGTCGGGGATGTACCGGCGGCGTACCAACGAAAAATGAATAGAAAATGCAAAAGAACTGAATGTGTTGTTAATTTGTCGGATGTATTTAGACATTAGAACAATATTTTTCTTGTGTTTCATCTACTGGAAATAGTTTATTTTAAATTAACGAAAATGTAGTTATTTTATCTACTGAGTATATAAGTCAACTATACACAGTGCAGAAATAACAGACATTATAATTGGATATTATACCTACTTAAATTCTTAAATTTTATCATTCGTTGCAATAACTAAATATTTAGTTCTTTTAACTAAAATAATGGATATATTAAAAAATATTGTTTTATCAAATTTAAAATAGATTAAATATAAATTATAGATTGGTTAATCTTAAACATAAATAGATGTTTTGTCTAATTCTTTAAATGTTTTATTTAAAACAAAATTATCTATTTCTAATTTATTGTCTTTTCTATTTTATTTTTCTCTGTGCAGTTATAAGTTTGCTATATAGTACACGTACGGACACGTGTTTTTGTTTTGTTTTTTATGTTGTTTGTTTGTTCACTCATACTCATATATTCTGATTAAAATAATAAATAACAATGATTGGAATTCTGAATTCTAGTGGTTTTAATTAAATTTAAAAGGAAACAATAATATTTTACTATTGTAAATTAAAAATTTCGTAATTTTGCGCATTGACATTATAAATATGGTTACATTTGTTTTTTCTAATATATAATGAAAAACTGATATGTTTGTAAATAAATAAATACGGCGAAAAGATTTATTATGTTGACAAATCATATTCTGCGTTGCGCAAAACTAACACATACATTTTTTATAAATACATCTTTAAAGTGAAGAGAAATTCCACAACTGTTTTATTATTTTTTTCTCAAACTTCCTATTTCGGAACCATAACGGTGTTGTGCATTTTATTTAAGCCAGATACAATTTTTCAAAAGTTATTACAGATTTTTAATTTTGCGGGTATGACGTATATTTCTCGACTAGTTAGTTTAACTGAATTAATGTTTAAAAACATTTATGTCTGAAGTTTTTTTTTGTAAACCATAAAAACAATGTCAGGTGTAGTGTAACTTGTTTACCAATTTGAAAAAATACCAATAAATAAGAAATAATAAATATAATTATAACCTAATAAATCATACGGTACGCTCATGTACAAAATTATGAGAAACATCAGAATAGAAACCTACCTACGCCACAAGTATTTCGAACTTTTTTTTGTAATGTAAAGAGCACATTAGATTTTGGTGAAAATCGAATAACCGAAAATTGCACTTTACTAAGCTCAAAATAGTTTTTCTTCGAAAAATACCTTTAAATGTTATTTGTTCGAGATTAATGTTATTATAATAATTAAAGATTATTAAATGTTCTACAGAATGGCATTAATACTTTTTCTATATATTTTATGGATAAATTTATAAAATTGTCTATAATTTAAATCCCGGAGTCTACGCTTTAAACAAACAAACACAGTTATTCAAATGTATGTAGCTTACACATAAATGTCACAATCAAATATCTAATCATTTCAAAATAATATTAGTAACGTTTAAAAAAAAGTAAATAGAACAATAGAAAAGGAATTCAATACAGTTTCCAGCATAAGTAAATATGTAGGTATGTATTTAGATTAAATTAACGATTCACAAAAATGTTTAAGCTAATCCTCATTTTTGAATTTGTGAATTCTATTCTATCCCTGTAGTGGGCAAAGGCACGGATGTGTGTGAATGTGAACCTACTGTGTAATTAGGATTTAATCCTGTTGAGGGGCTTAAAAAAAAGGTAGTTACTTGGATTAGATTAGACTATATTTTAAGAAATAAACTGTCAAAATTAGAGTGAAATTCGCTAATCTAAAAATAAGGATTAACTTAATCTTTTTTGCTACTCGGGCTGTAAATGGCGGGGGGTATTGTGTTGGCCATACCAGATTTTTTTTTAGGGGTCCTAATAAAAAGTCTACCTTGGCATACTTTTGCTTTCGCCGCCAATTTAGAAAAATAACGCGAATAATCGGTTTTTCGGAATATCTCCTCACCAGTAGCTGTTAGAGCAAAAACAATTTTATATAATTTTTAGAAGACCTAGGTGGTATTCACTACAACTTTTGTCAAAAACATTTTCTTTATAACAACACTCTATTGTCAAAATGTAAATTGTGCTGAATTTCATTTTTATAAATAATGTTATTGTATTCTGGAATCATTAACTTGTTTATTCGTCCTCAAAAGCGGGCGCAATTTGGCTTTTATTGCCCGACACCTATTCAAAATATCATCTATGTGGATAAATGTCAAACAACATAACAAATTCGATAAATCACATTTTTTGAACACCGCCACTCGCAAAACTTTCGTATTCTCTCTTATATACGTCTTTTGACTTCAAACTCTGCTGTTTAAATATCATCTAAAAATGCTAACTTGAAATTAAGAATGCTCAATAAAAACTTCGAGTTCAGTGGCGGCGATAAGATAAATTAAAGGCGGGGGCCCAGCACGAATCACGACACAGGGGCAGTAATTACACACGTACGCACATAAATCAATAACAAATGCTTATAAATAAAGCGCGTTGTCTTTTCTTTTTACTTACGTCCATGATATGATCTTCAGCACAGTGCAATATAGGTTTCAGTTTTTATTCTACAGCTATTATTAAGGCGGAAAAAACTGTTTATTCATTTGTTGGAGGAAAAAATTGCTTCGTTATGCATAAATGATTATCTTAATTACAGTTTGTGTTTGTCATTTGAGTTAAGTATTGATGTTGACTTATTTATAGGATCGATTGTACGGCCGGTTATTTTGCAATTATTGTTTCTTTTTCCGTGCTATGCGGTTTCAATTTAATCTATATTTACGTTTATTTATACATGCAGCTATTTCTGACGAACAATGCACTATATTACTATACGATATGTATGTTTGTATAAAACAATACATATGATAATTACCTTTGAAACGCGATATTTTTTAAAAGAAACCATATTTATAGGCAATTCAGATTTTATTTTGAAGTTTGCATTCAAATAAATATGAATTATAATCAATAGAAACATTTTTATTACAAAAAAAAATTGTTTTGTTCTTTGGTAACGTACTGTGCAAACGACAAAATAAAAATTCCAAGCAAATAATTTCATATTGATTAAAAACTTTATTAAAAATGAATAATATTAGAAAACAAAATAGTTTACACATCAGGGGTACGTTTCAAAACTTTACTCTGGAGCACAGACTTACCTAACGGCAACAGACAGGACAGATAATGACTATGTTTACACGTATAGCAAAAAAGTACTTTGACTTGACTTTGACTTTCAAAAGGCGTCTTTTGCCGTTGTGTAAACACTCTCGCCTCTTACTTTTCTTCCTGAAGTCAAGTCCAAAATAAAATAGACTTGACTCATATAAGTGACTTTTAAAAAGTGTGAACCAACGAACGAAACATACTTTACTTTACTAACATCTAATTACACAATTTTGTGTTTTATATCTGAATTTAAAATATTCTCAAATTTTAAAATATTTTTTAATCTACTTCGCATCCAATATTGTTGCTGCATAGTTATATTATTTAAAAATATCGCGCTTAAATTTAGTAACTATAACTATAAATAATTTATTCTTTCTATGATTATATGATAATAGTTAAATAGGTAACTTCTATCACACGTATTATAACCAAACTTTACTGTGCTGTCAAAGTCAAAGTTGAGTGAAGGACAAGTAACAAACGTAAAGTGAAGTATATTTGACCTTATGTGTAAACGCACCATTAAATTGACTTTTCATAAGTTGCCTTTTGAAAGTCAAGTCAAAGTAAATTTTTCTCATACGTGTAAACGTAGTCAATGTTATTTTTAAAACTGCAGTTACGCTGCGCTAACCACCGACGTTAGGGTGAACTAATACCTAAAAGTTCGCCAGTTGGCGGGATTTTTAAATCAAGGACTATAATTATTACAGAAATAGATTATAAATAAAAGAACAATTAGGTAAAAAGCTTTTTTATATTTTGCGTTCATAATGAAGTCATTACGATACGCAATTGCATATCGTAATGACCTTCATTTCGATACGCAATTTTTTGTTTTAGATGGTTGGTACTAGATGACGTTACTTTAACCCATTTTTACCTAATTTATTTTTAGTTAATTGACAATTCATTTTAATAATATAATGTCGAAATTATTATTATTTTTTTTTTATTTAGGGAAGATTATTTACATGAAAATGTACAAATGGTTACAAATATAATCACAAATTGAGTAAGTAAATGTTATTGTAGAAGGCGCAAAATATAAAAAATAGTATAAAGAACTCATTTTATAAGACTTTCTTTCGCACTTGTCAATTAGAAAACTCGCTGACGCTCGTTTTCTAAATTTTGACGCGTGCGAAAAAAACCTGTCTTATAAAACACGTTCTTTAATATACTATTTATTTACAATTTTTTTTTTTACAGAACAAGATAAATGTATTATGAAAACTCCAGTCACGTTAGTTAATTTGTTAAAATATGCTCAGTCGAAATTTCGACTTTTCTAAAAATACAATAACATTATGTACATATAATTGTTGCAACCCTGAAGAAGATTTGAGATAAGTGGAAACGTTAGCCGAGTATATTTTAATAAATTGACCAGCGAGAATAAATTTATATAATGATTTCGTTGAAAGTATGTCTACTTTGTTTTTTCTACACTTCTGGACGAGAATCTTGCCGCTTTTCCTGTTTAATGACAGAAGTCTTTCTGTCTTTTGTAACCTGGAAAACGTTTTCTTTTTTCTCGGTGTCAACTGATTTTTCCTCTTGACTCCAAGATGTTGTAACGTGATCGTTCCTATACCAGAAAGAAAATATAATTACATATTTCTTAATTGTAAATTTAGTATATAACTATAATGCAAATGTAATTAATTATCTGATATTTCAAAAATAAAAGAAACCCTTTTTCAATAACATTTGATAAAAGTAAATTAATGCTTCACTGATTTTTCTATATTTCTAATCTAATGAAATTAAAACATAAGAGATAATTACCATGGCGTGGGGTGATAATAATTTCAGAGTCCTCAACATTCATTACTGTTCTTGAACTCGTGCTACATGAAGGACCTAGAACAAATTAATTTAATATTAATTTCATATATTCGTTATGCAAAATACGATAAGAAATAGATAAGTAACTGTTTTATTTATGTTGTTTATATAGAAGATTGTGAAGCTTTTAACAAAATAAAAATTAATTACGTACCTCGGTGCAACGTTGCGACATGTTGCGATTGGGGAATCGCAACATGTTGATCTTGGACTATCGACGAAATATTAGGACTGGTAGGTTCAGGAGCTTCAGGAGGTACATGTTCTTGATTTGTGACGTGTTCTACAAACATGTAGTGGTACATTAACGAGGACACTTAAAGAAATCCATATATTAATAATAATTCTTTATTTGATATATAGCTTAATAGCTAATACAAATGGTTGGATAAACAATATAAACCAATTCATTAAAAAATATGAAATATACATGCTTATAATATAGAAATCCATATATTTTCAAATCTGAGATATTAGATATGTAAAAACTATATTAAACTACGATCTGTTTGGTTTGTTAACAACCTAAAGTAGGATCTCATATATTAAATTAGAGATTTTACTTAACTATAGAAAACGCACTAAAAATGAATGTTTCATATACATAATAACGCAACCCAAATTATACCACAACGATCTTCTACATAAGATACCGAATAAAAATTGTTAAGAGTACATAACTTCAGGAATTATAGGACGGTGTATTTGTCTAAAATTTAATTTCTTCTTCTCGGGTGTTTGAAATTGCCTATCATCAAAATGAAGTTTACATATTCTGGAGTATAAAATACGCTCAATATCGTTCCAAAAACCAAGAGCATACTCCAAAACTAAAAGTGTACACCCCAGAGTTTACGTATCCTATTTAATATAGGAGGGTACGAACGAACTCCCAACATGAAAATAATTAGCGCCAACTGTTCGTTTACGTTTGACGCACGGTATGACGTATTGTACGTGAATGACATATAATTTGAATGAAAATAATTAATAAAATGATTATTAATTTAGAAGAGTATAAATACATTGGCGTCCTAGAAGACGAAAAGATAATATTGGTTGAAAATAAAAGGAAGTACATTAGATATATTTAATCAATTTGACAAGAATATTACTCTCGATGCCGTTCCAAAATAAAGGGATACTCTTAATCACGTGATTTTACTATGTACTTTGTACACCATACTCAAGAGTAAATTTTTGGAACGTACCCTTGTTTTCATAAAAAGTGTTCAAATAGGTTGTCTCTTATTTGAAGGCAAATATTCGCTCGATTTATCATAGACACATGAACGTCTGTATCTATAGCATATCTTCGTCGTCTATTAACGCCTCAGCGTGAATACGAACATAGCCAGGCTACAGAAACTTATACTATGTTCCGTAAGTCAACCAACAAAACATCTTGATTCCGGCTACACCATGGTTCCAGAATATTTTCATCCATTTCGGGACAGATTGACATTGAGTCATACGACATTTAAAATTGACACAACCTTACAAAAATAAAAATTAAACAAAAGAACGATAACGTTGAAAAATGCCAATAAAAATAGCAGTCAACAATATATCAAATATATATATATATATAATGTTTTCATACTTACATCTATAATAATTATTAGTAATACCACTAAAAATGCGGTTTAGAAATTTTATGATGATGTTTGAAAGTAGCGGTAGTGGGGGTAAAAAAAAACAGAAAAACCAGGAATATTTCTTGGTTGCTGTGGTCCGAGTTTTTACCAACTTTTTTTAGGAACCGCGTTCCAAATAGAAACCGGTAAATAATTTCAGGACTTACGGAACACAAAACCGTAAATCTGATCGAACCGGTTGCGTTACGGAACATATTAATAAATGGTTGACATTTGGACCATACTGCAATGTCATCTTTTGAATGCTTCCGCAAGTTCCGCAAGCTTCATTAATTGAAATGGTTAAGTGTGCTGTGCTTTTCACATTTTTTATAAGTTATCAAAATCCTGTGAGTATTCTAACCAAATTCTAACAAAATTTTCAAGTATTTTAATTTTTTTGGCAGGATTTCGATTATTTGAATTGTTAAGATATATTACATAGTGTTTAATATTTTCTTTTACGTATGTGTATGTGTGATTAAAGTTTCTACTATTCTATTCGTATTAACGGGATAGAAAGAATGTTCCTATAATATGTTTTAAAATACAAACGCTTTTTGAGTTCGTTATCGTCATTAATGACATCAATATCCTTCTATACAAGTAAAGCATAAAAATTGTACTTTTTATTTATACCGAGACTGATTACTTCTATTTTAATCAAAAATTCAACCTGTATAAAAACACTACAAAAGTGTTTATATTTTCTTATAATTGTTTATAAATATTATATAAAATAATTATTTGTATTATTGTAAAAAAAATGTATGAACTGTACATGTTTTATAAATGTTGGTTTTCAATGTCTACTTTATTGATAAATATCATAAATAGGAAACACAGGGAGGCAATGCGGATTGCATATTTAGATGTTATGGAGTTGCCTACGTACTCAAAATAGTTCCGGTAGCAACCAATGAGTGGCACTGAGGATGGCCCCTTCAGATAACATTACAGTTTCCGATCTATTATCAAACAAAACATATTTCTAATCTGTGAACATTGCCATAGCCACCTAATTGATTTATGTGTCGCTGTTAATTGGAAAAACCCTACGTTATTCAAACTTCCATGATACATGCAATGTTTGCCTTCAAATAGGGGCAAGGCAACATATTTCAACATGCAATAACACATGTGAAAAATATCTTGTTTTCTAATACAAGTATTCGATTTTAACAAAATTTGAATGTTAATATTTCTTCATCAATAACTTGTCACTTTTAAGGCACTCTGTATATTGGTTGTTCTTGCATTAAGTCAGATATATTTAAAATAAATAAATAATTTGTGATCATAACTGTTATTTCGATAATGGATGACAAAGGGGACTTGTTAGGTGTCAACTCACTGACTTTCAAACCGGTCATTGAAGGATCACCACAGGGGTCACTTGAGGGATATGAAAATTAGAAAAATTCGGATTCCATCCTTTGTTGTCATATTCACAACCAGTCATTTAACGCACTCAATCTCACGAAGTCATGTTTTATGAGTCAGTTATATTAAGTATTTCTGTGAATAAGTCTAAAACGACTCATTTTGACATTTGAAAACATTGCTTTTCAAAAACTGTAAACAATATTATTTATGAGATTTTTGGATGTCATGATAATTTATGAAGAAGGATTTATGAGAGTAACAAATAATGTAATATCAGAAAATTGACCATAAGTAAAGTTTTACTGTTTCTGACAGTTATTCATTTATTTCCAAATATGGCCAAAAATAAATTAAATTATGTTAATGACATTTTGAATGTATCCTTCTTAGGATCGCATTTACGACCTCCGGTCAAAGTTCCGGTTTTGAAACAATAGGATCTAGGAAAAAAATAATTTAATAGTCACTTTGAGATTAACTATCCTTCAAAAATTGAATGGAAGATCCTTAAAATTTAAAATAATTATGAAATGTTGAAGAAAATTGAATTTTTTATTTGACCGCCAGTCAAATCAAACTACATAAAAGTAATCATATAGTATGTGGTCAAACTGCCAGTTAACTTTTGATTTCCATAACAATAGGTTCTTTTTACAATAACCAGCCACTGAGGGAGCAAGCCAGCTCAACTTGGTGCCGGTCCCAAGCCCGGGTATAAATGGTGATTTGGAAGGACATCCGACCGTATATAACATCTTCGTCAAAACCGAAGATGGAAGGTGTAGGATCGGAAAGTGGTATGTTATGACTCACGAATGAAATTTGACGTTTAAATTATTTTATAGACGTGGTTTCTTTTGAAACACTAGAGAAGAATAGAATTCAGGTATGAAATTTTTTCATGAACCTTTTTAAATACTGGACTAGGAAAGCACAGAAATACATTACTATGTCTGGCTGAAAATAGATGGCCGACTAGTGTAACTAAATATCAAAACATGGATGCCTTTAAAATATTTTAAACATTTTTCGTTTATGAGGATTAAAAATCTTCGGGATATCAGTCAACAGGATTTATTTATTTTGACATCTCCGACGTTTCGGCAACACAGTTGCCTTCTTCAGGGTGTTGCCGAAACGTCGGAGTTGTCAAAATAAATAAATCCTGTTGACTGTTATCCCGAAGATTTTTAATCCTCATAATTCTCCACAGTCGATCAATTTTCTCTTATTTTTCGTTTATGTTGATTATAACAAAATATTTTGATCTTTAAACTATTTAGTTTGGCAATTCTATGAATTAGGATTATTTTTAATTTCCTCTAAAAGTAATTCCGTCTCGAGGGTTGCTTACACCTGAAACGAACGAACTAGAATTTGCGGTATTAAATTTTTTAAATACATCCTTGAATCCTGTTGCTAAGGTCAATTTAAATGCCTCCTGGTATTGAGTACAATTCTTCTGTAACGGAATATATAAGGATCAGTTTCCTTTCATATCAAATATAGGGAAATATTTTCAAAAGAAACCACATCTATTAAATAATCTAAACGTCAACTTTCATTCGCTATTCATACCATATAAGGAAGGGCTAAGGTGTTCCTTGCAAGGGATATGCAGTTGTAGCCTCGCCTGAGCTCTGTGCCAAGTCGGTTAGGGCTACCCCGTCATGGACGGTCGGGGTTAGAGAAGCTAGTCCTCAGGATTAGAACTTTCAATGTCAGAAGTATGAGGAAGGCTAAAGGGAAGGTGGAAGGACTGTGACGCAGAAGATTTGAGTGAGAAAGGGCTGTGTGAAGATGCGTTAGACAGGAATGAGTGGAAGAGAAGAGTAATAGCTGTTTTACACTTCCCAATAAATTGTACAATTTTGTGACCTTCAATTTATTGGCGAATTATCGGCAAGTGTTGCACAATAAATTGTGAAAATTAGAATGTGTTCTATTTTTTCCGATTTTCTTAAAAATTTTTGGTTACTTTTCCAGTGCCACCTGTATAATATATGACACATTGAACTATTTCTGTTTGACGTTTGTGTGCTTTGTGTGAATCACGGAAGTTTTTTATTTTTGTGAAATTTCACGATTTCGGAACGCAACACAACAATACGAAAGAAACAGTTACCTTTAAAATATATCTGATCATCAAATGCGATTGGTAACCCTTCTCCCAACAACAATAAATTGTTAGAATATCGTGAAGTGTAAAATGCTTATTTTTTCAAAATAAATTGTGTAATTTATTACACCATAAATTGTACGATTTATTGTGAGGTGTAATACGGGCTTAAGGAACAGCGACCCCTAATAAAATAGGGAAAAGTTGACGAAAAAGAATAGGTTCTTTTTCATTGGCGCTTTGGGAGTTATCCTACCGTTTCAAAACCGGAAGTTTGACCGGAGATCGTAAAAGCGGCCCTTAGTTTAACAACTGACTATAGTATTCCATAAATTTCATTGAACTGTCCATTTGTAACAATTTGATTCGTAATAATTTCAATTACTTAAGTAAAAAGCAAGGATTTACTGAAACAGTCATGGATTTTAATTGCACCTGACATTTATGATTAGTGCAAAATAGCAAACCGTAAAGTAATCATTAATTATTAGAAATAATGCATTTTTAAATTCCTATAATTAGATATGGCAATAGAATTAAATTATGAACAATCTTATCGTAAAATTAAAACACTGCAATTAAACATTAATTAATGCATATTACAGTGACACAAGATTTCCATTCATATATTCATTCTAAATAAAAAGTTATGTATACTTTACAATTACATGAAAGGGGGCGAATCATTACAAGTATTGTTCATATTGAAACAAAAACGTTAGTATAACATCAATCACATTTTAATTACATTAACGTATTCTTCTTGGTACTCAAAAAATGCTGAATAATATAAGAGCTTACAGTAAATACATTTACATATTTTAATGACTGATGAAATCCTTTACATCATGCAACCTAATAAAAAGACCCAATTAAAAGTAAACAACGCGATACAATAAAACCATCATGAATATAAAACAATTAATTAACTTATTCTTCTCTATAAAGTAACAAAACACGATCTACGGGCGCCATGTTGGAAATTCACACATGAATAATATCATATAGCAATTAACAACGAAGTATAGATCGTCAATGCTAATTAACTTTAATTAAAAACAACAAACCGGAAGTCAAGAACAAAATTTGGAAGCGAAAATGCTGTAAGGCAGTGCCGGAGGTGGAAAAATTTCCCATTTGCTTCACTTCATTTTTGTAAAATATGATAGCACGGTTTGTTTAACTTTTTTCATTATTTTAAAGATTTTCTTCTTACTCAATTTCTGTTTATGCGGTGTCGTTACACGAAAGATATCTAATAACCCGGTTTCACATTTTACACAAAGTATTTTAAATGAAAGTTTATGCAATATTTTTCATAGTAATATAAAAAATAATAATAATTTATTGTTATTTTCGTACATAATTAAATAAAAAGTTTGGCGACAGAAATAGTAATGAAAAATAAACCCCCACTCCTGTGACGTCGAAACACATACAGTCTGTCATTCATAGCCAATAGGAAAACAGTTTAAGTTATTTGTATAAACAAAAGTAGGCGATAGTTTGCCACATATTAAACTGTGTATGCTCTGACGTCATATTCTGTTTCAGATCACGTGACTTTTTCATAATATTACACAAATTTCAATAATTAATTGTAAAATATCTAATGGATATTTCGTAATATTTTCAAATTTGAGGCTCTTTAAAGAACAGTATATTTTAAAATTTAGTACTTAGAACAGAAGTCATATAAAAATTCTTGAAACAGCCATTTAAAAACGGTAAAAGCTGATTCATTTTTGGTGAGTTTAAAGCTACCAAAGCTGAGAATAATATATTATGGTATTGGGATTAGAAAGTGGTCTTTTTGGGTTGAATCCAGCTGCGTAAAACACAAAAAGGGCTTTCTACTCCGAATGACATATTTTTTATTCTAAAGAATGTTTTGACATTTTTTTAATTGAGTTTGAAATTTCTCTCAAACCGGGCTGTGTACACTACAAAACAAAAACCATACAACTGTCAAATAACAATTTGCAATATGATCTGTGTTGCTGTGGTGACTGCCGCCGCAGCAGTGAACTAAGAAGTTGACATTTTTTTACTAGTACAATAATAACAACATTTTTGTAATAGTAAGATAATGAATATCTTCTATAGTGTGTGTACAATAGCATAATATGAATATTATAATACGCTTGAAGAAAAAATTAATTAATGGGCGAATTAAAAACTGTCAAAATAATTGTATAATCTGTTAAATTATTAGTCATGATTCGAAAATCCTGTGGGGTTAACTAAGTTCTAGCTAACCTAATTTTTGCAACCAAATTTCAAATGACAGATAAACAACTGTTTAAAATGATAGTGCGTACCTGATTTTCTTGTTCTTAATAATTCTAGCGTGACCCACATAAAATAGTAATTTTTAAACAAATAATATTGATTATAAATAATTCCATGAACTATAATTCATACTTCAATCTGCTATTTGCAAGGTGAGATAAACATTGTTTTATTATGTCGTTAGGGGAGACGCATTTTTCCACCATCTTTCGGCCATATTAACCTTCAAAATTCGTAATAATTTTTAAAAAACGTAATTCTGTATAAATAAAATAAATATTAACAACCAAATAAGTTTTAATCCCTCAAAAACCTAGTATGGAGGAGAAGGCGAGGTGTCCGTTGACCTCTTATTTTTCATGTTGGGGCCTTGTGGGCAAACATACCCTGCATAGGGTTTAAAAATTTCATTAGTATAAAAATGTAACAATAGATAACAAAAAACAAAAATGCTGAAGATGAAGGCCATTGGGCCTACGAAACGTCCAAAGTCAATAAAATATTAAAAAAAAAAAAGAAACAGTATTTTAAACATAAATCCCTTCCCAAAAAGGCCGAAAAAAGTCCATCCTCAAAACTACATATAGAAAAAAAGGGAAGAAAAAGTTCTCCAAAAAACTATAATAAATAACCCAGAATCGAGCCAAGTAAAGACGGGCATGCAAATTTGCGAACCCAGCAGTAACGCAGGAATATTACACAAAGTAAAAAAAGAAAATTTATTTTATATGTTAGAATCTTACGTCAATTTTACATATTCTACAGACACTGAATGTATTGCACAAATCGTACCGAACAATATACTATCAACGTCAACCAGCAAACGCGAAAAGAATTTAACTAAAACTTTCTTAAAACTTGAATAAAATCCTGAAAAAAGTCATCAACAAATCACACCAGACACAATAATTTCTGCATCAACATCAAGCATCCAATCTTCCTCATGTTGTACAAGGCCATGCACCAAGGTCGCTGGCTCTACGTTCCACCGTTTCAACTCGCGAAACTTCCCATCGAAGCCGGCTATGACTGCGGCAACTGTTCCACATTGCGCCTGCGTCACGCAGCACTCACACGCCGGCTGGTGACGTCACTGGACGTGTTGTTGTTTTGCAGATTCGGCAGTCACGTGGCCACAGACCACTGCGAATCGTGTTGTGCTGTGCAAAGGTGTGTGAATTGTGTTTGTGAAGAAAAGAAGTGGATTTCAGTGAGATTTTCATGGGAAGGAGATATATTTTATAATGTAAGCTGTAATTTTGTTACTATAATATGAGGAAGTTATCGTTAGGTTATATTTTATATGGAATTTTGAAATAAGTGATGATCGTTGTAATTTATAGGTTATTTTGATATAAACCAACTGAGAACATACCAATTATTAAGTAAGATACATAAATAATAAATACCCGTCACGGTTTATTAACGATTATTGGGTATGCCAATCTATTTTTATTATTAGTTCGTTTTCTCTTAAAGCTGTAGTGGAAAGAGAACCTCAATATCACTTTTTATTTGAAAAGTAGAAACATAAGACTTCATAAATAAATAATAAATATCAAAATGCGTTTAGAGATTATCTTTACAATAATGTGAAAATGTTACTGTAATTTATAACAATATATGTGTGCTGCAAATATGCGTAATTCAAGCAAACAAAAGTGAATTCTTTAAAATATGAACAAACATTTTTTCATAATAATGTAATATTCTTTTAATGATATATACATCTTATGTATGCCATCGAAAATAGATACGATTTATACAGTTTTAGAACAAATATAATACGAGGGTCACGCTAAAATTAAATATTTAAAATAAGAAAAATACGTATAGTCACTGGAAAACTAAATTTACACTACTCGTATTATTTTAAACAATTATTTAAAATTAATTAGTGAATGTCAATTAAATTTCAACCGAGGTTAGAATTTAGTTCATCAATTTTAAAGTATCGTTCCACTTGTACTCGTAAATGAAAATATGGAGTTAACCAGAGAGCATTTTTGAATCATGATTTATAAAATACAATTTTTATATTAAGTCTGAAAGAAGTGCACTTTTGAAATGGAGAAAGGCTACTCGCCCGTCATTGTGATTACGGAACATAAATACAAACTATCCGCCACATCGTCCAGGAATGCTTTTTAAGATCAAGATCGTACAAAGGGCCTCTCGATGACATCCAGGGGCGTAAACTACGTGGGTGCACGGACGCACATGCACCCACAGAAAATAAATAATTTCGCTCTAACATTTTAGTTATATTTCATACATTGTAAAAATGAGTTGTCAATCTTTTTAAGTTGTTTAAGAGTAAGCTGACATTATTTAATCGTGTCATGATAATGACAGTAAAATACTACTATTAAGCCGAATAAACGGATATGTTAATAATTATAGCATATTGCGAAGAAAATTATTGGCAACCTATAAAAAAATGTTACTGTCATAAAAAAATTGTTGTTTGACATTTGGATAGATTGCTAGACGAAATTTATTTTAAAAATTGCACTGTGCAGTGTCACTCATATTTAATTTTTTCTGCTTAAATCGTTACAGATATCACAACTTACGCAGAGACAGAAAAGTTTACCATTGAATGTATCATTGTCGTGACACCTAAGTTTCATTCAAACCGAACAAAGCGTTCTGTTATTATAAACAAATTTTTTTTACTAAACGATACACTTTCGGTTTTTCGGATATTGGTAAATTAGGTTAATTCGTGTTATTTTGGGCCCAGGAATTTGTGTTTAAGCCATGTCTACGTGTTTTAGAGTTACCCTGTATATTAATATTAGGAGTATTATTATTTTATTTTTTTATAATATATATTAATTTTATTTATGTTAAATGTATACATAATTTAATATATGTATAATAAAATAAGTATGTTATTTTTATTGTATTATTTGCATTTTTAAAAACATATAGGTACCCATATTTAAAATAAAAATAGTGCACCCACAGCCAAAATAAAAAGTTTACGCCTCTGATGACATCCTGAATATAATGCACTGGATAATTTAGATAAATTAGATGTTTTCTTTAAATTCATTTTTCTACAGTCTATATACAAAGTAGCCATTTGCGCTCTTTTGTCAACGCAAAATGTCACTTTGACGCTCGTGCGCAACAAAATAGTAAAAAGAGCTCGCTGACCAAATTTCTAACTATACAGTGTTGAGAAATGTCACTTGTCTACATTCTTAATGTAAACGTCAGGAACTAATGGCACTGTAATTACACATTTACCGCCTTCATAAGTCAATCTGATATATAACTGCTCTGTCGGTATGTTAGGTACATAAACAAACAAAATGCCGCACTGCTGTGAAAATAACATAGGGTATTCATTTACAAAAACGAAAGTATAAAATAATTAAATTAGATTGAAGCAATAGCTCAAGAAGAATCGAAAATAACGATACCTGCAAAAGTTTAGCGTAAACGCTCCCAATGAACATCCACTTTTTCACTGCACTAGTTTAATGTACTTGAAACAAGTAAATTTTTGTTATGGTGGAGGACCCCATTGTGGCAACTGTAGAAAAAATCTTGTGTGTGTTTCGAGCGCAAATAGACATTATCGATTTTGAGAGAAACAACCGCTCAATTGAGATTGTCCCATTTTGGACAAATAACTATTGTATTTATTTAAACCTTTTCCATTGTTTATGTGTACCTAGTGACGATTTTTATGCCATACGCTAGAGTCTAAATAAATTAAATAATTAATTAATTTTTGAACAAATTTATAGTTTTTAAGTCCTGAGTAATTAGTGTGCCAGCTTTGGCAGTTTTAATTCAGCAGAAATTAATTTGATAACTTTGACAGTTTTTAAGTCTCCCGGAAATTAGTTTGAAAACATTCCAAATGATTGGTTGGAAGCTTTTAAAAATGGAATGAAAGAATGGTGAAGTGTTGAGTTTATTATTTAAATAGAATTTCTTAGAAGATATTATTTAAAATATAATTCTAAAAATTAGAACTTCGTTGGAAATTATAAGAAATATAAAGTCTGTTAAATTATAAATTTTAATGCTGTAGTAGTTTACTTCATTTTTTGACATTATTTATCCATTAAATTACTCTATTTTTTTGTCTTTTTGTAGTTGATGGCTTTGACCTCAGCTTTGATATAAGTAATTCAGAATAAGTATTTAAAATAATTTTATGGATATTTAATATTTATAATGCCAACCTCATGAAAATTTTATAAACTTAACTATTTCCCATTACAATTCCCCGATATTAAATACTTATTATGACTCGTAAACATGGCAAACAATACAAAAAAAAATTAAACATTGGTACTGAATGATATTTTTTTTCAAATTCTTATTTACTTTTTAAAATATATTAATACCTACCTATACACTAAATAAATAAAATACGAGTACAAAATAAAAAACTATTCTTCTAAAAAATGGCCTGTAAATAATAATGGAAAGTCTTATTTTATTTTATTTCCGAACCGAAAAATTGTTGCCCAGTTACTAATAAAACAATTTCTCCTTATTGAAATTTGATGTGGTAATATCTAGTTTTACATATTACAATAACGAAATTTTTACAGTTTTCTCTGAATTATGATAAGAAATCCGTTATAGCTAAATTTAAAGTTGATAGATATTACTAAACTTAGAGTATGTATTTTACTGTAATTATGACAATGAAAAGGTATGCAATGTCTATAATCTGCTGAAGTTAGTAATCCTTAGAATTAAACATATTTTTATGAATAAAAGGGAAATAGAACGAATTTATCATTATAAATGTCTCTGACCTACGATATTTTCGGAGAAAACATAATGTAAATAAACAAATAAATCTGACCGAGAATGTTGTTTTTTACGAAATATTATAATTGCTTATTTATTTTTCGATTAAGGAAATCCGTCCAAATGAGGATTTATGTGGTTTATTTGGTTAATTACATTTTAATGATTATTTCACGCAGATAAAAATGTATATTGTACTTAATTAGATAATATTTCGCAATTTTTTGAAACAATATTTATATATGTTAATTTGCAGTCTTTTCTATTTATTTTAGCATTAAGTATTGTTTTATCTTGAGAAAAACTATTTACTTATAGAATATATTTACAGTTATGTGTATATGTGTATACAATTTATTTATTATGCTATTTTGTTATTTTCAGAATGATAATAATACTCGTATCTTTCATCTTACGGCATTTATTTTGTTTGTATTTGATTTACACTAGTGAATTGTAGTTAAGAAATATCACTTACGTGCAAACTAGTAATTAGATACGTAAATATTGTATAAAAAAAACTTGCTTGTCATTTTACTATATTGTGTAAGTGTGGTTCAATTCACATAGAAGATTTCTACTTATGTTGTGAGGTTATTAACAAGGTTAGAGTAGGTACTTGTCCAGAACTTACTGACAAAAAAATCAAAATGTCGCAAATAGTCGTCCGCATGCCTGAAGCATATTATGAAGAGCTAAGAGTTTTAAAATCAAGACGTCTATTTTTAAAAATGAAGCAAAGCTAAATTTTTTTTGTTCCTGATTCAAATATGGCATATGTACATGTGTGACAAGGCGAGGGTAAGCGCAATAACAGATGAATAACTTTTTATAAACTCTTCTAAATTATAGTTTCAATATTCATATTTTAACTCTGTTTATCTGTTTAAGTCATAAATGTCAAAATTCAGTTTAGAAATTCTTATCGTATTATGATAGTCACGACATTTATTTGTTGATAATTAAGTCTAGAAATTATTGTGTATGCGTACGTGACATGGATGCCCTTGCCTATGCACCCCATACCCCTAAGATAATCCTGTCCGGGAGATAGCGGTTTTGTTTTAGGCAGTCAGTATTAGTCAGCCATGGGATAAACATGGTAGAGTCGGCATTAGTTAGCCATGAGAGAAACATGGAAGGGTCGACATCAGATAGTCGTGGAGTGAACATGTAGTAGTTTTTAGTTTTTGGGGCGCCCGCCCGCTGTATTAGTTAATAATGTAATCATTTAGTTTAATTGTAAATAAAATTAGTTAATTAGTAAATCAACAAGTTGTGTTCATGTCCGAAAAGCCTCAAGTGAAGTGTATGTGTGTTCTTCCATCACACGAAGTCGTGGACGCCAGCCATCCGAGGCGTCCACCAGTCATCAAAGTAGTATCATCATTAGAATCACCAGTCATGAAGCAGTCGGTAGGATTGCCATCATCAGCCAGTTCCACCCCCCTCGTGTTACAGTGGCGCAGTCAACGGGTAGGATAATGAGAGTAATGTTTACTCTTATTTATCCGAAAAGTTCCTATAGTTTTAGAATTATTAGTTTGTGACCGAGGAGAGGGTACTTGGTGTACAATATGTACACATTTACGACCACGACACCAGCGATGATACAGCAACCCAGGCCGTATCAGCCGTCACCAGATATGATTGACGTATTGCTTGAAATAAATACGTTCTCTGGTGATGGCAGTGTGGGAGAATATATCCACAACATGGGAGCAGCCAGCAGACGATACGGCTGGGATGAAGTTTTTCTCGGCAGTGCAATAGTGTTTAGGCTCAGTGGTAAGGCAAGGGAATTGTATTTTGAAATTCCATTGTACAAGCGGCCTACCACTGGCACAGATATGGTGCGTTGGTTAGAAATAACATATGCAGGACGCACCATATTACCACCGTCATTTTTTCCGGCTTGTACGCCAAGTTTTTATGGTCCAGCATGGACGCACCAGGTCTACGCACCGCAGGCGCCGTTAGATTCGTTGTCTCCAGGGCATGGAGTGCACGAGTTGCCAGTAGGGAGGATCAGTTTAGAAGAAATTGAGTCCTTGCTGGCAATAGAGGATCGTTTTGCGGTGGTAGACATACCACGACCGGAAAGTCCGACAATAGTCGTCACAGCGAGTGACAAGGGCGTACAAGAAGGAAAAATGATTGAAGAGAATTGCCTGCCGGAGGAAACAGCGAAATGTGAGACTGAGAAAGAACACAGCGAAGTAGCTGATGAACAGGACATGAACTCAGTATATGACGACAACCGCAACGAAATGGATCTGCAAATGATCAACGAAGAGGACACCGTGAATGGCGACTTGGGCATGAACGTCGGAGAGGACAACTTGGCATGCCCACCTGTGCAAGTTTTACGCCGCACCCATGGAGGGCACGCCACTGGTGATGTCTTGCATTCCAGGACCGACGTTATCGCTTGCAGAAGTGTTCCCAAATTTTTTGTAGTGCCATCCCTTAGACCACTTAGGTGTGAAAAACCGCCCCCAGTGCAGTGACCTTTGTGTTGTTTTCTTTTTATGACAATTATATGACGATTTTTGTTAGTGTTTAGTTTTTTGGCTAGTTAAGTTGCATATTAGATTAAAAAATTTTATTAGATAGGAAAATAAAATACCCTTTTCCTTTTTTTTTTAGCATTTGATATTTGAATTTGTAATTTGTTAAAACGTTTCACGTTTTTATTGAGTTTACATTATGGTTATAATGTTTTATGTTGGTAAGCTTTATGCTTTATGTCGTAGGTTTTATACCTTTTGTGTGTTTTTACGTATTATGTTGTGTTTGTACATTTGTACCTGTTTTGCATTTTTTATGTTTTCTATGTTCTATGTTTTGTGTCATATTTGTAATATGTTTGATGCTTTATGTTTGTATGCTTTTGCATTTGAAATGTCTTAGGTTTTATACCTTTTGTGTGTTTTATCGTATTATGTTAATTGTGTTTGTACATTTGTACCAGTTTTTCAATTTTTTTGTATTCTATGTTTTATGCTTTGTCTCATATGTGTAATATGGGTGATGTTTTATGTTTTATTTGTTTTATGTATGTGTTTTATGTTCTGTGGTTGCAGAATTTGGAAACTATCTTCAGTTCAGGATTTAAGAATAAATATATCGATTTTGCGATATATTTATGTCTTAAGGGGAGGATAATGTGACAAGGCGAGGGTAAGCGCAATAACAGATGAATAACTTTTTATAAACTCTTCTAAATTATAGTTTCAATATTCATATTTTAACTCTGTTTATCTGTTTAAGTCATAAATGTCAAAATTCAGTTTAGAAATTCTTATCGTATTATGATAGTCACGACATTTATTTGTTGATAATTAAGTCTAGAAATTATTGTGTATGCGTACGTGACATGGATGCCCTTGCCTATGCACCCCATACCCCTAAGATAATCCTGTCCGGGAGATAGCGGTTTTGTTTTAGGCAGTCAGTATTAGTCAGCCATGGGATAAACATGGTAGAGTCGGCATTAGTTAGCCATGAGAGAAACATGGAAGAGTCGGCATTAGTTAGCCATGAGAGAAACATGGAAAAGTCGGTTTTAGTTAGCCATGGGATCAACATGGAAGAGTCTGTATTAGTTAGCCATGGGATAAACATGGAAGAGTTTTAGTTTGGGGCGACGCTCGTCCGCTGTGTTACAAAATGTAACAGTTTTGTTAGTAATGTTTAATTAAGTAATATTTAATTGTAAATAAAAGTATTAGTTAGATAGAAAACAACAAGTTGTGTTCATGTCCGTAGTGTTCATCAGTGTAAAGTGTAAAAAGTGAAGTGTCTGTATGTTCTTCCTTCTCACAAGCCGTGGACGCCAAACATCAAAGCGTCCACCAGTAAGTGATAAGTGTATCATCGTTGGGAAGCATCATCATTAGTATCATCATTTGCAGTCAGCTTTGTTCCACCCCCCTCGTGTTACAGTGGCGCAGCCGGTAGGATTGCAGTCAGCTTTGTTCCACCCCCCTCGTGTTACACATGATTTGATAAAAAAATACCGAGAATTTTTATATTCGTTTTCGATTTATTTCATTCTTTTATTTACCACGTTGGTATAAAATATATACCACGATCTATGCAATGTATTATACAGGTTTCATTAATTTGGGACGTGTGAATTGTGTTTGATCAACTTTGACATCAATATATTGAAACAATCGGCGATTTTATTTTGTTTAAAAATGTCGGAATAAAGAATCTGCATTAAATTCTGTGATAAAAATGATATAAAGTGTACCGAAGTCTTGCAAAAGTTGGAGAAGGCTTTTGGCGAGAAAGCTATATCAAATTAGAATTTATTATTGGTATAAATATTTAGTAATCGCCAAATCTCTTTAAGGAAGATAGTACCTATTTCATATGGGTCATGCCAAACAATTTTGCCAATATTTTGGACATGAAATTGATGGCAGCCAAATTTGTTTATAATTACTACTCATGAAAATTCTGTTAATTTTATTTTTTATCAAACCTCGTATTAATAAGAAACAAGTTCAAAAAGGTGTTAGAAAATCTAAAGGTGCATTCACAAATGAACATTAGGTTTATGGTTTTTGTTTAGGTTTAAGTAAAGGTACATTCACAAATGAAAATTAGGTTTAGATTTATATTTTATACTTTAGATTTAAAGACCTTGGCCGCATATTATGTTATGACTCCATTCACACTTCAGAATTTACTGTCTCTAAATCCAAATCATAAAACAAAACATTGCAAGGTCCAAACTTTAGCTTTATGATTTAGTTTGACGTCACAAACTTCACCAATGAGAACGAGTCTAAAACGATATAAAAATATACATCCATCATTATTTAGTATTCACTTGGTAGATTCGGCCTTTAAACCAAATGCGAGAAGAACAAGGAGACTGGCAAAACTTAATTGCTGAAATGTAACCAGTAATGTCAAGCGAATGACAGTTTCACGGCTCACGGGTATCTATTAAGTATTGCTCTACCGATATTTTAATCTTGTTTTTGAAGCATTTACATAGATGTCAGTAGAATCAAAACTAAATTAGAGTTACATTAAACTTGCATTTATGAATGACTTACTTAAATATAAACAAAAACCATAAACCTAATTTTCATTGTGGATGGTGCTTAAGTCATTCATAAATGTAAGTGTAAATTACCTGAAAATTAGTTTTGATATGTACAGACGTATGTGTAAATGCTTCAAAAACAAGAATAAAATATCGGTTATCGGTAGAGCAGTACTCAACAAGACACCTGTGCACCGAGCTGTGCGCCGTTAAACTGTCATTCGCCTGGCATTATTGGTTATATTTCAGCAATTAAGTTATGACACTCTCCATGTTCTTCTCGCATTTGTTTAAAAAGCCGAATCCACCAAGTGGATACTAAATAAAGATGGGTATATGCATCTATATCATTTCAGACTCGTTCTCATTGGTGAAGTTTGTGACGTCAAACTAAATCATAAACCTAAAGTTTGGACCTTGCAATGTTTAGCTTTATAATTTGGATTTAGAGACCCTAAATTCTGAAGTGTGGATGGAGTCATTACATAATATGCGGCCAAAGTCTTTAAATCTAAAGTATAAACCATAATTATAAACCTAATTTTCATTTGTGAATGCACCTTAACTCGGGGTAGTCTATGACTTGAGAAAAGGATGTTTGATCATTATTCAATTCAAAAGTCAAATTGTCAAATTTGTTCTCGAAATTTTAAGGAGAAAAGATAATAAAGAAGGATACAGTATATTGTCATTCGTCGTTTTCTAATTTATTTCCATTTCTAAAATAAGATTCAAGAAGCTTTGATTTCTTTAGATAACATTTTTTATATCGTGACAAATTGACATTTAATTATATACTTATCTTAGTTCATAGCCTACTCCGAGTTAGGTTTTTTATAACATACTGTATTACTATTATATCTATTGTAAATGTATGTATATATCTTCGAAATTATGTTTAAATGTAAATCCGAATATAGAAGCTATAACCCACATATCCTATATTTTTCTTGCCTTACTGTACAATAGAATATTTGAATAGGGGATTCCACCATTTTTTAAATATAATTTCATCTGAACATATAAGTAAAACTAAGACTGTCGGTGAAAATCCGGTGAAAAATTCCTATTAATAAGCGAGTTATAGTCCCCAGAAATTTGAAAATATAGATGTAACGTCACGAATATAAGTTTTTATATCAAACTGTTTTCTTCATGGACCTAAATGTTCTTGAAATATATGCTATTGCTAAATTATATTTATAAAAAATAAATGAATATTATTATACTGTACAAGTCTACATGATTTATAATTGGAAGTGTATTTAAATTAATAAGTTTAATGCAAAACATTTATATTGTTTAAGAATTGCAGTACTGGACTGATAACCACGCCTCCGCTATTTGAATTTCTCTACTCCCATTGGTAGTAGCATCCTCCTTTAAGTGGCTATTCGTTATATATTTATCCTTGAATCGCCAATCAATATAATATATACGAAATTCATATGAGTGACGAGCTGCTATAACAAAAACCCCCTTATTTCCGAAGTATTTCAATTATATTGTTTTATTTCATTATTAATATTCATGATTAAGCATATACTTTCAATATTTTTTTCTAATTTCTCTTAATTCAATTGCGCTTTAGTCCCCTATTTTCTTCTTACCTGAAATCAATCACAGATACGTAACTATTGTTAAAATAATATCTCTAACCATTTTAGAATGTAGTGTGTACAAATCGAGGTACAAATTTAATATTTTTTGCTGTAAAAAATATTTCAAATGTCATGCGTTATTAGTTATTAGTTAAGTTACATAACCATGTATCCAAAATTCACAGTCTAAATGTTACAGTGAAGCTAATAGATAACCATAACCTCGAAATTATAAAAACAGCATGAAATAAAGATAATTTTACTCTAAACATACAACAAAATGCGTCGTTCTTGTCCTCAAACTGTTTTATTAATACCACAAAATATTAACATTTTAAAAATACTCCAGAAAGTACATAAAATTAGTGTTAACCTTGAAAAGTAAAAGTGCTTCATGCACTGTTTACACTCAAAAACAATTGCTTTTGTATCAACAAACGTAAAACGTGATTTAAAACTTTATCTTTTGCATAAATATTTTTGACATTTTTAATGATGAACTAAAAATAATATATTTTTTGTGACATTTCGAAAAGAATTCGTAGCCCAAATGAAAATCACAAATGACTATAAATCGTGTTTGATTAGAATCCAGATAGCATCCGCTCGTAAAAGAAATGAGAACGAAACGGCAAAAAACAAGTCTTCCAGAGCCGGAATTAGACGAGATTGTATCGGGGAGAGTAAAATCTGTTTTGTGAAGAAACTCTACCCCGGATTTCCGAAATGTTCTGGGCTTAAAAGATTAAGGAAATTAATTAAGAAATGTAGAGTAAATCCTGAAATATTATTGCGAATTTGAAATGTACCACAAATAAAGAAGATATAATTTATTAAAATTCTGAATACCTATTTATTTCTACATTTTGTTTTTAATTAATGCTATGGAAGTATTTTTATAACACTTAGCGGAATCAAAATGATTACGAACCAAACTTGAATGAAGTTATTGAGTAGAACTCCCTGCATTTGTAAAGTAAAACACAACAAAATGTAGGAGACGTAATGTATGACTTATTTTGTAAAACAAATAAGTCATACGTCGCTTTTATATATTTTTTCATTAAAATATACTACCGAAAACTCTGTTCTTTTAAAAAGGCCAGGATCATAAAGAAACATAAATGAAACTCATTTATATTATATATTATACTTATGATAATTTTCATTTAGCGATAATTTATTTATTCTTCATCTATTAAATTTCGTACAAAAATCTATGGGCAAAATTGTGTAATATTAAAAACTGCATGTAATATCTTTGTATCTTATAAAAAATGCTAAATAATTTTTAAGTAATTTTCAGTCGTGGATGGTAAAATAAATTACGATTTTCGAGTTTGTCATCACTCTAACAATTACATATTTTACAACTGAAGACCCAGGGAAAAATGATGAATGTCTCAAAATATGGTTTTTATACGCCAATTTTAAAGTTTGTAACCTTATGGAACGATCTTGAAGTGATATAGTGTATTCAATCTTAGTCCAAAACTCACATTGGTCATTTTTTAACACTATTATACCGACAGATGGTTCGTTTTAACTAATAGAATTTTACCAGTCTGACTACCAAATCTATTAGGCAAAAATGCTTGGACCGTCATCCTTTTTTAGTTCTTGTATTGCACTTTCTTAGGACTGTTACCGCATTTGCCTTTTTTTATCCACCACTAATCATCTCATTATTCTAGAAAATGGATAGTCATCCTTTTTCCCCGGTATCTTCAACTGTAAAATACAAGATTCGTAGTTTCATTTAATTTCTATGCCATAATACTTAAAAATTGTTATAATTACTTAGTATTTTTCATAAGATACAAAGATATTTGGTCAATAATTTTGAGTTCACTAAACACAGTTTTTAATTCTGGAGTACTTTTACCTGTGAAATTAATATGTATGTATGGTATGACTAGCGAATGAAAGTTGACGTTTAAATTATTTTATAGATGTGGTTTCTTTTGAAACCCTAGAGAAGAATAAAATTGTACGAAATATTCAGGTATGAAATTTTTACTGGACTAGGAAAGCACAGAAAATAATAAAATATTTTAAACATTTTTCGTTTATGTTGATTATAACAAAATATTTTGATCTGTAAACAATTTAGTTTGGTAATTCTATGAAATAGGATTATTTTTAATTTCCTCTAACTGTAATTCCGACTTGAGGGTTGCTTACACCTGAGACGAACGAAATAGAATTTGCGGTATTATATTTTTTAAATACATCCCTGAATCCTGTTGCTATAAATGCCTCCTGGTATTGAGTACTATTCTAATCTTCTGTAACGGAATACATAAGGGTCAGTTTCCTTTCAAATCAAATATAGAGAAATGTTTTCAAAAGAAAACACACCTATGTATAGAAAAAAAAATTAGATACCTGGTCAATGGTACGTAATAAATATAGAAATGCAAACCAAAATTCTATATTATATGATCATACTTAGAAGTTATTTGTAAAAATGAAACAAACAGTAAAATTTTAATTTTTAATATATTATAATACATCTTTAAAATACTCTGCTAATAGAGCAACTTTATCCTGATTTTACGGACTTCGTAACAGTCAGGGTTGAAAAACGAGCACCCCGTATAAGGAAAAACAATTAAAAGAACTCGAAAATATCGGTATCATTCAATGCATATATCATATAAGTATTTGAATTTATGAACAAATTTTACACAACTCATTTGCATTGTATTATTTCATATTCTAGAAAAATGAGGAAGTAGTAAAGTTTCACAATGCATAAGATATTATTCAAATGCTGGGTATTCCTATATAAAGTTATTACTATATAATTTGCCAACTACTGCTATCTACCTCACAATTTACCATAATCAGTATCTACCTAATAATTTCATATAATAGTTATGTATCTCAGCTAACTTATAGTAAAGTTAACAATAAATTTTCCAATAAATCTATTTTATTGATGCAACGTAGCTGGATTCCATGTTTAGTAGATTACCATGTGAGTTATAAAAATGGAGAGACATAAAAAATAACGGCACTATGACATTTTAATGTCCAGCTCGGCGGTCTTGGCTTTATCAGCAACATAGAACCTGAAACGCGCTTTACAAATGGTTCACAAAGTAGAAATATTAAGCTTTCTACGAATGATTTACCGTCATTGGCAAAATGTGAATAAATTAACAAGAAAAAGGTGAATTTCAGGATATTAACGGTGAGAATATGCATAAAATGTTTAATAGACAAAAAATATTAGAGGATAAATAAATTATATGTGTCATAGTAATTATGGATTCTTCTAAAAAATATATTCTACAGGTTAATGAATAAAAATTGACTATCACAATTTCATATCTTTATTTTTGTTTACATTTAGAAATTCTTTATATTTTAATTAAAGATATCGTTTATACATACAGGTCGTTAATTAAAAAGCGGGCCATGTGTGTTTAACATGGAAAATCAGTTTTTCATTGTGCAAAACTTTCCATTTAATTTTAGATAATAAAGTTTCAAATAAGAATTAAATTCTGCACCTAAATAGTACATTAAGATACAAGTTTCATAAGACATTATTTTAGCGCACGCGTCATTCTTAGAAACGAGCGAGCTTTCTAAGGGGACAAGTGTGCTGAAATGTCTTATGAAATGTGTATTTTATACTATTTTTTCTATTTTGCTAATTTTTTCAAAAAATGTACGTTATTTCATGTCCAGGAATTTCAATTTCGGTTGTTTAATATATACTTTATGAAACTCATTTGTATGTCAAAAAGAAGTAGTTTATAACATCCAAATGGGTTTCATAAAGTACATATTAAAGAACCAAAATAGAAAAACACTATTTATTTTCTCTCTACCATGTAGACCTTGGGTCTTAATTCTTTTTAGCGTCGAAAATGAACGTTCGCCAGCAAAATTAGTAGCTGGGAAATTCGTAGAAATAAAATAAATAAAAAATAAATATATCATCACGGCATATTACCCATTGCTGGGTGTGCCAATCTGCTTTATTCGCAGATATCGGTAATGATGATGACATATTTGTAGAGCTATATCCAAATTTGAATATGTCGTTGTTAAACTATTTTATCGAATTTTTCTAATTTTCCCCAGCATTCATTTTAATCTCCTTGCATTTGAGTGATGTGTTAAGTTAATTTTTATTTTAATATTTTGTCTAAATACTTGGTGCTTGACGTCGGTGCCCCCTGAGGGTTTTGCCCCTAGACAGTCACCTAGTTTTGCCTATTGGGTAATACGGCCCTGGTGCAGACTAGTTAAACATTCCCTCGAACATTCCTATTCTAGTACAGACGGAAAAAAATAGAATTACTCTTTTTCATAATTCATGTTTACGCTTTGTTTACAGTGTATGTAAGTACGATCATATATCTCAGTACCGAATACTTGCTAAAATGAATACCATAGACGATCGCGGGAATCCTTCTATCTCTGTCTAAAGTAAAATTCACTGGTACTCCACATTATTTAACGAATAAATTAGTTTCTAAGCAATATAATTATATGTTACGAATAAAAGATTTGTTCATAGTACCATCCTACAGAAAATCTAAATTCAATGCAGGTTTTTCATATCTAGCATCATCTTTATATAATGTTTTACCTGAAAATCTAAAATCTCTTGCTTATGGTTCTTTTAAATATCATGTTAAAAATTTGTATAATTCATATGTTTAGTTTGTAATGGCTTTCCGAGTTCATAACACCTTTACGACCTGTGCCTTTTTCTTTTTCTATGCGTTTTATTTTTTGTTAATCTTTGTTTAAATTTAATTTTTTTTATAAACAAAATACTTTGTTGACTTATAAATATCTGTTATAATCATTGTACGGGTTAGGTGGATGAACAGCCCTTGGCTGAACCTCGCCTTTGACGTACGGTCAATAAAGATTTTTATTATTATTATTAAACAAGGAAAAAAAGTAGCAGATTCATTGCCGCGCCTAGGCATTGTGCTTTATTGAATATCCAATTTTTCGCCGCTTGTTTAGAATGAATATTATTTTTATGATAGTTTCTATACTTTAAATATTATTTCCATCGTTGTTATAATTTTGCTGAGCTTGACATAGAGTTACTATGTAAAAATATATTTGAATAATTTTTATTGACAGTTATTAGGCAATAAAATCATAGTGGAAGTACAACTTTATTATCTAGTAACTGTCTAATGCAAATTAGCGAAAAAAGTACGTAATATTTTAGGTTGGGAATTTACGTCATGAAACGAAGTCTAGTACCTACTGGAATACCACAAATGATGAAAATGAATGGCCTGCAACTGTAATGCAGTTATTACAAATATTATTGGTTTTTGCAGTATTGTAAGAGAAAAAATATTTCTTGCTCCTAAAGTAAAGTATACTGTGTATGTAATTTTCAAGTTTTGTCATAAATTCCATTTATTTATGTAAAATAATTCTAATTGCAAGAAAAACTTCATTTTACGTTTCTTGTTAAGTGTAAATAATAATTAATGTATATCAATTAAAATAAACTGTTTTAATTTGCCCACTTATTGTAATGAAACGGATATAATATGTGATCAATACTTGTAATGTAGATATCTAATTATATATTAATACAGTAGATTATTCTTACTAATACTCAGATTAATAATGAATGTTATTATAAACAAACATTGTTTAATGATATTTGTAATAATTCGAACAGCTGTATTCGAAAACAAATGTATACAAATGTATATCATTTGTTAAAATGATATACCGTTATATAAAACGGGTAGGCATAACATGCATTTCATAGTTGCAATGATTCAGTAATCCAATCTGACAAATATGATTGATTAGGTTCAAATCAAGATATAACTTGTTCCAATTAACCTAAAACTTTCTTGTCTAATCACCTACACAATAATCGCTTGAGAAAGGTCTTAAAAATTGCCGTTGAAAACTAGTTTTTGCTAAATTTCTAACTGTATATGTAATTTATCTGTGTGAAATATGCGAAATATTTTGATATAATGAGCCGCGGAACGAATTTTTCTTTTATTGCTTTTCCTAACTAAAATATATACCGGGTGTTTTAGGCCGACCGACACATAGGAGATTAACATAGGAAATCAGTTAATTGTGAATAGTATCTCCCCAGTGCAAGATATTAAGTTAAAATTTTGTATGCTTATTCAACGATATACTAATTCTGTGGATTGTAGTTCAAATCAGTCAATTTACATGTGTAATAATAGAAGAAATTAAGAAAAATTGTCGAATTTAAAGGATTGTTTTTCATATCCCGAAAAAAAAATCCAAGCAACGGTTCAGATAGCATAATGGATAGTGGGTGTGTCTGGTAATAAAAAAAAGTCGGAGAGTCGTGTTCGGAGCCAGCCGACAGCAAAATATATTTTTTAATTTTTACTTTTCAAAATATTTTTTATCGTTAGTATGTTTTTATTAATATTTAATAAAATATAATCATTATTTCAATCATAAATTATATTTTGTAGAACTTGAATCACACTGATTACAACAAATATTCTAGGATTGGTTTAAATGGACCAACTATGGTCGCCCGACCTAAATCTCTTAGATTTATTATTTGGGATAATTCATAATCAAAAATTTACGGCCATTATGAATTGACCATTTATAAGATTGTAAAGCGGCAATAAGGAATGAATGCAGCCTTGTTTCAAATCGACAGCAAAGTGAGACAATAATGGTATGATCGTCTCGGATTTTGCTTAACACAAAATGGCGGTCATTTTGAATATTTGTTCTTTGTTCTAATTTTCTAATTCTTACTGTTGTAATTAGTGCAATTTACATTTTATAAAATAAATAAGTTGCATGTGTTACGTATAACATTTTATTAAATATCAATGAAAGATTAAAAACATAATAAAAATTATTTTGAAAAGTAAAAATTAAAAAATAAATTTTGCTGTCCGCTAGTTCCAAACCCGTTTCTCCGATTTTTGTTTATTACCCAGCGCACACGCTACCACTTTATACTATCAGAACCGTTGCTTGGAAACAATTTTTTTCGTAATATGAAGAATAATCCTGGAAATTCTACAATTTTTCTTAATTTCATCTGATATTGCACATGTACATTGACTGAAATGTAATCCATAGAAATAGTATCCGCAGATAAGCATACAAAATTTCAGCTTAATATCTAGCACTGGGGAGATACTATTCACAATTAACTGATTTTCCATGTTAATCTCCCATGTGTCGGTCGGCCTAAGACACCCGGTATAGCTGCTAGGTATATATGTGAACATAATAATTGAGGTTAAGAATGGATTATAAATGAGATAAAATCATATATGGATACTGTAATTCTGTAAACTATTTCACGTAATAAAATAAGTTATTTTTATATCTCTGTAATAAACTTCATGGTTATTTTCTATATCTGGGTAGTAAACTTTGTAGTTTGATTGGCCCTACCATAGTCTCCCACTTGTGTCTTTATCACTTGAAACATAAATAAATATTACACTACTTGTCAATAGAATGGGAACCTTCACTATAGTAACAACAAATTAGAACTTTTTCTTCTTCTTCTTCAGATTTTCCCTATTTTATTAGGAGTCGCTGTTTCTTACTCTTCTTTTCCACTCATTCGTGTCCAAAATTGTACAATTTATTGTGAAGTGTAAAACAGCTATTACTCTTCTCTTCCGCTCATTTCTGTCCAACGCATCTTCACACAGCCCTTTCTCACTCAAGTCTTATGCGTCACATCCCTTCCACCTTCTCTTTGGTCTTCCTCATACTCCCGATATTTGAGAGTTCTAATCCTCAGGACTAGCGTCTCTAACCCCGACCGTTCATAACGGGTAGTTCTAACCTTCTAACTTGGCACAGGGGCCAGGCGAAGCTGCAACTGCATGTCACTTGTGGGAACACCCTAGCCCTTACGTTTAAATTATTTTATAGATGTGGTTTCTTTTGGAACCCTAGAGAAGAATAGAATTGTACGAAATATTCAGGTATGAAATTTTTGCATGAACCCATTTAAATACTGAACTAATGTAGAAACTTACCCCAAACGACTATTTTCTTGCAATTCAACCAAATACATCAACAATAACCTTACCTAACGCACAAAAGTCTCTCCTGGAAAACTCGAGGTGAGTTTTGTGCATTAGGTGAGGTTATTGTTGTTATATTTAGTTGAACTGCAAGCAAAAATAATTTTAAGCGAATTTATACATTTGCCGTGCAATATGCACATCATCTCACTATATATTTGCGATGAATATTCAGATATGGAGCGTGATTTTATGTAATACATTTGGAGACTGGCCCTATCAATAGAGTCAGATTATAGGAATATTCTAGGTATCTAGGTTGACTAAAAAAAAGTGTTAGTTGGGAAGAATTTTAGATTGGTAGTAGAAATAATAATTCGTATTAATTTCTCTTCCTTAGCTAGGTGGATTGATGCAACATTCATTTTAATTTCCAAAAAGTTAAAATAATGAAAATCAGTGGACGTATTCATGCGAGTGCATTAATCATTATAACTACATTTTCATTACATTATAGTACATTTCAAAATTAAACAACTTTTAACTTTTCATTACATTTTCACTAGAAATGTAGTGAATAAGACAACTGCGCAAGGCGAAGAACAAAGTGACAGCTATTTTAACATTTTAAGTAAACGGAAAACTGATATTATTAATGAATTTAGTTATAATAAAATATACAATGAGCACAAAAACAAAATAGCCACAGATAATGTGCGGAGATCTATTTTAGTATACACAGATACAAAATTACTTAGTGAATTTGTATGAACACCCTACTTTTTTAGTGAAAATGAAACTAAAATGTAATGTAAATGAAATTAAAATAAATGTTGCATGAATCCACTTTTAGCTGACCAAAGAACTAGAAATTAAAAAAAAGGCAATGTAATTATTTCACGAAATTTATCCTATCTTTAATTCTTTTTACAATTTAGCGAACAACTAAATTATTGCAAACAATCCTATATCATTAATTAGAATCGTCCCGTGATAATAAAAGCAGTTACTAGTCCAGTGCCCTATAAAGAATTTCACAAATTGTTTATATGTTAGTCTTTATATATAAAATGAACACGTATTTTGGTTTGTTCGTACAATCATCCTTATCTGATCTAATTTCAAATTTATTACAAAAATTACACTATTAATTTTTTATTACTAGTGCATGTAAATTGTAATCAATACCATAACCAAATTTGTAAATTTTTAGTGATGTAGGTACTGTACGTCTCTGTAGTTGCGCTCAAAAAGTTGAGGAAGTAGATCTGATCAAGAAAAAAGTTTCCTTGCCATGAATTCACATATTATTATTGTAACTTTACTTCAAAATAAATTTATAAACTGAAAACCACTAAAGCCAGTTTTTTTATTTAACAGAAAAAGCATCTGTTGAAAGAAAACTTAGTAAAACTATTTGAGAATGCGAGTTCCTTTTTACAAACCACAGCATAAAACTCAAGTCAACATTACAGTTAAACTCGTTCCTAAATTCTTAAATTCTCCACATCGCGTTGAAAAACTTTCTCAAATTTTTTTATATTCATACATTTTCGTAATTTTTATTGCCTCATAACTTACCATAGTACACAATTCCAGCGCAAAAACCGCTCCGAAAAATGTTTCCATAAAAAACGAGTAAATTTTTGAGCAGTAACATTCGTTGTGAATCATTACATTGCTGCTTATGACATAGCGAAGTTACGGTACTACCCATTCTGAGAACATACGACCAAGACCGTTAAGATAAGGCATGAAGTCGATCAGTGTGTTGTGTGGTAACCTTACGCGTTACGCATACATACGAAGACCGGTTGAAGTTGAGTTACTGACGCATTTTAAATCGTTTCAGATTATTCTTTGTTTGTATTATGACATTTTGAACTGGAATGCTTTAAAAGAGCGATAGTATTGCTATAAATAAAATATAGCATTACAAAAAAATTCAAAAGTAATCCGTTACAGTAAGTTGTATTCAGCAACTTGAACTAAAAAAAAAAACTAAATATTTCTTTTAATTTTTCTTTATTTAGGTACTGCCTTCATTCTCACATTTTCTTCATAAATTACAAAAAGCAATTAATTTATTTGAAAATGGATTCTGGACTTTAAAAGGCTATAGCAGAAGGCTTGATAATAATAAGAATTTCGATTATATATATTTAGACGTAGGGCATTTAAATATCGAATATTTAAAAAAATAATTACTTTTTTAAACTTTGCTAGTCACTATAATAAAGTTTTCAATTCTGGTTTTGAATAATTGCCCATGTTCTAATATATGAATATGTCGCTAAATTATATGGTGCATATGTAAATCTACTCTGTTTTTCTACTACTGCATAAAAATTATTACATTATGTGTATTTGTTTATGTCTACTTTATGAATTATATTAATTATACAATAACCAACCACTGATGGAGCAAACTAGCTCAAATTGGTGCCGGACCCATACCCGAGTAACTGCTGAGGGTTGGTGTACGACCGTTAAAATCTGCGCCAACAACAAAGATTGAAAGTGTAGGATCGGAAAGTGGTATGGTATGACTAGCGAATAAAAGTTAATGTTTAGATTATTTAATAGATGTGGTTCCTTTTCAAAATATTTCCCTACATTAGATTTGAAAGGAAACTGACCCTTATGTATTCCGTTACACAAGATTAGTATTGTACTCAATACCAGAAGGCATTTAAAATGACCTTAGCAAAAGGATTCAGGGATGTATTTAAAAAATATAATACCGCAAATTCTAGTTCGTTCGTCTCAGGTGTAAGCAACCCTCGAGTCGGAATTACTTTTAAAGGAAATTAAAAATAATCCTATTTCATAGAATTGCCAAACTAAATAGTTTAAAGATCAAAATATTTTGTTATAATCAACATAAACGAAAAATGTTTAAAATATTTTAAACGCATCCCTGTTTTGATCTTCATTTACCTTAGTCAGCCATCTATTTTCAGCCAGACATAGTAGTGTACTGCTGTGCATATTACATGTATTCCGCAAGGCTCATATTACTACAAATTCAAATAATAATTATGTTCTCAAAGAATTTCGAAGTTCCACAATTATAGTGATATTGCAAGTGTAACTGTTGAATGTAGGTCCGTTGACTTATCTCCCGATTGTAGATGTCTTTCAGCGGGGTAATTAGGCTCTATTTTTACGGGTTGCGTCTAAATCCGAGATCTGAGCTAATCGCACGCTCGCTGCAGCGCTGCTATTCTCGTGCACTTGCATCCGCTATTCGGCTGTTCTGGTGTGAGAACGAGAACTTTACAACTCACCTATATCCTAGCCATGCATGCACCCAGCACTACGTATGCGATGCGTCGTAGAATGTATCCATTTTTTTGTAAATAACGCAGAAAAGAAATAATCAAGACTTCTGTCTAGTATAGTAGTATGAAGAAGAGTGCAGGGTTGACAAATAACCACTATTCTTTAATAATAACTAAACCAGTGGTTAAAACTGGTTTACACCGTCCGAAATTGGTTTAAACCATTTTATTATTTTTATTAAAATATTGTATAAGAATTAAATTAAATTAATGAAAATATTGTACCAATCATTATAAAGTTTTTAGCACAATACGAATTATTTTCGAAAACGTTTTTTTACCCCTATCGTTAGAAAAGTAAAACCAGCATCATGGTGGTCATATCTTGGATGATAATTTTATTAATTTACAATATTGGGTCGCCTCCTTCGCATCTATTAAAAGAATATTTTCTAAGGTGAATCTAATTCAAACAAAATTAAGAAATAAGATATAAGTTTTAAACAGTTTCTAGAAATTAACCATTTTGTTACAAAATAGGCCCGATAAAAATTTTAATAACTGTAACCGCAGATCGAGCCGTAGATTAAATAATGCTCGTCCAGCAATCATTTAAACAAATGACTTAAATTCTACCTACCAACACTAATCGTTGCTACTATGAAATTATTCACGTTTCACCCAAATATAGCCTCCGTTCAGTGCACATTACATGTCTTTGAAAGTTGAAAATTGCTTGAAACTATTCAAATAGGGAAAAGGACCTTAGTTGGACAGTAAAACGCTCATTACTGAACTGAGCACCTGGCAAACGCCAAAATGTAAATTTACACGTTACCAGGTGTACCTATATTAACTTTCAAATTAATTATCTATTATATTTTGTGAGCAAGTCTGTATTTATTAGGTCTGTTGACAAAATTGTACTAATCGATAAATTATGTTAGCTATGTAGAATGTCTGTAATTTTAGGAATTTGAAAGTTGTGTACGTAAGAATCTATGTGTTAATAAAGGATGCCCGTGAAAATTATAGCGTATAGCGTAAGAACACGAAAATAGAATAAATACATTTTATTTATTTATTTATTTATCTATCGTAAATGAGTGTAATCTGTATTTTCATTTTTCAAGAGTTCATTAAAATGCCTCATTAATAGGATTTTAAGTATATATTACGCAATAAACGTATCAGAAATTCTTAATAATTGAATTTCAAGTTCAGTGTACAAATATAGCACTTATATAGAGTTTTTTAAACTCAAAAGGTGGGCGTTAATCGAATAAACCGTCCTTGACTATGAAACTACAAAGAAATCTCCTAGCATTCATATAAATTGTTTAAGTCTGTTAAATTTGTAAAAAGCTCCAGGGTTGCATTGTTTGAAACTTTAATTATATTTATTATTTACGTAAAACAAATATTATGTTATGTCAATAAAATTATCCTATGAATGGTTTATATTCAAGCAAAAAAATATAGATACACACATATCGCTGTCGTTGCTTATATAACTTCGTAAAGGTGACTTCAGAGAAGATTTAATGCTACTTTTCTTGAATTTTATTAACATTTACCAAATTTATAAAATATGAGTAAATTATTATTAATTTTATGGTTTTATGGGTTATTTTTTTATCGCAAATCCAGGGATTTCATCTGCTTATGACGATCCTTTTAATTTAAACGAAATTAACTATAATCTCAGAACACCGTATATAGCAGATATTGCAATTATTTTGTTAAATAAATGTGCCAAACTTTATTTCAAATGAAATGATGATAGTGAATATAAGTTGAAAATGTGAAATATTAACATGAAAATGCTTTTAAAACTTTGTGAATTAAATAAAATGTTTCTAGTGAAATAAAATTTATAAAATATTTCTAAATCTCGTTTCGTATTTCGCTATCCTTTGAGGAATTATTGTTGAGTAACCAATAGATTTATTTTGTTAAAACCAGTAGCATTGACTTGACTTATACTTCACTTAACTCCTCCGATTACCGATTAGTTTTTCCAAGTTCTCCTAATTCCGTACAAGCTGACAAGTAGTCACATTTACTAAGCATCATTTATTTCCTTTCTGGTGCTATACATTTGGTTGTATCCTTGGAGAATACAGGCTTTGGAGAGAGAACAACACGCAGCATAAGGCACACGGCGCACTTAGACATCTATGTGGCTATCACGAGAGCTGTTGACAGATATACAACAGCTACAGACGTTTGTTGGTATGAAACAGACATACAAAGATACCGCCACATAGAATAGTGAAAGAGGATGATTGAGTCTGATTTTGTTACATATTTTTTATTACCCCATAGTAGTTCTTAACATTGTCATTAAATAATAAATAAATAAATATACCATCACGGCTTATTACCCATTGCTGCGAGTGCCAATCTGCTTTGTACACAGATATCGGTAATGATGAAATATTTGCACCGAGCGGGCGCGTACCAGGCGTCACCTCACGGGCACACATTGCTGGCGTCAAGAGTGCACCACAGGGGACTATTTTAAGACATTTAAAAAGGATCAAATATATTTAAACTTACATTAAAAAGAGTACATTGGCAATAAAATATGACCAAATAACAACAAAATAAAATTCTACATTAAAAATAGATACCAAACAATAAAATAAAATTTAAACGTTGCATAAATAGATAGTCACTTGGATGCGTAGTAGCCTTGTCTTCAAATTGTGTTGGGGACTTCAGTCCCTTGCCAGCAACCGCGTACCTGTTTCTTTCTAGTCGTTTTCTGCGCACTACTCATCCCCACAGCTCACGGCTCGGCGGTCAATCTGTATACGCTAGGCAGCTAGTCAAATGAACAATATTTTTTTTCTAATCACATTTCAACAAATCGTAACGAGCCTAATACACAAAACTCGTGTCTACAAAATTAGGGCCGCTATACTCGTTTTTAATATAATTTTTCTAAACAAACCTTATAACATTTCATTTATCTATGGTGCAAGAATCCTATTTTAATGTGCACATTGACTTTTTTATGATCATATGTTATTGTTCATTTTCCTATCGTGGAAGTAGCCTATTTTAATGGGCATTTATCCTCTGCGAAAATAGCTAATGGTGTATATATATATTGCGTAAGAATTTTGATTACATTAAATAAGTTCGTTTAATCGAGGCCACACGAGAATACAGGCCTGAATTCTTATCCCTGCTCAATGCGCCACGTCAAACTATGAGGCCAGCGAAATAAGTTCGAGTTTAATCGAGGCCACACGAGAATACAAGCCTGAATGCTTATCCCTGCTCAATGCGCCACGTCAAACTATGAGGCCAGCGCGCTAGTGTAGCCCTATAAAAACAGTATAGCTACAAAAGTCAGTGCTAGTGGACGCACGGCACAGCGCAGCACAGAACGTCAAATTTCGATGGTATTTTGTTGAAGGATATTGCAAAAATGGTTTTAAAATGCTTTGTGCCAATTTGCAGGACAAATTACGGTAACGGCTAAATTGATATACCTGATATTAAAGAAATTAGAAGCTAATAAGTTTTCCTAATATATGGTGAATGTATATCATGCAGATCATCAAATTTAGTTACGAAAAATGTTTTAGGGATATTCAGCAACATTTTACTAAATAATTATAGAAAAAACTGTGAAGAACAAATTTGTAACAAAAGCAGTTTAACAAAAAAAAAATTGCGAGCACCTAAATCTATTTTATTTCAAAGTGATGGTTATTCTAAATATATAATATGTGTACCTTATGTACATTATTCATTTTTAATTTCATTATTATCATTTTCATATTACGTTCTATGTTATATTATTTTCGTTTGTTAGCTCCAGATCTAAAGGTGCAAGCGCATTATTCATTTTAACTACATTTTCATTACATTAGTAAATTTCAAAGTTAAACAACTTTTAACTTTGCATTACATTTTCACTAGAAATGTAGTGAATAAGACAACTGCGCATGCGAGAAGAACAAAGAGACAGCTATTTAACATTTAATTAAACGGTTAACTGATATTGTTAATGAATTTAGTTATAATAAAATATATAATGAATACAAAAACAAACTAGCCAAAGATAATGTGCGGAGAACTATTTTAGTATACACAGATATAAAATTAGTGAATTTGTATGAACATTCTACTTTATTAGTGAAAATTAAATTAAAATGTAATGTAAATGAAATTAAAATAAATGTTGCATAAATCCACCTTAAAGATTTAATAATATTTATTATTTCTTGTATTATTTAAAACTAAAACATGAGTTTATTCAAAACATGAGTTAATTTGTATATTTAGGCCATTTATAATTCGTTTTTTATTTAATTTGTGTAGTTGTGTATATAAAATAGTTATTATATAATATTTGAATCGTTATTTACGAGTTGTATATCTTTATAAATCACATTTTACAATCCTATTTGTTTAAAATTCCATATATTTCCTATGTTTACACTGCTGTCGTTCGAGGCGTGGCGTGACATCAAGAGGCTTAGCTATGACGTCACGAATTAAGCATTCAGGCCTGTATTCTCGTGTGGCCTCGGTTTAATATTCCACTCTTCAATCCATCATTGTATTTGTTGAAAACCATACTGTCTCTTTTAATTTCAAACAATTATTAACTTCCATGTTTGCGAAATTGATATTGTTCCAAACACTAAAACTTTGCATAAGTTTGGTCTTGCTTCTAGTATATCTTGATTGCCATTACCGTTATTACACTATGTACTATATCGCACTCACTTTCAAGTAGCGTACTCCAACAACCACCACTCTATTATAGTAAATTTGTACCCCTAGGCGAAACTACTTGTGCAGCTCATGTTTCACAGAGCACTAATGATATTTCGGTGGCTGCAACGGCTGCTGCTTCCACTGTGAGCACTCGCTAGTTCATTGGAAAGTGAAAGCGCGCTCATGACTTCGGTGCTCGTAGTGCGCTCTCGTTGTCAAGGTCTCGCTGCTCTTCAACAGAAGATTTTATAGTGATGTAAAATGAAATAAGAAAATAATTGAACGTCGGATCAGTTTCAATTAATTTTTTTTACTCATGATGATTTTTTTAATGTTACGGGTATATGTCAGGTGTATCTTTATGTGTATTTAAAACTTTTATATTGTAACGTTTTTATTTATTTATTGTATATCTAGCTTTAAAAATGAATCTTAAATGTTGATATAGGTACCTACTTAATTTATTTTAAAATACTAATATATTCACTACTACTCGTATAACATAAAAATACTTAACAAATAAGATTTAAAATAATAAACACAGCAATAATATTTGTTATAAACGCACTCAATATTTGCACCATCAATCATTAATTTTAACTGAATACGCCTCTGGCGTTTATGTTTCATAGCTCGTATTGGATATGTATAAATAAAAATCTGATGTGGCCAACACATAACCTCTCGCCAGATATTTTACCTGGTTGTTACGAAAAATATTTTTAATACAAATACATATATTCATGTCTCACTACAAAATAATTCTCACATATATTTGCAAAATCTGTGGGATATTTTAAAATAAATTGTGTACAATACTTACATTTTCTTTATATTCAATATCCTGAAATTTTCTTTTTCTACTTTCCTTTTCTTTTTCTTTATATTCGTCATTTTTTCGCAAATTCCTTTTATATTCTTTTTTACGTATATCTTTTGCGTTGTTGAATTTTTTTTATTTTCATAATCTTCATAATAATATACAAATATGTTTGACAGAGGCATACAAATATTTTTGACAGTGACATTTATATGTCAATTAGAAACATTTGAATTTCTTGCCTTGTAGTAGTTTGATCTGAGATTTTTTACATCAAATTATTTTATATGCCTTTCTTTATCTCTAAATCTATAGAAGATATAATAATGAATTTATATTTATCGAATAAAGAATTTAACGTTCTTTAATATAAGTATTTACATAAATTTTCGATAAATAATATTTAGACGATTTTTTTCTTGTAACTACTACTTCCGGTTGTCCAATTGTTACCAAAACTGACTGGACTCTTCCCATTATTGTTAGATTGAGGAATCCGTAGTTAAAAATGTCTTAAGTCTCATAGTATTTGAGATATAGTGAATCCAACATCCACACACACACACACACATCCCCACACACACACACACACACACACACATACGGACATCATCGTAAAAATGTTATAATCGGATACTAGGGACCTTAAAACGTGCTTATTCATTAAAATCTGGATATGCGATTTTTAGCATGAATACAATACCTCTCTTAGCGAGAGGTAAAAATGCGAACCTGGTAACGAAATTTGGAACTAAAACAAAGGACCTATTTTATTTGAGTCGAATGCTTTTTTACATATGTGCGTACATATACAGGGTGTTCATTTTAAGTGGTACACTATTGGTAACTTGAGAACTATAAGAGCTACGAGGTCGGTTAAATTAGCAAACAATTTCTATTTTACTAGACTATTTTAATGAGCGTAAAATAATTTTTTTTCAACCAGTGGTTTTAAACTGTGGGGATCAACTTTATTATTTTAAATGGGATCATATATTTTTTATTTACTTATTAGATAGAGAATGTTATTCTGAATTTATTAATATAATATTTTCATACTCTCACATTACAATTTTTTTGAAAAATATGCATATAAAATTTTATATTAATATGACTATAATAAGAGTGCTACGAATGGAAAAAAATGAATACATGTTATTTTTCTTATATAGAATTAGAATGCCATGAAAGAAATACGTGAATATTTTATGCGCGTTGACATCTTGGTTGACATGTTGACATTTATGATCAATTGAGAGAAGAAAATATTCCCTAGAGCACGCTAAAATTCTATGTAAAAAAAATTAACATGTATTAATTTTTTCCATCCGTGGCACTCTCATTATAGTCATTATTTTAATCATATTGTTATAAAATTTTATATGCATATTTCATAAAAAATCATTATGTTATATTATCTAATAAGTATATAAAAAATATACGATCTCATTTAAAATACAATCAAGTTGGTCCCCACAGTTTGATAAGCCATACTGGTTGAAAAAATATAATTTTATGCTCATTAAAATGGTCTAATAAATAGAATTTTTTTTAAAAAAATTAAATATAAACCAATACCATGTTAAATATTATTTTTGACAAAACTTTACTATATGTAAACCACAATTGGTCTGGTAAGCCAAATTTAACTTATAATTTTATTGTTAGACTCATAATTTTATTACAATACAGACTTGAGTTAATGCCGAAGCGTTGTCAAATCCTAATTCTTAATAATAAAGGATTAAATAAAAAAAACAATTGAAGCTTTGAATCCAAGAAAATATCCTACAAATTTAAAATAGAAATTGTTTGCTAATTTAACCGACCTCGTAGCTCTTATAGTTCTCGAGTTAGCAATAGTGTACCACTTAAAATGAACACCCTGTATATACCTAGTGAAATATAGATAATAAAACTAATATTTAGAATTAATTAAATTTCTTATATTTATTGTAAAACTGGACTTAAGTAAAAACTAAACTAAAGATAACCTAACAACTGCAAACTAAAGTTGTATATAAATAAAAATAATACTAATACTGTTACAACTAATAATACAAGAAACGAGAAAATATATTCTACCTAAAATATTAATAAACACAGAAAAAAAGTCAAAATACAAGAAGAATCAAAGTAAAACTACGACAGCAATGATACGTTCATGGAAGTTAAACAAAAATGACCCTTTGTCGAAGGTTTGACGTATGTACAACGCCAACTCTACGTATAGTGTAATATCCCAATTGCTGGCCACCGAATTTCTGGAATTATTATTATTCTCGTAGCACACTCAAATTCCCGATCCTGAACATTCATATTGTATCGGCAATTTCCGCCTCCTTCGTACGGATTCGGACTCGCTCACTTCTGGGTATGTTATAATATAATTTTGTCTTGGAATTTGTTAGAATAATCCATCTATGTTTGTTCTTATAATGACCATGCACATCATAATGACATATGCGTATGCAAAAGTACGGTAACAAACACCACCAGGTATCAACCGAGTAGTTAACGAAGAAACACTTGTTAACATTTTAAGAATTTTTAACTTTTTAAGGTTGAAGGATTATACTACTTAGAATATTTAATTGTAAAGTTTTAAAATGAGTACTGCTCGTATAAAATATACACTGCTTTGCCATCTATATGCGTTACGTGAAAGTGATGTCAAATGATAACTCCAATTTGTGCCGCCATTTACCAGTACACAGACGAAAACGAAACAAAGTTTAATTGTACTCGTTATAATTTTCATTACATAATCATTTTTTTGTACGAGTATTTGTCTTCTGAGATTCAATTATTATAATCAAATTTGTAAAATTGAAATACCCTCATTATATGCATATATTTGTAACTTGATATTCTATCATGGTTTCCTCTCGGTTAAAAGTATCATGATAAAAACCCTAAAGATAATCAAGATTGAAGAAATTTACGATGTATATAAGCTGAGTCATCCATCATCTGCTTAATACGAAAAATGGGTAATTCTATTACTTGTAGTTTTTCTGAACAATGAAAAACTATTTACGAGATAAAAATTATTGTGTCCAACTTTTATCATTATTAAACTTCTCTGTTGTTTAAGAAACTTGTATTTTGTACACTTAACTTAATTTTCTTTAAAAATTTCTTTATCCGAAGGGATGTTTTGTATTATTGCAATAGGGGATTACAGCGCAATTAAATTAAAAGGATTTAGGAAAAAATATTGAAAGTATATGCTTAATAATGAATATTAATAAAGAAATAAAACGATTTAATTGAAATACTTCAGAAATAGGGAGGTTTTTGTTATAGCAGCTCGTCACTCATATGGATTCGATATATACAGTTGTCTCACAACTCGCGCCCCAAACGAAACTGACACTTGCCGACGACAATAGGTTGCCAACAAATAGAAGAAAATAATTTGCGGCTGCTTGCATAACGGAGTTACAAGACTTTTTAATCCACCAATCCCGGAAGGATATCTTGAGTTGTGATGATATTATTACAAAATAAAACTGGTTGCTAGGTTTTAAAAATACTACCAGTGAGTTACAAAATTTGTTTGACTTACTGTAATTTTGACACTTTAGAGTTGACTTTTCATTGTCAACAAATTTAGGTTACCGAAGGTGTCATCCGAGAGCTATGTAAAATGTGTGGCGTTACGTCCACATTTTCCGAAAATTATAATCATTTCTAAGTAATCAGCGGCTGAATATATGGTAAGAATTTCCCTTTTTTATTCACCCTGTCAAATTTAATTTGACACTGACATTTTTCGAAAACTACAGTCGCCCATACATTTTAAAGAAGATTTGATTTGTATAAAACCCTAGTAACGTAAAATTACGGCAAACACACGTTAAAGGTGTAGGTCTCTGATTGGTCAATTTTAAGACGTCTTTTCTCGAATATCTTTTAATCTAGATTTTTTTTTCTTCGAAAATTACACATCCGAGTTCAGTCTCGTGTTTCCTCATTCGCTCTTAGGCGCGAGTTGTGAGACAGCCTATATATATATATATATATATATATATATATATATATATATATATATATATATATATATATATTATTTTGATTGGCGGCTCAAAAACGGCCTATAAATATATAACGAATACCCATTTAGGGGGAGGAGCCTACTACCAATGGAAGTAGAGAAATTCAAATAGCGGAGGCGTAGCTATCAGTCCAGTACTGTAATTCTCAAACAGTTTTTATTTTGCATGAAACTTAATTTAAATACACTTCCAATTATAAATCTTGTAGACTTGTACAATATAATAATATTCATTTATTTTTTATAAATATAATTTTGAAGTGGCATATATTTCAAGAACTTTTTGGTTCACGAAGAAAACAGTTTGATATAAATACTTATATTCGTGACGTCACATCTTTATTATCAAACTTCGAGGGACTATAACTCGCTTTTTTTTTTCACTGGATTTTCACCGACAGTCTTAGTTTTACTTATACGTTCAGAGGAAATTATATTTTAAAAAATGGTGGAATCCCCTATTAGCACAATAGTTTATAATAAATAAATGGCAAATTACAAATTTTGTGTGCGTTCACTAAAAACTGGAATCTAAGTTCGTCCCCAACTTTGTAATTGAAACTAAATTTCTAAAATTAATAATAAAATATTTATGTATCTATCCCTATTTTTTAATCATGTGTGAGTATATAAAATATTTATTTTATATACTCTATATTTTTTTCAGTTATCTACTCTTATGATTATGAAAACTTTTTTAATCCACCCCTGTTTTTTCAATTATTATTCACAAGCTAGCTAGTTTCAGAACTTAGAATATACCTATTAATTCTTGTAAAGCATTGCTCATAAGTTGACGACATTTTTTGTTTAGTTTAGTGCGAGACTTTGAAGTGAGTAGTATACAAGTTTCATATTCCGTTTTTATACTATGACGAAATATATTTTATTTTAAACATAATTGTGTGTATTGAAGTGTGTGTCGTGTGAAAAAACTAAGAAAAGAACTTATAATGTTAATTTAAAAAGAGCTGAGCTGTTCCTCTCTTCATTGCAAAAGGTAATTTTTACTTTAATGGCCGATAAATGTGACTTTAAGATTCCTTAAACGTCCATTTAAAAGTAGCGAATCGTATAATGAGTAAATAATATTATAGATCTCAAAACTTTTAACTGTTTAATGTCAGTTATGGAATTGTCTGTTGATAATTACTACAGGCAGCATGTTCTTTTAATAGGCTGTTTTGTAACTTACTTCATGTTTCTTATTTCATACTTCTCAAAACATATTACATATTCACATAACATGTTAGACGATTCAAAGTTTGGAGCTGAATTAATATTATTTTGAATTTGAATAAAGTCTACGTTTATAATTTCGATTTTATTTTTGTAATAAATATGTATTTTCTTTGAAGAACAAGGGATGTATTTTGCGTTAACTTAGGATTAATTTTAAATTCAGGCCGTCTTCATTCACCAAAGTAAGGATAAATGTTATAGCATGACTAGCGAATGAAAGTTGACGTTTAAATTATTTAATAGATGTGTCCTAGAGAAGAATTGAATTATACGAAATATTCAGGTATACTGATTTTTGCATGAACCCGTTTAAATACTGAACTAGGAAATCACAGAAACACATTACTACGTCTTGTTGCTTAAAATAGATGGCCGACTACGGTACCTGAATATCAAAACAGGGGTGCGTTTAAAATGTTTTAAACGTTTTTCGTTAATTTTGATTATAACAAAATATTTTGACCTTTAATCTATTTAGTTTGGCAATTTTATGAAATAGGATTATTTTTAATATCCTCTAACAGTAATTCCGACTCGAGAGTTGCTTACATCTGATACGAACGAACCAGAATTAGCCGTATTAAAATTTTTAAATATATCCCTGAATCCTGTTGCTAATTCTAATCTTATGTGACGGAATATATAAGGGTCAGTTTTCAGTTCGCTTTCAAATAAAATCACATGGAAAAGTTTTCAAACGAAACCAACTTTCATGCGCTAGTCATACTATACCTAACCAAGGAAAAAAATATACTTAGGAATAAATTAACTCCACATTTCACCGACCAAATATTGAACTAAGGTTTTTCCATCGCTGGATAAAGTTTCAGTTAACATAACTTGCAGATAAAATGAAAATATCGCATCGATACTAGAGCGTAAATTGACAAAATTATACACACGCCTAGTTATGTGATGCGATATTTTTGGAAAGGAAGGTGGAAAAACCGGGCCTAAGTAAACGAACCGGAGTATTTCTGTGATAAAATATATTTTTAGGTAGATACTATACAATTAGACACAAATTTTAATAGAAACTTCTGTTTCAATTATAACAAAGTAAATTATATTATTTATACAAAAATATGCGAACTGACTTTGTATTATAATCTGTCCTTCGCAAAATTTAATCCATCTGTTAAATATTTATCTGCACCAAATTCGAGGCGATTAATTTAATCGTGTCATTTATTCCGTTTCAAAGGTAACTGAGATTGGTGAAATAAAAATTTGTAGTTATGTAGTATTTATTCGTTTGGTTATTTTAAACTTAAGAATATATTATTTAATTGAACTTAGTGAAAATAGCCCTTAGAGTTCCTATTCTTCATTTGATGATCAAATACGTATATGAAAAGTCAAAAATCCTGCGTCACAGCTTCATAAATACTTCTTTAGAACTTATAAGTAAGATTGATACCTCCTATTGTCAATAAATCTCTGCCTAATATTTATTGAACAATACTCTCCAATCAGTCCTGTAATAATTGTACCCCATAAGCTGTAAACAAACAATTTCCACCCTTCTATAGTTTGTGATTAATGGGAGAGAAACATTTTGATTGTGAAAGTGTCTGCTCTGCACGGTATTGTTACAAATTGAACGTGATTGCCAATGTTCTATTTGCTTTGATAAAAAAGTTCCGAACAAGTGGAAAACGAATGACGATCACAGAGATCTCTATGTAGATTCATTCGCTTGGAATTCTTTTTGTGGTAGAGTTGAGTTGGTTGTTTGTTTGCAACTTGCGCAGACAGTATAGTGGGAGGCAAAAGAAAAGAGACAATTGTTTTTTGAAATAATTTTAATGGAGAATTGAAAAAGTGAATAAAGCATAGTTTAAATAAAATTGTAACAATAAACAAATAACTGGAAAAACGGAAAATAATAGGACACGCAGTCTAGTGAAAATTATTTCCTGGCCTACGTTTCCTTCTTCAGGGCTAGACTGTAGTTACAGTCGAAACGTAGGCCAGGAAATAAATAATTTTCACTAGACTGCGTGTTCGATTATTTTCCGTTTTTCCATTTCCAGTTGATCATCGTATTCAACCCCCATAATATAATGACTTGCGATTAAGACATTGAGAGATTCTCTTTATATTTTGGTAAATTAATATAATTAAATAAATAAACTTTTATTGGGTGCTTTTGTTAAAAGTTCATAATTCTATTGTTGTAATAGTACGTTCGTAATACGGACCAATATATCTGTACGGTTGAGGAGGCTTACCAGATTTCACTGGCCCTCAAAGCTGTTGTGAAGAAAGGACAACAGGAGTAACTTTTGCACTATTTGAAAATTGGAAATAATTTAGATGTTTGACGTCAGGTACATATCGCAAACAATATTATTTACTTATTTCACAGTTTTGGTAGTGATAATATGAATAGGCTGCCTCTAATACCAAGTCCTGTATGGCTATTTTGATGATATACGAATTCGGTTACTTGATTAGTAAGTCATTTTAGATTTATTTGATAATTATTATTCCGAAAAAAAATGTATCAGTTACAAATGTAAGCGAAATATAAATTTTGCAGTTTTTTCATTTGAGAAAACCCACATAACTTTCAAGTACGTACGAAATTAAATTTAATTTTAGTATGTACTTTTTACTTTCCGTCACCTTTAGATAAGGAAGGTATTGTCTTTGGTCAATAAATTTGGTGGTTTACGATGATGTCTGTATGTGTGTGTCTGTGTGTGACAAAATTTTCGCCTACGATAACTTTAATACTACAATTCCAAAAATTATTATTCTTTCGTATTCTTCTTCGTTACATCCAATATGCAAAGCTGATTAGATTTTGTTTATAATTGGTCATCCGGAAGTACCCTCATTTGAAGATTTTAACAGTTTTTCTTGAAAAATCGATGTTAAATATCATTTTTTCACATTTAATGCTATTATAAATATTAAAGAATATTTTATTCTCTATTCGATTTGAATGCATTTTATACTTCATATTAAAAGGATATAGAGTTAAAAATTATAAACAAATCATATATTAGCCAGCTATGCAATAACTCAGGAAACAGCTGCTATATTAAGAAAATTCTGATTGAAAAGTGTCAGTGCCAAGTGCAATTAACAGTATGTTGGTGTTATAATTTACTGGAAATATGGGATCTTTTGCCAGAAATTTTCTGTATGCAATTTGTATAAAATACATACAACTGCCTTAAGGTAATGTACAAGAAATATAATCTTTTGCAAGAAACTTTCTGTATGACATTTATACAAAATACATAGAACTGACGGAAGGTAATGTGCTGGCCACATCAGATTTTTTATTGCATGTATTTTTTTCCAAATGACGATACTGCATATTTTTATCAATGTTGGATTTCGAGTTATGATCAAAGTTATAACTTTTAAATGGGCATCATAGTAGAAAGTTATACCATTGGAAAGAATTTTTATTTTAGCATTCCAACGATGTATAATGCTGTTTTATTACAAAAGCATGTATGTCACTGTCAATGAACGTAAAAACAAAATTTTAGGAAATAGTATATCTATCGATCTCGTTAGGTCTCAAGTTTTTCTCAAATTCTATTAATATTTAACAAATTACGGGTATACTTGGTGTCTACTTTTTTATATTTATCATAAGAAATACAATGGTAAAATGTTCATATGGCTGTAATTTCTGCCTTTTTAATTAAGTTGGGAAATTTCCTATAGGTAGTGATTAAAACCAGTGGAATTTATACATATTTCTCGAAATATATACATATGATACAAAAAGTAAATAATTGTTTCATGTACATCTATTGTGAAACCTTCATTCCACGTGTGTGTTTTATTAAACATTTTCGCAACAATGTAACTGGAATCAGATTACAAATCATACGATGCTTCAGCTATTAACAAATTTGTTTTATCGTTTCACAAGTATATTTTATTATCCTTTATGAATCGACATTAAAAGTCTGCTTTTAATTAAATATATTTCAAAATTAAATTCTGAAAATTCGTAACATATTCCATTTAAAGTTCACTGGTTTAATTAAATCAAAACTCATTTTGTCGAACATTAAACTTGATAAAGTTTAAATTTGTAGGTAAAATTTGAGAAATACCTGCTATATGTGGCTAACCGAAACTTCTATTTAGTTTTGTCGCGAACTTAATTTTCTAGATGAAATACTTGGGAATTGCGCTTTAATGTCAATAAATTCGGAGAAGCTTCTACAATATACCTAATTTATTTTGAGACGAACTGTAAACCGGAGAATTAAATGAAAAATTTATGCTTTATTAAAGAACTTAAATCATAATGAGTAATATTATTAATTTACGAGTATATGAGTGCTAATATGCTAATATCATTGAATATCTACTATATCTTCCATTTTTAGCGAAATTGAGTAGTAGATTTAAATTCTGCGTACTACGTACAATTTATAATTTAAAAGTCTTCGGTAAACTTTAGGTAAATCACATAGGAGATATTGCATTGTCACCCACGATATGCTAAAGAAAAAATCTGGTGTGGCCAACACAATACCTCCCGCCAGACTGAGTTACAAAAAATATTAAGCTAATCCTTATTTTTGGATTCGCGAATTTTACTTTAATTCTGGCAGATTATTTCTTAAAATATAGTCTAATGTAATACAAGTAACTACCTTCTTTGTTAATTAAATGAAGATTAAATTTTAAAAACCGGGTTAGAATGTAATTCACTAATCCAAAAATGAGGATTACCTTGAACTTTTTTGTTGAATCGTTAATTTTTATTAATCTAAATACATACTTACATATTTACTTATGCTGCAAACTGTATTGATTTCCTTCCCTATTCCTATTGTTCTATTATTAATTTGAAATGATTAGTTCTATCTTTCAGTTACATACATTTGATTGGAATAACTGCGTAATTAAGGAGTTTTGTTTATTTAAAGCATAGGCTCCGGGATTTAAATTTTAGAAAATTTTATAAATTTATCTGTAAAATATGTAGAAACGGTATTAATGCAAATCTGTAGAAAATTTAATCTTTAATTTTTATAATAACATTAATCTCGAAAAAGTAGCATTTAAAGGTATGTTTCGAAGAAAAATTATTTTGAGTTTCAAGTAAAGTGCCATTTCCGGTTATCCGATTTACACCAAAATCTAATGAGCTCTTTCCATAATAGAAAAAGGTCGAAATACAAGGTTTCAAAATTTTCTGAATGATAGTATTTGAGTTAGAGTGCAGGATCCACGCATACATGCACACACGAACACGCGCCCGCGCGCGCGCACACACACACACACACACACACACACACACACACACACAAACACACGCACATGCGCACACACACATGCGCACACACACATGTGCTCACACACACACACATGTGCTCACACACACACACACACATGTGCTCACACACACACACACACATGTGCTCACACACACACAAACATGTGCTCACACACACACACACACATGTGCTCACACACACACACATGTGCTCACACACACACACACACACACACACACACACACACACACACAGACACACACACACACACACACACACACACACACACACACACACACACACACACACACACAGCATCATCAAGAAAATGTTAAAATTGGATTCCAGGGACCTTTGAACGTGGTCATTTACCAAAATCTCGATATGCGATTTTTAGCACGATCCCTATACCTCCCTTACCAAGGGTGGCGGGAGGTAAAAAATATTAGAAAAACTTTCATCACACTATAACTAAATTGAAAAATATTTTCGTTAGAAGTAGTATATTAATTTCAGGCGCTACTTAACAGAATTAATTGACGGTTAGTCGTAAATCTGACACGGAATTCAGTTTAAAAAAATGTTTGAAATATACTTCCTAAAGCGAAATTTGTACAAACACAAATATCGAATAATAAATGAATTGACAGTTGACAAGTTATTATAAAAAATACCGCTTTAGCCGAATGACGATAGTTTGTTTTTAACTAGGAGTCTAGGAGGAGTAAATTTAAAATTTCTCTGCTTCACATTTAATTGGCTGTTGTTAGCTGTGTTTACAACTAGATACAAATAAATCCTCAATGTTGATATTTTATGTTTTTGACATTTAGTTATTATGCTAACAATTGTAATTACTTTTAAATCATTAAAAATAAAATTATTGTTGATATACGTGGAATTTCTACTCACTATCCGTAAACACTTCCCAAAATTGTGTTACACATAGATATTTGTCAGTAATACGCCACTGAAATTCACTTAATGATCCTGTTTATCTGTACAACTATTTCGCATTCGATTTACCATCGCTGGCAATGATTCTACTGTACTGTGTTTTGGAGCAGATTTTCCAGTCGCGATTCACAATCAGTCACAGTGGCTGATTTATTAGTTCGTGCGCAACATAGGTACTCGATTGCCGCGTGTGCTGTTCGCTGATATCTGCTGATCACAACGCAGATTGCTTATTGTAATAGTTACATGATTTTGTTCTGATGCGATGGTGTTTCCATTCATGGCACACTGGGACATCTGATTTATAGAGACGTAGTTTATTAGGCTGACGTAGCGAATAAATTGTTTCAGAGAGATTGGATTATTTATTAAACAAACTGATGGATAGGAATGTAGGTAGTATATTACACTAATACACTCCAGATGTAAATAAACTAATAATTACATAATATAATATTATATACATGCAAGTATAGTCTGTCTCACCAAAAAGCAAAGGATCGCCATAAACCTTTGAACCGCCCCTTACTTAAGGTAACAAAGAAACCAAAATTTCGGCCCCTCACAAATAAGACAGTAAATAAGGTCACTGCTTTGCCCAGAGTTGGACTGTTTCATAACAAAAATATTATGAGGTAAAACTTTTTTTCCATATTACACGGCTTTTACATTAATATTTATTGATTATACAGTATTTGTACAGTACTTATTGTTGGCATATTGTAGTTTTATTACATGCAATAAAATGAAAAATATTAGCGAGACTACCATTTTAAATAGTAATTTATTATAAAAGATATTCACACAGAAAATGCGCATGTTCAAAAAATTTTATACAGTATTTATATCATACATATATGTATACAAAAAATATATAATACATATTTTAAAAGTTATTTACACAAGTAAATGGTACATATATACGTACAAACATAATCTAAGAAATGTAATTAATCATCTGATTCGGTACTTGAATCATCGTTACTTAAATTAATAACAAATGCTTGTTGATTAGTAAATCTAAACAAACCGTTAGTCATAAAACTTTCTCCTTTAGTTCTTTTAATGTTGTCTTCATTTTTGGGAAGACTAAAATGTCACAGGGGGCTATGTTTGGTGAATATGGTGGCTTCGGCAAAATCCACGAATAAATAGTGAACTGTGAGCCGATGCCTTGTCGTGATGTCCACAATTCTTTTCGCATGAGCCGTATAAAATTCCAGCTTCTTCAACATTCTATAATGTCATTCAACGATTACTAATTACAATATCCTCTATTTTTGGTCACATTTTCATCGGCTCTTTTGTCATCTTCATGACCCTTTAGAATACGTTTGTATCATTCATATACCCGTGTTATCGACATGTATTCCTTGTCAAAAGCTTTGTCTACAAATTGCACCACTTTAGGTGCACTTTATACCTTTTTCAACACAATATTTAAATTTAATGCAGATATTGATCAATCAAACTACGCGTCCAAAATGAATTAAATGTTACCTACACTTTACATACAGTGGTATCAACCAACATGATGAAAAAACTAGCTCAATCCAAATCCAAAACGAATAACGCACGAAATAAAAAAATCTCGTTATTTTTTGATCAATCATTGTACATCCTTTTTTAGTACTTCCGTGTTCTTTCCTGGTTTTTTTTCCATTATATTGGAGTATGAAATACGTAATTATCAACATGAAAGATAGTCTATTGAAATATAAATTGGGTAGTGGAAGGGTTTAGCGGCAATTTTAGCTTGGGGAACAGCCAAAAATCACAACAAAAGTGTTGTGTTGGGTACACATCCTGACTTCCTTATACACAGGCTGGCTGCCAGCAATTGGAGATCTCTGTGAGCGAAAAAAATTACCTAACATGATTGATTTGTTTCCGCGGGAAAAATTCAGATACTTTTGGCAGGGCTTTTTTTAATCTCAACCCAAAAAGACACACCCGGGATTTTCTTAAAACCCTATTTTAAAAACCCATAAAACTCAGTATAAACCATATTATTCACGAAAGATTACTATTCAAGGTCATATGTGAGCCGTCTGATATAATATTACTTGCAGATAACTTCATTGCATTTCGTAAGCATAGGCGTGCAACATTAAATACTTATGGCCACATTTTAACTGAAAAAATAAGAGTAATTTATTTAAAAATTATGCTTCGTTCTAAATAATGCCTTTTTGAAAGATTTATGCCCTTCACTTATGTTTTTGAAAAATTTAAAAACATAGTCTTAACTATAAACCAAGTAATAATAATTTGATTTAAAAGGAAACGCCACTGGGTAAATATTAGCACAGAGGGCAGTGTAGTAGATAATTAGGTATCTATAATTCTCCAACATATGTCCTTATTATTTATAATGTGTTAGAAAGCCACTATTTACGTATATCTGTCCCTCCATATAAATTTAATAGACATAGGTCAATAATCTTTCTCTTTCTAATACAAAAGGTTGCCAACCTACTGCTGTAAAGTGATGTGTATTCTTTTTTCGAACAAATGACCTTGAATAGTCATCTTTCGTGAATACTAGTATAGCGATTTATGTTTAGATGCAAAATGATGGTGTTTTGCGCCCCAAAAAAGAAGATGACATGTACAAAAAATATGATGTGGCCAACACTATACATCCCGCCATTTAATTTTTATTAATTCAAATATACATACTTACACATGCTGGAAACTGTATTAAGTTCCATTCCATATAACTACTCGTATGGTTCTATTTACAATTTTTTTTTAACGTTGCTATAAATAATTTGAAATGATTATTTCTTTGACAGTGACTTTTATCTGTCAGTTTCATAATTGTGTAACCAAGAAGATGTGTGACGCGTATAGACTCCGGGATTTAAATTATAGATAATTTTATAAATTTATCCATAAAATATGTAGAAAAAGTATTAATACTTGTAGAATATTTAATAATCTTTAATTTTTATAATAACATTAATCTCGAAAAAAATAATATTTAATGGTATTTTTTCGGAGAAAAACTATTTTGAGCTTCAAGTAAAGTGCCATATCCGGTTATCTGATTTATACCAAAATCTAATGGCTTCTTTCCATATTAGAATAACGGATAAATACAAGGTGAATGATAGTATTTGAGTTAGAGTCAACGATCCACACACACATACACACAGACATCGTCGTGAAAATATTAAAATTGGATCCTAGGGAACTTATAACGTGCTCATTTACCAAAATCTCGATATGCGATTTTTATCACGATCCCTATACCTCCCTTACTAAGGGTAGTGGGAGGTAAAAACACGATTTTGCAACGAATCACATAGGTACTAGGATTTTTATAATTCCGTTTAAATTTAATAAGAAGCTCTTTAAATTATAATGTACTTATAATAAATATAAAAAAGTAAATTAATATTAATTTCATAATAAATATCTAATAAAGCCCAAAAAAATAATCTCAAACGCCCAATCAAACCAGAAATACTCAATAAAACCCAAAAAAATCACTGAATCGGTATTTCAAAAAAAATCCTTAGTTTTTGCTAGTACTATATTTCTGAACAGACAGTGTACATAAATATATCGTTAGGCTTGCTATGCTCTTTTCTAGATGTACTTTTTGTGTCAATCGACGCGGTTATTTGCCTAGTTTGCTAAAATTTATTTTAAGACATAGAAATCGGGGGATTTTCTTGTAATACCCAGAGATATAAGTGCGTCTTGATACACGCTGTTTCGTGACACAAGTAAAATCTCAGATGAAATATCTACATAAGTCATTGGAACGGGTTATATGTGAAATTTATGGACAAAAAACTTGTGAAGATCTCAACAAAGCTCGTCTAAACATCTTCAAAGCTAACATAAACCATTCCAACATATCAAAATACCCTGCTTTATTTCCTCCATGTTAAAGCGTGTTTGAACAAAAATTCTTAAGATGCAATTACATCTGCAAAATGAGAAATAATGCAAGTAATACCAACACTTTACGTTTAGTAACTCCAGAGAGTAATGGCTGGATTTTGGCAGGAAATGGAAACCTTTACATTCCATCTTGGGATAGTAAAGACTCTCTGCCGCAGTCACTAAGCGAAATCGAAGAATGTGCAATAATCGAATCAGATGAAGAAGAAGAGGCTCAATCCGAATTCAATGACGAATTATTCGACGATATGTAATATAAATATTGATTTCATTTTTGGCTTTAATAAACATCCCAATTCTTATTTAATAAGCAGCTTTTTTAATTTCATTTTTTATAATACCCAATTTTATACCTGCTTATGTCTTCAAAAGTTTTACCGTTTGTATTTATTTGTAATACGCAAAAAGACTCTATTTCGATTATTTAGAATGTATTTCGAAAATTAGACATCAACAATTTTTAATTCATCTCATATTGGGTAATTTTTTACATGAATTCTTTTTTGTTTGTCGTAAAAGCAAAAGCCCTCTATCCTGTATCTTAAAAACAGTCTTCGTAATCTTTAGATTATAGTTCATAAAACACCGCAAAAATATTGAATGTACTTTATCTCGTAATATTTTTTAAAATTTTGATTCATGTTTTAAAAGTCAAAAGCCCCTGGTTTGAATGTAGTAAATGAATTTTAGCAAACTAGGCAAATACCCGCGTCGATTGACACTAAAAGTTTTAATATACCCCATCATGTAGTTTTGGACAGCATTTTGACTTTTGGGTGTCTTAAATGCATTAAGCCCCCTATTTTTATGTCTTTCAAAGTGTATTCATGATCTTTGGATAATGGTACATAAAATACCGTAAAAAGTTTGAATGTACCTTATCACGTAATTTCTGGTGCTTTTTTGAAAATTTCTTTCGTGTCTTACATGTCAAAAGCCCCCCCCGGTTTCGATGTCTTACAATGTATATTAGCAAACTAGACACAAGCCCGCATTGAATGGCACAAAAAATTTGAATGTACCTGATCACGTAATTTTTGGTCCTTTTTTAAATTTTGAAAATACTCCCATGGCGTAAAGCCCCCGGTCCGACTTGTAAGACACGATTATTTTTGTATGGGGAGCCAATCCGCACCCTACCCCAAGGTCAAACCTTTTGTACCTTATCACATGACTTTTGATAGCTGGGCTCCCCGTCTATGTCGACGGCCCTTACCAGGCGTTATTTCACGAACTCTAAAAGCTGCCGTGAAGTGAGAACCTCAAAGATAGAAATAATTTCCAAATTTGACGCCGGTCCAATTTGATTTTAAAAAAACTTATATACCTCCTGATTAATATTCTTCATAACTGAAAAAATTTTCGCTATCTTTTACAAAGTGTAGCAGCTAGAAACGACTGTAAACTTCCAGAGGCCAATAAATTATTTAAAATTAGAACGAATTGCCCTACAATTCCAAATCTGCAAGTAATAATCAACAGACTATAAATCTACAGTAGATCGAGCTACGTATTCATTAAGTTACGCCCCCGTGCCAGTATCTCACTGTGGCACACAATAACTCAGTTCAGTCTCTCTGTCTCAGTCAGTGGGCTACGAGTAACGCACACGATCAAATTAACAAATGAAGTGCGTAACATTTCCCCATTGTTTGACAGTTGCATAACTGGAACATGAGTGAAATTTAATAGAGAGGTTGAATTGTCTAATTATGGTTTTAGACAGTACTTTTAGTTTCACTTTAATAACGTTAATTATAATATTGACTCTAAACATAGCGCAATTATGAAAATGTCCGACGAATATTTCAAGGTAGTGGTCGTGAATGTTTGAATTCCAAATTAATTGTTGCTCAATAATAACACAATATTTATTTAAACTTGTTTGAGCTATATTGTATTTTATGTTAAATATTTAATTCCTGATCCTGAAATGTACGGGCGGCGCTTTGAAAGGATTGTATACCACCTATTTTTACACTGCTAACTTAACTGTCATTTAAAACGAAAAATATGTCATCGATACCTAAGTTGTAATAATTAAACAAATGTGTGTCAAAGTTTGAATTTTTCGATTTACAAAAAATGGAAATACTGGGCCTAAATACACATTACCTTTCGAAAGGTAAACGACGGATACCAAAGTGAAAATTATGACGATTTATAAGTGGCCTGCTGGTGGTAATTATTAATGTGGTCTAATGAGAGTAAATTGTAGTCAATGTTGTGGTCGCGTTAACAAATCACTACCGAATAAAACATAGGGATAAACGATAAAAGATTCAAGGTGTCCGTAATTGATGGGATTGGGACCTTTAGATGACCGGCTATATAAATATTGTTTTGCGCAATTGGGTTTATTTTTAATATAGGGTTTCCAAAGTAGGTTTTATTTACAAATTACTGATCGGTAAGTGATTGTGATTACTTACAGATTAAAAGGCGAGGATGTAAGTAAATAAAAACAACGAGCAAAGGTTACTTTAAAAACATTTAATTTGAAAAAATATTTTTCATATTTATATCGAGCACGCAGAAAATTAAAAAAACTTCGTCTCGATCTCCAAAATCATCCTCAATCGGTAGGAAGCACTTACTGCCCTTAATATTAAAATAACTATAAATAAACATTTACTATTAATAAAAAAATCCGCAAGATTGGTACCGCGTTTGCTACAGTTGTCGAGAAACGAATGAGTGAACGCTTCTAAAAGCTGTGTCTACAGATTCCACAGAAATGTATTAAACATTTCGTAACAGTTGATGTAACCTGTATTTATTACTACCAACATGAAGCGAGAAAACAACCGAAACAGATCTACTTTCTGAAGTTAAACTAGGAAACAATATCCTGTATTTTGCAGATTTAGAAAATTCGTATGCAAAATGAACAACATTAAAAAAAATTACATTTATCACTCACATTGTCCCAGATACGGCGTTTCGAACACCTTTAAATTATGCGTGCATAAAGTGTTCTAAAATATTTATACCTTAAATATGGCTAATGTTTTTATTTTTATATTTCTTATTTGTCACATCAGGCACCAGTGGCATCAATAATTTAATGTAATTCGTAATGATAATGCATAAGACATAGTTTTAATACATAGTGCGAATGCGTAAGGTTAAGAAAAACAGCATTTTCTGCAACAAAATTTAATTAATAGTTGACATCTGTATTTATAAACCTTACCTGTCAGAGTTGAAGTTTATCATTGCAGGAAAGGTTTGCTTAAGCATGTTTTCTTGTTTAATTTTATTCGAGCAAAATGTATTAGAAATATAAGATTAGATCCAGCTATTTGTTTTCTTCGGTATTAACGATTTTGATATTTATCGAAAATTCATTTTGACAGCTGTCATAAATTTACTTAATGCAAAATGCATAAAAGTTTGAAGTTTGAAAACTTTTGTTGCTATATGCATTGTGCTTATGCATTATACATTAAACTATTATTATTAGAAAAAGAAAGATTATTTGGCCTATGTCTATTTAATTTATGGGATATGACAGATAAATGTAAAGGATGGCATTACTTTCTAACACACTAAAAATAATAGGAACATGTCGCAGATTTACAGACACGTAATTGTGTACTACACTGCCTTCTGTACTAATGTTTATTCAGTGACGTTGACATTTAAATCAAATTATTATTCTATGATTTACGACAAGTCTAGATTTTTGTTTTATGTAAAAACATAGGTGAAGATGATAAAACTATGAGAAAATAAATTACATATGTTTTCACTTAAAATGTACTTATCCATAAATATTTCGCGTTGCACGCCTATGGGTACGAAATGCAGTGAAGTTATCTGCAAGTATTATTGTACCAGACGGCGCATAAATGATCTTGAATAGTCATCATTCGTGAATAATACCCACTATAGCACAATGCGTTTAAAAAAAATCCTAACTCGAAGTAGGCTATGAACAGAGAAACGTATGTCTGACCATTATTCAATTCAAATGTCAAATTGGCCAAATTAATAAACAAGGATACAGTATATTGCCATTCGTCGTTTTCTAATTTATTTAAAATGAGATTTAAGAAGAAAAGCCTTTGATTTCTTTAGATAACATTTTTCACAATATCTAGTGTCAAAATGACATTTAATTAAATTCTTTTAAATTGACATACGTTTCTTTCTGCATAGCCTACTCCGAGTTAGGATTTTTTTGAACACTCCGTATTAAATAGTAGCAGTGAATGGTCCTGAGCGTTGCCATATAACAAACTTCGTTACGCATTATCTATTAACACTGTGTGTTAAAGAGATGTATTAAAAAATAGTTGTGAATGAGGCTTTACTTCGCCTAATTTAAAAACAGTGTTATAATTAGATACCTACAGCCTTCTGTGTGTATAGACCCATAAGAAGCTTTCTGTTCAGCATAGTGAAAACTAGAATATCCTGATTTCGGATTTGTCTGGAACCTTACACAGAATATTTAGAATAAGTATTGTTCATTTGAATTGGAAATGCAATTATTTCTATAAGAATATAACGAAAAATAACGTGTATAACAATGTACAAAAACAATATATCTCTTTGTTCAATCTTTTAAAACAATTTTTCATTTAAATTACATACGAACACCATCCCATGTCTCGAAATTACATAAGCTAGTCATGAATTATGACTTCTTTATGATAATATCCGAATTTCGTGCGGTTCGTTCGTTTCTTCATATACCGCAAACTACTTGAAAATTATTCTTATCTACGTACGCACAATGAATTCTAATCAACGACGAGTAAATAACTTATGTTATCTGCTGTACAGTTATCTTCGCTTTTCTCTATCTATTGTGTGCTATTAATAGTACGGTACCGTTACCAGTGCTTATATTTACCAATGTTTCGTGTGTGTGTCCATTGGTCAAAAGGGAATTCGCGATGGAATAATAATGGATGTATTGTATTGTTGAAACATTTTTACTACACGTATGTTGTGTTGACGTTTGAGTAGGAGGAACTGATTTTAAAAGTTGTATGATTGTTGTGTTTGGACTGATAATTTGAATGCTGTTAATCATGTTCGGTTGTTATTTTTTGAAGGATGTTAATGTAACTACAACCAGATATGGTATTCGAAAATTGTATGAAGTATTCTTGTACATTCAGTATGTTGTACTCTACAGTGTGCGTCAGAATTCATTAGATGATTTAAAATAGTATATACAATTTACTTTCAATTAAAGTCTTAAACATATTTAGAAAGACGAGGAAAATCATTTAGAAGAAGAATAATAAAAAGCTTTGGTGGATTCCATTATTTTGTAAAACAAAACTTATATGAGCATTGCTTGAAAGAATTCATAGTCAGCGCTGGGCAATACTTGAAAGAAAAGTATTTTATTAGGCTTGCAAGTACTTTCAGTACTTCAAGTACTGTACTTGAAGTACTTTCTATTTATAGTACTTTGTACTTGACAAAGTAAATCTATTCACATGTACTTAGTACTTAATACTTGGAAAAATACTTGAAGTACAATGAAAAGTACTTTTAAATACTTGCAGTACTTTAAATGTATTGAAATATTTTAAATGTACTTGAAGTATTTTAAATGTACTTGAATTACTTTAAATGTACTTGAAATGCGATGACTAATTTAAAAGTTAACAATGTTATGAGAATTGTTTGTCTGTCAGTGTTTCTTTTGCAGTGGTGTGGTGTTATTCTTGTAGTACATAATCATGCGAATTTCATTAATAAATATATTTTCAGCGATAATATGAAAGTACAATTTTTTTGGCATAAATAAATTAATTCTAATCTGCATCTGTGTATATCATATAATGTTTGTATTATACCTAACTGTAGTGCTGGGACGTATCGCCTGGCTATCGCATGACGTAAAAATGACGTCATTCTAACATCTTGGTACAGCTTCTCGAATCGCTTGGCGATCATATGACATCAATTTAACGTCATGAGATCGGTAGGTGATACGGCAGTCTCAGGGAGGAACTCTTGTTTTAAATATCCAAATAAATATCGCATATTGAAATTTTTGTCAATAATCACCTTTTAAGGTCCATATAATCAGAAAAATATCAATTATCTGAAAAAGTACTTGCACCCAAATTTACAAGTACTTTTTCAAGTACTTGGTACTTTCAAGTACTTTAGAAACTAAAACAGTACTTGTACTTCAAGTACATTTAGAAACATCAAGATACTTGGCACTTGTACTTCAAGTACTACTTTCCGGTACTTTGCCCAGCTCTGTTCATAGTCTACTAGCCAAGATCCTTTTGATCAAATCAAAAGTAGTGGTCCTCGAAAACTAATATACGATCCAATTTTAACTAAATAGTAGTGCACGGAATCATACAGGTGTTTCAAAAACATACCGACAAAAATCCAGGAGTTGTAGAGGACATCTAAATGAGGCGCGGGCGGACACGTGACTTTGACAAGTGCTTGTAGGGCCTCACAAGGTTGTCAAGTATACAGCTTGCGTTCCTTGCCTGTGTTGCCTAATCAATTTAAGCGTAAAATTAATAAATAAAATTGGAAAACTAATTATTAATGAATATCATGTTGTTTTATTTTCTGACATATAAACTTAATTTTCATATATTTTTTATAAAAACAGAGCGATTAGTGCTGCCATCTATAATACAAAGATTTCTTGGTGCGCTAAATTTAAGAAAACCATCAGTTCATCTTGAAGGCTCTTTTTATATAAAAAATAATTTAAAAAATAAGTTTAATGTGTCAGAAGAAAAACAACATAATAATCATTAATAATGACTAGTTTTACAATTTTATTTATTAATTTTACGCTTAAATTGATTTGGCAACAAAGGGAAGGAACACTAACTGCATACTTGGCACCCTTGTGAGGCCCTACAAGCACTTGTCAAAGTCAAGTGTCTGCCCGCGCCTCATAATGGCAATTGAGGCGTTTTAATAGTAGAACAAGAAATATTTCTATATGGCAAATATTTTGAGATCAATTGTTGCTAATAATTGTAAGTTAGCCTTTACTGTTACCATTCAAAAAAAATCTCAATATATTTTTCTTTAGAAATTTCTTTTTTTTTGCTTTACTACTAAAACGGCTCGTTGGCGGACATCATCGTCATCTATGCAGTGGTTCTCAAACTATTTAATATGGCGAACCTGTATTATTTTTACTAATTTATGACGGACCGTTAAAGTATTAGATATGATTTGATAGGCTTGCTTATTTTTTGTTAGTATTTCTATCCGTGGTTCAATTGATAACAACGTCACGCGAAATCGGGAATGAATGTTCAATGTATTTTTATATTTTATTTTAATTACACACATAGTTGAAAAGGAAACTCACATGGGTTAGAGGTAACAAAACGAAGAATTTTTTTATAGCAATATCGGCTAGATTGTCTTGGCATGCTCACATTCCTCGCAGAAAAATAAAGTAGTGAGTGACTATTTCTCTTCTTGCAGCGCTTAGTCTCTGTTTCTCTGGCTGAAATGTGGAATGAATGTGGTGGGGATAAGCATGCTGATTTTTTATATTCATTATTAATGCGTATAAAATATTGCATTTTATATTTTATCATTTATGTATTGGGCTTCCAGATTAACAAGAGATGGCACTGACAACAAATGTCAAACTCATGACCTAAGGTACACATTTCGCTGGCTTCCATAAGAGTAGCATTGCTGTTAAGTAATTTACTTTGTTTCTTTGAGTTATTTGTGTTCAGAGTTCTTTAATTAATTTCGGTAGAGTTTAGTTTAAAGTTTCCCGTAGTTGAAGTTTTAGTGAAAGTTTTATTTATATTTTCATTTAATAAGGATAATTAGTAAGTAGTTATACGTTAACAGTATCTTAGTTCATATTAGTTTTTTATATTAATTTTAGGACAAAGATACAATCTTAGTTTCCTATTTTTGTGTGCCGTAGATTTACATCCATAAACGGCACATGTTTTCTTATTTTTAGTAGTTTTTTTTGGGTGAAAACTCCATCAGAACATTAACCTCTAATAAATTATATTTCTCTTAGATTAATTCTTATTAATTTTAATTGAAACAGGAACTTATCTTTGATATTAGCGATTATTTTTTTTTTTTGTAAAATAATACAATTATTTTCACTTTTAGTAATTTTTAAAGTGAAAATGTCATGACACAAACCTACAATAAATGGAATTTCTTCTAACTTTAACAGTATTTTGTATATTATATTTAAAAAAAAAACAATTATAGCGCTGTGAAAACCTTATTCAATGTTGAATCCACAAATGTAAATCTTCCAAATGTAAACAATTATGTATATTACGTTTAGTTCAGAATTCTGCCTCTAGTAGCGTTTTTTTATTTTGGAAGCCCAATATCAAAATTCATATGCAGTATGTAATATTTGAAAATGAATAGACTTTCACGGGCCTGTTGTATAAAATATACATGCAAACAGTGCACTATCTGTCGGAATACGCATTTGTCAATTTATAACCGTGTCAAAAGGAAATTTAGACCCGTCACATATGTGATCATAAAAATGTTTTGCTGTTTTACAAACTCATTAATTTATTAGGATTATAACTTTTATACTTATTTTAATATCTCATTTTATCAAAACATCAGTGACAATAACAGCTGGGTTTTAGATAATACATAGACAAATAAAAATATAAATTATGTGAAACATGTCAAATATAGTTATTTACATCAAAACATGACACCATAATTTTTGTTGTGTTGGTCTACAAATAGTTTTTCATACATACATACTATGTAAAATTTGCTATAAAGTATTATTTCATTACATCAATTTTCTGAATATTTCATAAGAATGCAAAAAGTTTTAAATTACATATACATTCTCTTTTAGCAATTTCATAGTTTGTTAATTCCATATCCATACCTACAAAAGAACCTAATTACAATAATTAGATATTGATTTCTTATAATTCTTCCGTAAATTTATGACTCACCATGCTTTGTGTGTCTGAAAACCCTGCAATAAATTTCCTTTATCAAGCGAATTTGCCCGACATCATTAATCACAAAACGTTCATTAGAACGCAAACACAAGTTTTGGACTAAACAAATTTTAATAACATATTAAACGCTACAAAACAGGAAACGTTAATTGCAAGAATGACTATTCATCGCAGTCAACGACGTATGTGGATCCAAATATGGGAGAGTAGATTGAAAATCATTTCAAAACTGTTTCATTATTAATTTTCTCACTTGGTAGATGTGATTGACTGAAATTGATCATTAGTGTTACACATTGCATTTTCAAATGCGTAATGCATTAGTCAATATTGCATAATTGGTGTGTGCATAAGTATTATGAAATATTTAGATCTTGCATATGCTTAAATCATGGTTTGACATTGATGGTTCGTTATTAAATTAGATGTAGGTACTATTAATTTTATAATCAAATGTGTATTATAATTTAAACCTATTTTAGTATATAATATGCCGTAGGCAGTGTGTAAATTTTTCAAAACACAGCTTAAAGGCCTTATCACACTAGAAGTAGTATCTCTGACTTGTCACGCATTATCCATGACTTCGGTTGGTATCGCTGACTTACTCCAATGTGATAGCTACAAGGAAGTCATGGATCCTGTTGTCAGATGAACTGGAATCGGTTTCATTTCTTCTGACTATTTATCGCTGACATCTCTACTGCGCATGCGCAACTGTCTCTGAAGTACAGGAATGTAACTTTACGGAGTAAAATATAACTTCAGAAACGTCAGAAGTTGACATTTTGTTTGATGCGCATAAAATTATTATGCTTGCCCATAATTGCATTATTTTTCCATCGTTTTCATTCATTTTATTTGAAATAATTTGATATGTCATATCATAACCAACTTCAAGTATGAAAATCCACTAAAAGTCAGAGAAAACGGTTGTTCGAAATTGCAGTGTGATAGATCGAGTTGGTCATACAAAATGAGTAAACGAAAAAGAGTCAGAGATATGACTGTAATCTGATAAGGCCTTAACGAAATCTAACGCACTAAACTGATTTCATAATTAATAATACAGCCATAAGCGATATAGGCCGTATTTATTTGGGACTTCTAGAGTAACTTGGTAGGTTAGTTGTAATTAGTTAGCACATTTCAAGTAACCTAGAAATGGGCCTCGATTCTGTAACTTTAAATTCTGTCCAATTTCAAATTCTGTCATAATTGGTTTTTCTCCATTACGAATTCTACTGCCTCAGGCCAGTAGAATTTGAAATCTATCCCGTGAAAGAATTGGGGAAATCTCAATTCTGTCAGATTTCAAATTCTACTGGATTAGTAGAATTCGTAGTGGGGAAAACCCAATTTCTACAGAATTTGAAATCAGACAGAATTTAAAGTTACAAAACCGAGGTCCTGATCCAGAATAGACCCAACTCACCCAGCAGATTTACCGAGTTAGTAGATCAAACCATTCTACTCTGTCTTTTTAAACAATTATTACGTTCTTTATTTATTTCTTAAAACTGATACAGTGCATATAGACACTGCTGATATATGTGGATTGCAAGTAGAATTGTTTATATACACATAAAAATTAGGTTAAAAAGAGCCAACTATACGAATACTAACCATTAATGGAGATTGGAATCAATGACGTGAATTCGATTTAACCGCCAAATTGCATACCTTTTTCATTTATTTGGAAATATCGCTGGTTGGTTATCAGTTCAAGATTGAACCTGAAGTTCCCAAATAAATACGGCCTTAGATACTTATGTGGTTACGTGGTTAGACCTAGTTCATAGACTGAGAAAACTTTTCATTCCACCCCTATACATCCCAGTTTAGCACTTGTAGCATGTGATTAGGCTATCTGAATTCCTCGTTACTAGAGAGGCATTAGTAAAGAAAAGTAATTAACAATCATCAGTCGGGCCTATTCTGTAACTTAGTGGTTAATTTTTAACAAATCGTTAACAATTATTGGGCCGTATTCTGTAACTCGGTAGTTAATTTTTAACAACTGGTTAAAAATTTTATCCAATAGATAATGATTTGACAACTAAAAATCCCTTTTTTTGTTATATGTCAACTACTTGATTGGTTAAAAAATTTAACCAGTAGTTAAAAATTAACCACTTAGTTACAGAATAGGCCCCATTAGTTGTCAAAATCCATAACTATTCGTTAACAATTTTAAAAGGACCCGCAAATGATGTTATAAATATCCGGCCCTTGTTCTAGTATAGGGCTTTTGCAAGAATTTTTATATGCCTTCTAAGTATTAAATTTAAAAAGATATCATTATTTAAATAGCCTCAAATTTGAAAATATCACCAAATATCCATTAGATATATTACAATTAATTTTTGAAATTTGGATATTTTGAAAAAAGTCACGTGATCTGAAACAGAATGTGACGTCACAACACTTACATCTTCATCGGCTCCAATTGGTCCCTTATAGTATCAATTCTTTGTGGTTTGTTACAAGTGTTATGATAAATATATTGTCAAAGTTGTCAAACAAGTGTCAAATTTTTGAGTTTAGTTCGTGTTAGATAATACAAAATTCAATATAAAATGAGTAATTTACAGTATCGTACTGTACCTTCTTGCAAAATGCACTAGGAACAAACCTACTATTGAATTTATAAATATGCCAAAAGATGCGAAGAAAAGAAAATTGTGGCTGGAAGCAGTAGGTCGAAGAGCTGATGGTTGGGTTTTTACATTTTATTTTACCTTAACTCTTTAATACACCTTATTTCGGCAACAGTAAAATAGTCGTTTTCTGATATAAATTCAGCCATCAACAAGCTTTCGATTTTCGGTACTGTCCGACTAAAGCCTCAATTCCACCGATTGTCTTAATGATTAAGAGGTATAATTAATAACTAAGCGCAATGCGCAAAAATGTTTATCATATGACATCGTTTACTACCATTTCCAGCTATACATAAGGCTTATTGTTTAAGAACTAAGAGCAATGCGTAAGAACAAAAGTTTGCAAACTCCAAGGTTTAAGGCGTAATACCTAAGCGTAATTGTGAGATGGACATACATATCTGTCATCTGTTTTTCTTTATTTTATAATATGACCTGCCATCTGTCAGTCTATTTTATAATTATGAAGTTTTTTTTAAATATTTAGATATGGATAAAGATACAGAAAATTATGTAGTTGTCATATTAAAAAAAGAAGAATTACTGCTACAATGACAGTCTTCTACACTTAAAAATAAAAAGGATAGAAAATGTGACATTTCTCTCGAATTATTCACTAAACAAAGTAGCTGGAAATGGTATTGTAGGAAATTGTTATAATACATTAAGCCTTATGCACTAATCATTATACATTAGGCATGAAAACCTTCGGTGGAAATGAGGCTTTAGCTTCAGTATATTCTGTATTAGCCATTATTACTCATTTATATTGGGAAATGGCAGCGTCAAGTGTCAAATAAGAAGTTTGTTATTAACATGTGACAAACTATCGCCTACGTTTATTTATCTAAATAACAGAAATAAATGTAGGTGATGGAAAAGCTGTTTTTCTATTGGCTGTGAATGACGTAATGTATGTGCTTCTAGGACACAGGAGTGCGGGGTTGTTTTTCATGACTATTTTTGGCGCCAATACCTATTCGTATTTAATTATTTACGAAAATAAATTATTAAAAAAATCATTATTAATAAGAAAAATATTGCATAAACTTTCATTTAAAATACATTTTGAAAAATGTGAAACAGGCTCATTCTAGCTGCACATTCATAATTACCATCTTGAACATTCGTATTGTACTCGCTCGGCAATTACCACTCTCCTTCGTTCGGATTCGGACCCGCTCATTCATGGGCATATTCTAGCAAAATTCGATGGTGGAATTTACTTGAATAACATTCCCGGATATTTATTTATATGTACATAAAGGCATTACTTTTACTTTGTGTATCGAATGTTACTTTATAATCACAATGTGTATGTGTAAATGAAATGTGAAATTCTCTGAATTCTAATATAATTTTTCTTTGTTATAGGTAAGTGTCGACTTCATGTGAACTACATTTTGAAGTATTTTGTTGTAAGTATTAATTTTTGTTCTTAATATTGCATTTATTATTAATTAAATAATATGCAATTCTCGTTTTTGAGTTATACTCAAAAAATCAGCGATAAGATTTTAAAAATCCAATTTTTATATTCCTAGTAGCCAGCCTACTGATACCAAATTTAGAAATAGACCAGAAAAGTGAGGTTAGAATTTGCCTTTGGACCGAGATCATAGTTTGAATATCCTAGTATGGGCTTCATATAGGAGTTCAATTTTGCAGACAAAATTTTTTTTGTAAAAGAAATTAAGCAGCGCTTGCTAAGAATTTGATAGTTTATTTATTCAGTAATAGATTGCAACAGTTTAAACCTCCAGAAAAGGTAAAGTATGGAAACTATTAGAAATTAAAATGCTTGGTGCAAGCCGGGATACCGTATGTCGTCACCCGCCAGTAAATAGGTCATCACAACAGCAGATGAAGCATGCACCGAAATTGTACGATCAAACTCAGACATACGTTCATTGAATTTTATTGTGTTCTATTATTATTTAAATAATTAAACTGTGCACAGTTCATGTGAATATTATTGAACGAATCTGGAGATAAAATATTAGTGTAGGTGCTACATATAATGCTTAGCATAAGGGATTTACTTTATTATTACTTGAAATTTGAGTAAAATTTTCCTTGGAAATACACGGAGATTAAATAAAATTATTTTCTCGGCGTTATGAACTGAGTTTGAATTTGGCGCCTAAATTTGACCGTTGCACTTTTCTGATCTATAACTCAAAAATAAGTGGAGATTCAAATCGCTATTCGATTCTTCAGGCATAATTTTAGAAGTATATCAATTTCTAGAATTTTTATTCCACTATTTCAATGTGTAAACGCTAAAATATTTTACGTTATACTGAATCGTAAACCTCTTATAACAGAGCTCTGTTTTTAGTGGTTAGGAAGGTTTTTACGGGCTCCGCCCGTTAGAAAATTTACAGGCTGTTGAAACCATAGCAACATATACACAGTTCTACTTATTCGTTATTTCGCCATATGTTTTCAAAGACTATTTCGATCAAATAGTTTAATGTACTGTGGTGTACAATGCTCAACCGTTACCCGAAATTTATGGATAACAAGTTCGCTTCACTCGTTCTTTAGGTTCTAAGTAATGGTCTTGCAATGTAAATTACTATGAAAATGCTTACAGACCGATTTTTCTATTTTGGCCATTCATGGATGTTTCTGATTTTTCGGGGCTATTGCTCAAAAACGGTTAGACATATCCACTTGGTGAGATAATCATTTGATTGTACGAACAAAATTAGGTAAGTATATAAGTAAAATAATGAAAGAAATCATTTATAAAATCACAATATGTGTAACAGATAATATTCTCATCTTGCCGTATACATAAACAGACTCGTAACATATGTGTTTATATCTATGTCGTATTTGTTTTTTATTAAGCTACAAATTATTTTATATGTTTATTGTCTATAATTTAATACTCATTTTTTACTACAATGTTTTTATCGCATCATCCACGTAAAACAAAGCTTGTCCTTTATCTAAAAGGTTTTACTACTACCATTGTATTTGAGTTAGTTTCATTGTCTTTTGATAATTAAAAATTAGTTCATATATGAAGGCATAAAACCGTAGTATCTCTAGAGAAATAACAAAAATTATGTCGCATTTTCTCGTTCTGGTGACCCATTTATTGTTTTGAAACAATATACGTCGTCAGAGGAAATAGCGCGACTTTTATTTTTAAATAAATATCTTGTTGACATATTTCATTTCAAAAATTCTTTCTTGTGACTAAGCTTTTCTGAAATACGATAAAAGAAGTAGAATTGTTATAATAAAATACTCAAATTGTTGTATATATTTTAATTTTATATTTAAATTCATGCATGTGCATAAATATTTATTTATATTACAAGCTGCGTAAATAAACTGTAATACCTCCGAAGCTAAAAACATATCCCAAACCAGTAAGGAATTAATTTGATTTTCATACCACTCCCATTTAATAAAAAAAATCTGATGTGGACACCACACGACTTCCTTGTACGCAAGACTAATATGAAGTATAGACCCAATTATAAAATTGCACGTATTTGACGTAATTTGACATTAACATCTATTTTTTAATTTTTTGTCCTAATCCATGCAAGCTTCATTACAAAAACCAAAAAGTATATAAGTTTTAATTTACATATCTCGCTTATACAAAGGGCTAATTTAATAATACTTGTGCTAGACGCAGAATTTAATTCTCAAAAACTCTTATTTGAAGCATTTATTTCTAAAATCAAAATGAAACCATTTTATTCAAGAAAAACTGTTAACAACTTCAGGTAATATAAAGTTTTATATACCAAATTTGAAAAGTTTTGGATTATATTTTAAAATAGTTTTTCATTAAAATATATTATAGGCTTCAAATAAAGTACCATTTCTGGAAATTATGTAATGACCAAAAAGGGAGGTGCACAACTAGATCTTATACCAGTACTAAATACAATTTTCTACGTCTTACCGTTTTTGAGTTATGCGAGATACGTACGTACGTACGTACAGACGTCACGACGAAATTAGTCAGAATGGATTCAGGGATGGTCAAAATGGATATATCCGTTGAAATCTGAAAACCGAAATTTTTCGCGATTACAATACTTCCTTTACTTTGTACAAGGAAGTAAAAAATAGGCTTACGCTTCTAATAAGTTTGAAAAATAAATCTAATATTATTTATTATTGTGTATCATAGTGTCATTTTAAACTCATAGTAACTATTTGTATTTATGTCAATTTTGAGACACTATTTAAAATTCGAAGTTAAAAAATCAAGCACAAGGTTTTACTAAAAAACACCAGAAGGAAAAAATATTCTTCTTCTTATAAAAATATTGTTTTTCATCGGAACTATGTATGTACGAGCATGCAAAATTTCAACTGGATCGGGTATAATTAATTTTAAAAAATTATATTATTTTACGAAAATATTACATTGCCATCAGAACTACGTATTTGTGCAATGTTTCAAGTCTTAAGGGATATCAAAAATTCATTACAAAGTCAATAGTAGTAAAAAATATATATTTCAATATGCATTTCGTCTCTTATTTCCAATTCCTTACAATAAGCTGAAATCTCAGGGGTCGTTTATCTTTTCCGATGTCCAACTGACTAATGGATTGAGTGAGATCTTGCATCGAACCTCGGCTTTGAAACTCCGATGGGCTAGACCTACTGACAGATGGCGTCGCTGCAAAGGAGATAGATTAGTGTCGATTAGTAGGAATAATAGAACCCTTACCTTACGGTATGGCGATGACAGGTGGAGAATAGAAAGGGGTAGATTGAAATTGAAACCTAGTATTAGATATGAAAAAAGAAATGTATAAAAAAGTAGATGTAGAGCGTTCATCACTGGTGGATTGAATATTGGATTGTATATAATAGTGTATCTTAAAAAATTGAAAAGTATTTTTCACTGGAAGAAAAACTCGAATAAAGTAACTTTCGACTTTCTAGACGTCGTAAATACGCTATTTTATCAGCTACCATCAATATTTATAAAAAATGAAATAATGGGGTCCTTCGCCATAACAAAAAAATAATAAAATATACATTTTATATTTAAAGTATTACTCAATAAATAACGATTAATACAAAATAGCTATTTGTGTATTAAAAACGCAAAATGGGACATTGTCGATTGAGAGGTTGTTGACATTCTCTCCAAATCGACAATGTCCATAAGCGCTCGAAACACACACATAAGATTTTTTCTACAGTCGCCACAATGGAAACCTCCACCACAATAAAAATGTATTTGTTTCAAGTACTTTAAACTAGTGCAGTGAACAAGTGTATATCTATTGGGAGCGTTTACGCCAAACTTTTGTAGGGAGTGGTACAACTGTTCACACAATTTATTTTATATTTGGTTTTAATTTATCGTTATTTTCCATTCTTCTTGAGCTATTGCTTCAATCTAATCTAAGCATTTTATACTTTCGTTTTTGTAAATAAATGCCCTATTTTGTTTTCACAGCACTACGACATATTCTTTGGTTATGTAATATACCGATAGGATACAGCAATTATAATATGTCAGATTGATTTGTGAAGGTGGTAAATGTGTAAATACAGTGCCATTAGTTCCTGACTAAACGTTTTTATTAAGAATGTAGACAAGTGACATTTCTCACCATTGTATAGTTAGAAATTTGGATAGCGATCGTTTTTCTACGCATGAGCGGCAAAATGACATTTTGCGTTGTTTTGAAAATGCCAAATTTCAATATTTAATATCAACCTTATGTTTAAAGAACATTTTTTTCAAAATATTTATTTGAATACGTTCTGCTTTAAAATAATATTTTTCAAAAAAATCGTTCTTTAAACACAAGGATAAAATTAAATATTGAAAATCCCAAATTTCAATAAAAACTAATCCCGGATTTCAAAAAAAAAAAAAAACAGAAAGCTTGAAAGTAATAAGAATTTGTATTAGAGAAGAATAGGGGAGACCGGTGTCAATTGTAACAGGTGTCAAATGTAACAAGGGTAGGTAACAGGGCCATCTTTTCGAAGTAGATTAAAACGCGCTTGCAGAGTGAAACAGAGTCATAGCTCTTTGGTATTTAGTGTAAGTACATACGCGCAAATACGGCGTCTGTTTCTGACAAATATCTATAAATCGACAAAAAAGTAAATACAGGTAGTGACACACATTGTTTCTAAAACACTATAAGTGCTCTGCTCGGAAATATTTCAAGTTAAGGATCAGTTTGTGAGATATCTGCTTTTATTTTTCATTAAAAAACATTTCGATTTATTACCTAATAAATACAAAAAAGCAAATAATATCTTTATAAGTGAAGCAGTGTTAGTAGTAACACATACCACGGTGTCGATTGTAACGTGTTTAATAATTAAGTATAGTATTGATCATGACAAAAATTACAAGAAAAACTACTGCTATCGAAAACATAAAAGAAGAGCAAAAAAACGAAAAACAGTTCCGAAAGTAACAGTTGCAGATTACTCTTCAGATGGCTCCGATGAGGAAACTCTCTGATATGTATTGGCCCATATTTTTTGAGCACAGGATATTGGCTGCAGTGGCGAAAATGTAAAATCTGGGCACCGGGCAAGTTAAATTGTACGAAGAAAGACCTATTTTATGTTTACCTAAACTGCAATTTCGTTAGCAATTAAAGGCATTGGTCAAAATAGTCCATATCACCAACAGAATATATATTTTGTTTGCTTTTAGTTGTCATCTGAATTTTGTATTTTGTGAGGTAATAAATAAAGGTTTATTTTTTAAATAATTTCTTCTTTTATCTGTTATTTTATCTTATTACATCACTGTTAAAGTTTGTTACAATTAACACTGGCCTTGTAACTATTGACACCCGTTAGGTGTCAATTGTAACATTTGTAATGCCTGACTAAAAATCCTTATACTTTTATATTTGTCACATTTTCAAAAGTTTAAAATTCAAAATATTATTCACTAAGGTGAGTAGATTCCCATTAGGTAATTTCAAAATTTCGAAATGTAACGTTAACTCGTGAAAAATAAAAATTTAAATTTTGTAACAATTGACACCGGTTTCCCTTACATGTTAAAAGCATTAAAAACTAATAACTTTTTTTTATTGTCTTCATAAAGTTTTAATATAAATGACCCATATTAATAAGTTGTAGAACCCCATTGAACCAGAGTTGATCAAAACATTCGTAGCAATTTATTTGAACCGTCCTACTAAAATTTATGTAATTCTTTACGTCAAACTCATAATTGAAAAGCGAGTTCAATCCAACATTTGAGTTAAGTTTATTTTCTTATTCCTAACTTACAAGTTTTTATGAGGTTATTAAATTCTAGCCTGAAATAACTTTTTCATTTACCACGTAAAGTACAAATTACAAGCGAACCTAAAAATAGAAAAATTCATCATCTTTATTATGGGAGATGTAATTTATTTTCTTCCCATCTCAGTTGAGAAAGGTCATTGACAACTCTGATGTTCTACGCCAGTCATTTGTAATGAACATTTTTTCTGGATAGTGATTGAAGGTCTTTAATTGATCGCAGACACGTGCCAGATATTTTATTTTAAACTCTTTAAAAACAATTTCTTGAAAATTTAATTAAAAATTTACACCTTGAAGGCTTCAAATTAAATTCTATAACTGAATTAGTTCTTCTCTCATATAATGAAGTAACACGAATTACAAGATGAAAATTAAGTTTCATGCTCATGTAGGGTGTTATTTATTATGTTTCGTGTACCACATAAATTAATTAACTACTAATTCTTTATTCGGTGAAGTTCAGCCGAAGCTGCTCTTACACTGACTTTACAATCGTATTAATAGGAGAATAAAATGAACTGTAGATGGCAGGGCGGACGACGACAAATTCCTTAGACCAGGAATAGAGGCGAGACAAGGCATAGTCACTCCTTGCTCCCCAAATTATTTTAGAAAAAAATCTTCAAAGAAAAGTTGTAGAACATAAAATTTTGGATTTGAATAAATAAGCAAAATTAATTTTGTATGCTTTGCAACAGCAGAAATTATGTATGAAAATGTAGAAAATTTACTCAAAAGTAGTCACAGCCATGGAATTAACAAAAAGCTTAACAAACAATCGTGTGTTTACCTGTCATAAAATTTAATTTACTTTTCATTATTTAATAAAATTATCACAACGTATAATTCTTAAGCAGAAAAATAATTTAATTTTTCTATACTGTTGAAATACTCATTTTTCTCGACAAAAAATCACTATATTTGACTCGTAAATCATCACATTTGTTTGTCTTTTTTGTTGTAATTCCATGGCTAGCACTATTAAACTAAAAATTTAATATTCAATTAAGGAGTTATTAAACATATGAAAATAATTTTGTTTACTGGTTTACATGCAGAATTTTACATTCTACAACTTTTATTTGAAGATTTTTTTCTAAAATAATTTGGGAAGCAACGCGCTAGAAAAAACGGTTTTCCCATGTTAAATGCCTATGTAACGGATTTCGTGCGCCACTCGGTATGTAACACATCTGGCCGACTAGCCTTTTGTAGCTGATTCTGACGTTGCAGTAATACAGGGTGGGGCAGAAAAACCTATCCGATTTCAAATCCCTTTTTCCCAGAAGAGGGAGCAGGTAGAGTAGTGGGGTAAAAACCGTTAGAAAGCCGGTTTTATGCCATTTGTCAGTAGTCAACATGCCTTGGTCTGGTGAACATCGTGCTTTTGTTATTGAGCGGTTTATCGAATGCGGCGGTTCGATAATTGCTACACAACGTGCTTTTCGAATTCATTTCGGACTCGGGCGTCATGATCCTGTTCCACATCACGCTACGATTAAAGTGTGGGTGTCAAATTTTAGACAGACGAGTTCAGCATTGAAAAAGAAGTCGCCTGGACGTCCCAGGACAGCAACAGGACCTGAAAACGTGGCCAATATGAGAGCCGCGATTGAACGTTCCCCGCGTCGTTCGGCGCGAAAACATTCGCTCGCTTTGGCGATTTCCAACCGCAGTATTCGGCGCATTTTGCACCGGGACCTCAAAATGCATCCCTACAAAATGGTTGTTGCACAGGAATTAAGTGAAAGGGATTTTGAAACCCGTACGAACCTGTGTCGCGATCTCCGAGAACTCCCAAACGACGATGTTGTGCTCTTCACGGACGAAGCCCATTTTCACCTTTGTGGTGCCGTTAACAGGCAGAATTTTCGATATTGGTGTGACGAAAATCCTCGAGAAATCCATCAGGAACCCCTCCATAGCCCAAAAGTGACTGTGTGGTGTGCTCTTTCCCGCCTAGGCGTCTGGGGGCCTTACTTTTTTGAAGAAAATGGGCAAACCGTAACGGTCAACAGCGAGCGCTATTGTTTCATGCTGGAAAATTTTCTTAGACCCAAAATGGAAGAAAATGGCGTGGAAAATGTGTGGTTTCAACAGGATGGTGCAACCGCCCACACATCGCGACGATCAATGGACATTCTCAGGGAACTGTTTCCCGGTCGCCTCATTTCCCTGAGAGGTGATCTTGGCTGGCCGCCGCGCTCACCGGATCTCACTCCATGTGACTTCTTCCTTTGGGGTTACCTCAAATCGAAGGTTTACCAGCATCGACCAAGGACCCTTCTTGCTTTACGAAGGGAAAATGTTCGGGCAATTGAAGAAATTCCTGTGGAAATGACGGTGAAAGTCATGGAAAGCTACCGCGAGCGCCTAAATCAGTGTATCCGCTCCCAAGGACGACATTTGAGTGATGTGCTTTTCAAAACTTAAATTTTGAAAATGGCATAAAATTTGCGATATGTTAATAAAAAATTTTTTTGACAAGTTGAGTGGTTTTAATTTTATAACGTTTTGAAATCGGATAGGTTTTTCTGCCCCACCCTGTATATAGCATGCCCTATCTCCCCTCTATTCCTGGTCCTAGACAAATTCCCCCATTTTGCCGCCATTTTAGTCTAATAAAATAATGATATTATTTATTGTTTTTATTTCACTCACCAACAAATGTTTAAAAATTTGCTACGTTCACAAATCTCTCACCAGATGTCAACTACTTTTTTTATCCAATATCAAACAATATGAAATAAATAAAAATAAATATATCATCATGGCTTATTACCCATTGCTGGGTGTGCCAGTCTGCAAATATGAAAATATTATTCCCACGAACATACACTAAAGTGCCATTTTCATATTTTAACCTTATCAACGAAAAGCGTTTTGCACGAAACAATAATACTATCCTAGTTTTTCTTTTATTACTATTTATACTCATATACAAAAATGGAAATGTCACTTTTAAATGAATTGTTCATTTTAAAAAGGGTTAACTGTTGTCTACAAAATTTCTCAGGAGAAGCAAATAATAACATTATAGTCCAGTCAATAGAGGTTTTTGCTCTGCAAAAGGTGGTGTAGGAATGATTTTAACATATGTTGTTTAGGCCGAGGTGGGGATGAAAAATAAGTTTTTGACCTTGTAGAGGCTCGGCGCGAGCCGCCATCTTGGATCAAAGGTGCAAAAAATGAGTTTTTTGAGTTTTTGGCTATTTTCTCAAAAACAGTAGCCCATGTCAAAATTTTACAAAAATAAAAAATTACAGCCCGTAAACTGCGTACAGAAAGGGCTCTTACATTTTTTACCTAAGATGAACTCTCAAAGGGTTATGTTAAAAATAAAATAACAATCGAGGAAAAAAATATATTACTAAAAAATAAACAATATTAGGTATTTAGTACTTAGTCTAATAGGTTTAACTATTTACAACAGTTTAGAGTCGTTGTGGCATCGAAAGAAGTAATTTATTGATGATTTTTAAATCATTTTTAAATTGACCCCTGTGGTGCACTCTCCACGCTAGCAATGAGTGCCCGTCAGGTGACGCCTGGTAAACGCCCTCACGGTACAAATATATCATCATTATTACCGATATCTGCATACAAAGCAGAATGGCACACCCAGCATAATATGCCGTGATGATATATTTATTTATTTTTAAATTATTTTTTTTTTCAATGCATTTCTACGAATTAATACATCTTGACCCGGTTATAGAAATGATGTCGCGGTTTGAAAATTTGGATTCAGCATGAAATTCTTCATCATGTCATGTATTACACGATTTTTGTCGATGAGCGGTTAGCGTGATACTAAAAATTTAAACTTATAAGAAATCCCTCTAAAATATTAAACATCTGCAAATCGGGTAAGTTCTCATTTTTTCATTTAAAATTTCGACAAGTATTAAATAAGTAATATTGTTCATCTTTAATCATGTCGAAATTTCAGATAAAAAGATGAGAACTAAACCGATTTGAAGATCTTTAATATTTTAGAGGAATTTCTTATTTTATGCGGTTGGTAGTCCTTCTCCCAACAACAATAAATAACTTTAACAGTTGTTAGTAACTCGTGAACTGTAAAAATCGTCTAATACATGACATGATGAAGAATTTTATGCTGAATTTGTAGAAAAGCGTTGAAAAAAATATTTAAACATCTTCAATAATTTACTTCTTTCGATGCCACGACGACTATACAAACTGTTATAAATAGTAAAACCTATTAGACTAACTATTAAAAACCTAATATTGTTTATTTATTGAGTAATATATTATTTTTTTTCATAAATTGTTATTCTGGTTAACTTTTTTTAACATGACTCTTTGAGAGTTCATTCTAGGTAAAAAATGTAAGAACCTTTTTCATAGAAAATTTATGAGCTTTAATTTTGTATCTTTGTCAAATTTTGATACGGGCTACTGTTTTTGAGAAAATATCCAAAACCCCAAAAAAAATCATTCCTTGCACCTTTCATCCAAGAATGCGGGTCGCACCGAGCATCCCCAAGGTCAGAAACTTAAACTTTTTATCCCTGTCCCGACCCAAACAACATATCTTAAAATTGTTTCTACACCACCTTTTGTAAGGCAAAGGAATTTTTTGGTCTCCACTGACTGGACTATTAGTGCTCAGTGAAATAAGTTTGCATTATTTTCGTCAATTAAAAAGAAATAAAGTTGAATAGAAACACATTTTAAAAAAGATATCTATTTCAATATGAAGGCTGTGTGCAACTTATATGATTATTGTAAAGAGATGATAAGTTTTTAAAACAAACATAAATTTATATTTTTAATACGAAAACACATTGCAAAGAAATTTAAGCAGAAGAAAATCATAGTTTTTTAGGTGCTTCGTCTGTGAACATGGTAGGTCACTTCTACCTACATATTTTGGTAAAAATATTTGTAGATTAGATAAGTGAGATATATTGATAGTTTTTATTTTCTTGATATTTATAGGAATTTTTCTTGGTAGGCTGGATGTTGACTTGCCTAGGGGTGTTTGAATGCATGATATTTGGCAATTTTTGTTAAAGAATAAATGGGCTGAAGCTCGAGGAATATGACTCCGCTAAAAAGCAATTTGTAAAAAAAATTAGAGATGATTCCTATTCAAAATGATTGATTCAAATTTCTTCTTCACTTTAACCTAAAAAAAGTTGCATTTCATTCGAGAATAGACATTTATTTTTTATTCGCGTATATTGGCTTAGGAGCTTATTCTGTAACTTAGTGGTTAATTTTTAAACATTGGTTAAATTTTTTAACCAATCAAGTATGTTGACATATAACAAAAAGAAGGATTTTTAGTTGTCAAATCAATATCTATTGGATGAAAATTTCAACCAGTGGTTAAAAATTAACCACCGAGTTACAGAATATAGAGCCCTAAACATACTTGATTGGTTAAAAAAATTAACCAATGGTTAAAAATTAACCACTGAGTTACAGAATAGGCCCCATGGTCAACTAACATCTCGTACAATGAATTTTCCGACAGTATGTATACAAAATACGTCTTTATTAAATTAGTTCCATCTTTGATTTTATCTTTCAAACACGTTTGATATTTATGTTATGGTATTTTCACCAAAAATATTGTATATTAATGTTTAGCACTGCGATCTCTTTGAATTTAAATAAATAAATAAAATAAATATATCATCACGGCTTACTACCGATTGCTGGGTGTGCCAGTCTGCTTTATACACAGATATCGGCAATGATGAAATATTTTTACTCATTGCTGGCGTGGAGGAGAGTACACCACAGGAGTCAATTTTGTGCCATTTAAAATTGGAAATATTTGGCGTCGGTCGGGATCGAACCCGGTTCCCCAGATTCGCGACCTGACACTCATGTGTAATTAGGAACTGCAACCAAAAAAATGTTACAAAGTTTGCCCTCATAGTTCGTGGTAAAAGTATGCGTTTTTGGCAGTGCAGCTAGACTATTAGTGGCTAGAGCTAGACTGCATTACGCTCACCGTTTATATTCTATTTCGTGTCTAAAGTGTTTTTAATGTTCCTTGCAGTTCTGAATGAAACCTCTAGTATTCATATGGAAATATTTGATTTACATATAAACATTCTTAACATACCATTAGCTAAATAGTTAAGTCTGGTGTACATGACAGTAGTGCGCTGTGATTTACGGTAATTTCCTCGTATTTATCAGAAGTAGAATTTGCATGATAGTATGTGATCCTCGTAACTATCTTATCTTTGTTTGCGGTGTGTCTGATGTCTGTGGGTTGATTTACATCAGTCGGAGTTGGGGGCCTCACTGTACAACAGTATCATGTACATGAGATTAATTAACTTGCGATAGACACCCGCGCAACACTATCTCAGCCCAAAGATCTAGAGAATTAGGTAATTATGCACAGAGAATATGTGGATTATGGATAATTTGTCGCTATTGTCAACATATTGTTACAAAAAGTGATGTTTTATTTATGTTTTCATCTAGTCCAGTGAAATAATGACGCTCATAACTCACTGCAAGCAAACTAAGGTATTCAGCAAAAATACTAATTTTGAAACGTGTATACCTAGTTCGTTTCACTTATTGCTCCTAACATTAATTTCTCTAATTTGAATACCAAAAAATGAGAGGTTTCCAACAAGAATCGGACAAGTGCATAAATTGAAGTTTAGCGATTTCGGACTTTTAAGTTAATTATTGTTGACCTTTATTTCCAGGGCTGAAAATTACCCTTCCCAGATTAGTGCAAATCAGTGATGGGAATTTAGGTACATTTACTAAAAAAAGTTTCTTTAAATTTTATTATACAGGGTGTAAATGAAATAAGTGCATTAAATTTAACCAGTAATGTAACTCGACGAGAACAACAATATTTCTTAATAACTTTTTTTCTAAGTATTTTAGATTTTGAGTTAAAATTCTTTAAAGATTTGCTGCATATTTCGTTACCCGCTCATGGAGAATAAATGGCTACTGCCGTATTCAAGTGAGATACAAACAGCTCAAAAATTGTCGATTATCGGTTATTACACACAGTAATTAATAAACGTACCAAGGGAAATAACATTATTATTAATTAATACGTAATAATACAATTTTTAAAATAAATAAATTTAAATTTTGGATAACAAAATTATAATGTTGTGTATTAAAACAGGATTTTAATCACCTGTGAATAGTGTGAATAAAGGAAGACAAGGAGGGACGAGGAAGAGCAAAAGCATAGTTGTTAGGTTATGAGATGATTATTTATCGTCGACAAATCATAATAGTTTAAATACGTTATTCAAAAAATGCAAGTACAAACTTTTGTCCATTTAAAAGAGGTATATGAGTACCAATAATTAGTCGTTCATTTATTGTTCCCGCCCAAAACATTTTTTAATGAAAATTTTTACAGCATTTTCGTCTGACGAGATGTGTATTGTGCATAATAAATACACCTTCCCAAGTAAATTCAGTCTCATTAATGAACATTATGAGCCATTCCCAAAATTGAAGTCTGTTATGTGCTGAAAACATAGAACTGTTTGCACATGTTATGGATATAATTGTTGCTTTTTTAAAAATTATCATATGTGGCACTCCGTATTGTGATGTGATAAAGATGTAAAAGATTAAAAAATGTGCGCGAATATTAAGAACCGAATGATTTGGTGATGATTTGGAAACGCTCCGTGTAAATGCGTTGGCAACTCCATGACACTGTCTTTATGTCAACCGTGATGTCAAGTAAAATGTAGTGCAGATACGAGTAAAAAAATAAATAAATAAACCATAGGTAAGTAAGTACAATGTCTGTCTACTCGCATTTTGACAGAATTTTATCTTATAAACAAGTTTATTACTAATGTCAAAATTTAATTGCAACAATTGACAGGACTGTCAATTGCTAAAACAAAATTTTTCATAGCTATTGCTACTGCATTCAATTATCACAAAAATATTTGGAACGACTCGTCAATTTACGGGATGGTAAAAATGCTAAAAAAATATGCGATTTCGAGAAAAAGTTATTAAGAAATATTGTTGCTCTCGATGAGTTATACTACTGGTTAAATTTAATGCACTTATTTCATTTACACCCTGTATATTCATTCGATGTAATTATTATTATTTTTGTATTTATTACCAATTAATAATTTCTGATGGTGAATAAAATAAAATACATATGTACAAAGTTCATTACTTATGTTTCGTACTTATATCTTCGCCCTCGACAGTAGTGAAACACTCCCACTTCGGTTAAGTACAGTGTTCGCCAAAATAAACAGAACCGAAAATGAAAATTGTATTTATTTTTTAATTTATATAATTTAAATGTTCAAAATATGCACCATTGCGGCGCATACAAGCTTCATAACGATTTTGCAGATCAACGAACATAATTATAGAGTGGTTGCCGTAGTTGCTAAAAATTGGTTATTATCTTTTTTCGAAGTTCTCCAATATTTGCTGGCGACAAAATTTCTAAACAATTATTAGCATTACACTTTTACTGGGGGCTGCATTGTTAAACACTTGTCGATATTTTTCTGAGACATTTCAAACTTGAGCCATTATCCCGTCCATTTCCGACGCCAAATATTTCGAATTTTAACTGTCACAAAATTGAACCCTGTGGTGTACTCTCCACGCCAGCAATGAGTGCCCGTGAGATGACGCCTAGTAAGCGCCCACACGGTGCAAATATTTCATCATTACCGATATCTGTGTACAAAGCAGATTGGCACACCCAGCAATGGGTAATAAGCCGTGATGATATATTTATTTATTTTATTTATTTCCGTATGAGCGGAAATAATGTTCTACTATAAACACTTTTTCCTCAGTTGTGAGATTCATTTTCAAGATGATTTTAACACCGCAACAACGCAATGTTAATATGACAACTAATGGCAAATAAGCCAAATGTGACAAATGCATATTGCAGGAGCAATTCCCCAGCACTCTTAATTTCATTACTATTTATTTTGGCGAATATTCTATTATACAAAACTCCATTTTATTTTTTAAACATCATTCCTTTCTTCATTTTTACAATTTTATTTTATAGTACATGTAAAATTATCTACAAAAACTAAATAAGTTCGGATATTTTTTTATAAAATTTCGAACTGAATGCCTTGTTTTTATGGTTGTTATATGTACGGAGAAAAATTGCCACAGTTCATACACAACGGTTTTGAAATTAAATTTTTCTTTCTCTCTTTTAGATTGAATATGGATTTTATCGGTTTTTGTGAAAAACTCTTCAAATATACAACAATTGTGAGAATCGGAAACGAGAACAAAATTTTCCTTTCATTTACTTAACAAATGAACAATTAGTAAATATACAGGTATGTAATTTAAATACCCACCTAAACTATTTTTGTATTTCCGGATATTAATAATCTGAAATTAGAAAGGAAACTAACAATCCTTAAGATTATCTAGTTATTCAGAACTTTGCGCAAATTATAATTTTCTATGCTGAAAAATGTTTTATGTAATATATGTAATTACCTATGATTTTATATTCAAATTTTAAAAGAGAATACAAAGAGATAATTAGATTTTTGCGGGATACAAAATGGGTTCAACAGGAAATGACAGTGTCAAGGATACATTTTAAGAGATTTTAATCTTCATATTTAATGTTAAGCAATAATTATCTATGTAATGTAATTTAGTTGACCACAATGACTAATTGAACAATTTTTGTTACAAAAAACATTTCCGGAAAACTGATACAAAAACTTGTTCACAAAACAATAGAGATATGAACGCATATTTAAGAGCAACAAGAACAACTTAGCAGAATTTATTACATAGTACGTGAGATATTAATTATAATACAATATAATAGATTATAATCCTGCATAATTTAAATGAGTAGGTATTGGAAAAAAAGTATTCCTGTATATACGAGTACATTACGTACGAAAGCTGGATAATGTAATTTTCCTATACTTCATTCGACATTTACTACGTTTACATGCAGTTTTGAAAATGGTTTCAGTTTTCAGTCAAAATTATGTAAAACTGTTTACATGCAGTTTTCAAAACAAGTTTAAAAATTGATTTGAAATCAGTTTCGGCGCATGCGCATTTAGCTGATGTAAGTGACAGATTCTCTTCTCTCCAAATACTTCGTTTTGCTATTATTCCAATTATTTTTTATACTTCGCAACTACGCACTAAAACTACACACCTGTCAGTTTATTTGAAGGTTAGTAACACAAAGCGACAGAAACGTTATGCTCTGTACGCATGCGCAGTATCGAAACTGAATTTTAAGTGTTTACATGAGTAGTTTTGAAAGTAGTTTTCAAGTCCAACCCATGAAGTTTAGTTTTGGTTTGAGATAATTCAAAACCGTTTTGACACTGTATACATGGCGTTTTCAAAACTGAAAACGTTTTAAAAACGGTTTCAAAACTGCATGTAAACTCAGTAAATGTTTCCGAAAGTATTGACCGAATTTTTACGATGCATATATGTTATTGCCTAAATTAGTAAATAAACGTGGTATCGCCGTCTAGTAAAAAGCAGATACGAGGGTTACGCTAGAATAATTGAGGACAAAGGCACTTGGTACATATTTTTTGAAATTTTATTTTAAATATGTTTAAAGTAATTTTTTTCAACAATAATACGCTTCACCATTTTTTCCTTTCGCATCTGAAAAGCTCTCAATCAATCTTCTTTTGTAATGCTTTCAAAATGGTCATGAATGGGATATGTGACCATAATAGAATTTCAATACATGTCATAAAATATAGAAACTAACCACTATAGCTTCTTGTTGTAATACTAAAAACTAAACATTAGTTTTATATTGTTATTAGCAACATTGTGGAGAATGGATATTTGACGTCATCATGGTAGGATCGTGGAATTATATTGTAGTAGGCAGTGGTAGGTTATGGCATGGCGACAGCTGGCTATAACAAAATATCTCATTCCCTCCCAGTCTATTTGTCTTTTTTCCACGATCCTGGTCCACAATTATGATGACGGCACATATCCCTTCCCCATAAATAATAATTTTCTCGCTAACTACGAATTTATCGATTTAAAAAAAAATGGTCACATATTCCATTGCTCTATTGCAGCATCAATAATGTTCTTCAAACGAAACGTTCTAACCCGTAAATTTTAAATAAATCCACAAAGTGCCAAAAGTCGCATATTGGCAAATCAGAGGTAGCGGGTGTTTTATTACGTTTATTTTTTTTTTCACGTTTTTTTAATCTTTACCGATAGGGTTTCCAAGGTAGTAAGGTTTATTTACAAATTTCTGACCGGTAAGTGATGTGGCTCACTTAACTGATCAGGAGGCGGAGGCGGTAAGTGATGTGTAAATAAAATCAACGATCAAAGCATACTTTCATAATGACAATAGGGGATTCTACCATTTTTTTTATATAATTTCATCAGAACATACAAATAAAATAAGACTGTCAGTGAAAATCCGGTGAAAAAATTCCTATTAATAAGCGAGTTATAGTCCCCCGAAATTTGAAAATATGGATGTGACGTGACGAATATAAGAGTTTTTATATCAAACTGTTTTCTTCATGGACCTAAATGGTCTTGAAATATATGCCATTTCTAAATTATATTTATAAAAAATAATTGGATATTATTATACTGTACAAGTCTACATGATTTATAATTGAAAGTGTATTTAAATTATTAAGTTTAATGCAAAACATTTATATTCAAATAAAACTGTTTGAGAATTGCAGTACTGGACTAATAGCCACACCTCCGCTATTTGAATTTCTCTACTTCCATTGGTAGTAGGCTCCTCCCCAAACTTGGTATTCGTTATATATTTATAGGCCGTCAATACCGACGAGCTGCTATAACAAAAACCCCCTTATTTCCGAAGTATTTCAATTATTTCTTTATTAATATTTATTATTAAGCATATACATTCAATATTTTTTTTCTAAATTCTCTTATTTCAATTGCGCTGTAGTCCTCTATTAAAGTTTTTTAATATGTCAAAATAATTTTCAAATCTTATTTATTTTATTTTTGGGCGTCGAACATGCAAGAAACGTAATAAGCATTGCGGTCAGTAAATGCTCTTCTACCAGTATCGGATGTATTGGAAATCTTGACTTAGTCTCGTTCTACAAAATCATTTTTAACTTACTGACCTTAATACTTAAATAACTATTTCATCAAAAACTATAGAAAATACTTTGTGATTATTTTGTGGGGTCTCGTGGCCGCGTGCCTGAGTGTCAGGTCGCGAATCTGGGGAACCGGGTTCGATCCCGACCGACGCCAAATATTTCCAATTTTAAATGGTACAAAATTGACCTCTGTGGTGCACTCTCCACGCCAGCAATGAGTGCCCGTGAGGTGACGCCTGGTAAGCGCCCGCATGGTACAAATATATCATCTTTACCGATATCTGTGTACAAAGCAGATTGGCACACCCAGCAATGGGTACTAAGCCGTGATCATATATTTATTTATTTATTTATTTATTTATTTCATATTTTCACTTGCGATAATAAATTCATTAACTAAGTTCTAAAACTAACAACTTGCGCAACTTAGGCTTGGGCTACACTATGGTCGCTAGTATGAACAGTGATTAAGGGTGATTATTGAACATTTGACTATCATTGTTTTATATCTATCAATCGTTTATACATTATTTTAGTGAAAAATACTTCAAATAATAGTTACAGAAACATTAGTTGCACGCATATTTTATTTGAAGTATTCTTCTCTAAAATAATACGTAAACGATTGACAGAGATAAAACAGTGCTAGTCAAATGCTCGGTAATCACCGTTAATCACTTGTTCATACTAGCGGCCTATGTGTTTTAGCGGGACCCGTTTACCGGGAAGACAACAACTTTTTGTTTTAAATGAGTGTCCACACCGATGCAGTTGCTGTCCGGTTACCGGATGGATACTACCGCAACATGTTGTAGTTTGATGGGACGGTCAATTTGCCGCATGACAACTACAATACATTGAAGATAATGCGAGCGTTCACAATTGTCCAGTTTTGTTTTTTAAAAGAAAACGCAACTGATCGTATTTTGATCCGACTATGTGTCTGATTTAGGTTGTCATTGCTGCCCGTCCTGTTTAGCGGGATTAATTTGGTCGCTGTATGATCCATCCCGTTTAACCGGTCTCTCTAAAACGCATAGTGTGGCAGATGGCAGATAAATAACTGTTTAAAATGATAGAAATTTTCTTTTCTACAACCTACCTTATTTTCTTATTCTCAATAATTCTAGCCTTATCCTCGTATTAATCAAAAAATTAATAATATGTATATATGTTATTATTACTAAGAAAATTATTTCCTTTAATGATTTAATTAATATTTTCATCATACATCCGTCTTAGTACACTTAAATTATCACTGTTTTAATTCTACATTGTTAAGTAAACAAAGAGTGAATCCCCATTTTTTCCGGGTTTTAATTACACCCGAACTATCATTATCAGGCAAAGGTATAATTAATCACATCTGTCTATAACCCTTCGCGTATTTTTTGCGTGTCGGATATTCCCAATTCACGGAACATCTGCATCCTTGGTCGCCGCACACTTGATTCTCATTATCCTCTAACAAGAACATGTGGCTCTCAAAGAGGTCGGATAATGGAGTGACAGCAGTAGCAATAGAGGTGGAGGTAAAGCTCTAGTCGAGATGTGATTGAAATGGAACGAGTTTTTGCACGTTCGAGGAAGAGTTGACACTTTGAAGTGATTGGATGAGAACAATAGATGATTGTTATAGAAGATTGATATTGTCATGCATTTTTGTTTCGCCATTATTTTTTAATAAAGTTATCGAAAAAAAATTCAGCTGTAATGATTTCTATTTATGGTGATGGTATTTCGCAGCTTGCAGGTGATAGTTGTAAAAATTGTATAATATTTTAAATTAGATTTTAAAATTAAATACAAAACAAATATAATTGTACATCTGATCTTTTTTTGGTAGCTTTTTTGCGTATAGTCTTTTAAATATCCATATTATTGTTTGATACAAAGGCTTTATAAAAGATCATTTTTTTATAAAAATATATAAATTAATACTGTTTTCTACTTCCGTTGTACGGTGTGAAGATAGTTTCCAATAACAACAGCATGGGCCGAAGATAGCTGCTGCTGCTGGTGCTGGAGCTGAGAGCTGTCATTCAGCCAAAAGAACTAACCTAAAAATTGTATTTCGGCTGCTTTAATTTGCAATCATAGAAAAAGTACAGTACGTGACTCGTTTTATAAACTATACTTTAGACACTCGTTTCGTTGCTTCTACACTCGCTCCGCTCGTGGCCAAAAATACTTGTGATTAAAACGACGTTTATAAAACTTGTTACACATTGTGGACAATAATTGGAAATATGCGTGGATAATAATCAATTTAATGAAATATTTTATAAAAAAAATTACATACAGTGTGGGATTAAAGTAGGGAATTTAATTTTATTTTAATGTTGATAAATAATGTAATAAGGAATTAACAATTTACTATATTCCTTATAAAATTTATCGTAAACGCTAATTAACCATATTTTGATTTTTGTAAAATAATTTCAGTTTTGTGAATTCATCAGAAATAGTTGATATAATATCTATTATTAGTCCAGATACTTTTCTTATAATACACTTCCATATTACAAATATCTCTGGTGTAACACGAGGGGGGGTCTCTGAAGCTAACTGCAATTCTACCGACTGCACCACTGTAACACGAGGGGGGTCTCTGAAGAAGACTGATAATGATGCTGATTTCCAACGATGATACACTTACTGACTGGTGGACGCTTTGATGGCTGGCGTCCACGGCTTCTGAGAAGGAAGAACACACATACACTTCACTTTTTACACTTTACACTGATGAATACTACGGACATGAACACAACTTGTTGGTTTTACTAACTAATACTTTCATTTACATGATTATTAATTAACACTAAGCCTAACATAACTAACAAATCTGTTACATTCTGTAACCCAGCGGACGAGCGTCGCCCCAAAACTAAAGGACACTACATGTCCAAACCAAAACACGTCTTTCTGACGCCACGTACTAATTTCGACCCTTACATGTTCACTCTCACGAGTATCTGAACCGACTCTCCCATGTTTATCCCATGGCTAACTAATACCGACTGTCTTAAAACAAAAACGCTATCTCCAGGATAGGATTATCTTAGAGGTATGGGGTGCACTAAAGTCACGCTCGTATATATAATAATTTCCAGACTTAAGATCAACAAATAAATGTCGTGACTATCATAATATGATAAGAGTTTCTAAACTGAATTTTGACTTAAATAGATAAACAGAGTTAAAATATGAATATTGAAACTATAATTTAGAAGAGTTTATAAAAAGTTATTTATCTGTTATTGTGCTTACCCTCGCCTTGTCACATTGGCGTGTCCAGTATGGTATCATCCGCCAAATTAATTAGCTACATATTAATCAACATTCATTTCAATTCTGTAAGAAAGTTGTTAAATAATAGCAACATTGTTGAAAATTCTAATCAATTTCAATAGAAACAAATGTAACGTATCATGTTTCATTCAGTGTTTCCAATTATTATTGATTACATGCTATAGCAATGTTAATAAGAAAGAATAATTTTGCCACAGAATTGGGGCGATTTCTTGAAAAATAGTTTTTAATTTTTTTCCACGGAGAGACATTTTTGGCAATAGGCTCACACGCTCACATACAATCTAAAATGTTTATTTTGCAATATTGTTGTTTTACATCCACACATTGTATTACACTTTCTAAATTATTAACTCTTTTATAAAATAAACTAAATATCTTTAAATTTTTTGGGTGGGAACAAAACGACAACAAACCCAAAGTATCGGCTTGATCAAAACTTTGGTTAATTTGTATGCTATACATTATTTGTCAAAGTAACTAAGTGCTTAAATACATTATTTATTACGCAGGTAATTTTCCGGTGAATATGTCACCACAATTTCATACTTCATGTAGTTATAAGTCATAGATGTCATGCTTGCGGACGCCATTTTGACTGATTTTGACTTTTGACTGACAGCTCTGTCGATATTCAGCGTAAAAAGATTCCGCTGGGCCGTTGCGACAGCGATGTGAAACAGAGCTGGAAGTAGCACCCATTAATATGTGTGATTTACCTTCCCACGTTCATAAGTTTTTAGTTATGAAGTCATCGTAAAAAAAATTAGATGGCAATATACATTTTTAGTAGTGGAATCTGATAGCGATTTTTCTTCCCTTTGTGATCATGCAAATAAATCATAAGGTTGCACAACAAAAGTTCTGAGAAAAATTGAGCTGAACATTTAATAATAATGAATAATCAAGATACCTAGATTTCATTTTTCAGTTTAGAATTGATTATTATTTAATATCTTTAAACATTTAATATTGATATTATAGCCCTTATATAACTTATTAAACATGATAAACGAAAGATTCTAAATTATAAAATGAAATGTAAGTATCTTGATTAACATTTAATATGTTCAGCTCGATTTTTCTCAGGATTTTTTTATGCAACATTATGATTTATTTACATGATCATAAAGGGAAGAAAAATCACTATCAGATTCCACTACTAAAAATTTATATTGCCAATTAATTTTTTTGTGATGTCATAACTAAACAACAAATGAAAGAGGGAGGGTGAATCGCACATATTAATGTTTATTTTTAAAAAATAAAATCGACGTTTTTCAGTGTTTAAAAAAACGATTGATATTCCATACTTTAATCTCACACTGTAATATGTATTATCATCTAAGTATTGACTGCCCATGCCCATTCTATAGTTTTTTACTTTCATACAACTCTAAGGTCCAGTTTTAATAAGTTTAATTGACCTATAGTATTCTTCATGTAAGAATGGTATTGCCCAATAATATTTTGATTATATGTAGTTCAATTTATGCTGTAATCTGTGTTGACACTTACTAGGAATCTACCTTTTTCTGCATCAAGTCGCGCATATACGAATAAGACCATTATTCTAGTCCTTTTCGATAGTTTTTATGGCATTATTGATAATCACGTAAATCAACATGAAACATTTACAGTACTTTATAATATAAAATAATAACAATACAACTCTGGTATGACGTCCCCCGCCCAAATTTTATAGTTTCTTGTGCGAAGGTACGCTCTTTTTGAACGAAGTGTAGATATATAATTTCTGGTAACATTCATCTTACAATTTGATTTCTTCTAGTGGTATGTATCATGAAAAGAAAGTTATGCAAAGTTCTGAAAGTAGATCACATATCCAAATTATAAATCGCATGTATTATCATATATCTAAACAAATCAGTTTCAAATTTTGTTGGTGCGATTATACTGTAATATTTTAGAAGAAATCTAATTAGTATTCGGAAGAAAGTACTCTCGTCTATGTCTGCGTGCATACATTAGCCGGCATTTGGTATGGTAATAAGGGCCTGTGCGGTGCGTGGCGTATATTAAGAAACGAGTGACACAGCTGTTGACACCCAGTGAGAGGAAATTGCTTACGTATCAGCAAATGTGGCATGCGTGTTGTACGAGACATATGCCACTAATAGTATGACTGATGGATAAACGACCAGATGAAATACGAAATGCTTCGGGGAGTGAAAAAATATTCGGAACTTTGTATTCCTGGGGGAAAAATGAATACATTTTCTGCCTGATGTTACGAACAAATTATATATCTACATAATACATACATTTTTGTAAAAATATTGGTTGTATTGTTATTGAAAAGTCTCAATAGAATGTTCTTAATCTACTATTATAATACAATAAATTAAATGGCATTTCTTTTATGATGGATAACGCAGGAGTTTCGTATGTTCTTTGGCGTATTTTTATGGGAGTTTTAGTAGCGTATACAAAAATGATGTTCTTAAAAATATTTTCAAATTTAAAATAACACAAAACTGACCTCTTTGATTACTAATAGGTTACAGCATTAACAATATGGAAAGAAATCTATAATCCATGACTACGTTTATCTGAACGTTTGAAGCCGCTGGAATTTAATAAATCCCTTTTCAATCTTCCAAATAAACGATCGAGATTAATATTTCAAGCCGCTTGATAATGGCAAGTCAAAATATCAGGCTTGGACTTGTGAAGCTGCTTGACGTCTTTCGAAATGAGCAGTGAATATTCAAACAACTCCACATGCCCACATCCGCCATATGTTGCAGTGTTAGTTTTACTAAATTAATTTGATGGTTGTTCGCATGTTACCTCATTTTATAAAAGTCGCGACGTAAAACTTAGTAAAATTTTCCAAAAGCGAAATATTTGGAATTATGAAGAAACAAATATTTTTGAAGATGACAGTTTTTAGATTCTGAGATTACATATCCAGCATGAAATTAGCTCATACACCTCTCCAAGTCTGTCTGCATAATCTAGTATTTAACTATCTCAGTTTCAATCAATACGAATTTGAAGAAAATAGAAAATAACTCAGTCCTATTTTCAGTCCAGTGAAATAAACCAATAGGATTTGTCATTATATTCTTGAAGCCGCAGTCACGACTACACCAAACATGCAGAAAAGAATGAGAATAACAATTCTGAAATGAAATTGATGAAGACCATACTTCATGTTCTCATTTAATCACGTCAAAGGGAAACTTCAGGGTTAACGTCATCCAAGATTTGGAATTCAACTAGCTCTTTTTTCAATTCGTACCCATATTTAAGGACAATTGGAATGCTCTAGGGAGAGGAATGACAGCATCTTTACAGAATCTAATCTGAAACAATATAACCGCGGTACCTTTTTTCAGCAACCAGTGGCTAATCGGACCGCGGTTACTGATGATTTGTTTATTTTTTCCGTTACCATCGCAACCAGGCTTTATCCTCGGTTACAGCTGGTAATTTGAAAGAGATATATGCATAAAAGAATGAAAGAAAGGATATATGAAAGTTTGAAGTGTTTAGGGTAGCATATTTAAGGGTTTTATTTCCCGTTATTTGTAGTGATTCACAGATGAATGTTGAATTACATTGTATATAGTAAATGTTTTATTTGATATAAAATATTTGAAAAAGGAACAAGTCTATTTTTACCATAGAATCACAAAAATATTGTTCTCTGCAATATGATGCCAATTAGACATAAAATAGTATGAACACTAGCCTAACCTCGGCTTCGCCGAGTTTACCCTAGGGCTCCGCCGATAGTGTTTTATAATAGTTTATACGTACATCCAATCTGTCTACGCACAATTTAAAACCAAAGTGCTAACGCCAACAGTCTTGTCAGATACCCAAGTTCCCCCTTCTATCAAACGAATTAACTTTATGCATAAAACAAATGCCAATGAACGTGTCAGAAATTTTTACACATGTATCTAACAGTCCTTAATTAGACCTCTCATTTGATACCAAACACGACATATTTCTAACATCTTTATGCACAAAACAAAAGCCGACTGAGATGTCTAATTGTTAACACTTCCATATCAGCAGACAAAATTTCAGTTGATCCCAATCACGACAGGGTTCAGACAAGTCTATGCGAAAAACAAAACCCAATCGAGTTGATGTCTAAATTTTGGAAGTTCTATAATTTAGCCAGACAGAAAACTTTTCATTTAATACCGAACAAAATATATTTCTGACAAACAACAAGAAATGTTTTGTCAAGGGCTATCATGGAGAAATGTCAAAAATACGACAGCTCAGTCGGCTACCGTTTTCTTGCAAAAAGTTGTCAATAATATTTCAGAAGTATAATCAAAAAATGCAGTTAAAATATAATTTTTCGACGTACCTACATACCAGGTGGCACTCCAAATCCGTTACATAGGCATTTAACATGGGAAAACAGTTTTACCTTGCGCGTTGCTTTCCAAATTATTTTTGAAAAAATACTTCAAATAAAAGTTGTAGATAAAGAAATTCTGCATTTGATTAAAAAAAAAAATAATTAATTGTGCATGCTTTGTAACGGCAGAAATTGCAAATAAAAATATCGAAAATCACGACAAAAATAGTGATAGCCATAAAATTAAAACAAACAGCATGACATATGTAATTACCTCTCGCTAAGAGAGGTATTGTATTCATGCTAAAAATCACATATCCAGATTTTAGTGAATAAGCACGTTTTAAGGTCCCTAGAATCCGATTATGACATTTTTACGATGATGTCCGTATAGCATTAAATTCTTTATTCGATAAATATAAATTCATTATTATATCTTCTATAGATTTAGAGATAAAGAAATGCATATAAAATAATTCGATGTAAAAATTCTTAGATCAAACTACTTCAAGGCAAGAAATTCAAATGTTTGTAATTCACACATAAATGGCACTGTCAAAAATATTTGTAAGCCACTGTCAAAAATATTTGTACATCATTATGAAGATTATGAAAATAAATAAAAAGTCAACAACGCAAAAGAATATAATGAAAATGCGAAAAAATGAATAATAGAAAAAGAAAAGGAAAGTACAAAAAAATCAGGATATTGAATATAAAGAAAATGTATGTATTGTACATAATTTATATTAAAATAATTATTTTGTAGTGACACATGAATATATGTATTTGTATTTAAAAATATTTTTCGTTTTATGCGTACAACCAGGGTAAAATATCTGGCGAGAGGTTATGTGCTGGCCACGTCAGATTTTTTTTATATGATTGAAAAAGTCTCAATATTTGACAGTTAAAACATCAATCATTTGTTTGTCTGTTTGTTTTAATTTAATGGCTAGTGCTATTAAACTAAATTTTTCATATTTAATTTCTAGTGTTACTAATCATACGAAATGGATTTTGTTTATTAATATGAAAGTAGAATTTTATGCTCTACAACTTTTATTTGAATAATTTTTTTCTATAATAATTTGTTTTACCATGTTTAATGCTTATGTATACAAAGTGATTGGTAGGAACTGATAAAAACATATATTGAAATGAACAAATGCTGCGCGTTTTATGCGAGTAAACAGGACAAAATGTCTTAGTTACACGATAAATACAGTGTGTTCAAAGAAATTCCGAACTCAGAGTAGGCTATGTACAAAGAGACGTATGCCAATTAATTAAATGTCAATTTGACTTAAAATATTGTCAAAAATGTTTTGCAAAGAAATCAAAGCTTTTCAAATTAGAAAACGGCGAATGACGGTAAACTGTATCCTTTGACAACTTGACTTTTGAATTGAATATTGATCAAACATACGTTTCTCTGTTCATAGCCTACTCCGAGTTAGGTTTTTTTAACACACTGTATAAACATAATATTAATAACACGTATACCGTGTGTCTGTCTTAAAGGTGTACATAGGATATTAACATGGGAAATCAGTTTTTTGCAATTTCCTGCTCACGTAATTATTTTACGCAAAAACGCGTTAAATAAAAGTTTTAGGGCATAAAATTATGCATCCAAATCAATAAACAGAAATATTTTTACATGCTTTGTAACGACAGAAATTATTTATGAAAATGTTGAAAATTACGTTGAAAATATCGACAGCCATGGAATTGAACAAAAAATAAATAAATGCTTAACGTTTTATCTGTCACAACCTAAGTTAATTTATTTGACGTTTCTGACAATTTGATAAAACGTCAAGCATTTATTTATTTTTTGTTCAATTCCATGGCTGTCGATATTTTCAACGTAATTTTCGACATTTTCATAATTAATTTCTGTCGTTACAAAGCATGTAAAGGTAATTCTGTTTATTGATTTAGATACAGAATTTTCTGCCCTAAAACTTTTATTTGAAGCGTTTTAGCTTAAAATAATTAGGCGTGCAGGAAATTGCAAAAAACTAATTTCCCATGTTAATCTCCTATGTACACCTTTAAGACAGACACACGGTATGAGTACACAATACTAAATTTAAAGGTAAAAATAAATCAAACAAAACTCAAAAAATGTGATATTTTAATTTTAAAGTAAACAATTATGTAGTTACAAACTGTAGAAAAGTAAGTAGTTACATTACATTAATAAGGTTTGGATTGTTATTAAAGAGGAAAAATGCAAGACTCATAGGTATACAAGATTACTTTTGTGGCTTATGCTGTAGGATTATAGCCCAGTTGCATAAAACATTGTTAACTTTAATCGCATTGTTAACTTTGACAAGATTTTTTAATATATGGCAATAAAAGAATTTTAAAATAGATAATTCTAAAAGTAATATAAGAAAATGAAATACAGATTTAAATCTGTACCGTTTTAAGATAGATATTGAATTATGGTGCACTCTCCACGCCAGCAATGAGTGCTCGTGAGGTGACGCCTGGTAAACGCACGCACGGTACAAATATGTCATCATCATTACCGATATCTGCGTACAAAGCAGATTGGCACACCCAGCAATGGGTAATATGCCGTGATGATATATTTATTTATTTATTTATTGACTTATGTTTAATCTGAAGTAATTTTAAACGTAATGTAAGAAAATAAATTGCAAAAAAGAACAGATTTAAACAAACCATCTAAAATTATTGAATTGACTTGTTCCAAACATTAAGGCATGATTTATCGATTTTGATATTCATTATGTCTTTCTCAGCCTGACATTTTGTTAAATCTATTTACAAAATAAAATATATAAATTAACAATAAACATACGTCTTAAAATAGGTAAAATAGGTATAGCCTTGTACAGAGTTCCTTTATGGTGCTCTCCTTCCTTATTTTTATTTTTTATTCTGTAGTGTTTAATCCTTTGTCCTGTGTTTAGCACCAAATCTTTTTGGGTTTCATTTAAACACGTATATTCTGTTTTGCATGTTTACTTCCAGACTATGTTTTTAGTGTTGATACGACATGCATAATTTGTCATTAACATATCAAATATGACATGACAATGTTTATCTTTTTAATTTTGTACATAGATTGTGATATTATTCCTACCTTTCTGATCCTTTTCGACGTGTTTCCTTACACATTTTCCAAAATTCTATTTACAAAATAAAATATGTAACATAATAATAAACATGGCTTAAAATCATTACATATACCTACCTTGTTAAATTCATCATCTTTTCTTTAATTATTACATATTATTTAAACATTTTATTGCATTTAAAAGGAAGAAAACAGATAATTTGTCATCATTGACATTGACATAACAGCGTTTATCGTCTTAAATTTTCAAGGAAAACTGTGATTGTTACTGTGAAAAATATTGTTTAGTTAGGAATATTTGTTTTTACCTAGTTACTTATGACATATTTGGTAACACTGTTCAAGTACATATGAAACGTCAAAATTTATAATTTTTAATTAAAATGTTTTAGGCCTTTTTTACTTGTGCGGATATAATTGCCCATTCTCAAAATTTATAATTATGAATTAAACTTCTTTCAAATTGTCTCCATTTCATAAATATTCCCATTTAAAGGTTCAAAATGACATGACAAACATGGCGTTCTTCGTCTTAAATTTTTCAAGGAGAACTGTGATCATTACAGTGACCTATTGTTTCGGTCCCAATTTTCAATCTTTAATAATTTTTTACTCCAAAACTATGCAACCTACAGAAATTCGTCCCATTAGAAGGGCCCTGAAGCCAATCATTTCCTACAATTTGATACAAATTTCATGAAAATCGGTCGCACCGTTTAAGCTGTAGCCTTGTCTAAAGTTTGGCGATCGGCTTTTTGATTAAAGAATATATAGAAAGATCCTCTAACTGTTTAGTATATAGGACTAGCCTAACCTCGGCTTCGCCGAGTTTACCCTAGGGCTCCGCCGATAGTGTTTTATAATAGTTTATACGTACATCCAATCTGTCTACGCACAATTTAAAACCAAAGTGCTAACGCCAACAGTCTTGTCAGATACCCAAGTTCCCCCTTCTATCAAACGAATTAACTTTATGCATAAAACAAATGCCAATGAACGTGTCAGAAATTTTTACACATGTATCTAACAGTCCTTAATTAGACCTCTCATTTGATACCAAACACGACATATTTCTAACATCTTTATGCACAAAACAAAAGCCGACTGAGATGTCTAATTGTTAACACTTCCATATCAGCAGACAAAATTTCAGTTGATCCCAATCACGACAGGGTTCAGACAAGTCTATGCGAAAAACAAAACCCAATCGAGTTGATGTCTAAATTTTGGAAGTTCTATAATTTAGCCAGACAGAAAACTTTTCATTTAATACCGAACAAAATATATTTCTGACAAACAACAAGAAATGTTTTGTCAAGGGCTATCATGGAGAAATGTCAAAAATACGACAGCTCAGTCGGCTACCGTTTTCTTGCAAAAAGTTGTCAATAATATTTCAGAAGTATAATCAAAAAATGCAGTTAAAATATAATTTTTCGACGTACCTACATACCAGGTGGCACTCCAAATCCGTTACATAGGCATTTAACATGGGAAAACAGTTTTACCTTGCGCGTTGCTTTCCAAATTATTTTTGAAAAAATACTTCAAATAAAAGTTGTAGATAAAGAAATTCTGCATTTGATTAAAAAAAAAAATAATTAATTGTGCATGCTTTGTAACGGCAGAAATTGCAAATAAAAATATCGAAAATCACGACAAAAATAGTGATAGCCATAAAATTAAAACAAACAGCATGACATATGTAATTACCTCTCGCTAAGAGAGGTATTGTATTCATGCTAAAAATCACATATCCAGATTTTAGTGAATAAGCACGTTTTAAGGTCCCTAGAATCCGATTATGACATTTTTACGATGATGTCCGTATAGCATTAAATTCTTTATTCGATAAATATAAATTCATTATTATATCTTCTATAGATTTAGAGATAAAGAAATGCATATAAAATAATTCGATGTAAAAATTCTTAGATCAAACTACTTCAAGGCAAGAAATTCAAATGTTTGTAATTCACACATAAATGGCACTGTCAAAAATATTTGTAAGCCACTGTCAAAAATATTTGTACATCATTATGAAGATTATGAAAATAAATAAAAAGTCAACAACGCAAAAGAATATAATGAAAATGCGAAAAAATGAATAATAGAAAAAGAAAAGGAAAGTACAAAAAAATCAGGATATTGAATATAAAGAAAATGTATGTATTGTACATAATTTATATTAAAATAATTATTTTGTAGTGACACATGAATATATGTATTTGTATTTAAAAATATTTTTCGTTTTATGCGTACAACCAGGGTAAAATATCTGGCGAGAGGTTATGTGCTGGCCACGTCAGATTTTTTTTATATGATTGAAAAAGTCTCAATATTTGACAGTTAAAACATCAATCATTTGTTTGTCTGTTTGTTTTAATTTAATGGCTAGTGCTATTAAACTAAATTTTTCATATTTAATTTCTAGTGTTACTAATCATACGAAATGGATTTTGTTTATTAATATGAAAGTAGAATTTTATGCTCTACAACTTTTATTTGAATAATTTTTTTCTATAATAATTTGTTTTACCATGTTTAATGCTTATGTATACAAAGTGATTGGTAGGAACTGATAAAAACATATATTGAAATGAACAAATGCTGCGCGTTTTATGCGAGTAAACAGGACAAAATGTCTTAGTTACACGATAAATACAGTGTGTTCAAAGAAATTCCGAACTCAGAGTAGGCTATGTACAAAGAGACGTATGCCAATTAATTAAATGTCAATTTGACTTAAAATATTGTCAAAAATGTTTTGCAAAGAAATCAAAGCTTTTCAAATTAGAAAACGGCGAATGACGGTAAACTGTATCCTTTGACAACTTGACTTTTGAATTGAATATTGATCAAACATACGTTTCTCTGTTCATAGCCTACTCCGAGTTAGGTTTTTTTAACACACTGTATAAACATAATATTAATAACACGTATACCGTGTGTCTGTCTTAAAGGTGTACATAGGATATTAACATGGGAAATCAGTTTTTTGCAATTTCCTGCTCACGTAATTATTTTACGCAAAAACGCGTTAAATAAAAGTTTTAGGGCATAAAATTATGCATCCAAATCAATAAACAGAAATATTTTTACATGCTTTGTAACGACAGAAATTATTTATGAAAATGTTGAAAATTACGTTGAAAATATCGACAGCCATGGAATTGAACAAAAAATAAATAAATGCTTAACGTTTTATCTGTCACAACCTAAGTTAATTTATTTGACGTTTCTGACAATTTGATAAAACGTCAAGCATTTATTTATTTTTTGTTCAATTCCATGGCTGTCGATATTTTCAACGTAATTTTCGACATTTTCATAATTAATTTCTGTCGTTACAAAGCATGTAAAGGTAATTCTGTTTATTGATTTAGATACAGAATTTTCTGCCCTAAAACTTTTATTTGAAGCGTTTTAGCTTAAAATAATTAGGCGTGCAGGAAATTGCAAAAAACTAATTTCCCATGTTAATCTCCTATGTACACCTTTAAGACAGACACACGGTATGAGTACACAATACTAAATTTAAAGGTAAAAATAAATCAAACAAAACTCAAAAAATGTGATATTTTAATTTTAAAGTAAACAATTATGTAGTTACAAACTGTAGAAAAGTAAGTAGTTACATTACATTAATAAGGTTTGGATTGTTATTAAAGAGGAAAAATGCAAGACTCATAGGTATACAAGATTACTTTTGTGGCTTATGCTGTAGGATTATAGCCCAGTTGCATAAAACATTGTTAACTTTAATCGCATTGTTAACTTTGACAAGATTTTTTAATATATGGCAATAAAAGAATTTTAAAATAGATAATTCTAAAAGTAATATAAGAAAATGAAATACAGATTTAAATCTGTACCGTTTTAAGATAGATATTGAATTATGGTGCACTCTCCACGCCAGCAATGAGTGCTCGTGAGGTGACGCCTGGTAAACGCACGCACGGTACAAATATGTCATCATCATTACCGATATCTGCGTACAAAGCAGATTGGCACACCCAGCAATGGGTAATATGCCGTGATGATATATTTATTTATTTATTTATTGACTTATGTTTAATCTGAAGTAATTTTAAACGTAATGTAAGAAAATAAATTGCAAAAAAGAACAGATTTAAACAAACCATCTAAAATTATTGAATTGACTTGTTCCAAACATTAAGGCATGATTTATCGATTTTGATATTCATTATGTCTTTCTCAGCCTGACATTTTGTTAAATCTATTTACAAAATAAAATATATAAATTAACAATAAACATACGTCTTAAAATAGGTAAAATAGGTATAGCCTTGTACAGAGTTCCTTTATGGTGCTCTCCTTCCTTATTTTTATTTTTTATTCTGTAGTGTTTAATCCTTTGTCCTGTGTTTAGCACCAAATCTTTTTGGGTTTCATTTAAACACGTATATTCTGTTTTGCATGTTTACTTCCAGACTATGTTTTTAGTGTTGATACGACATGCATAATTTGTCATTAACATATCAAATATGACATGACAATGTTTATCTTTTTAATTTTGTACATAGATTGTGATATTATTCCTACCTTTCTGATCCTTTTCGACGTGTTTCCTTACACATTTTCCAAAATTCTATTTACAAAATAAAATATGTAACATAATAATAAACATGGCTTAAAATCATTACATATACCTACCTTGTTAAATTCATCATCTTTTCTTTAATTATTACATATTATTTAAACATTTTATTGCATTTAAAAGGAAGAAAACAGATAATTTGTCATCATTGACATTGACATAACAGCGTTTATCGTCTTAAATTTTCAAGGAAAACTGTGATCGTTACTGTGAAAAATATTGTTTAGTTAGGAATATTTGTTTTTACCTAGTTACTTATGACATATTTGGTAACACTGTTCAAGTACATATGAAACGTCAAAATTTATAATTTTTAATTAAAATGTTTTAGGCCTTTTTTACTTGTGCGGATATAATTGCCCATTCTCAAAATTTATAATTATGAATTAAACTTCTTTCAAATTGTCTCCATTTCATAAATATTCCCATTTAAAGGTTCAAAATGACATGACAAACATGGCGTTCTTCGTCTTAAATTTTTCAAGGAGAACTGTGATCATTACAGTGACCTATTGTTTCGGTCCCAATTTTCAATCTTTAATAATTTTTTACTCCAAAACTATGCAACCTACAGAAATTCGTCCCATTAGAAGGGCCCTGAAGCCAATCATTTCCTACAATTTGATACAAATTTCATGAAAATCGGTCGCACCGTTTAAGCTTAGCCTTGTCTAAAGTTTGGCGATCGGCTTTTTGATTAAAGAATATATAGAAAGATCCTCTAACTGTTTAGTATATAGGACTAGCCTAAGCTCGGCTTCGCCGAGTTTACCCTAGGGCTCCGCCGATAGTGTTTTATAATAGTTTATACGTACATCCAATCTGTCTACGCACAATTTAAAACCAAAGTGGTAACGTCAACAGTCTTGTCAGATACCCAAGTTCCCCCTTCTATCAAACGAATTAACTTTATGCATAAAACAAAAGCCAATCAACCTGTCATAAATTTCCACACTTGTGTCTAAAAGTTCGTAACTAGACCTCTCATTTGATACCAAACACGACATATTTCTAGCACCTTTATACAAAAACAAAAGCCGACCGAGATGTCTATTTGTTGACACTTCTATGTTACAGCCCTGCAGAAAAAAATTCACATGATCCTAATCACTACATGGTTCTGACAACTTTATGTAAAAAACAAAAGCCGGTCAAGTTGATGTCAAAATTTTGAAAGTTCTATAGTTTAGCCATGCAGAAAACTTTTCATTTAATACCAAAGAGGATATACAGGTGTTTCATATAAGAGTTCAAGGCTTTGGAGTATGAATTCTGATACCAAAAGGGGGAAAAATCCCAATAAACATTGATGCTATAACGCTTTCTAACAGAGATAGGTACCCAGGATTTTATTAAAATAATAAAAAAAAAAAAAACAGGAAACAGGTTATTTTTATTTATTTTTGTATTGGGTCATAAATAATTATTTATAAAAAGAATCCCAGAGCAAGTGTTTAAAATGAAAGGCATTACATTCAATAAATAAATCAGTATTATTTAAAAATACTACGGTAAATTACTAAAATATTACATTTTCATTAAATACAGAAGGCTTGGCAATACTTTTTTGTATTAGAAATATTAAATAACAGGTGTAATAATTAAATAATTATCGGATTGAAATAAGTGGAATTTTTAATTAATTAAATCTCATTTAAATTTTAAATGAATTAAACAAATTCCATCAGCCAACTATTTTCTGCTATTTCAGTATTATGCTTCATTTCAGATAAATCCTCGGTATCTCTGTTATGAAGCGTTCTAGCACCAATGTTTATTGGGATTTTTTTCATGTTGGTGTCTAGAATTCATACTCCGAAGCCTTACATAGTTACATGAAACAGCCTGTATTTCTGACAAATTTATACGAAAAACAAGAAATGTTTTCTCATGGACTGTCATAGAGAATTGTCAAAAATACAGCTCGATCGGCTATTCTTTTTTGCATAAAATTGTCAATAATATTTCGGAAGTGTAGTATCTATAGCTGAGTGCACGATGTATAATGTATTACAAAGAATGGCTAAATAACCGGGTTAGTTCATACAGTATGCCGCTAGATGTCAGGTTTTTTGCGACCCGGTTTTTACAAAAATATTTGAAATAGTAAATTATTCCTATATATCGCACAATATTTTATATTTTCAATACATTACCTTTTATCTTTTGTCAGTATTCCATACAACAGGCTTCTATAATTTCAGTCAAATTATAAAATAAACATAATGTCATGTACTTGACACTGACATCTTTCAATCAAAATTTTCTAAATCGTAGTACCTGTTTCTATGGTTATATCATGGCTGGCTGCTACAAAATCGCACATTTTGGCACCTTAGAAAGACTATGGTCCGTATTCTTACATCTTAAAGTAGCGCTACTTCCGAAAAATCGCTACTTCAACTGTCAAATGTCAACTTTAACATTAAAATGAGAGATATAAAAATAAATTAAATTGTTAAAAGCATTTATTTCTAATGTCATAGGTTTCATTTACAAAAATATGAAACCTATTCTTATCTACTCATAAAATTATATAAATAAAAAATCGAAATAGCGCTACTTCCGAAGTAACGTTACTTCAAGAGGTGAAAATTCGGGTCTTTATCTCTTTATTTGATCCATACCCTGTTGTACATCCTATATCACAACATTATCTATTTAAACGCGAACTTATTTTAACCGCAACCGACACACTGCGGCACACCAACTGCCAAACGCCTGTCAAATGGTAACGGGTCGCGTTAGCTTCTTTTTTACCAGCTAGTTATGTCAACTCATCTCGTACTCGCACCTATAGATACTACACCGTGGTAGGAACTGATGAAAACATATAATGAAATGAACAAATGCTGCGCATTTTATGCGAGCAAACAGGACAAAATTACAGGATAAATATAAACATAATACAAGGTGCCCATTTTATATGTTACCGCCTGAAATTTTAAGAGTAAGCAAAACCATATACATTTTATAAGCCACTTGGTGAATATTAGTACTTTAAATCGAATAATCACAGTAGGTATAAGAGCAAAACAAAATTTTAAAAACCAAGTCACTTATGAAATGTATCATGGATTGCCTAATCATGAATTTTCAGGCGGGAACTTTTAAAATGCGAACCTTGTATTAGTAATATGTATATGAGTACACAATACTAAATTTAAAGATAAAAATAAATCAAACAAAACTAAAAGATGTGTTATTTTAATTCTAGAGTAAACAGTTAGTTACAAACTGCAGAAAAGTAAGTGCTTACATTACATTAGATCTGAACTTTTACAACGAATTTGAAAATATATCAATAAAGTTTGGATTGTTAAAAATGATAGGTATTAAAGATTACTTTTCTGGCTCATGCTGTATGATTATGTAATTTAAAATATTTTTTATTAGTACGATACAATAATTGGGAATAAAATAATTTTAATATAGATAATTTTAACGTAATATAAGAAAATAAAATACAGATTAAATTCTGTACCGTTTTAAGATAGATATCGAATTATGTATAATCTGAAATAATTTTAAACGTAATGTAAGAAAATGAATTACAAAAAAAGAACAGATTAAAACATACTATCTAAAATTATTGAATTGTCTTGTACCAGACTATGATTTTCCTGTACACGTCTTAAAATCATTACATATACCTATATATATACAATCGGTTTATAACGTTGTACTATGTCTTCCGATGCGAATTCTCCACTGGTCTTGCCATAGATCTTCATTCTCTCTTATTTCTTCTTGGATTCCTGCAACCCAATTCCTTCTAGGTCTCCCTCTTTTCTTTTTGCCGCTAGGAGTTTACTGTGGTATGTATTTTGCCATTACTCATTTGCTGTACGTGATCGTACCATCTTAATTGACTTGTTTTTATATCATCGGTTATAGTAATTGATACATGCATAATTTGTCATTAACATATCAAATATGACATGACAATGTTTATCTTTTTAATTTTGTACATCGATTGTGATATTATTCCTACCTTTCTGATCCTTTTCGACGTGTTTCCTTATACATTTTCCAAAATTCTATTTACAAAATAAAATATGTAACATAATAATAAACATGGCTTAAAATCATTACATATACCTACCTTGTTAAATTCATCATCTTTTCTTTACTTATTACATATTATCTAAACATTTTATTGCATTTAAAAGGAAGAAAACTGATAATTTGTCATCATTGACATTGACATAACAGCGTTTATCGTCTTAAATTTTCAAGGAAAACTGTGATCGTTACTGTGAAAAATATTGTTTAGTTAGAAATATTTGTTTTTTACCTAGTTACTTATGACACATTTGGTAACACTGTCCAAGTACATTATGAACCGTCAAATTTTATAATTTTTAATTAAAATGGTTTAGGCCTTTTTTACCTGTGCGGATATAATTGCCCATTCTCAAAATTTATAATTATGTATTAAACTTCTATCAAATTGTCTCCATTTCATAAATATTTCCATTTAAAGGTTCAAAATGACATGACAAACATGGCGTTCTTCGTCTTAAATTTTCAAGGAAAACTGTGATCGTTACTATGAAAAATACTGTTTCTGTCCCAATTTTCAATCTTTAATAATTTTTTACTCGAAAACTATGCATCCTACAGAAATTCGTCCCATTAGAAGGGCCCTGAAGCCAATCATTTCCTATGACTTGGTACAAATTTCATGAAAATCGGTCGCACCGTTTAAGCTGTAGCCTTGTCTAAAGTTGGGCGATCGTCGTGATGAATTCAAATATATATAGAACTATAGATAGTGAATCTGATCGTTTAGTATTAGGACTAGCCTAAGCTCGGCTTCGCCGAGTTAACCCTAGGGCTCCGCCGATAGTGGTTTATGATGGCCACGCAACATGCCCACCCAAACTGCCCACGCAACATGCCCACCCAAACTGCCCACGCAACATGCCCACCCAAACTGCCCACGCAACATGCCCACCCAAACTGCCCACGCAACATAACCACCCAAACTGCCCATGCAACATGCCCACCCAAACTGCCCACGCAACATGCCCACCCAAACTGCCCACGCAATATTCCCACCCAAACTGCCCACGCAACATGCCCACCCAAACTGCCCACGCAACATGCCCACGCAACATGCCCACTCAAACTGCCCACGCAACATGCCCACCCAAACTGCCCACGCAACATGCCCACCCAAACTGCTCACGCAACATGCCCACCCAAACTGCCCACCCAAACAGCCCACGCAACATGCCCACTCAAACTGCCCACGCAACATGCCCACGCAACATGCCCGCCCAAACTGCCCACCCAAACTGCCCACGCAACATGCCCACCCAAACTGCCCACGCAACATGCCCACCCAAACTGCCCACGCAACATGCCCACTCAGACTGCCCACGCAACATGCCCACGCAACATGCTCACGCAAAATGCCCACCCAAACAACCCACTTAGACTTCCCACGCAACATGCCCACGCAACATGCTCACGCAAAATGCCCACCCAAACTGCCCACTCACACTCTCTTTTCTGGCTCATGCTGTATGATTAAGTAATTTAAAAGATTTTTTATTAGTACCATACAATAATTGGCACTCCCCGCAATAGCCTTGAGGATATATTTATTTATTTATAAATAAATAAATAAATAATTAAATAAATAAAAAATAAATAATTAAATTCATAAATTAATTAAGAAATTAATAAATTAATAAATTAATAAATTAATAAATTAATAAATTAATAAATTAATAAATTAATAAATTAATAAATTAATAAATTAATAAATTAATAAATTAATAAATTAATAAATTAATAAATTAATAAATTAATAAATTAATAAATTAATAAATTAATAAATTAATAAATTAATAAATTAATAAATTAATAAATTAATAAATTAATAAATTAATAAATTAATAAATTAATAAATTAATAAATTAAAAAATTAAAAAATTAATAAATTAATAAATTAATAAATTAATAAATTAATAAATTAATAAATTAATAAATTAATAAATTAATAAATTAATAAATTAATAAATTAATAAATTAATAAATTAATAAATTAATAAATTAATAAATTAATAAATTAATAAATTAATAAATTAATAAATTAATAAATTAATAAATTAATAAATTAATAAATTAATAAATTAATAAATTAATAAATTATTAAATTAATAAATTAATAAATTAATAAATTAATAAATTAATAAATTAATAAATTAATAAATTAATAAATTAATAAATTAATAAATTAATAAATTAATAAATTAATAAATTAATAAATTAATAAATTAATAAATTAATAAATTAATAAATTAATAAATTAATAAATTAATAAATTAATAAATTAATAAATTAATAAATTAATAAATTAATAAATTAATAAATTAATAAATTAATAAATTAATAAATTAATAAATTAATAAATTAATAAATTAATAAATTAATAAATTAATAAATTAATAAATTAATAAATTAATAAATTAATAAATTAATAAATTAATAAATTAATAAATTAATAAATTAATAAATTAATAAATTAATAAATTAATAAATTAAAAAATTAATAAGTAAATATATAAATAAATAAATATATAAATAAATAATTATATAAATAAATTAATCTCGGAAACTATAGAAGATCGGACTTATGTTGATTAAACTTTTTACTCACTTGAAATGTATCAAGGATTGCCTAATCATGAATTTTCAGGCGGGAACTTTTAAAATGCGCATCCTGTATTAGTAACATGTATATGAGTACACAATACTAAATTTAAAGATAAAAATAAATCAAACAAAACTAAAAGATGTGATATTTTAATTCTAGAGTCAACAGTTTACAAACTGCAGAAAAGTAAGTACTTACATTACATTAGATCTGAACTTTTACAACGAATTTGAAAATATATCAATAAAGTTTGGATTGTTAATAAGGGGATAGAATGCAAAAATCATAAGATGACTTTTCTGGCTCATGCTGTATGATTATGTAATTTAAAAGATTTTTTGTTGTAAATTTTCTGAAGCTGTGAATTTTGCTAATTGGAAGGTTTATTGGATAGAAAGCTTCAATGTTTCTTTAAAAGTTGTTTATTATGTTGACAACTAAAAGACGACGTTTCGGCACATGGTTATGGCCATTATCAAGTCAGAAAAATTGAATTTACATTCAGTCAATTTTTAAATTATAAATAAATTTTAAATTTTAAATTAACCCATGATTGAGTTTGAATTTTTGACAACCGCCTGCGCAGGTCGGTGAGTCAACGTCGACCGGATTTAAATTTAAAATTTATTTATAATTTAAAAATTGACTGAATGTAAATTCAATTTTTCTGACTTGATAATGGCCATAACCATGTGCCGAAACGTCGTCTTTTAGGTGTCAACATAATAAACAACTTTTAAAGAAACATTGAAGCTTTCTATCCAATAAACCTTCCAATTAGTAAAAGATTTTTTATTAGTACGATACAATAATTGGGAATAAAAGAATTTTAATATAGATAATTTTAACGTAATATAAGAAAATAAAACACAGATTAAATTCTGTACCGTTTTTAAATAGATATCGAATTATGTATAATCTGAAAAAATTTTAAACGTAATAAGAAAATGAATTAGAAAAAAAGAACAGATTAAAACATACTATCTAAAATTATGGAATTGTCTTGTTCCAGATTTTATGATTTTCCTGTAGGATTTAATTTTTATTCTTGCCTCTAATACGTATTAGATATTGTACATGTGTTCTTTGGCGACTGTGATGTTTATTATGTCTTTCTCAGCCTGACATTGTTAAATCTATTTACAAAATAAAATATATAAATTAACAATAAACATACGTCTTAAAATAGGTAAAATAGGTATAGCCTTTCTTCATTGTGTACAGAGTTCCTTTATGGTGCCTTGATTCCTTATTTTTATTTTTTTATTCTGTAGTGTTTAATCCTTTGTCCTGTGTTTAGCACCAAATCTTTTTGGGTTCCATTTAAACACGTATATTCTGTTTTGCATGTTTACTTCCCGACTATGTTTTTAGTATTGATACGACATGCATAATTTGTCATTAACATATCAAATATGACATGACAATGTTTATCTTTTTAATTTTGTACATCGATTGTGATATTATTCCTACCTTTCTGATCCTTTTCGACGTGTTTCCTTATACATTTTCCAAAATTCTATTTACAAAATAAAATATGTAACATAATAATAAACATGGCTTAAAATCATTACATATACGTACCTTGTTAAATTCATCATCTTTTCTTTAATTATTACATATTATTTAAACATTTTATTGCATTTAAAAGGAAGAAAACTGATAATTTGTCATCACTGACATTGACATAACAGCGTTTATCGTCTTAAATTTTCAAGGAAAACTGTGATCGTTACTGTGAAAAATATTTGTTTTTTACCTAGTTACTTATGACACATTTGGTAACACTGTCCAAATACATATGAACCGTCAAATTTTATAATTTTTAATTAAAATGGTTTAGGCCTTTTTTACCTGTGCGGATATAATTGCCCATTCTCAATATTTATAATTATGAATTAAACTTCTTTCAAATTGTCTCCATTTCATAAATATTTCCATTTAAAGATTCAAAATGACATGACAAACATAGCGTTCTTCGTCTTAAATTTTCAAGGAAAACTGTGATCGTTACTGTGAAAAATATTGTTTCTGTCCCAATTTTCAAACTTTTATCATTTTTTACTCGAAAACTATGCATCCTACAGAAATTCGTCCCATTAGAAGGGCCCTGAAGCCAATCATTTCCTACAATTTGATACAAATCTCATGAAAATCGGTCGCAACGTTTAAGCTGTAGCCTTGGCTAAAGTTTGGCGATCGTCTTGATTAAAATATATAACTATAGTGAGTGAATCTAACCGTTTAGTATTAGGACTAGCCTAAGCTCGGCTTCGCCGAGTTTACCCTAGGGCTCCGCCGATAGTGTTTTATAATAGTTTATACGTACATCCAATCTGTCTACGCACAATTTAAAACCAAAGTGGTAACGCCAACAGTCTTGTCAGATACCCCCTTCTATCAAACGAATTAACTTTATGCATAAAACAAAAGCCAATCAACCTGTCATAAAATTCCACACTTGTGTCTAAAAGTTCGTAACCAGACCTCTCATTTGATACCAAACACGACATATTTCTAGCACCTTTATACAAAAACAAAAGCCGACCGAGATGTCTATTTGTTGACACTTCTATGTTACAGCCCTGCAGAAAAAAATTCACATGATCCTAATCACTACATGGTTCTGACAACTTTATGTAAAAAACAAAAGCCGGTCAAGTTGATGTCAAAATTTTGAAAGTTCTATAGTTTAGCCATGCAGAAATCTTTTCATTTAATACCAAACAGGATATACAGGTGTTTCATATAAGAGTGCAAGGCTTTGGAGTATGAATTCTGATACCAAAAGGGGGAAAAATCCCAATAAACATTGACGCTATAACGCTTTCTAACAGAGATAGGTACCCAGGATTTTATTAAAATAAAAAAAAAAAACAGGAAACAGGTTATTTTTATTTATTTTTGTATTGGGTCATAAATAATTATTTATAAAAAGAATCCCAGAGCAAGTGTTTAAAATGAAAGGCATTACATTCAATAAATAAATCAGTATTATTTAAAAATACTACGGTAAATTATTAAAATATTACATTTTCATTAAATACAGAAGGCTTGTCAATACTTTTTTGTATTAGAAATATTATCAAAATATTAAATAACAGGTGTAATAATTAAATAATTATCGGATTGAAATAAGTGGAATTTTTAATTAATTAAATCTCATTTAAATTTTAAATTAATTAAACAAATGCCATCAGCCAACTATTTTCTGATATTTCAGTATTATGCTTCATTTAAGATAAATCCTCGGTATCTCTGTTATGAAGCGTTCTAGCACCAATGTTTATTGGGATTTTTTCATGTTGTGTTACACTACGATTTTTCCTAGCGCCACTCCTCAGGCAACCCTGACTACACCCCCGTGTTGAGAAACCTTGGCCTACTAACACACTCTTCCTCAAGGTCAGGTGAATGAACTCAGTCGACGCTTTTGAAAATGTCCTGACTAGTTCTTCGGCACAGTTTCGAAAATCTGGTTTTAAAGTCGTTCTTCTTAGTCTAGCAGTGATTGGAGTCAGATGTACAGTTTCGTATCTCGTTAAGAGTATCGTATTTCGTCGTATTTTGCCCTTGTGAGGGGATATTTTGTACATCGGCTACCGTTTTGGAATAGTGTTATTCCTCCGATTTATTCGGGATCTCATAAGACAATCCTGCAACTGAAAAGTCACTTTAAAAGCCGCCCACCAGCTCAGGTGAGATTTCACAATGTGCTTTGCACCCACTTACCTCTTTGCGTTGTCTCGAAGACTAATTCTCTCGTTCTATTTCAGGCTTTTTATTTTGTGTTCACACATAGTATATTATACGTTACGTAGCGATTTTTATTCTACGTATTTATCGTTATTTTACGATTATTTCTACGTACGGCCATATTTGTACGTTGCAACCATACCTTCACGTCACGTACATATATTTCGACATCATCACGACGTTGCCGCTGCATGGTTACTCTACGTCTGTCTACCATATCAGTGATTGTACGTCTTCGCCATATTTTCACGTTGGAAGCACGTAACGGGGAGCTGGTGCATCCACGTCACCTCCGTCGAGTTCTACAACATCTAGGAGTGTTATACCTGTCAGCAGTTGCTGTCTGTTCACCAAGAGGTCCTCACCCTTCCGTGACGTTCTCCAGGAGTCAGCGACCAGCTAAGAATTTTATAATATCTCTATTTCACATGCTCGTTGACACCACAGCCTCTCTGTGTGTGTATTATTATATTTCCAATGTGCATGATGTACTTAAGATCTACAATTTAAGAGTAATTTACATTGCGCATTCTATGATCGTAATTGTTTGTGTTGACATTTGTACTTACGGATTTAACGGAATATCAGTGTATGTTATCGTTGTAAAGCCACTTCCGCGTGCGTACCATTTTATCATACATTTTCACTTTTCACAGCTGTATCAAGCTTCTGCGAATAGCTCTAGTTGGCTTAACCCTACTTTTTTGTTTACTTCCGCGGAACAGCATAGACGATCGTCCTTCGCTTACCCGCGCCATTTTGTAATTCTACAGTGACTTTTTGTTTACACCATTGCCTCGCATGAGCACGATCCAGTATTCACAACCTTCATTTGATTTACGCCGCGACTTGGCATTTGAATTTAAATGTTATATGTACTGCGTCCTATCATTAAATGTTTGTTAATGTTACATTTTGCGTTTCTATGCGTCGCATATAATCCCGTAATCTCCCGCCTTGTCCTTACCGTACCGTGTGGTAAATCACGTTATTTGAGAGCGCGTATTTTACATTTACCTGGCGCCCATTCCGAGTTATTATCTTTAAAACCCACCCTACTCTACTGCCTCTCTGAGTTAGCCCTCTCAAAACCGCTTACACGGGTCCTCACATCTAGGACAATTGTAATAAAAATTGGCGCCCAACGTGCAGGCCCCTTCTCCCCTCTCGTTATTATATCTCGCGATAAAATTCTGTAACAAAATTTGGCAAACATTAACTACTTCTATCGTTTATTTGGGTATTATCGAACATTTCATTGCAGTACATTCTCTCGCAACCGTAGAATAAATTCAGTTTGGTTTTCGAATAGTTTAGTTAGTTTTTACGAATAGTTTAGTTAGATTTCGGTTAGTTTAGGATAGTTTGGGATTTAGGTTTAGCTTCTTTATTTAGTTATTATTGTTGAAATCATGGACGGAAAATATGAAATTAACAGATTATCGAAGGACGAGTTAACTTACGAACTTAAGATTCGAGGCATTACCGAAGCAGACAATTCCGTCGACCAGATGCGTAAGACTTTAAGAAGTGTTCTCAAAATAGAGCACAACGCTTCGTTTTCACGACCAAAGTATCCATTTACGTTTGAGCAAGACATTACCGCCCTACAAGAGAAAATAGAGGAAATTAGACAGTTAGTAAAAGAGTTTGAGGGACTAAAAACGTCACCAGAATACCGGAAAATACTTACAAAAATCGCGCACACCGTTGGTCGACTCAACCATAGCGAACCCTCATCTGCAGACGATCGCACGAAGCGGTCTCAACTGCTAGTCAAACTCGCCGGTCTCGAGTGGGAATTGAAGTCTACCGCTAAATTGTTCAAACGGAATTCTACCGCTAACGACGAGGCTAGTCTTTTTGATACGATACGCCTACGTACAGACTCTGCATCTTCGAGTTCGGACGCGGATTCAGATCCTCCTCCAACTCGAATGAACATAAAATCAGTACCCACTTCAAAATGGGGTTTAAAATTTTCGGGTGACGTCAGGCAAATGTCAGTTAACGCTTTTATCGAACGTGTCGACGAATTACGAGTGGCTAGACATATAACCCGTGACGAGTTGCTACACACCGCTGTCGACTTATTAGAGGGAGTTGCTTTGATGTGGTATCGGGCCAACAAATCAAATTTTACGTCATGGAACGAGCTGGTGGATGGATTAAGGCAGGAGTTCCAGCCTATTGATTACGAAGAGAAGCTGGTAGACGAGATCAAGCGACGCACTCAAGGGCCGAACGAACCTATAGGTATTTATATTGCGGCAATGACGTCACTGTTCGCACGCCTACAAACCAAGCTCTCCGAAAAGCAGAAGCTGAGAATTCTGTTGCGAAATATCGCTCCATTTTATCAGACTCAGCTCGGCCTTATCGAGGTTGAATCCGTGCCACACCTATTACAGTTATGCCGGAAATTAGAGGCAAGAAAGATTTCAGTTGAATCGTACGTACCTCCACCTCGCCGCGGTCAGTCATATGAGCCAGATCTAGCGTATGTGTATACGGAGAGTGAGCACCAAGCTGCTCCTATCGAATCTCGTCCAGGAAGTAGTCGAAATCAGGATTCACGACAAACCACTTCCGAGCCACCCATCCGCAAATGCTGGAATTGCGACCAGCCAGGACACCGCGCTGCCGGCTGTGATCTAAGACAGTCGAAGAGGTATTGTTACCGATGTGGTAAAGTAGGTTACACAGTAACTACCTGTCCGACGTGTTCGGGAAACGGGAGCAAACCGCGAAAGTGAGTCGTTTCTCGCGGCATCCTGATTGTAAACCGACTCAAGTCAATCCAGTTCTTGATTTTATAATCGCTCACGCAAAGGACGACGAACGTCCTTACTTAAACGTCCATATATACGATGAACCGTTTCTCGGTCTTTTGGATTCGGGTGCTTCATGCACAATCATCGGTAAAGCGGGTTGGGAACGCTTACGTAATATGGACTTACCGATAAAGAGGAACACATCATTTTGTACCGTTGCGAATGGACAGCGTTGTCGCTGTATTGGCAGTATTACAGTGCCGTTTCATTTGAGAGAGAGGACTAAAGTTGTGGATGTTCTCGTTGTACCGGAGCTGCCGCATGAGCTAATCCTTGGTACAAATTTTTGGAGAGTTATGGGTATCGTGCCTGACTTACGGAGAGGAGATTGGAAATTCTCTGCAGAGCCGCCTGCCGTTTTAGATGAGGTAGTTACGTCACGTTCTGCTTTAGATCCAGTACAGGAACAAAGGCTAAGCTCGCTGATAGACAAGATGTTCTGCAACACCCAGCCTGATCAGATCGGTTGCACGAGCTTGGTGTCACATGTCATCCGTACTGATAGCCCACCTATCAAACAGCGGTACTACCCCATCTCGCCGGCGATGCAGAAGATTGCCGATAAGGAGCTGGAGGAGATGTTGAAGCATGACATCGTCGAGCGCTCCAACAGTCCATGGTCTTCACCGATCCTCCTCGTACCTAAAAAGGATGGCAGCTATAGATTTTGTGTGGATTACCGCAAGCTGAACAGTGTAACCACTCGTGATGCTTACCCTCTACCGTGTGTCAGCGAAACGTTGGATAAGCTCAGAGATGCCAAGTTTTTATCCTCTCTCGATATCAAGTCAGCATACTGGCAAATACCGTTAGAACAAGACTCTCGACCTTATACCGCATTTACAGTGCCCAATCGCGGCCTGTTTCAGTTCAAGAGGCTACCGTTTGGATTGCATAACGCCCCGGCTACTTGGCAACGTTTTATTGACGGCGTTCTAGGTCACGATTTACAGCCGTATGTATTTGTGTACCTGGACGACATTATTATCGTATCGGACACCTATGAGAGACATTTGGAGCTTTTAGAAATCGTCATTAAGCGAATTATGGATGCTGGACTTACATTAAGTAGAGATAAGTGTAACTTTTGCCGTGACGAACTGAAATATCTAGGTTATATCGTCAATAAGTCTGGTCTCCATGTCGATCCCGACAAAGTCCGCGCCATAGTCGAATTCCCGGCTCCCAGGAATACGTCAGAAGTACGTCGTGCCGTGGGAATGGCGTCTTGGTACCGCCGGTTCATACCGAACTTTTCGACCATAATTGCGCCGATCACCAACTTGTTGCGCAAGAACACAAAGTTCATTTGGGATTCACGCTGTCAGGAATCATGGAACCAGCTGAAGAACTGTCTTATTTCCGCTCCGGTGTTGACGTGTCCTAATTTCGACAAAGAATTCGTCGTACAGACTGATGCTTCAGACTTTGGGATCGGTGCTGTACTCACTCAAGGTCACGATGACGGTGATAAAGTTATCGCTTATTTAAGTAGGTCATTGACCCGTCAAGAACGCAACTTTTCAACTACCGAGAAGGAGTGTCTCGCAGTTTTATTCGCAATTGAGAAGTTACGCCCTTATATTGAAGGAAGCCATTTTACCGTTATCACCGATCACGCTTCCTTGAAATGGCTTTCCAGTTTACAGAATCCTACCGGTCGTCTTGCTCGTTGGGCAGTCCGCTTACAACAATACGACTTCACCATAATTCACCGGCCTGGTAAAGAACACTTGGTTCCAGATGCACTTTCTCGTTCCGTACCGCATGTCGACCTTATCGAAGTGTCTGAAACCAAGGACAGTTGGTATAGAAAGATTTATGAGACTGTTTTACACGATCCCGTTCGCTTACCTGATTTCCGTGTCGCTGATGGTAAACTGTATAAGTTCGTAAAACAGGATTGGTCCGAATTATCAGGTGGAAAACATCAGTGGAAGATAGTTGTGCCCCGAGACAAGCGGAAAATGATCATATCACAATGTCATGATATCCCCACCAGCGGCCATCTTGGTGGATTCAAAACGTTTCACCGTGTAGCTCAACATTACTACTGGCCTAAAATGCGCGCCGACATATCGAGTTATGTGCGTTGTTGCGTGACGTGCATTAAAGCCAAGCCTGTGCAGAGAGCACCTCCCGGGCGTATGGGCGGCCACACGTTGATATCAAGGCCTTGGGAAGTAGTTTGTGCTGATATTGTAGGGCCATTGCCAAGATCTTCACGTGGTTACAATTATATATTGGTCGTTGCTGACTGTTTCAGCAAGTTTTGCTTGTGTTTCCCGCTTAGGAAGGCCACCAGCCAAAGTATCGTGCGTCACTTGGAGGATGACGTAATTTTAATGTTTGGGGCTCCAAGGACACTCATTACCGATAACGGCGTCCAGTTCCGCTCCAAGGAGTATACTAAGCTGCTCGAGTCGTATAACATTAAGCCTTCCTATACGTCGCTATATCATCCTCAAGCCAATCCCACCGAACGTATCAACCGCGTCCTGAAAACGATGTTGATATCATTCGTGTCTGACAACCACCGAACTTGGGATACCTACCTACATAAAGTAGCTTGTGCGCTGCGGACGGCGAAACACGAGGTCACAGGTCTTACTCCATATTTTATAAATTTCGGACGTGAAGCAGTACTGATGGGTGATGACGCTATCGACTTGAAATCTGATGAGATTGTCGGATATGACAGGGACAAAGATAAGCTCAAGAGTAGAGCATGTAACTTCTTGAAGCTCTATGAAGACGTGAAGAAACGCCTGCAAAAATCTTATGTCAAGTCAAAAGCACGATACGACTTACGTCATCGAGAAGTGTCGTATTACCCAAATCAGCTGGTGTGGAGGAAAAATTACGTTCTGTCGAATGCCGCTCAGTATTATACCGCAAAACTAGCAGATAAGTATATCGGACCTTTTATGATTCATAAAAGACTTTCCACAGACACGTACCAGCTTAAAGATCTCCAGGATAACGTTTTAAGAGGAACTTGGAGTAGCAAAGACCTGAAGGCAAACCCTCACGATTACGAACCACCATAGGTATCGATATAGTTTCAGTACTTACCTCTTTTGTTTTACCGACCCCTCCCGCTATGAACATGGTTTAGATTTAGGATTAGATTAGGTTTCGATTTAGGTTTTCCATTTATTTTGTGTTGTCGTTCTGTTGGTTAGTGTTCGAGCATAGTTGTCGGAAATTTTCCATGAAAATTTCCTCTGAAGGTAAGCGTGGGGTTGTTACACTACGATTTTTCCTAGCGCCACTCCTCAGGCAACCCTGACTACACCCCCGTGTTGAGAAACCTTGGCCTACTAACACACTCTTCCTCAAGGTCAGGTGAATGAACTCAGTCGACGCTTTTGAAAATGTCCTGACTAGTTCTTCGGCACAGTTTCGAAAATCTGGTTTTAAAGTCGTTCTTCTTAGTCTAGCAGTGATTGGAGTCAGATGTACAGTTTCGTATCTCGTTAAGAGTATCGTATTTCGTCGTATTTTGCCCTTGTGAGGGGATATTTTGTACATCGGCTACCGTTTTGGAATAGTGTTATTCCTCCGATTTATTCGGGATCTCATAAGACAATCCTGCAACTGAAAAGTCACTTTAAAAGCCGCCCACCAGCTCAGGTGAGATTTCACAATGTGCTTTGCACCCACTTACCTCTTTGCGTTGTCTCGAAGACTAATTCTCTCGTTCTATTTCAGGCTTTTTATTTTGTGTTCACACATAGTATATTATACGTTACGTAGCGATTTTTATTCTACGTATTTATCGTTATTTTACGATTATTTCTACGTACGGCCATATTTGTACGTTGCAACCATACCTTCACGTCACGTACATATATTTCGACATCATCACGACGTTGCCGCTGCATGGTTACTCTACGTCTGTCTACCATATCAGTGATTGTACGTCTTCGCCATATTTTCACGTTGGAAGCACGTAACGGGGAGCTGGTGCATCCACGTCACCTCCGTCGAGTTCTACAACATCTAGGAGTGTTATACCTGTCAGCAGTTGCTGTCTGTTCACCAAGAGGTCCTCACCCTTCCGTGACGTTCTCCAGGAGTCAGCGACCAGCTAAGAATTTTATAATATCTCTATTTCACATGCTCGTTGACACCACAGCCTCTCTGTGTGTGTATTATTATATTTCCAATGTGCATGATGTACTTAAGATCTACAATTTAAGAGTAATTTACATTGCGCATTCTATGATCGTAATTGTTTGTGTTGACATTTGTACTTACGGATTTAACGGAATATCAGTGTATGTTATCGTTGTAAAGCCACTTCCGCGTGCGTACCATTTTATCATACATTTTCACTTTTCACAGCTGTATCAAGCTTCTGCGAATAGCTCTAGTTGGCTTAACCCTACTTTTTTGTTTACTTCCGCGGAACAGCATAGACGATCGTCCTTCGCTTACCCGCGCCATTTTGTAATTCTACAGTGACTTTTTGTTTACACCATTGCCTCGCATGAGCACGATCCAGTATTCACAACCTTCATTTGATTTACGCCGCGACTTGGCATTTGAATTTAAATGTTATATGTACTGCGTCCTATCATTAAATGTTTGTTAATGTTACATTTTGCGTTTCTATGCGTCGCATATAATCCCGTAATCTCCCGCCTTGTCCTTACCGTACCGTGTGGTAAATCACGTTATTTGAGAGCGCGTATTTTACATTTACCTGGCGCCCATTCCGAGTTATTATCTTTAAAACCCACCCTACTCTACTGCCTCTCTGAGTTAGCCCTCTCAAAACCGCTTACACGGGTCCTCACATCTAGGACAATTGTAATAGTTGGTGTCTAGAATTCATACTCCGAAGCCTTACATAGTTACATGAAACACCCTGTATTTCTGACAAATTTACACGAAAAACAAGAAATGTTTTCTCATGGACTGTCATAGAGAATTGTCAAAAATACGACAGCTCGATCGGCTATTCTTTTTTGCATAAAATTGTCAATAATATTTCGGAAGTGTAGTATCTATAGCTGAGTGCACGATATATAATGTATTACAAAGAATGGCTAAATAACCGGGTTAGTTCATACAGTATGCCGCTAGATGTCAGGTTTTTTGCGACCCGGTTTTTACAAAAATATTTGAAATAGTAAATTATTCCTATATATCGTACAATATTTTATATTTTCAATACATTACCTTTTATCTTTTGTCAGTTCTCTGTATGTATTTTATACAAATTCCATACAACAGGCTTCTATAATTTCAGTAAAATTATAAAATAAACATAATGTCATGTACTGTAGTACCTGTTTCTATGGTTATATCATGGCTGGCTGCTACAAAATCGCACATTTTGGCACCTTAAAAAGACTATGGTCCGTATTCTTACATCTTAAAGTAGCGCTACTTCCGAAAAATCGCTACTTCAACTGTCAAATGTCAACTTTAACATTAAAATGAGAGATATAAAAATAAATTAAATTGTAAAAAGCATTTATTTCTAATGTCATAGGTTTCATTTACAAAAATATGAAACCTATTCTTATCTACTCATAAAATTATATAAATAAAAAATCGAAATAGCGCTACTTCCGAAGAGGTGAAAATTCGGGTCTATATCTCTTTATTTGATCCATACCCTGTTGTACATCCTATATCACAACATTTTCTATTTAAACGCGAACTTATTTTAACCGCAACCGACACACTGCGGCACACCAACTGCCAAACGCCTGTCAAATGGTAACGGGTCGCGTTAGCTTCTTTTTTACCAGCTAATTATGTCAACGCATCTCGTACTCTCACCTATAGATACTACACCGTGGTAGGAACTTATGAAAACATATAATGAAATGAACAAATGCTGCGCATTTTATGCGAGCAAACAGGACAACATTACAGGATAAATATAAACATAATACAAGGTGCCCATTTTATATGTTCCAGCCTGAAATTTTAAGAGTAAGCAAAACCATATATATTTTATAAGCCACTTGGTGAATATTAGTACTTTAAATCGAATAATCACAGTAGGTATAAGAGCAAAACAAAATTTTAAAAACCAAGTCACTTATGAAATGTATCATGGATTGCCTAATCATGAATTTTCAGGCGGGAACTTTTAAAATGCGGACCCTGTATTAGTAACATGTATATGAGTACACAATACTAAATTTGAAGATAAAAATAAATCAAACAAAACTAAAAGATGTGATATTTTAATTCTAGAGTAAACAGTTAGTTACAAACTGCAGAAAAGTAAGTACTTACATTACATTAGATCTGAACTTTTACAACGAATTTGAAAATATATCAATAAAGTTTGGATTGTTAAAAATGATAGGTATTAAAGATTACTTTTCTGGCTCATGCTGTATGATTATGTAATTTAAAATATTTTTTATTAGTACGATACAATAATTGGGAATAAAAGAATTTTAATATAGATAATTTTAACGTAATATAAGAAAATAAAATACAGATTAAATTCTGTACCGTTTTAAGATAGATATCGAATTATGTATAATCTGAAATAATTTTAAACGTAATGTAAGAAAATGAATTACAAAAAAAGAACAGATTAAAACATACTATCTAAAATTATTGAATTGTCTTGTTCCAGACTATGATTTTCCTGTACACGTCTTAAAATCATTACATATACCTATATATACAATCGGTTTATAACGTTGTACCATGTCTTCCGATGCGAATTCTCCACTGGTCTTGCCATAGATCTTCATTCACTCTTATTTCTTCTTGGACTCCTGCTACCCAATTCCTTCTAGGTCTCCCTCTTTTCTTTTTGCCGCTAGGTATGTGTGGTATGTGTTTTGCCATTACTCATTTGCTGTACGTGATCGTACCATCTTAATTGACTTGTTTTTATATCATCGGTTATAGTAATTGATACATGCATTATTTGTCATTAACATATCAAATATGACATGACAATGTTTATCTTTTTCATTTTGTACATCGATTGTGATATTATTCCTACCTTTCTGATCCTTTTCGACGTGTTTCCTTATACATTTTCCAAAATGCTATTTACAAAATAAAATATGTAACATAATAATAAACATGGCTTAAAATCATTACATATACCTACCTTGTTAAATTCATCATCTTTTCTTTAATTATTACATATTATTTAAACATTTTATTGCATTTAAAAGGAAGAAAACTGATAATTTGTCATCATTGACATTGACATAACAGCGTTTATCGTCTTCAATTTTCAAGGAAAACTGTGATCGTTACTGTGAAAAATATTGTTTAGTTAGAAATATTTGTTTTTTACCTAGTTACTTATGACACATTTGGTAACACTGTCCAAGTACATATGAACCGTCAAATTTTATAATTTTTTATTAAAATGGTTTAGGCCTTTTTTACCTGTGCGGATATAATTGCCCATTCTCAAAATTTATAATTATGAATTAAACTTCTTTCAAATTGTCTCCATTTCATAAATATTTCCATTTAAAGGTTCAAAATGACATGACAAATATGGCGTTCTTCGTCTTAAATTTTCAAGGAAAACTGTGATCGTTACTGTGACCTATTGTTTATGTCCCAATTTTCAATCTTTAATAATGTTTTACACAAAAACTATGCATCCTACAGAAATTCGGTCCATTAGAAGGGAGCTGAAGCCAATCATTTCCTACAACTTGGTACAAATTTTACGAAAATCGGTCGCTCCGTTTAAGCTGTAGCCTTGTCTAAAGTTTGGCGATTGGCTTTTTGATTAAAGAATATATAGAGAGTGAATCTAATCGTTTAGTATTATAGATGTAAAACGGCTTTTTAAGTCACAAATGCGTGATTTAAAAAATATGATAATCGTTTCAAGTCATAGATAGGTAAAAAGCAGTCCGTTTTGATGTATAAAAAGTCATATTGGCGATATATTCCAAAATGTGTGGAACAGTTTAAATTTTATTCATACAAAATTGTATAATATTGTTTAAAACTATGTAATATACTAAATAGAGATAAAAAATAATAATAAATTAATTTTATTGTTAAAACAATGTAATTTTGTTATGAAATACGTAATTAATATGAAATGAATGAAGTCAGATATAGGTAAATATTTATTAAAATAATAATAATAATAAAAGAACATAAAAAATTATATCTGATGATAATAATAATAATAATAATAATAATAATAATAATAATAATAATAATAAATAATAATAATAAGCAGAGAGGTACAAAAATAAATAATTTTTATTTAATATAATCAAATACAATAAATTTAATGTATTTAAAATGGATTCAAAATGACACATAACTTTTTAGACTGTCTTCTTAAAAATTTTCACGCATACTCAATTCAAATAATTAGCCTGTATTCTCTGATTTTGTACATTTGACATCAGTACAGAGAACTTTGATCTATTGTTTTAATGTAAGAATTTTGACCAGTTAATAATTTTTTCCACAAAAACTATGCACAGTAAAAATAAGAGACATATCAAAGGCCCTAAGTTGATTTATTCTCTACTATTTAAAGCAAATTCCATCCAAATCGCTGAAACCGTTTCAGTTGTAGCTTTGTCTAAAAATTTCCCGATCGTCGTGATGAATTTTGGGGGGCTTGACCTTTTAGTATTATAGATTATGCCCGTGTCGTCTTCTCCCTTTAGCCCGATCGCAACTTCTCAGCCATATCAGGTGTCACCAATATGCCTATAAAACTAAAATATACTGCTGATGCCCTATCTCTCACTTAATAGGAATCTGCTACAAACATTATTGTCTATCCTTGTCAGTTACGAGGATGGGATGATTAATACCCGGCCTAAGATGGATAGAAACAAAACATCGAACTAAAAATGAAATTATTTTTCGATAGTCTCCTTGTAACTCAATGCATTTGGTCCAACGATATTCAAGGGCCTTTATCCCCTCCCTATAGGAAGATTCTTCCAGCTATTCAAAATAGCCATTTGTGCTCTCTATTACTTCCTGATCCGATGCATATTTTTTGCCAGCATGGAATTTCTTTAAGTTTGGAAACAAACTAAAATCGGAAGGAGTCAAATCTGGAGAATAGAGTGCATGAGGCAATAATTCGAAACCCAGTTCATGAATTTTAGACAACAGATTTGTGGCAGGGCGCATTGTCCTGGTGAAACAGCACTTTGTTTTCGCCAAACCAGGTCTCTGCTCCCGAATTTTTTCCTTTAGTTGGTCAAGTAGATTTGCGTAGTATTGTCCATTAATCGTTTTACCTTTTTCAAGGTAGTCTACTAAAAGGATACCCTTCGCATTCCAAATACGGTTGCCATATCTTTAGCGGCTGAGAGAACTATTTTCGCCTTTTTTGGAACGGGTTCTCCTCTTGCAGTCCATTGTTTTGCCTGTTGTTTCGTTTCCGGTGTATTATGATGAATGCATGTTTCATCCACTGTTACAATTCTGCGCAGAAATTCTGTTGGATTCCGTTTATACAGCGCCAAACTCTCCTCTGCAATGGTCATTCGGGTGAGTTTTTGCTCAAGTGACAACAAACGCGGCACCCATCGCGCAGAAAGCTTTCTCAACTGTAAAACATCACATAATATGTGATGTGTTCGCTCTTTAGATATGCCCACAATGTCAGCTATCTCGACCAACTTCAATCGACGGTCGCTTAAAACCACTTTTTGAACTTTAAGGACCATTTCTTCAGTTGTGGCCGTTTTTGGCTTGCCTGGACGCTCAGCATCAATAGTACTCGTACGACCACGTTTAAAGTCTGCAACCCACGTTTTAACAGTGGTGAATGATGAAGCAGATTGGTTTAGAGTAGAATTCAGCTCGGCTTTAAATTTTAATGACAAATTGATAAGTGACAATACAACAAAAAATATTTTTTTTGAAAAAACGCCTACTGAATCTAGTGTAGGCCGCCAATTAATCATCCCATCCTCGTAGTGTAAGGATTTTCCTCCCGCTAGTTCCCCTTTACCGTTCTACACCAATAAAATCAAAGCAATCCGGCGCTTGCTCAGAGCTATTCTTACAGACAAGTGCAGCTATATATGCAGATATATATGTCTGCACTCGTCCAATGTTAGTCTGACAAATCTCACTCCCACCAGCAGTATATTGTAGTTTTATAGATATATTGTGTCACCTGACTTGCTTTCATCGATAGAGCACTAGAGGGATCACTTTTATCTCGACTTTTATGCTGTCATATTTTTTCTTAAAAATTGAAAAACTTATCCAGTAAATTATCACTTTCTGTGAACTTAGTTTTACATATCCGGTTATTTCCATAATTTTATTAACCTCCTAACCTCAATTTTCTATCGTTTAATGATATTATATTAAAATTAAGTTATAATAATTGCAAACCACAGAATCACCTTCCACGGCTGAGTGGTAAAACAAACACGACAAAATGTAATCAAAACAACGAACGGTACAGCATCACCGCTGCCGGCGTGAACATTCAACGCTAATCGCGCGGTCAAAATTGCAAATAAATGTACAGTTAGCATTGCCTTATGAAGTAGCCAGTATACCTCTAATGCGCGGTTTCTTCACTAAGTGGTACTGTCTGCTTCATCTGAAAAGTATGTATATTTCTTGAAAGGAAATTTAGTAGCGGTGAGTATGGCACATTCGTACAATTCGGACACTTTATTTTATTATTGGCTGTGTATCTATTTTTCCCGTAAATGTGTATTGGTAATCGATACTTTGGTCTTTGTTTTCATTATGTAAATATTTAATATTGAAAGAAAAAACATTATTTAATGAATTATGTTAATTTAAAATTAAAATAAAAATCGTACCAATTTACCTCCTAGGGGGACAATGAATATGCCTGTGGTACATTAGTACATGCTTGGGTACGATGTGACTCAAAATAAGAACTAATACGAATATTCTGCATTAAGAAAATAAAAAATATGTTTTATTAAACAAAATAAAAATATTAAAAATGCATACAAGTACCAATGACATAATAACAAGATACAAGTGCGAAAAAAAAAAATTGTAATGAATAATTGCTTAATTTAACTGGAAAATTTATAGAAGAAATTTGATACGCTGTACCTTCGATTATTGTCGGCTGTGGTAGGTAAGAACTATGCCATTTAAGCCGATTCGCTTACATCGGGAATATTAGGCAACATAAAGGTTTCATTTGATTTATTTTTTAAAAAGTAACGGAAAATAAACCAATGTTTAGTATTTCAATGACTTTCCCAATATAATATTTGCAGGACTTCTTATTTGGGAACTTAACAGTGTACCAGTGTACCTCATCCAAAGGTGTACCAAAGTACCCCATAAGCTCACTTATAAACATATAGAAATTAATATCACGAGAAAAATTAGATGCTTATAAAAATTTCGAATTGAATTTACTGTAGATGAATGAAATTAATTTTTGCCCAGAAATCTCTTACATTGGTTTTGACGGAGTTTTTATATGAACTGAAGATTATACACCTTAGCGACATCTATTATAAAAATTTGTTCATTTTTGCCGTCCATAATACCGCGAAAATTTAAAATGTACCAAAGTGCCCCCTGTATCAATGTGCCCCCCTCTCCTTTATTCATTGTTGTTTTCGTACGAGATACAAGGATCAATGTTTGTTATGTTTTTAGATGTAAAACAGTTCAATGATTAAGATTTTAGATGTATTTGTTTTTGTACAGTAAGTGATATTTATCTGTAATTCTATATTAAAATATTCTCGTGGCCTGAGTGTCAGGTCGCGGATCTGGGGAACCGGGTTCGATCCCGACTGACGCCAAATATTTCCAATTTTAAATGGCACTAAATTGACCCCTGTGCTGCACTCTCCACGCCAACAATGAGTGCCCGTGATGTGACGCCTGGAAAACGCCCGTACGGTACAAACATGTCATCATCATTACCGATATCTGCGTACAAAGCAGATTGGCACCCCCAGCTATGGGTAATACGCCGTGATGATATATTTATTTATTTATAAAATATTCTAAACTTCGACTTGTGTCCTAGAAAAAGATACAGAGTATTCTAATTCATTTCAACTATAATGCTGCATACGAGTATAAAAAATACGAATTACCAAATTCGTAGAAAATTTTGTTTTCATACCTGTTGAATTATTACAAACTTACGTACATTTTGTATTTTCAATTACATATTCTACTTCTGGCAAACACTATGTCTCATTAGGATAGATTAGCCTCTATTTACTTTTAAATTTACTGTAATAGTACAAATAGACTTTTAATTTATATTGTTCTTCAGTTGTAATCTTACTATTAGAGTCGTGAAATTTTAAATTTTTTAAATCAGTCTGCATTTCTGTATCATAAATTTAGATATAGTCCGTTGTTTTTGGTATGTTAGTACGGGGTGAGTATATCCAATTTCCAAATATGTTGTTCAGTACTATTCGGGCCATTATTTTTATGAAATAGCAAAATAGAATAAAAGTGAAGTACTTTTATCCAATAATTTTATGAAGTATTAGAATGCAGAGTGCTGACGAAAAGGTTGGCCACTCTTTACTGGTATATCGAAAAACGGGTTTACGTCCACAGCACCAATATTTTAGAATTTTTATTCCGATGAGTTGAAGAATCTTTCTTAAGCCCGTGATTTTCATGTCTTCTTAATACCTAGTCTAGTAGCCGTTTGACAAATAAATTATTTATTAGGTGCAATAAAATTTGTTGGAAACTTCAATTAGCTAATAGTTTATCAAATAAACGTTTTTGTAATCTACTTGATAACAATTAGAAAATGAAACTCTGTAATTAGATGGAAATCATGGACCTTATTGTAATTGAAGCATTTAAATTCAAATGGATGTTTAAAGGTTTAAAGTTATTCAAGAAAAAGTGTTTAGCGGAATAATAAATAAATAAAAATAAATATATCATCACGACACGACATATTACCCATTTCTGGGAGTGCCAATCTGCTTTGTTCACAGTTATAGGTATTGATGATGACATATTCGTACCATGAGGGCGTTTATTAGGCGTCACCTCACGGGCACTCATTGCTGATATGGAGAGTATGCCAAAGGGGCACTTTTCTAACTTTTCATTAGAGCTTTTGACCTTGAAAATTTCAAAATACATGAGGGGGGTGGCTTCTGAGCCAATGGCTACGTTCGACACTGGGTTGGTGCCTTTTTTGCCCCCATAGGATTTTGTTAAAGTTGGCGCCCATGGGTATGAGTCAAAGTATTACAAAACTTACACTTAGATATATAGAGGGTATAAATGAAATAAGTACATTAAATTTAACCAGTAATATAATTAATATTAATATATAATAATAGCAATAATATTTCTTAATAACTTTTTCTCGAAATCGCATATTTTTTATTCATTTTTACAACGAGTCGTTCCACATATTTCTCTAATAACTTAATGCAGTAGCAACAGCTTTGAAAATTTTTGTTTTATCAATTGACAGTCCTGTCAGTTGTGCAATTAAATTTTGACATTAGTAATAAACTTGTTGATAAAGTAAAATTCTGTCAAAATGCTTACGTTTACGAATAGCGAGAACACAGATAATTTAATTACTTACCTATGGTTTAATTATTTATTCGTATATGTTCTACATTTCACTTTGTTATTGGTTATTGACATAAAGACAAAGTCACTGCCATGGAGTTGCCAACGCATTTAGACGGAGCGTTTTTCAAATCATTCTGTTCCTAATATTCGCACATATGAAAATTTTTAAAAAATCAAAAGATATTCATATCCTGTGCAAAAAGTTCAATGTTTTCAGCACATAGCAGACTTCAAATTTTGCGAATGGCTAGTATTATTCACTGATGAGGCGGGGTTTACTAAAGAAGCTGTCTTTAGTGCACAATACACATCACTACAGACGAAAATCCTCATACTGTAAAAATTTTCATTAAATAATGTTTGGGCGGTAACAATAAATGGACGACTAATTCGTAGTCATATACAGTGGACCCCCGGTAATCCGACAAACGTTTTGCAGGGCAGTGTCGGACCATCGAATTTGTCGGATTATAGAGTACTGCCTAAGACCCCCTATAGTCCGGAATTTTTTACAAACGAGTACTTTGTAATCCAACAAATTACAGATCCAGTGATAAGATTCTATATATTATACTCTGAAGTACAAATCATACTTCATTATGTATGTCAAATTTAGTAAATTATACAACACAATAGAGAGCTTACGTTTTATTATGAAATTAACGTCATTAATGCTATAAAACTTACAAAGAATAATAACTTTACATTAGGAAATATGTAATTGTGTACAAACAAATGTACATACTAAAATAATCAAAAATTATGATTAAAAATCATACTATGAATCAATCATCATCATACTATGAAGCATGAAAATATTCATCAATTCAATATCACATGTAGTCAAATTCAAACTAAGCAATCAGAATCAAAACAATACCTACGCGTCGAGCACATTAGTGGTGGGGTCATGTCGGATTACAGGGGGTGCCGGATTAGACAGGGGCCGGATTACCGGGGGTCCACTGTACCTCGTTTAACTGGACGTGAGTTTGTACTTACATTTTTTGAATAACGTATTAAAACTATTATGATTTGTCGACGATAAACAATAACTCATCTCATATCCTCATACCTAGGCCCATGCTCATCCTCTATTCACAGGTATTTAAAAGTCTGTTTTAATACACATTTTTATAATTTTGTTATCCAAAATTTAAATTTCTTTATTTTAAAAATTGTACTATGACGAATTTATTAATAATAAATATGTTTTCCGTTGATCGTTTATTAATTACTGTATCTACAAGAAGGCAAGCACCAGCCGACAATTTTTGTGCCGTGTGAAACGAACTTAAATTCAGACAGCAGAGGGCAGCAGCGATCAGACCATTGGCGGGTAATCAAATATCTAACAAATCTTTAAAGAATTTTAACTCAATTTTTTTTAATGTCCCCAAAAGAAATAATATAAATAAATATATCATCACGGCATATTACCCATTGCTGGGTGTGCCAATCTGCTTTGTACACAGATATAGGTAATGATGAAATATAGAATGATAGAAGTCAACAAAATAGCAAATGTATGCTATATTTTGTTGATAAATTTTTACATTGTATTCGATATTCTTATAATAATGATTTTGTATTGTTTAAAGGTAGAATACAATAATATTTACTTAAAAGTAAATGTAAATATATCATCAACTACTATCATTCATTTGTAAGTAACAGTTACCTCACACATTAAACGCATAGTATCAACAATTTGTTGTACTGTACACTGCATTTTCTGCTAAGAAACGTTTAATTGCTACTTGTCTCGGTTCATTAACAAATCGTGATTAACTACTTTAAATATAGAAACAATAGGCAACTACACAATACCTCGCACCTTTCATATTGCCTCATACTTCTTACTAATTCTGCGTAGACTTTTAGAAAGTAATTTGCGAATGCAGCTGTAGAGAGAAACATTTGTCATTTATTTATCATTTGATCTGTACATTTAAAACAATTGTTATGGATAATGTATGTCTTAATTATATAATGACAATAATTCATATGATTTTTAAGCATTCCTGACTTAGTTTCCCTTTGTGTACGCTTTAAAACGATATAAAAGTTTGATGACTACTTGGCAGTAAACTATAATTGTAATGTCGGCTCTATACTGTTACTCGAAATATACTTATTAAAGTATATAACCATGAAATAACTTTGTTTAATCACCTTTTGTTTGTAATGGATTTGTCAAGAGTGACTTTAGAGTTCATAAACTTTATGAAATTGCAGTGTAGCTTTGATACTTATTTATAACTGCATTATATCAAAGACCGGGATTGGGTTACTAAAAATAATTAGAGACACATTGCTCTACTCTACATGTTTCAAGAGATTTGAAGAAATTGTTTAAGATACTAATAAGCTTTTTACTTAAATCAAAAACATGATTTATTTTAAATGTTATACTATTCACTGGATATTATACAAATTTTTTGGGTGGCATGAATGGTGATTAGGAGATGATTAGGGAGGAGAAGACTAGCAGTATTGTAACTCTGCCAATCGTTTATGGACTATTTTAAAGAAAAATGCTATAAATAACAGTTTTAGAAAAATTAATAGTACGGAACTTATATTTGAAGTATTTTTGTTACCGCGTAATTTTTTTCATAATTATACATATTTTTAACTTTTGTTTATAATGTGAATTTGAAGGAACTTTTATATCATATTTTCGTAAGAAACAATAACGTTGAAAGGTGATAGCATCATTTTTTAGGTATATCAAAGGTATTTTGCCAACTGATTTTCTTTAAAGAGGAAAAATTATTACTGGCCAGCATTACCCATCAATTTTGGTTATGTTGTAAGCAGCAATGGACCTTTTCAATTTAACGGCTATCTCTTTCTATCGCTGCAAATAGTAAGAAAATGACGCGAACAACTGCCAGTAGGGCTGTCAAACGAAACGTCAAAAATATTGAAGTCATTAAAATACTTGTATTATGTGAGATATTCTCACATTTTACGTCTAAATTTTTTTAGAAACCAACGCCATAGATCTCAATTGGTCTTACTATGCGCAGATCCCCATTGCGCATATCTTCGATCTCTTTAAATTGAAAAGATCTATTCAGGAAAAAAGCCCGGGAATGGATAAGGACAAAACTGTGTTATCACACCAAGTGATTGCACGCACCCATTCATTTAAATGTAGTCGCTCAACAAAAATGGAGTATCAAATAAAATAAAATCCACTATAATTCGAGCAGAGATCTACGTAATAAATTTTTGTGCTCGAATCAACCTAAATAAAGGTCTCAAAGGAGCAAGAATATCAATGTGTGCGTTCAATTCACTTAGCGGTAGCTAGTACTAGCGGCTTTTTTATTCTGAACGTACTGCTAAGTTCAGTTTTGCTCGAGCATTTAGTGGAAACATCGAGCGCTTCTGATAGACCCTAGATACTTTTGCTGTTGAAAACGCGGGAATTATGAAAGCTGACTGAGTGTATACGAATAGTAGAGTACCTAATGGAATTTTATTTATCTCGCAAATACTGATGAAATGTTATATTTAAACGAAAAAAGCATGCCTATAATGTCTTTAATTTATTAAATTTTTGCTAATTTAAAAAAAATAATTTTTAAATAAATTCAGTTATGAAGCATTCGTTTGAAATGTTGAGCCCTCTTCACACATTCCATTAAGAATATTTTTATTCTCAAATCCTTTTTTAAGAAATGCTACCTAGTTAGCGAATGTTAAAATTATGTCGTTCAATTTTGTTTAGCATTTTTCTACCACTTAGCTCTAGCAGTATATGCTATTTTCGTGTGTTGAACGTACCCAATATGTAAGATATCTAAGCTGGTTTAAAAGCATTAGGTGCCCTCAGGGTCTCAAATTAGTTTGTAATTGTGACAACGCCCTTTAACAGGTGGCCAAATACATCTTAACGGGTTCCAGGTCATGAGGGAGGTTCTAGGCAGAGAAACACCAGATGAACTCACTAAAAAGAAAACAACTTATTTTTTATATGTCTGGCAGGGTATCGTACCAGAACCGGAACCGAACCAAAACCGTATTATTTTAGCGAACACAAACCTAGACTAAACCTCAGATATATTTTTTTCAATTGAACCGGAGTCGAAACCGAACCATGTATTAAAATTCGGGTTCGGAGTTCAGCTCCAGTTCAGGTTAATTTTCGGTTCGAAACGTAAGTATAATCGTAATACTACCGATCAGCGATGCCTTCTGCGTTTGCTGACAGTTCTATCTTGCGTTGCACTATAAATTCCTGCTTACATTTTAAATTATCTCTATACAGGGTGAGTCTGGGAAGACGTCCCCCCCCCATAACTTTTTTATTATAAGTAATAGAAAAAAATATACTATTTGATGGCAGATATAGATATTTTTTATAAAGTCAGGTTTACAAGATACGACTATCAACTTTTATTTTTCAAATGGCAACCTATATTTATTTTAATAAAATAGAAACCGCCATTTTTTTCTCTTTTCAACGATGTATTATTTTTTATTAATGTATTTGAAAAATTTCGAGAAAAATGAGATAATTTAGAAATATTAGAAATAATTTTTAAACAAATATTATAGGTGGCTATGTGAAAATAAACAAAACGTAACAATGTAAAACAATTCAATTAATGTTAAAAAAGTATACATTTGTTTGTTACTTAATTTAACTTATTTTGTAAACAAAGAAAAAAAAACATTTTGAAATGTTTACGAAGAACGAATCAGTTGATATGATTATAATAATTGGTGAATCGACTGGAATCATAAGAAGAGCAAAAAGAATATACCGGGAGCGGTTTCCTAGACATCGGCAACCGAGTTTAAGAACACTGAGAAGATACCTACAGATGACATGAAAGAGCGTATTCGAAATGCTTTTCACAATATTTCGCGAAACATGCTGGCAGATGTTCGAACACATCACGTTCAACGCTTGAATTTTTGTATTACAGAACATGGTCGTAATTTTGAACATTTGTTTTAATTTGTTTTTGTTACTAAATTTGTTGTTTTAGTTTGCTAAGTTGTATAGCACTGTTACGTTTTGTTTATTTTCACATAGCCACCTATAATATTTGTTTAAAAATTATTTCTAAATTATCTCATTTTTCTCGACATTTTTCAAATACATTAATAAAAAATAATACATCGCTGAAAAGAGAAAAAAATGGCGGTTTCTATTTTATTAAAATAATTATAGGTTGTCATTTGAAAAATAAAAGTTGATAGTCGTATCTTGTAAACCTGACTATAAAAAATATCTACATCTGCCATCCAATAGTATATGTAAAATAATAAAACTTTTATATAAGCCATTTTTTTCTATTACGTACAATAAAAAAGTTAAAGGGGGGGGGGGGCGTCTTCCCAGACTCACGCTGTATTAAGATTATTAACGTTAATTAAATTTTTATTAGGTCGAACCGAATCTGAACCCCGAACAAAACCACAATTTTGATTGAGGCTTGAAAAGAATCGCACACTAATCCATTTCTCAAAAAAAAAAACCTAAACCAAACCCAATTTTTGGCGGTTTCGAAAAATTGGGAGGAGTCATACTAGAGAGAGTCCAGGCTTCAATCAGACGAAAAAGTTCATTTCACCCTCGTCGAAAATGCTAAACAGCTATTAACTCTCAGAAAAATGACCTTAAATCTTTAACAGATATCCTTACTGGTCATTGTTTTCTGAAATACCATCTACGTGAGATTGATATAGCTGAAAACAGTATCTATTAACTCTGCAAAAAGAACGAAGAAACTTCCGTAAATGTTAATGTACACCTGTAGCCGTAAATAGACTCAGCCATTTCGGTAAAGATATCTCATAGTATGATATTAGGAAAAAACTGGCTTTATGAAAATATTGAAAGGACTTCCAAAAAATTAAAAGTATCGGTCGATATGAGACTGTAAACTGGTATTTTGGGGGCCTCGGAAAAAGATACGTTTCAATCTATCCTAAAAATAATTTTATTTTGGGAACAATAAGGATTTTGACTTATACTATATTTAGTAAAAAAATTACCTTGTCTAACTAATTATCATGCATGGATACGATTTATGATTTAAAAAAATAATAATTGACGCCAAGCCTAGCTTTTTAATTTCAAGCCAAACTAGTGAATCATTGAATGTATATTTTAGTAAGGTATGTTAATTATGAAACATTCTTACCGTTAATTACAATTTTACAGGTGTATATATTTTTCTACAGGAAAGGATATTATCTTAATATTCTTTGAGTAATAAATTATAATTGTTATTTCTATGTAAATGAAAGTTATAATGAATTTATAGACAATAATTACTTCGAATGTTGTTGAGATTTAATTAAGTGAGATGCAAAAATAGATAACAAGTGCATAGCTAATATTTAATGACTATAGTTATTTGTCACTACTACACTTATAATTACATGCTTTACAAGTTTATATGAGGTTATTATTATTTTTATTTCATATAAAATTATGATTATCATGGAAATGCTATTTTTAAATTGTTCAATGCGCGACATTTAAGTTTAATTGGCTTATTATTTATTTATTTCCATTCTCGGGTTATTTTACAAAAATATTAAGGAAATATTTCAATAGATTATTATTTATTGGCAATGAAATGATACATATTTTCTTAGACATTAATTAGCTGTAAGTGTGTGAAACTATCCATAACAACACTGTTTCATGATTAAAGCGTTTATCCGCAAAAATGCAGTGTTATTTATACTCCAGCAGCGAAAGATCAGATCTATTAATATCGCAAGTGATCCAGAAATACGAGTGAACTTTTGCTGATCTCACTCAGTTTTGTTTGTCCAGTGTATACAGACTGTTCGATTTTCGTCTTTCAGGACCTGTTTATTTGAATCTGTCAACGAGCGTAAACGAAATTTTACGATACTCAAACATTTTCCCTTCACAAACAGTAATTCATCGGAGATTTAAAAGAGAAATAGTTCGCAAATCAAAAAATGATTAATGGTCATCACCCATCTTAGCGCTAACATAATATACAACACGTACATTAATCTAAAACTTTTTTATTGCAATGTTTTTTTATATAGATCATTTGATTATTTGCCTACTTAGTTGTTATAATGAACTATTACGAGTAGGTATTTTCTGATTTTACTCATTGTATTATAATCAGTCATTTAAACTAAGGATTACATAGTATTGTTACTTTCTGGAAAACCGGAAAAGATCAGGGTATTTTATTGGTAAGGAAAAGTCAGGAAATTGTATTAATAGGGAAAAGTCAGGACAAACATTGTGACAATTATTATTAGGGCAATACAGTCATCCTAAAAATCTGATGTAATAATATAATAATTTGTTGGGCGAGATCGCAGATGGAATTGGCACTTGTTCCGATGGGATTACCAAAGTTAGTGTTACCCTTGAAGAGATTAAGTTGCTCGAGGTGGTGAAAGACGCCGTTTAAAATGGTATTGGTAAGAGCCAACAAAGAAGCTGGCATCTGGTGGTAAAATAAAACATATAGATCGTAGGGAAAACATTGTGCTGTCATCATAGTAAACTAGAACCAAAAATGACCAGTAAAAACGAAAAGATATTGTATTGTACCGCATTGGAATAATGATGCAAGTAAAAACATATCCGTTCACTATTTTCCAAAAACTGAAATATTAACAAATCAATGGCAAATCGTTTTAAAATTCAGGAAGAACACGTCACCATTCAAGAATGCTTGTTCAGAATATTTTTTGCCTAGCATTTTTATTTTTTATAAATATTTGTGTAAATTTATGCTTCAAAACATTATTAGATTGTTTTATATTCATTAAAAGAAAAACTAAAAAATGCTATTCCGTTCCAAAAATTACCATAACCAGAATCTTTGGTAAAGAGAAGAAAAATAGAGAGAAGTTACTTACCTATCTGTAAGTAGTTATAGTAATTATTATTTTTTAACATTATAACTATATTTATTTTACATTTTCATAGGAAAGATAGAGAAGAAGAAACGGTAAAAATTCCAGAAATCGAGCCAACAAGAGTAAGACGTTAAATATAATATGTGTAGATGGTTTTTTAACAGAACAAAATACAATTACCTTTTTAAATGTATCAATAATAAAGCAACGATTTTATTTATTTGTAATACATTTATAATATAACATGAGTGAGGTAATTATCCAGTGATATTTCCTCTTAATATTACAATTTATGGACTAAATTTAACTTATGACATTTGTATTATTGTTATCACAATAGAGTTGGGTGCCCCACTGTCTTTATATCCGTATAAAATAATATGTCTGTAGCTAAAAATAAATAAGTTAACATGCAAGATAACCTCAAATTTGTATTTCATTTTACCTTTATACACTGCTTCTTCGGCCATAAGCCGCACAACACCTTTTAAATAAAGATATACATCTGTCATTTTAATAAACATTCTGAATTTAATAAAAAAATAACAGAATATTTCTTAAAACAAAGCATTAAACTACAACGACCGTAAGTGTAAAATTCAATGTTTTCCCTATAAGTCTGTCTTTAGTGCTGCCATCTCTTGGGAGTGGCTCTCCCGTATAGTACTGTCTTATTTCCCCCATCCTGTGTCGCCAGAAGTGAAACTGCTACGACGCTGTTTGAGCTATTGTGATAACTGTAGTCACCAGAAGACCTCTAAAAACAATATCTAGTCGGCGACTTGTGCTAGTTCATTTACCATTACCCAAGGCACAGAATATATACATGACTAACGTCAACAGAAGCGACACTGTTATATGTATTGCCGTCCGTTTGCATGTAGCTATGTGTGCGTGAATTTAGACCAGGGAGGGGTAATGTAAGGAGATTGGGCGTACTCCGGTTCGCCAGACTTTGCCAATGACGCAGTGACGGCATTTGTGTGCAGGGCGGTTCAGCGCAAGAATATTACGAGTACCGGATTAGACTACTGGACATAATGCCGGGTGGTATAATATATTGGTGTGTAAAAAAAGGCTGTCTAAATAATAATAAAGATAAAACAATTCAAAAAGCTTTTTTAAATTACCGACTGACCCAGAAAAATATATTAATTTATTTTACATTTTTATCGACCGCCTCAGTATATTATGGTTACACTAAAATTTATATGTAATTTTTAAGGGGTTTTATTAATTTAGAACAATTTTTTTTATTTTTATCAAATGGACATTTAAATTTGAATTAGGTTTCAGATATTTTCTGTATGTTTACCTTTTAGTTTAAACCGGAAAAGGTTTTAAAAGAATACTATTTCAAAAACTTTCATAATACTATACTAAGATTGATATCAAAATAAATAATCTTTCCTCTTAGATACTTAGACAGACATCTTACGTACGCCTATGCTAGCGCGTAAAGCGAGCCTGTTGAAGGTCACCAAATTCAAATACACACGTATAGGGTAATGTCGTACCAGTGCCCAATGCCCAAGGTGCACCACGAGGATGCGAACTAGCTCTACTAGCTATATGATTATGATAAAACTTAATAATATTCCAATATTCTTGTATCTAACCATCCTTACCTTTTTTTGAAACTTTATTTTTCTTGTCAAAATATTTTGTCTATATCCGCCGCAAAACCCGAGTGGTAGATGGCAATAGACACTTGCACGGTTACACAAGTGCATTTGGCACATAGCGCACCTAGCGGCACTGCTTAGAAGTAATGGTTGTCAGGTTACGACAATACAAACAAAGCTGCCATCAGCCATCAACACTACAAAGACAACGGGAGGGGGTTTGTTTGTATCGACATGGTCTATGGTCAATAGGTTAACCGTCATTTAAGCGACAGAAACATAAACATTTGTTTAGCAGGAATATATTTGGACGGATTTTTTTGCAATAGGAGCAATAGTTTAAATTTTAAAAGTACCACTCTGATTTTTATATATAAACATACCTTAACATAACCTAATATAACGCACAATTTTATTATTCTATATACATTTATTCTTTTATCGTCCAAATATTCTGCGTTGACTTGGCTATCGGCTAATTTACCATCGCCCAGATGTCCACTTTTAAAAATAGCCACCAGGTTTCCGGATAGCACTTGACTAGGTATCGGATATTTTATAAATGGATGGGAAGAGTAACACAACCGGAAAATCATATTAGACATTTAGAATTTTTATAAATTATTTATTTTACTCAAACCGGGTAAATTAATAATCGAATACCGGGCACATACCTCGGTACTAATCGAGTAGCGATGTGGATCACTAATTTAACTCTGCAAATAAATAATACAGTGCAGAATATTATATGACATGTGGACAGATTCTCGTCTATGTAAGTAGTTAGCCATTCAGTTTGTGTGTATAATAAGTATATAAATCATAGAACAGCAGTCGACCACCAATCAGCAACTAATTATTAACAACCTCTTAACAGTCCATATGTCAAATTACACACATCATACAAATGAACATAATTACTAACTCGTTCCCATAATGACCACTTCAATAGAACGGGTGGAAACAATTAATAATAGCCGCGTTGTTAACTCTGTATTGTTACAAACGAATATAATGTTCTTTATTCTAACATTCTTCACCTTATCTGCGGCAAAAGCATCCTTTGTTTAGATCTAACATTAAAGAGTAAAAAATTTCGAAGTCGCGAGAAATAATTAATTCTGATGGTGGATTCAAAGAAAGTCTTGATGAAATCAGTGAATTTTACGTTCATGTTTAAATTAAGAGAGTTGTCTTTATCTTACGTCATGTTTAATTTAATTTTGGATGTACAAATAGTGTTAGTAATTTATATTAGGAAAAATAAGACGCAATTATTCGTGTAATAAATAAACCTTGAGGACTGGCACATACTTAAGATGTTTTGCTACAAGATTATATTTATTTATTTGTTTTTCATAGGCCTATGTGTTTTTGACTACTAAATTAATGTGAAACGTGAAAAATGTATGATGGTATTCCAAATATTGTCTCCTGGTACTCACTTTAAATACCCTCGCGAACGGTTTGCTGTCTTCCCCGGAAAAAAAGACGATCTACCCAGCTATGGGCATGACCCAAAACTGTTTTAAAAAATGTTATTTTAGAATATAGGTATTCTCTGTATGGACAATAAATTCCAGCCAGTTTCAATCGTTGCAGAGGGTGCTAAAGCCTTTTATTGCTGTGAATTTTACCTATCAAAAATTGTCCATGCCATTCTATCCGAGCTTTAGTCAACTGACAATTTTTACCCTAAGAGACACAAAAAATGCAGGTCCAATACAGAATACCTAGATTCTAAAATATATATTTTTTAAACAAATTTGGGTCATGACCCATAGCTGGGTAGATCGTCTTTTATTCTGGGGAAGACAGCAAATCGTTGTCCAGTGTATTTGAAGTGAGCACAAGGGTGGGTATTTGGAATATCATGATACATTTTTCACGTAGCACTTGCCCCAGGTCTATCAGTGGATATAACGCTGGGTACCCGGTCAAATGTTGCCGAGGAGGTAACCGTCTGGAAAAATATAAAAGTTTCCCGTCACTCGACTATATCAAAATAATAGTTCCTGTGCAACACTAACCTAAATACGAGGATGATTCCGAATGTTATCTACCTTAACGTGAAACAAAATACGAGCGATTGTAATTTTTTGCTGCCAAAGTTACTATAACATTTGTCGGCTTACCACATGTGCATGAAATTGAAAGAGATTTGCAGTTTCTAGCTTGTTAGTTCGATTTGTATGTTGGTTTGTATCAGCTACAAAAAATTATTGAATTGCAAGTACTAAAATAAATAAATCATCACGGCACATTACTTACCCATTGCTGGGTGTGCCAATTGCCAATCTACTTTGTACGCAGATTTTGGTAATGATAATGACATATTTTTTGTACCGTGCGAGCGTTTATTAGGCATCACTCATTTGTTGGCGTGGAGAGGGTGCAAATACTAAAGTACAGTTAATTTAATATTAATTCTGTTAGCAAAGTAGCGTCAAAATACTTGGCGTAGATTAAAATTCCATGCTTTTAAAATATTAATTTCTTTTTTTCAATCATTTTTTAATCTTCCAAGATTTACAACGGTATTATAATTTTTTTATATACTCGTATATACATATATTTTTTCCAAATTTTCTTACATTCCTAATCGTTTCTAAATTTTATCTAACTTTAGTTTTAAAGCATTTCTATATGTATATTCTCAAAATTTCCGAAGTTCCTCAAGACTTTTCAAAATTTCTTATAGTTTTCCATGTTTCCTAAATTTTTCCATGATTCTCAGGGTGTTGTATGTTATCCAACGCTATCCTCAGTTTTCACAATATTTTTTATGCTTTCTCAAAGTTTTTCCATTTTTTTCCATATTTTTGACCTCAGTAATTATTTTATTTCGCGTTTACCATAATTATGTTTATTGCAAATATATTATCATTAATGTCCGATATTTTTAGATTGACACACACTGATGAACAAACAGATATTTATATTATATCAATGCGTCACAAAATCCATTAAAGTAAGAAATTTCTCTTTAAAATGTTATCTTCCATACCTACGTTCTTAGACTATATTTAGTAGAAATAACTTTGTTTGCGTATGCAAATCATCCGAAGTATCACCCACACAAATCTTTCGTGCGTAGACTATGTTTACTTAGTCGCAATTTCAGGTATTTTATTCCCGCAATTTTCGTCATGGTGATAACATCTCATACACCAAAGCAGATACGAATAATTTGGAATGAAGATTAGATAGAACCATGACAGCTTGTTCGCCTATTACACTTGAGGTTACATAATTAAATAATTGGATTAGTTTTAGTAGATTAGGATTCAGTGAAGTACTTATAAAGCCATGATTTATTCATGCATTGGATTAAAAGCTACGATCAACAGAATTTATTTGACATATATGTAAATACCTATGATTTGATAAATATGTATTTGCAATTTTTGTATTTATATGATTCAAATCTTTTATATATATAGTAATTGTATATGTATAATACATAAAATAATAAGCACTAAGGTCAACAAGGTAAATATCTAAAAAAAAAAAACGTTGCAGATAAAATGTACTAAATAAAATTGTCTAGTATTCTCCACATAAGACTAGCATTGCGCAATGATATTTCGTTTATATAGGTAGTTCAGAAATATTTCAATTCGCTCTATAACCTGTGTTGACACCTACTAGGAAACTTTATAAATATGCAGATATAACCTTTATTCTTTCGTTAGTTTTTTATGGCATTATTGATAAATTAGGTGAATCAACACGAGCTTCAAATGTTGAAATACACGCCAATGTATACGAACCCGCCAAAAACTGGGTTCGGTTAAGGTTCAGATTAATTTGGTTTTTGATAGATGAGTTTTGTTGCGGGTTCAGGTTTTGGGTTCAGTAGTGACATCACGCGCTTTAGAATTCTAACAAAAGCATTTATGGGAGATAGGTAAAATTTCTTGACTGGGAATGGATGATGAGAAGAAAATATATTTCTGGATTTCAGTCAACTTTTATTTATCAACCCGACTAGTTTCGACACATGTGGTGTCGAAACTAGTCGGGTTGATAAATAAAAGTTGACTGAAATCCAGAAATATATTTTCTTCTTAAAAGCATTTATATTCGCTTTTCGCCACAAAGCGAAAATTTGGTAGCATGTGTGTCTCAAAATATTCGCCTGCAAGCGTACGACTCGAGGCGAAAGTAAACTAACGTCATTATTTTGTCACAATTCAATTCAAATCCAATTTATATATTTATCATGTACAACTGCCATAATATTTCCTATTTTAATAGTATAAAACCCGAAAATTCCCAAAATTAAAAGCGAGTATAGAGTTCTAAACTGCGTGCTACCAAGATTCGTAAAAGTAAAATCGCATTCACCTATTTTCTATGATAGAATTATAAAAGGCGCGCTGTCACTACAGGTTCAGTGTGACCTAATGAAAATTGAATAAATATTTTTTGAGTAATAATCTTTATATGGAAATAATTTAAAATGTGAGCCGGAATTTATAATGCAACGCAAGGCAAGTACATATTTTTCCAATGCTGAGCTATAAGTATTACGATTACGTTTACGTTTCAACTAAAAATAAACCTGAACCGGACCTGATCCCTGAATCCGAGTTTTAATATCTGGTTCGGTTCAGACTCCGGTTCAATTGAAAAATATACATATGGGTTAGCTGAAATGTTACGGTTTGGTTCTGGTTTTAGTTCGGATTTGATGCCCAGATACGAACTACTATATTGACAATTCAAAATTGTATCCTGAACAAACTTACAACACGTCGTCTTATGAACAGATCCTATAACCTATGTGGCCAAAATAAATTATTTCAATTAGGTATGACGTCAAGCATTATACATTTTTACTATGCGCAATACCATTCTTAGGTGGAGAATACTATAGTTAATTTAAACTTATATTCCAAATGTTCTCTACCTATTTGTATAAATGAAAATATACAAATCATTATTATTTCTTATAGAGAAAATTTATTTTATGTGGAATACGGTCTATGTTTATAATTCTTGTGAATTATGTTTTGATAAAATTATTTATAGTAAGAAGTTGTTAAATGGCACAAAATTGACCCCTGTGGAGCACTCTCCACGCCAGCAATGAGTGCCCGTGAGGTGACGCCTGGTAAGCGCCCGCACGGCGCTAATATTTCATCATTACCGAATTCTGTATACAAAGCAGATTGGCACACCCAGCAATGGGTAATAAGCCGTGATGATATATTTATTTAGTTTTATTTTAAGTTGTTAACTGATTCTTCTAACATATTTTTTGTATTGTATTTTTATTTGTAATTGTATAATATAAGAAAAAAGGAGCGATGAACACAGGTAACGGGGTTTTTCCCTAATATCTTGTCCTTTGCAGAACATATTTTATTCTGAATGCTCTCGATAAAAGCATTATCAGAAACATTAGGCGATATACAATTCAATTGTGAATACATATATAGGAGGTAAGCTTCATCGTTCATAAAGACTGGCATTACATGCTATACTTCGTTTCACTTAAGAATGCAGTAAATGGCTTTTTAGAGTCGACCGGTTTCACATGCATTAATAGAGAATTTAAATTCCTGAAACTAAACTTTGTTGATGCTACATATTTTATGATCTGTAAAAATGTACACTATATACGAGTATATTAAAAAATTTACACTAAGGTATATTCCAAAAATAACAAATTTTAACCATGGAGAACCAAAAGTGTTCCAATAATTCCAAATGGTAAAAATTGTGCATTTATGGAACATGGTACCGATTAAAATGATTGCAACCGAAGCGTACCAACGCAGTCATGGTTTTTCCTTCGTTTTCTTGGTAACATCTTCTGTCCTTTTTCATAAGATGTCCGGTATTAAAAGTTAGTGACTAACTAATATGAATACTGTGTGAATTCGGTTATAAAAATAGCAGTGAACACTTTGTTTTTATTTTAAATTAAATAAATTGTAATTTAATGACAGTAAAAAATAATATTTTAAAAAATGATGTCCTGTTATTGCATTTGTTTCTGTATGGTAATTGTAATAATGTAAATAAATTATAAATCCATTTTCAGAAATTCATAAAATAATAATTTTTAAATGATATTGTTGTCCTGTTATTTCATGTTGAAGGTGTAGTCGGCATTTGGACAAAAATGTAGCAAAACAATTAGAAAACCGCTAACGTTTCGATTTATTTAAAATCTTCTTCAGTGCTAGAAGAAGAAACAATGAAGAAATTCAAATACAATATTTGTATAAATGAATAAATATCAACTATGAAAAAAAAACAATAAATTTACACTAAATTACAATGTTTAAAAATTACAATCAAGCAAAATTCAAACTTTGTAATTTGTGTAAATTGTGATTTTCAAAATTGATCGTTATTAATTTGTACAAATATTGTAATTGAATATCTTCATTGTATCTTCTTCTAGCTTTGACGTTAAATAAATCGAAACGTTAGCGGTCTGCTAATTGTTTTGCTACATTCATATCCAAATTCCGGCTATGCCTTCAATTAAATTATTTCGGACACTTGTGCATATTTGAAATGTTTGTTTATTGTCATGTTGTCATTTTGTTTTGTTTTTGTTTCAGGTAAGGAAATTAAATCACACACACGTTCCCTCGGATTTGAAATGCTACTTGTTTACTCGTAAGTAATTTATTTAATTATATGCCTCATTTATTTTAAATTTCAATATCCTTCATATAATATCTTGTTAGTCTTTAATATCACTATCCGACTTTTAAAAATTTGTGCGTAAAAACTAATTTTATCGATACTCATTTGGCATATCCGTTTACTTGCAATAGTCAGTTATTAGTATCATCAGAGCCTACTATTACTTGCAACAAGAAAATATAGATTAAAATAAGAAATTCAAATGTTATCAGTTTGCTTGCATGTAGATTAAGATGGCTATTTTAAAATGATTTAAATTTGTTACGGTTGACGTGAAAACTTCATTTTTTCTTGTTTTTTGTCTTGATTATGGGTTTGATTGCGTGATACAAAGTAATCGCTCAATTATTTTTGCTTCGACGAAAATGCTAAGTATGATACAATTGCATGGTTCTTGCTTATTAGGTTTGTTTAGCTATACTTTAATATTTGATAAGATTAATCATACTGATTTAAATTCTGCAAGGTCTTTTTATTATATTAAAGAGAATAGATTACAAAAATTCAGGTTTTTATATTGAGAATAAATTACCTCATTAAAACAATATAAAAGTCAAAGTTTTAAATTATCATGTAATGTTTATAAAATTCAAGGTTATGAATAACTATTCAAGCATTTCAAAATTCATATGTATGGTGTACCTCAGGGCTCTATTTTAGGCCCTTTATTTTTTCCAATTTATATTTATAAATGATTTCTGTAACTATATGAGGCCCTGCAGTAGTGTCCTTTTCGCTGACGATACCACACTTATTAATAGTGCTAATAATTATGAATCATTATTGAGAGTTAGAGATGCTAACACTCAAAAAGCTGAAAAATGGTTTTCCACTAATAATTTACTTTTAAATAAAGAAAACACTCAACAGATGATTATCTCTAACGATAGTAAGTTGAATAAAGATTCCGCTGTTTCAGTTCTTGGATTGCTTATTGAACCCTCACTAAATGGATTATCTCATGTAACATATATAAGTAAAAAATTATCTAGTGTTTTATTTTTATTGAGACGACTAAAATTTATAGTCGATAATGTCACTTTGAAAACCGTGTACTTTTCATTGTTTCACTCGGTGATTTCCTACGGAATTTTACTGTGGGGAAATTCTTCACATTCAATTAAAAATTTTAGATTGCGAAAGACGGCAATCAGAATTTTATCTGGACTAGGATACAGAGATAGTTGTCGCCAAGCATTTATCGAATTAAAAATAATGCCTTTACCTTGTTTATTTGTTTTTTATTCTTTACTTGAAATTCATAATTCAAATCATAATCTGTTGACGAATGGAGATATTCACTCTTACAATACAAGATCTGCTACATTATTGCGAAAGCCCCGTTATAAATTACAGAAAACAGTAAAACATAGCTTAAATTTTGACCTATATAATAAACTACCAGACTATATAAAGCGAATGGAACATAAAAAATTCAAAAATACAATTAAAATATTTCTAGTAAAACATTGGTTTTACAGTTTAAATGAATTTTTGACTAGTAAATTTTGACTAGAATAATGACATGATATATACCTATGCATTATTTTTCTATTTTTCTGTTTGATTTATATGAGTTATTTTATCTTGTATATTGACGTACTATAAACTTTTTTTGTAATATAGTCAACAAATAAATAAACAACATAAGGGATTATTTTTGCAATCAGACTCATATACTAGTATTTTCAAGCAAAGGAGCAGCACAAGTTGCTTTCATTTATTTCAACTTTCTACGGCTTACCGTTTTTGAGTAATGCGAGATACGTACGTACGTACAGACCTCACGACGAAATTAGTCAGAATGGATTTAGGGGTGGTCAAAATTTCGCGATTACAATACTTCCTTTACTTCGTACAAGGAAGTAAAAAGAAACAGTCATATACATTTGCGATATTATTGGAAATAATTTAGAGAGCAAAACTTTACGAAATGAATTAAATTAAATTCATCAGTTATCAAATTCCTTCTTGTTTCTTTTGTTTTCTTGTTCTCAATAATATTAATATGTTTTGTATCTATCTGAAAATGTATTTCTGTGTCAGTAAAAATTCTTCCTTGTACTCTTTTCTTAACACCACCACAAGTACTCATTTTTACAGAGCAAATGAAAACAATAACACTTGACAGCTAGCTTAATAGCTAAATTTCTTAGATTTCACTATTTTTTATTACCATGAAGTTAGTATAGCACCCGAAAAGTCACTAGAAAATTAACTAACACTTCATTACGAAATGAGTCGTTAAATATATGTCTTTATAATCATGAATACATGTTATATTTTAATGATCATTAAATTTAAACGATTCGTTTCAAAACGAATCATTATATTCATTTTTATGAATACGGGCATAAGTGTGGTGTATATTTAATTTTTCTACAGAATATCAGGATCATAACTTACAAGTCCCATTTTCTGGTGTATTACTGTACTACACCAGTAAATGACTAAAAAATGGGTGAGTATTTACTGGTGGACGAAAAATTCATGTTCGTCGCATTAAGGGGGATGTAAAGTCAAATAGTTTTTCAGATTACAGGCGGGCCTGTGACCGTTCCTAATGTTCCATCTTTTTCTTTGCATGTTTAAAATGTATAGTTTCTCTGCATCACACAGCGCAAGTAGACCCTCAAGTTTTTGATGTAAATGTGCATGAAACGTACGATAAATTATTTGGGTAACTGCAACCCTTACCCTGCCTACTACGAACTAAGATCGCATTGGTTACAGCAAACCAGTACAACTATAATGCTGCTCATATTCAAAATATAATCAATTTACATTTGTTCAACTTTAAGAAATAAATGCCGATTCTAACAGTACAACTTAAACGTTGTCCACCCAATTCCTAAATCCTAATGTAATGCTGATGTAGTGGTATGGTGCCGCACAAATCAATGTTGTAAAAAACAATTTTATTTTTCACTTTTGTTATCTACATGAAAATATAGAATATTACATATTTTTTAATTTGGTTAGATAACAAATAATAATAATAAATAAACTATTATCACAATGTAAGCAGTTTTTTGGGCGAATATAATCTGAAGAAGTAAAATTATTTAGAATCAAAAATGCATACTTTGAAAGCTTGAGTAAATAATTAATATTTATTTGTTTGTATTTCAAACGAAATAAATATAGAACTTCAACCCATTTAATGCATAATTATTGAATGGTTTTTATTTGTTTATACATAAAAAATTAAAATTATATAAAAGATTATTATATAGGTAAAAAAATATAAATAATAAAATAATAATAATAACAGTTTACATCGCATATAATTTAAACAGTTAATTCATAAAAATTTATTTTCTTGGCGGATTTCTAATTTTTCTTTTGTATCTAGAATCTATGACAGCGCATGTAAAAATTTTGTAAATAGTTGAGCATCCTCGTTTCCCAGAATGTGTTATCACGCATTATCAGAAAGTAAGAATGTAATTAGAATTTTTTTATTATTAAGCCAATGAAATAAATCAGTAAGTACCTTCTCAATTGAAATTCCCTATCTTTGGTCCCTTTGAAATAAGCAGGATAAATTTACTTATTTCAATAATAAGATTATAAAATGTTTGCTAATATCCTTTTATGTTTGTAGTTGTACCCCCTGCAGTATTATTTATTGCTTCAAAACGAAATATATTTTGTTATTGAAAATAAGAAATGGTAAATAGCAAAATTGTATCGGCCGAAAGGTCTTCAAAAGTACTTGAAATTTTGATCTTCGTTTGATCTTTTCAACGATATAATATGTCCATATTTTATTGTTTTGAACATGAAAAAAAAAGAATAATTATTTTACTGGAGTGAAAAAAAAATATTAAGGGGCAAATATAAAAAAAACAATAACTTGTGTTTGTCGTTTCTTACATATTTGGCATTTGTTTTGATATTATTATCTTAAGAATCTGTTATAAGAATTACGGAGACAATCTTGAAGAAAAAAAATAGTTTAGTGCCGCTTTGTGGTTAAAATGCACTTTTGTGCAAAATTATACTTCAGGCTCCTCATAATTGCAAACTAAATTTAAAAAATTTATACTATATTTCGAATTCTTCAAAAAATACTAGATTTCGTTTGTTACATAGATTCTTGTAATCATTTGTATTAGGTTATAATCTAAAAGGATTGTTGTATTGTAATCAACAATTTTACAGTTAGTTTGCAACAATGCCAGAAACTCATCCATTCATGCTAGTATTTATGCTTTGGTGCTTACAAATGTTGTATTTTCTTGATAACTATTCAAAAAACGATTTTTCTTTTTTGTAATATAGTTCAATTAAGGTTTACATATTGAACAAAAACGCAAGTTTAAACTAAAACTAAAAAAAAGTTAAATGTCATTTTTTACATTTATGTTACTATAAATATTAAAGAATATTTTATCCTTGTACGATTTGATTATAGATTTCCTTTATATTTAAAAGATAAATGCTCATATTCATAAACTCTCGTAAAAATTTAAACGATTCGTTATAATTTTTATCGAGTAGAAACAGTCGACACTGAAAGAAAAAATAAAATTTAATTTGTCAATCTTGATTCAATTTGTGAAAAATTATAACGTGCCGTTTTGATTCTTTACGAGTGTTTATGAATATGGGCAAAAGAGTTAGAGACTTATAAAGATATTAAATTTTATAAATCATTGTATGCTATGGTAAAAAAATAGAAATATAATTATTATATTGTCATTGGGGTAGTTTTCTGTAAGTGGAGGGATTTATTTACCCAATCATGTTTCATAATTATTCTATAATCAACCAATAGGGTGCTGCTTTATAACGATAGGTAGTATACAGGGAGCATGATATTCATTTAATGTTTAATTATTTTGTGTAGACAATACAAATAAAATATGTTTACATTACATATTTATGAAAGAAAAAGAGTGAACATTAAAAATCAGATACCGAAAGTATTATTTTATCTAATTCCAATAATCAACAACAAAATTATTTGTTCAACAAGACGATTACCTTAACTATTTATAATATTCGTACTACTTTTTTGTAATATATAGTTATTGTTTATATACTCGTACATACAAGTGTATATGTACATAAATATTTTATCAAAAATGATTATAAAACTTGATATTAAATTGTAACGATTGAAAATTTGGCGGCTAGGTAAATGTTTTAATCTGTTGTCTCATTGGTGGTTGCTTTTGGCGAATGGAGGGGATTACAGACGGACCTGTGCTCGAATCACACCCTGATTGAAGTAACTTTGAAGCAAAAATTTTATATTTTGATGTTTACAATTGTTGTATTTTCTTGATAATTACTCAAAAAACGAATTTTCTTTTTTGTAATATAGTTCAATTAAGGTTTAAACTATGTCCTATAGTTAAAATATTTAACAAAAACAATTTTAAAATGTAGGAAATATGTATCTGAAAATTGATATAATTTGTTTACTATTATCTTTAATATATGAAAGTTTATTGTAAAATAATTAACTTCATACCAAACTAACACATATTTTCTTTATAATATTTCAAGAATTTTTTTATATCTTGTATAGTTTCTGAGATATTCTGACAGAAAGAATGGACGATTTGTACCTAAAAATATGTGACTTTACATTCCCCTTAATATCTTCAAATATTTCCTAATATAATTAAGGAAATTGAATTCGAAGATTTGTAAGTGCCATTTTAATATTATTCAACAAAAATTGTCTTGTACGAAATAATAACGTTAGCAACATCTTCTTTTATTAATAATCTTATCTATTTTGCTAAACAGCGACGACCCTTCGATGATTCAGAATATTTTCAATCAATGGCTTGACATTCCAACCTCATTTGGAATTTTATGACACATACTATTTTCAAAACATTGATCTTGAAAGTTTTCGTATCAAACTTTTATATATTTTTGACATTTAGATCCCCTTAAATTTAAATGCTTCAAAGTATGACAAAAAATTATTAGTGATAGCGTAAAACAGAGAAACTTTTTATGATCAATTTTCTGACAAAAAATACTTTTTTGTGCGATCATAAATTCTTCTTCATAAATTTGTTAAGCTGGTTCTATCATGACAGTCTCATACAAAAGTTTTGCCGAGTAAAAGAATTCATAAAATTTGATATTCAAAATTTTTAATAGTTTAGGGTTTAAGATTTTTAAGAAAATTAAATTGTTGTTGTAAATATCTTATAAAAATAAAAACAATATTTAAGAAAAATATTTAACTGTTTTAATAAATGCAAAAATTCTATCGAAAATCCGTCGTTCGAAGAGAATAACTATAAAAGTAATTGGTAACTGGATATTTTCTTACTGTCACTTTTTTTTTTGGACAAATCTGTCGTTCATTATGTAAATTGCTACGAAACAATCTTCCTTGTGAGACACTATTGCTATATTGCCAATATACTTGCCCTCTATTTTGGTTTCAAATACAGGGTGTTATGTAAGTAATGTGCCATAGTTCAAGGTATGATAAAAGGAACTGAAGTTAGTTATAATCTGATATCTATTCTGCACAATCTGTCAAGTTGTAAAAGTTGTGAAACCGTAAAACCCACTAATTACAAACCAGCTTCTTAATAAATTAAAATCTAAAAAACAATATCTGTTGGTTGTCATAAATGACGTCAAATTTACAATAAGTGGCGTAGTATTTACACATTTAAAAATGCCTTTTACTTTCATAGTCAAGAATACACCAGCATGCATTTGGTTTACGGAGAAGTGCTCCAAAGCAATCGCCAAAATGTATGATTTCAATCCTTCAAATGACAAGTGTTGCTATTTTCACTCAAACTACTGTGATTTTTATATAATTCGTCATTTAAATAAATAATTGTTATTGGTCCATCTTGAAGTGCTTTTACAATGGGCCCGTCCAAGTCATCGAATATTTAGAAATTACATATCGCATATGAATTTTGAATATAAATAAATGAAAACGAAATAAAAATTGCTATATATTTTGTATTTTTATACCTATAATAATGTAATTAAAGTTTTTAGCGTAAAACGATCACCATGTTGTGACGTCAGCGTCATTACAGTCGTCCAGTTACCTTGTGAAAATGTCACTGTACAGTGGACCATGCATATTTTGCTCATAAATTCGCGATTGGCCTTACACATACTCTAACACGCACATATTTAATATATCCAAGTAATTTTTTAAGATCAAAAGAAAATTTACTTATTAAATAAATAAAATTATAATTTATTCTTTAATTATTGTAATCTTAATACTTGTCATTATTGTAATCATTTAGTAAATAGAAATGTAAATGTTGGATTGCTTTTTATTATGAACTATGCATTGATTATTGTAATCAATACTGTCATTGTTGTATTTAATTATAAATAGAAAATAGTTTAAATACTATTTTAAATATAATAATGACACTTGGTGAGTATAATTACCTGCAATATTATATTAAAGAAAGTCTTAAAGTCACATTATAAAGCGAATGATTAATCTGATTATGAAAACGAGCAAAAATTATAAATTTTACTTACCTATATTACCATTATTAATGGTAACGTATGTCGGTTCTCTCTACTTATGACGGAGTGACACTAACGTCACAACTTTCGCGCTAAAACTTTAATAATTATTTATGGCGTTATTAAGCATAATTTCAAGAAAACAAAAAATACGGAATTTCTATTTTTAAATTCTTCATAACATATAAAAAATTCGGGCCCATTTCAACAAGCGCATTAGAAAATAAATTATTGCAAATTACGATACATTGCAATCTTTTGTTTATTAAGTGGTAACGTATGGCACATTACTTAAATAACATCCTGTATATCAGCTTAAGGCTTTTGTAAACCTTTTTAAAAAATTTGTATAGATATGTAAAAACAAGTGAGCACGTGCATGTAAACAAAATCTCACAATAGGGAACTACAGCGCAATAGACCATTTCAGAAATTCAAATCGCATGCGCCAAGTGTTAGACTGCGACAAAAAGTTAGTGCCGATTGCCGTATACCCGTCCTTCTTTATATGATAGTTCTGTCAATTTTACAGTTTTGTTTTTGTTTTGTTGGTTTCGTTTTTCAAATAATTATGACGGGTACTAAACTTCTGGTCCACAAAATATTGCCATTTGAAATTTTTTGTCTGGTTTAGAAAATAAAAAGTTAGGTTAGGTATAGTAATAAAAATTTTATAATTGATTGACGAATGGACTTCATTTTTTCACATAGTGAAATAAGTTTTTATTTGTAAAATAAGGATTGAAATCATATCTTATACTCAAATTCATATTAACAACTTCTGTGTAGTTCTAAAGTTTAAAACAATACCGGGGTCGCGTATAAATTTGAAATGTCGCCATTTAACGGCACTAACTTTTTAGTTCAAAAAGTAAATGTACTGGTCGCTCAAATTTCTGAAATGGTCTATTTATTTAAGAGAAATTAGGAAAAAATATTTAAAGTATATCCTTTTAATGAATATTAATAAAGAAATAAAACGATTTATTTGAAATACTATAGCAGCTCGTCACTCATGTGAATTCCACATATATTATTTTGATTGACTGAAAGACGACCTATAAATATATAACGAATACCCAGTTAAGGGGAGGAGCGTACTACCATTGGAAGTAGAGAAATTTAAATAGCGGAGGCGTGGCTATCAGTCCAGTACTACAATTCTCAAACAGTTTTTATTTGAATATAAATATTTTGCATTAAACCCTACAATTTAAATATACTTCCGATTATAAATCGTGTAGACTTGTACATTATAATAACATTCATTTATTTTTTATAAATATAATTTAGAAATAGCATATATTTGAAAATCACTTAGGTCCACGAAGAAAACAGTTTGATATAAAAACTTATATTTGTGACGTCACATCTATATTTTCAAATTTCGGGGACTCTCTTATTAATAGGAATTTTTTTACCGGATTTTTACCGACAATTTAGTTTTACATATACGTTCAGATGAAATTATATTTAAAAAATGGTGGAATCCCCTATTGCTACATTGGCGCGGTGTAAATAGTTTTACTTAGTTATAAATAATAAAATTTGAATCAGCTTAAAAATTGTATTGTACAAAATTCAATATCACAATATTTTCTTACAAAATTTGCTGAAAATGATGTCCTTGAACTGTAAACAAGCATACTACCGCAACATCACAGATGCTGTTGCATCACAACACTGTTCCGGTGTTATTACTTTACAGACCTGAATTATTTTTCTTCTGTGTAGTAAAATATTGTTAATAAGTTATTCGTAAACTACTTTTTTAATTATTCTATGAACAAAAACATTATGTATATTATAAAATGTGATTTTCTTCCATTAAATTGTGTAAAAATCAGTAATAGAAATTTGGACTACTTATATACTACTTATATACTCATGTAAACATTTATTTTAAGTATTCATAAATACTCACAAACGTAAACATAATAATAAAATTGGTGATTTTTTTAATAGAATGAAAGATGAAAGACTTCTCATAATCATATGTCAAACACTGTCGTAAATATATTAAATTGCGTTGCGTCTTTATTATGTAAAATTTTTCCGTATTCTTGCAACTGGTATTGAAAGTAATTTACATATTGTCCGTATTTTTCCTCTTCGAACAAAAGATTTGAAAATCCCTTCTGTTGTCAAACATGGCGTAACCACAGCAACCAGTTTCTTACAAGCTGCAAGATTGAATAATTTTTTTCTTTTATTTATCCGCGATTCGACATCAGCTCATTTACAAGAATGACGAGCAAATTTTCAAGTAGCGAATTTCATTAAAACCACTTGCTTTCAAGATAGATCTAATGCTTTTCTACCAACAAAATGCCGGCGTTAATCTTTGAGAAAGCCCAGATCACACTAGGGAATATTTTTAGACTCGAAGGAGAACAGTAACAGCGTATTATTTAGGCACATTTATTACTAAGTGATCTTATCAGAATAATTAAATAACTTTAATTAACCACTGTGCTTATGCAATTAACTTACTGTAAAGGAAAAGAAAATTTATGTGATACAACTAACTGTACTTAATTTAGTTTCATTGTTTAATTAACTCTGAATACTTTTAATTTTAACTCCCGCTACTTGCAAGAAAACAAACAGTTATACCTACTTTGCTAAAAAGTAATAAAAGAATACCTACAAAATTACAATGCTCTGTAGAAAATATTTTAACTGTAGTATAATTTTATTCCTAATGTTTTCAAGCTTAACTCGCAATACTAAATTAGTGGTTATGGTATAATTAGTGGTATATTAGTAGAGATTGGAAAATAAAGGTTAGAATATCGGAAATTAACAACTACGAATAGCTCTCAATTCAACTTTCGCAGCAAATTTTTTAAAAGGCAGTTATTTAATTTTATTTATTACGTTTCATTTAGCAGATTTGGTATTTGTAATATTATTTAATATTTTTGTATATCGTTTTATATTTGTTACATAAAAAAATTCAGCCACAAAAGCTTTAATTGTTTATAAGACAAATGCGAGATTATTTTTACAGTAAGATATCCACATTTTAAAAATGCTAATTTGTTACAGACTATGAAAGTTAAGTTTCAATTTCTACATCAATCTGATTAATTGAATCCGACGTTGGCACTAAGTGCCAAAATTTTGGAAATATTATCGAAAGGGAATTTTTGTTGTTCCCTTAGGATGGTATTTCCAAGACCAACAATAATAGTTTATAATCTTATACCTGTGTATAGTCATGTTATTCTCTTGTACATATCTCAGTCTTCTGAAGATGGCGTAAAAGCCGAAATCGCGATAAAGATAATATATTCTAGTTTGTGAAACTTAGCCAAGTATTAATTGTTTTACCATTTCTTCTTCAATTTAAAACGATTATAATTCATTTCTTATTTAAAACAACTGTCGAACATCTTTCTTTTTTTGCAAAATGTATCTGTTTTATTCTACTCTTTTCTATGACTGACTATTTGCAGGAATTTACAAATTCCTGCGCTAACCATACCACAGTATACAGGATGTTAATTTAAATGGGCCACCATTGCTATCTCGAGAACTATAAGAGCTACAAGACGGTTAAAAAGAAAAAAATTTTCGAATAGGGGTTCTCAAAATACTGGACCTAACTTTTTTTTAAATGAGAACATATATTTTTTATTTGCTCATTCGTTAGAGAATTATTTCTGAATTCAGTGATATAATATTTTTATTCCCTTACATAATAATTTTTTTGAGAAAAATGAATGGAATGTTTTATACTAATTTGATTAAAATATAGCTATTATAACAGTGTCATGAATGGAATACGTATTAATTTTTTTCATAGTATTAGAATGCCATGAAAGAAATAAGTGAATATTTTGTTTGCGTTGACATTTGTGATCAATTACATAAACAAAACATTTACTTCTTTCGATCAGGACACTCTAATTCTATGTAATAAAAATAACATGTATTCATTTTTTCCATTCGTAGCACTCTTATAATAGCCATATTTTAATCAAATTAATATAAAACTTTACATTTATATTGCTCAAAAAAAATCGTCATGTAAGGGTATAAAAATATTATATCAATGAATTCAGAATTAAATTCTCTAACGAACGAGCAAATAAAAAATATATTTTTTCATTTAAAATAAAAAAGTTAGGCCCCGTATTTTGAGAACCATTGGTCGAAAAAAATAATTTTTCATTTTTTTAAATATGTCTTGTGAAATAGTAATTGTATGCCCATTTAACCATGTTTGTAGCTCTTATAGTTCTCGAGATAGCAATGGTGGCCCATTTAAAATGAACACCCTGTAGTTGTATTCACTAGATTGTGACCGTAAGTCCGAACTTGCGCAAGGCGAATTTACATTTTTAAACACCACTCTAAAATTTTTGTATTTTGAATGATGTTTCACACTTTTTAAATATTATGTGAGTAATAGTAAATATATTTTCTGTTGCTTTACTACGAACTAAGAGTAACTGGCGGATAACAAGAAGAACGAAGATGAAGATGTTATGAAGTAATTCATATATTATTTAGAAAATTTATGTACATATTGGCTAATATTTTCAGGAAAAATATTAATTTGGTAGTACAAAAGAAATATTTTTTTTAAATAATAATGCCCAGTTGCACCGCTGACACAAAAAATTTAAGCTTAAACAAAAAATGCAGATCGAAATTTTAACAGCAATATTCAATTATTCATTTTATTTGATGTTTCATTTTATACGATATTGACAATTTAAGGAATTCTTAAATTTAAGTGATAACGGTGCAACCGGGCATAAGTATTTCAAAAAATTATAGAATACTACGTATACAAAACGTACTTTTAATATTATTTAACGTAAAAATTGAACAAGACAAAAGATGCAAGAATTACAAAGGTATATTATAGTTATGGAAATTACGGTGTACAAAATTTCAAATTTCGAGTAATCACTCAACTGAGATTAGTAAAATTTTGTTCTAAGTAAATATAAATTTCTTATTTTCCATCAACCTAAAAATATTCAATTCAATTGAAAATCGCGTTGTTTGTATTTAATGAGAGCTTATATTTGTATGGGCGTATTTTAAATTTTAAATGAAAATATTAATTGAAATTATTTTTTTAATTAATTCTCGTTATACATGAGCTGTATGTTTTAAAGCTGAATGTAAAATTGATTAAAAACTTTATATAGAAGTCAATTTGCACATTAATCATATAGGCACGTTTAATGAATAAATGGATCTGAAATTAAATTTATTAGAAATTTTATAGCAAGGTAATAGAAATACCTTGATGGTAAATTGAAATATTATTCTTTATTGCTTAATAATTTAAATTTCCATTAAATGTAATTCGTTTCTAATGTAATTAATTTACGAGTATGTATTTAAATTTGTATTCAAAATACATGTATAGCCGAATACGAATTATTTCTGTGATTATATAGCAAATCAGATATGTCAAATTCGGTTCGGGCAGGTATCTGAAAAAATAATAGTTAATGACAAACCGAAATCAAGAACGCGGTTTTTAAAACATTTTTATTTAAGAAAAGGTTTAATCTTTATTTTGCATGTTTTTATATCCGTTAGATTTACTGGTTTATTAAAATGATGCCAAAAAATTTGTAATAAATCATTTTTTCTACACCCTTTTTTTTGTTTCTCTTATTTCAATGACATAAGAATAGTAGGTTACTTTTATTACAGTTAAAAGAGTTAGAAAATAATATATTAAAGAACGTGTTTTATAAGACATATTTTTTTCGCACGCGTCAAAATTTAGAAAACGAGCGTTAGCGAGTTTTCTAATTGACAAGTGCGAAAGAAAGTCTTATAAAATGAGTTCTTTATACTATTTTTTATATTTTGCTTCTACGAACTAAAAGAAATTTTGAGGTTATATTGAAATTTTTTATCTTCCAGGTTTGACGTTTGACAATTTAACCCTTTCAGCCTCAGTGTAAAGGAAATTTTTATTTTTTCTCATATTTGAACCAAAACTTGCTTTAAAATTAATTAAAAATAATTTTCTCTCGTTCAAAGGTTCAATCTACAAATTTTTAGTACTACTACGTCCATCTATGTGGACTAATTCGAACATATTAACATTTACGTACTCAATTTATGATTATATTTGTAACCATTTGTACATTTTCATGTAAATAATTTTCCCTAAATTAAAAAAAAAATAATAATTTCGACATATTATTAAAATGAATTGTCAATTAACTAAAAATAAATTAGGTAAAAATGGGTTAAAGAAACGTCATCTAGTACCAACCGTCTAAAACGTATCGAAATGAAGGTCATTACGATACGCAATTGCATATCGTAATGACTTCATTATGAACGCAAAATATAAAAATACCTATAAGAAAAAGTGTACTGTACCCTTATTTTTAGGAACGATTTAAAAACTAACTAGTAATATGTTCCAGCTATCCATTTTTTTCATAATTTACACAAATTTCTGTTTTACCAACCTTAAAGATATGTGAAAAAATAGCTTTCCTGGGGACAGCAGGACTAATTACTTTAAAACGGTACTGTCCCGTTCAGAACTCACTTAATCCTCCTTTTAAAAATTTATAAAATATTTGAAAAAGAGACATCTATTTTTTGTCATAGAACCTCAGATTTATTCAAATAGTTATTACTATAATAATGTCTTTGAATGAACTATGATAAGTTTTACTAAAAAATATTCATTGAAAATATTCAGTCTTATTCTTATAACAGAGAGAAAAAATAAGTATTAAAAATAATATTCCCTTTACTGGTATATTTATATTTAATTACTTAATAGAGATGTTGCTCATTTCTGGAGGACTTAGATTTTAATTTTCTATGATAGAAAATTTAAATGTAAAGAAAAAATGTTCTTGAAAACAGTAATTTTACTTATTTATCACACATCTTCCGTTTATACCGTACATGAAAATAGAAGCGCTATTAAAAGGTGTAGTGTTAAGCTGTTGTAATATGTATTCAAAGCCGTCTTTAAATCGCGAATGATTACACTATTACACAACTATGTTGCTAACTACTGATCATTTATTTACTCAGTACCAATAACAGTGGTGCTCAATCCGTCGATCGACAATCGATTTCTGCAGAACTCAAGCTCAAATTCAGTCCAAACTAGCAGTCTCTAACATATTAACATAAAATATAAATAATTTTTTAAATATGTACTTGCTTGGAATAATTCATACTCACGAGGCCCTAGTAGATCGGTTTAACAAAGTAGATCCTAGAATAACTTGGAATAAAAAAATAGCTCGCATAGTGCAAAAGTTTGTACACCACTGATTTATAACAATGCATTTATCTGCAAGTAGAAAATATAAGTATAGTACTCTTTATTGCTAATATAATATCGAGGTTACTCATCGAAGCGATCAAGCCTCTCGACTAATTTTTACTAAATATATCCGCGGTTATAATTACATCCTGTTTAATGATACGCGCGCAGATCACGTGATAAGAAGCCACAACGGCCAGAGATGCTCTGTAGTATGTGAGAACCAGCGAGAATCCAACCATTCCGAATTCAGCTTGTTATGAGCAAGAATGCTAATTATATGCTAATGTAACAACGAGAATACTATTGTAAATTGTTACACGTTATGAGTTTGCTCATGTATCATACAGAATGAAAAATAGAATAACGAGAAGAAAGAAAAAGGAAATTAGAAACATTGTTGAATTAAAGAGATGACTGGTTTTGGAGAAAATAAAGCAGATTAAATTTTTATTCAGTTACTTCCATATGTTCCATCCGAAATTTTCTAGCTTACCATGACAGTTTTATAAAAACACAACGTAAATGAAATTGAAGTTCGGAAATTTAAATATACTTTCTAAAAAACAAAATTCGAATCCGAACTTTATTATAAATGGGGTCATACCACATTTTCCAATTTATTTTTTTTCTGAAAGTACATTTAAAACTACTTACGAAAATATATATTTTATGACTTACAAGTTTCTAGTTTTACAGTAATAATTTTTTAAAGTTTATATAAAATTTCCGAATGACGTAACAGTTTTGCGGCCGTAGTGACATCTACCGAGCAAAAATGGAACTACTTTTGACGTTTATGTCATTGTGTTTTGAAACCACGCTTGAACCCAAACGTAGTCTTCAAAACTTCTGGAGTATTTATTGCCTTATACCATCTTTCCCTTATATCTTGAGCCATAAGAATACAAACAAAAATTTTATTTTTATTTCTCAACGAGTTATTCTCGTAGGACGACACAGAACAATATTGTACAACCATTGTAATATCTAAATCAAACATAAATTGTATTTATTTATGTTTTTATTTAGTATATTTCGTTATTTGTACTTACTTTTTTAAAAAAATAACTTGTTGCAAGGATGTTGACGTTACTTTCAAAATATTGGATATATAAGGTTATGTTAGAAAAAAGTGACAGATCTGTTCATGTACAGTAAAAGCACGAGTACGGGTGTGCCTCACTATCGTGTATTTGTGTACAAAACTGTGACGTCAAAAACCAAACTCAGAATCTTTATAAAGAAAATCATGAATGAAAAGTATAATAATATTAAATATTTTTGATGTATATATGCATAATATTAGGTAAATTTTTCATTTATGAAAAAAAATCAACATTTTTTTCTTTTTGGTATGACCCCATTTTCACTTTTTTGAAACGAAACTGAATCAAAACCGAAATTTATATCCTGAACCGAATACATTTCGGTTTAGATCTCTGGTTATTAGTAGATTTTGATTTTGCGAGTCTTTTTTAATTATAATTTAAAAGGCACCCGTAAAATTTAGCTAAAATCACATAGAAGGTTGCAGCTCGGCGCTTAGGTATATATTTATTGTTGTGGAAATTTGATACCTTCCTCTCTTACTTTCTGCATTTATTTTTACTCCATTTCATAGTGGGTATTTTATTATTCTTTCTTTTTATTTGATTTCATACATTTTCAAATTTGTTTATTGGTTATTTAATGTCTTCTGTTTTGTCCTTTTATTTTCCTGCTTGATTCTCATTTTCTTTTATTGGTGTACTAAGCTAGTATGTGAATTAATATAGAAAGCTAAAACTATATTGTACTATAAAATTTATGTCATATTTCGTAAATATAGAGCCCTTTCTATTCCTATATTATTTTATAACAAGTATTTACCTTTCGATAATTGCTTGATATTGTGGATATTATTGGATAGCATACTAATTGAACCTCTATTCTATAATCATATGCAGGAAAGTGTATACATAAATAACATGAATAAAGTGTATACATAGTTTCTTGACATCTTGTTAACTTGAGTTCATTTCCATAACATTTACGATTAATAAAATAACAATTACGTTTAGGTGGGTTTCATATTCAACAACGTAATATCTAATAATAAAATCCCCTCCAGTCTCTGTCTCTATTAAAACATCACTTAACATATCTTTGGCGTTTCCTTCTCTGATTTTGACAGCTAACCTTAAAAACTTTCAATTCAATCTGTGCCTTCACTGTGTTGTATTGTCTGCTTGTGATTTCGGAAATGAGTGTTTGTTTGCGTGCACAGAACCGAGGTAAAGCGCTGATTTAAACTGTAAGCTCTTTATCTCTTGGTACTCGCGGCAGTGTATGTAATCTCTATCAGAATGCCATACGCAGATGCCAAGATGTAGGAATGCTACACTTGTTGGCTAACTGGAAAGGGGAAAACGAATTTGAATTCAGATAGAACGGGGAGAGCAATGCTGCTTTCACTGTGAATTTTGAGAGATCATAGAGGATAATACAAAGGATTAGCACGCAGATATGGAAACAGAGTTTCTGAGTCTTCTAGACGCTATTTCGGAAGGGAATATATTTCCACTAAATGCTCATCGTTAAGGTTTTACACATATATTGAGCATAATTTGTAATTGTAATGGGGTAACGTGGTTGAGTGTTTTATGTTTTATGTCAATTTAAAAAAAAATCTATATATCTTATTATCCAAAATTGAGTCATTTGATGCTCTCTCCACTACACCTTTGAGATCCCATGAGGTAACCATAATCTGCGAATATAAGCAGATTGGTCACCCAGAAATAAACCGGGGTGATATAATTATGTTACTTGTTTATGTCAATTCTGCAAACAATGTGTACAGTCTTATCTTATAACATACCTAACCTATTAAGTAAATAAACTGGTTCGATAAATCGGTTAACCAGTATTTAGAGTTGAGAAACGTGATTTCGAGTACTGTCCATACGATATAACTTGACAAGCCAAAACAATGTAATTCAGTTCACTATTAGTAAGTTGCGTTTTTTTCAAATATTTACTTTTACTTCGATCCCGCACAACTTCAGAAGTGAAATAGTTATTTTACAATGTTTCATTGCCTTACACAAAGCGAATTTCACCCTAATCCACTCAAATTCGGGGTGTCAGGTACATTTCAACCCAAGAAGTTACATTCATTCATAAGCGTAGGTGCATTTTGATTTTGCTAATAGCTCTAGTAGTGAGACTGTGGATGATGTAGATAAATTTAATTATGCTTTTTTTATATGAATAAAGATTTTTTTGTAATATTCGTAATTTTATTGAACTTTATTCTTCTTTGGTACGCCTATGCATTTTATAACTTCCCCATTACAGCAGTGATAATGCGAATTACCCTCACTCGCTAAGTTACAACGTACGGACAGTATATCGATTCATAGGTGCTTTCTTTTTAAGAGATATATAACTACGTTTACATGCAGTTTTGAAATTGGTTTCAGTTTTCAGTCAAAATTACACGAAACTGTTTACATGTAATTTTCAAAACAGGTTTACAGATTGATTTGAAAACAGTTTCGACGTTTGCGCATTTGGCCGATGTAAGTGACAAATCCTCTTCACTCCAAATTCTTCGTTTTGCTATTATTCCAATTATTTTTTCTGCTTTGTACCACTACGCACATAAACTACACAAGTGTCAGTTTATTTGTAGGTTAGTAACATACAGCGACAGAAACGTTATGCTATGTACGCATGCGCAATATCGAAACTGAATTTTAAGTGTTTACATGAGTAGTTTTGAAACTAGTTTTCAAGTCAAACCCATGAATTTTAGTTTTGGTTTGAGATAACTCAAAACCGTTTTGACACTGTATACATGGCGTTTTCAAAACGGTTTGAAAACTGCATGTAAACTCAGTAATTGTGACCCGAGTAACTTTAACTCGGGTTATTGTTACTCTGGGTTCGCACGAACTCAATCAACGGAGAACTAAACTCAAGCAAATTTTGATATTACATTTAACCTCCCAAAAAACACAGTCTCAGCCTGACAGACAGCAGAGAGTAAGTTTTACTCTCGTAAAATAGGTGGAGGTGGAACTTGAGGGGGCAGGGGCAAGTAGCTTTGGGTCACTTGGGTTATTTTAACTCTATTAACCGGAACACAACTTTTTTTACAAGTTTACTCCGGTGTAACTCAAGAGTTATTAGAGTTAGTTACTGGAAAGCAGCTCTTATTTTTTTATTCACATTGCAGGGTGTGCCATTCTGTTTTGTAGACAGATTTCGGTAATGATAATTCACAAAAATTATCAATAAAATAAATTAGAAACACTTACAAAAAGAAAGGTGTCCCTTTTTTAACTGTAATTAAATGAACTACTTTACCATAAAATGAATGAAAAAAAAACTTAACTGTCATAGAAAAATTGTTTTCTATTCTATATAATTTTATTAACCGGTATATTTAAGCAGATATTTTAATAGTTTTTTAAAACCGGTTAAGTAAAGGAAATAAGCCTGTCATTGTCATTTATTTAACAATGTTTTGGTGTAGTAACACACAAATCATAAAATGTATGCGTTACAGTAATTAAATTTGCGCCAAGTATTATTATACGTTAAACGGTGAAACTGATAAATTTTCAATGAGACAAATATAGCAACAACTAAACACACTCGTAAATAAATTAGAGGAGCGAGATGGTAAATACTACAGAATGGCACTGATTTCTATTTACTTGTCAAATTAACTTAACTTACAAGTTGCATTGCACTTACCTTGCTTACATTACGAAGCAAGTGGACACAACGAAAGTAACTTGTAACAAGTAACTGCTCACTTTGAAAAGGAAAGAAAACTTTCTTAGGAAGCTACCGTAAAAGGATTTTACACAAATTATTATCAAGTGATGATTAAGAAAAACGAACGAAGTGCTTATTACTTTTAATAATAAAAATTCCGTAATTGTCAATAATTATTAAACAAAAATATCGCTTTTGTTGGCCCTCTCATGCTGTCATAAGCAATTTTTCTTTCTAAAAATAAGTTAATTTCATAATTTCGAACATTTGTACGAGTATACTTAGTAGTTTTATTTAAAGAATCGAATATGGTAGTCCATATGCGTAAATCTATACAACGAAAAATGATAGGGATCTATGGTTTGGAATCAGCACATTGGAAAGTATCTAATAATATAAAAATCGAAGCCAAATGTGGGTTGGGTATAGGTATTTGACGTTTTGGTGTTCATATTCAAAAAGGGGTAAGAATCTAAATATGCTAACTTAACATGAAAATATTAGTACGAAAGTTTTATTAGCGTATTTTAGTAAAAAAAAAAAAACATAGGTACCTAATTAAAAAGCGGGTCATAGGAGTTTAACATGGGAAATCAGTTTTTCCTTGCGCAAAACTTCCTACAATTAATTATATACAAAAACGTTTCAAGTATATAAGGTAAAAAAAAGTAAATTCTATATCTAAACCACTCAACAGATATTAGTTTACGCGTTTAGTAACCTGTAAAATCTAAGTTGAAATTTTAAAAATATTGCTCATTTGTAGTAATATCCATGGAATTGAAACAAAATTATAATGATATGAATATCGTTTCAACTGTCAGAAATTCGATTTTCATATAAAAATTATAGATTAGTATATTCTATAACTAGTATGGAATAGATAATTTCAACGCGAGCGCAAAGTTTGTAGGACGAGCCGTAGGCGAGGTCTACGGTTTCGCGATTAGCGAAAATACTATTCTATACGAGTTTTAGGCTATACTTTCTCTAACACTATTTAAAAAATATATTTTCTCATCATTTGGCATTTTTGCTAAAATTATTAAATATTATTGGTAAAACTAGGTGTATATTTAGATTTTGTAATCATTTCTTTCATAATTTGACAGTTAAGGCAGTTGAGGTGAAAAAATCAAAGATACAAAACGCCAAGCAAAACCGGCTTGATTTTGAAAATAATTGCGTTTTCCCATGTATTTTATAGCGTTTTCAGCTTACACAGTGCAAGTGCGTACTGAGTGCAACTTATCACGTGACCACACGGAACGAGTTCTGCCCTCATCCGGTGGCAGTGCTAGTTTAGCCGCCATATTTGCATTGCACTGACACTGTTGCACTTGCCTAGGGAGCCAGTGCACAGAAGTCGCACTAAGCCAATGCACCGTGCAACTTTTTCTTAAGCTAAAAACGTATCAGCTGACTAAATTTTGCACTCAATGACAAGCTGAAAACGCTCAGTGCAAAAAAGTGCGCACTCAACTTGTAAGCTGAAAACGCTATTAAATGGGTTAATTGCAAAACTAGCGGGCTTTAATATTCTGTAACAGTGTTACGAAATGTGCTCATTCTGTAACAGTTTTCAGTCACAGAATGTTTGAATACCATAGTAGTGCTAGAGAAAATTTGTTTAGTGATTTAGGTGTAGAATTGAATCCAAACATTTTTGCCCAGAAGATTTTGCGTAAGTAAAAACTGATTTCCCATATTACACCTATGGTCCGCTTTTTAATTAACACCCTGTACAAACCATATTAAATAATTTATTTCTAGTAAAACGTAAACTTAGAAATATATATTTTCTGATTAATATTCTCTGTTTTGAAATACATAAAATATTTCCATATGCGTTGACACGTATTTTCACTTTTTAAACACTATTAATAATTATTATTAAATGTATAATTATTATTTTCCATTTCCATTTCGTGATGTCGAAGCGTATGATTAGCAAAAAGAATATAGTTTAAGAGAAATTAAAATTTCGCAATGCAATAATTATTATAGTGAACGTAATACAGTTTTTTATCCCTACATTAGGTAAGTACGCTTCGCATTTGTCTTAGCGGTGGGTACCTTTTTTAAATACCACAATTAAGTTAAACGGCTTAAATATGCAACACGTAATGTGTATTTAATTCGTCGTAGAGTAAATTCGCCAGCTCCAAGGCTAACTACCGTCATTAAAATGTTTCGTAATAAGGAAATACGATACGTTCATTATAACACAATTTTTGTTTTATGTATCAACAATGCGAGAAAATTGGTGTATTTGTTAACACTTCTAGCTAGCTGTCATTATAAATAAATAAGCTCACTTCAACTCTATTATACGGCATATATAGACTATATGACTAACATCGTACAAAGTAACTAACTATTCAGGAAATACAAGGTTTTCTTTACATATTCTCATTATAAATCATCCTTGCATTTACAAGAAAGTTGCGGTAAAAGATACTTGAAGTGTTTACACTACAGAATTTTTCCAAAGTTTCTCTAAAATTAAAACATTAAAATTCTAAAGAATATAAGTGCCATATATTTGTTTTAAAGTTATTCAAAAAAAAAGTATTTTGTACGAAACAACAATAGCTACAATGTCTTTTTCTAATACTTTTACTATTTTTTTTTTCAATTACTAGTAAATGGTAAATACTTACAACCCTTCGCCGTATGAATCAAAATACTTGTACATGTATATTTGCCCAACCTTTTGTTTATTTGTTCCATCTTTAGCTTTTTACATTTCAACTAGCTTGGCTGTCAAAAACAAGTGATACGTCATGTAAACATAAAGATTTTTGATGAAAATCAATATTTGTTTTCGCTTTAAAAGTATGTTGTACCTAATAGATATTGTAATACGTATTTTTCATACTATTTTTTCCTATTTCGCATTAATTTACTTTAATTTCAAAATTATTATTGAAAGAATTATTAAAGTTAGGTTGTAGTTAACATTTGTATTATGCTATATATATATATATATATATATATATATATATATATATATATATATATATATATATATATATATATATATATATATATATATATAACGTTCTTTTATTTATTTGGATGAAGTGTAAATATTACACAATTATTATTAATTAAAATAAAAGTTTATTAAACTGTAATTAAATATTAAAAACTAAGACTAAAACTATAATTAACTAGATAACAAACGCTGTTTATTTCCACGATATTACTAATTATTTATTTCACTACGCGTTCCAATCTTAGACTGCCGGTCTGTTGCAGACTCTTGTAGACTGTTTACGCGATATTTATATCACTATATACTTAGGTATATCACGTTCAACTGTCCGCCTACCGACCTCCACAGCGTCTATATACTCAACTGACTCAATAGCGTCTGTATATTCAACTTCTCGGACAGAAGTCATACCTTTCACCTCACTGTCTGTCTATTTATGTTACTAACTGTCTAACTTCCACAGCCTCAGTGTCACCGACTGTCCGTATGCCACAATTCTTCAACACCACTGCCGAGTATTCACTTCCACTTGCCGTTACTGTCCATGTATTCCTAGCGTCCCAATACTCTTCAATACTACAGAGTATTCACTTCCACAGTTATCCCGGTATACCAGTAACTTCCCGAGTCCTCCACTCGACACTATACTGCATACGCTCACCACGATACTGCTGTGCTTCTCTAACACTTTATCTGAATGTCTCTGTATGTCTCTCCATGTAACGAACTAACTAACTAACTAACTCCCGAGCATAGCTGCGTCCCTTTTATACTGCTGCTATTAACTTCCAGAGAGCTCTAGAATGTTCGACCGCATAATAACAATGAACACAAAAGGTTCAGGCGACCGGAAGTAATTAAACACGTCGCGACTCGTGTGTTTACGTCACCCGCCTGCTAGCGCGCTAACGTCACTGCTATAAATACACTCGCTTACAGCGGCCGTGACGGCGGGCGTCCTACGTTACAAAATCATCACGACATATTACCCATTGCTGAGTGTGCCAATCTGCTTTGTACGCAGATATCGGTATTATGTTATGAACCTACAAATAAATATCGTAAAAGAGTGCTTTACGATGTAAATATTTTACTATAAAAAATCAAATTTCAGTAATTTTCCATGAGTAATGCCAGGTAATGACAACTAAAATGAAAGATATTTATTTGACACTTACACTAAGTTACCATCTTCACAATTTAAAAGATCCCCAAAATTTATACGAAATTGTTCATTGTAATTATGTTTTTGTTACAACAAGGCAGACAAAATTAGGTATTAAAAAACATAATATAGAAAATGCAATATAAATTTTATTTCAAAAATTGTAATTGTATTTTGTCTCTCTTGTCGTAGCATTGTTCTCCGGTTTGGTCTAATGATGGCTACCAAGTAGCCGAAACTGGTCACTTAATTGTAATAGAACAATGTGGTTAAGAATTATATGGTTTTTATTTTAAAAAACCCTTCCCTCCCGATTTACGTTACACTTGGATTCCCTTTCATTATCATATCATAAATAACTATTAAATGACTAAGAAATTATAAAAATAATTGCAATTCCATTTTAAAAATCTACATTGAGATCGCATCCTGCGAAATCGGAAGTAGTAAAAACTTTTCATATCAAAAAGTTACATTTACTTAGGAGTGTAAGCTACTCGTATAAATCTAAAATTAATAATAAAGAAAATATCCATTTGTTCCATATTTTTTAAATCACCGTGTATGTTTATTTACCGTAACTAGCGTCTCGACTTTATGACGTCTCATTTGGGACAACAGAAATGTTGGGGATGTTATTACACAAATTTTGAGAAATATACCATTTCGGTCGTCACAAATAAGTCGTCATAACTGAAATCGGAATTAGCCTGCGGTCCCTTTGTCGGGATCAACTTGAAATCCTGACAGCAGAAATATATTTATTATCAATTTATTCACATGATTTAATTGATAATGTATCAGTTCAATATGAATAGTGGAAATTATATTACATCAATAAATAGCAAAGCTGCCATTGTTTTATGAAATTGAATTTTTATCTTTCTAATTAAAAATGAAACCAATCTATCGTTTTAAATTGGTTTAAATTGCAAGCTTTGTAAATCGATGGAATAAATACAAATTACATCCGTGAATACCATATATTTTTGAATTAAAAATTTACGAATTAGGATTTGCGTCAACATCAAATGATTACGTTAAATTAATTAAACGAATTCACGTTAGTGATTAGCTGTATCTGTTTAAAACTTGATGCTCGTTATTTGTAAAACAGGTAATTAAGAGATTGCGTGAAAAAATTTATTTAATTAAACGTAAAACAATGGTACAATACCGTGACGAATTTTCGATGCAATTATTTTAGCTTCAATTAAAAAATTATGAATACTGAAACCGATATTCATTTTAGATGTAATTAGTATTTTATATTTGTTTGTAGTTAAGCAAATAATGCAAATATAGCATCACATTATTCATGTAGATTGTATTTTCAAATTAATTAAATTTCATTTCATGCATATTAACGTATCTGAATTATGTCTTTCGTGTAGCTAATTTGCAAATTATATAAAAGTATTTAAATGCAAACGGATTATTTTGCATTTTTATGTTTTATAAATATTCAAAAAAAAGTTTTTTGCACGATACATTAACGATAGATGTATCTATCTTCATTTATTAATGTTCTTTTAAATATTGCGTAAATACATGCTAAATACATACGGTCCAGAGTTAAATAAAATATTTTTCTATTTGTATACGCCCGCACGGTACAAATATGTCATCATCATTATCAAAATCTGTATACAAACCAGATTGGCATGCCCAGCAATGGGTAAAATTAATAAATAAATATATCATCATGGCATATTACTCATTGCTGGGTGTGCCAATCTGCTTTGTACGCAGATATCGGTAATGATGATGACATATTTGTACCGTGCGGGCGTTTACCAGGCGTCACCACACGGGCACTCATTGCTGGCGTGGAGAGTGCACCACAGGGGTCAGTTTTGTGCCATTTAAAATTTGAAATATTTGGCGTCGGTCGGGATCGGACCCGGTTCCCCAGATTCGCAACCAGACACTCAGGCACCCGGCCACGAGACCAGTAAAATGCCGTGATGATATATTTTTTATGTATTCACACAATCTTTTATTTATAAAATTAGTTTCATCTTTGTCTTTATATTTATACCATGTCTGGTTTTTTTATGATATTTATACTATTTATAAAACATTGCGCTTAATCTTTTCACTAAAAATTTTTACCGAGCAAGTTTCTATTTTTAATATAGTAAATACAATGATAAAATGTTCAATTAGCAATATCTGGAATGTTATTTGTAAGAAAAATAAATTATGGTTATCCCTAATATACAAATTATAATGAAGAATTGTATATGGATAATTTGAATAAAATAATAAATATAAAACAATATAAGTACTAGACTATTATACTTATGGTTTAAAGTAAATAAATTTTAGTTTACGAAAACTAAATTTTTTATGAAAAATACCTACATAAATTCATTTCTGATAGATATTTCTCATCACCTTTTTTGTGCAAAAAGATTGCATTAGAACATTATGTGCAAGTCATCGCATAAATCTTGTAATATTCCGCTTTAATCCATTCAATTATCGAGTGCGCATACATTAATTAAACAATTTTTAATAATTGAAATATCCAAATAAGGGTAACTAATTATAAAATCAAATGTACGCCTTCTTTGTACGTTTGTTAGTATAATTATGTCATTAGATTAGCATGAAGTAGATACCGCTAGATTACTTTGAAATGATAAACAAAGAAACAGTAGAAATGTGTCATTACCAAAATGTGACGATAATCTGACCTACTTTTGGGGACTATTTGTTGGTTTTCTGTTGGAAATGTTAATCAGAAATTATAATGTCGCTTGTGCAACGCGTCGGAGACTAAATCAATAAATTTAAATTTATGATAATTGTTTATACCGTACAACGCAAAAAGGAAAACATATTTTATTGTGTGTGTGTAATGTTTACTTAATTAGATAACATTAAATATTTTCAGTTAAAATATGGTCTACATTTATTATTTAACACTACATTTATTTAACGTTTTTAAAAGCTATTAACGATACATAAAAATAAAGTAGGATCATAGTATTCTTATGTGTATATGCCGATGTCGTAGCCAGATTGTAAAACCGTCTTTTTATAAAAGGCATAGTCATTTTATAAAACACGGCAAGATTGTCAAACGTTCATTGACTTAGCGGTGTTGATATACGTTTTGTAAAACGACGTACAATTTGAGCTTACGGCCACATTGTAATATTAATATTTGTACATTTTCGTAATAAAAAAAATATATATAATTATGAGACAATTTCGTCGGGGAACATGAAAATGTCGGAAAATTTCATTCTCTGAATTTGTTGCCAACCTGCTCTAAAATCAGACTGAAGTTCCTTCTTCGAGTATTGTTAGAAATTTCATATTTTTTTGGAATTAACGCGGAAAAACTGATTAATAATTTATTGAAAAAAAAGGAAGAATAGGGCTGTTGCAAGATTTTTTATATGATTTCTAAGTACTAAATTTTTAAAGATATTGTTCTTTAAAGAACCCCAAATTTGAAAATATCACGAAATATCCATTAGATATTTTACAATTAATTAAAACTATTATAATTACCCCTTAACCTTAAAATTAATTTTAATAAAAACTAGATACGTATTTCGAGAACTAAGTTCTCATCATCAGTAATACAACAAGTGAAAAGTTAAACAGAGTAGTCAAGATTACTCAACATGTCAACCATGCCAGAAGTCCTAACAACTCTGCAACTATTGGCTATGAATGACGTACTTTATGTGCTCCGATGTCACAGTAGTAGTGGATTGTTATTCATGAATATTTCTGACGCCAATCTTTTTACTTAATTATTTATGAAAATAACAATAAATTATTATTATTTTTTATATTACTCTGAAAAATATTGCATAAACAACTTTTTTATAAAATACTTTTAAAAAAATTTGGAACCGGCTCATTTCAACTTTAAAGTATTAGAGAGAACTGGACGTAATTTTAATTCAAAAATATGACCTGTATTATATTCATCAAGTAGCATTAAAAGTATAATTTTTTTGATAATAAAGTTTTTCTATCTCTTTCTAGTAACAGTAACACTCAATAAAATCATTCAAATTTATTTTAACCTAGCACTCCTATACATAATAACATTTAAAATAATTATGAAATCATTATTAATTTTAAACATTCATTTAAAAAATTATTTCTTTAACACGGTAAAAATGCAAATTTACTGCCTTGGCGAAAATCGAAAATTCATCTATACAGGCTGTTACAACTCGCGCCCCAGAGCGAATGAGGAAACACGAGACTGCACGCGGATGTATAATTTCGAAGAAAAAAAAATCTAGCTTAATAGATATTCGAGAAAAGACGTCTTAAAATTGACCAATCAGAGACCTATACCTTAGTTCGAAAAATGTCAGTGTCAAATTAAATTTGACAAGGTGAATAAAAAAAAGCCACCACCATTTGTTGTTTTAATCTAAAAGAATTCAAATGACAATAATATTTTCGTTTAACACATTTTACACAGCTGCAACACGTTGCACTGTACGATATAAATGATGATCTCGGATGACACCTTCGCTAACCTAAATTTGTTGACAGTGAAAAGTCAACTCTAAAGTGTCAAAATTACAGTAAGTCAAACAAATTTTGTAACTCACTAGTAGTATTTTTAAAACCTAGCAACTAGTTTTATTTTGTAATAATATCATCACACCTCAAGATATCCTTCCGGGATTGGTGGATTAAAAAGTCTTGTAACTCCGTTGTGCAAGCAGCCGCAAATTATTTGCTTCTATCGTCGGCAAGTGTCAGTTTCGTCTGGGGCGCGAGTTGTGAGACACCCTGTATAAAACATTTCTGCTGAATGAATCTGCTGTTTTGCCTTCTTAAACAAATAACTATTATTTAGAAACAGTTAAAACAAATATAAAAATATTAATGGAAATATAAATTGTCTATTTTTGCATGTTTACTGTGTAGAAATAATTGGCAATTTATATACATTTGTTCTGTTAATTTAGATTGAGGTTAAGAAAGAATTATAAACTTATAAATTAGAAACAAATAGTACCTAACTAATTAATTAATCATTTCACTTTTAACTGAGGAATTTAAACAGTTCCTAGGGACATTATAAATTATAATTCTGACTACTTACATCATAGAATAGCGGTACTAAAATTAATTACATTGGTACTTGAGGCAAAATTATTTGTTTATATTAAATATATTGACTCATTTAATTTTACTTTCATTATGACAACCATGACAAACTATGGCAAAAATTTATCATTTTAATATTCTCGTGATATCATCGCGAAGTGTCCTTATTGTCGTTATGTTCTTGACAAGGAATACATACGAGATTATTATTATAATAATACGTGTGGCCTCCTCATCTACATACGAGTGTTCAGTGCACGGTACAGTGCTAGTGATAAGATTTGAGAAGGTAATTTAGATTCTCATTCGATGCTGTTTTTAGTGACGGTACGTTAGTGTTGCCAAAATACCAGATTCGTGAGATGTTCTAACACTAATCTCACGATTAGAGAATTAGACTCTGCCAAATTTTCTTTGCGAAAGAAAACAGACCCGGCAATGGCAACGGTAATGTATCATGAAGAGGTCAGCAGTTTTTAGGATATCCTCAGACGAATTCTGAAAGATTCTGATTCTAAAATTACTTTTCGCCCGTGATGTGAACGCTATTTTACCTGTTACCAACAATACATATGTATATTGTAAACACCAAGGCATACCTAGTGCCTACTAATAAGTATTTCATTACTATTGATTTTTTTATGTTATTCTTTATTTTCTTGTGTATTTATATACAATGACACATTTCTGTTATTTATTTTTTGAATATTGACCTATGAACAAGTGCCACATAATGACATAGACATTTGCAATAGTATTGTAACACCAGTAAATGGCAACCTAATAGGAAACGAAGAATCGTATGCTTATCAAGTTGACAATTCTATGCAGTTAAAGATTCTGTGTTCGTTTATACTAGAACTAGAATATCATTACCATTGTATGTATTTTGTGTGGTTTTAAAATGAGTAGATAGGTAGTACTATTCGTCCAAGATCATTTGCTGCTTCGCCGTCTAGCTGCGTTTCATTATAGTGATCCAGAATGATTGAATGTCACTTGACTTGAAAAAGTTCTGATTATGATCAAAATTATCTTTCACGGAAAAAAAATATTATCAATTTACCGGCATTGTCAAATTATGTTTCCTATATTACCGACATTTGGAAAAGTCAGCGGCGTTATATATTTGAATTTTTACCTTCCGTCACCTTTAGGTAAGGAAGGTATTGTCTTTGGTCAAAAAATTCGGTGGTGAGTTTTTGACGAATAAGCACGTTTTAGGGTCCCTAGAATACGATTTTACTATTTTTACGATGATGTCTGTATGTGTATGTGTGTGTGTGTATGTATGTGTGTGTGTGTGTGTGTGTGTGTGTCTGTGTGTGACAAAATTTTCTAATGCGATAACTCTAATACTACAATTCCAAAAATTATAATTCTTTCGTATTCCTCTTCGTTACATCCATGTGAAGAGCTGATTAGATTTTGGTTATAATTGGTCAACCGGAAGTACCCTCATTTGAAGATTTTAACAGTTTTTCTTGAAAAAACGATGTTAAATATCATTTTTTCACATTTAATGTTATTATAAATATTAAAGAATTATTTATTCTCTATACGATTTGAATGCATTTTATACTTCATATTAAATGGACATAGAATTAAAAAATTATAAAGACATTAAATATCATGTATATTAGGCAGCTTTGCTATAACTCTGGAAACAGCTGCTACATTAAGAAAATATAAAATTCTGATTGAAAGGTGTCAGTGTCAAGTGCAGTTGACAGTATGTTTATGTTATAATTTTACTGGAAATATAGGATCTTTTGTTAGAAACTTTCTGTATGGAATTAGTACAAAATACATACAACTGCCTTAAGGTAATGTACAAGAAATATAATCTTTTGCAGGGAACTTTCTGTATGACATTTATACAAAATACATAGAACTGACGGAAGGTAATGTGCTGGCCACATCAGATTTTTTAACATACAGTTTGTTTTTACATTTATAATTAAACTGTTATTTATTTAAATCATTACTTTAGAATGGTTGTTTATGGAAGAACATAAGTTTATTTTGGAAGTATATATCCTTATTGTGAGGAATGATGAAAATGAGTGGAAATATGTACGCCAATGCAATCTGTCAATCGTATTTCACTATCACAACGTTGTGGCACACAAAAAAATCAGAACGAAGCGGAACCTTCAATCATTCTGGGTCAGTGGAGTCTGGAATATCAATCTGCGGCACCATTATCCAGACCATTTCAAAACTCGTTTTATAACGTGTCACATAGGTACTATACTTTTTTAACGACTGCAAATTGAGACACGTGTTGAGACAGCAGAAATGCAGATACATACTTTTTACCTCCCGCTACCCTTGGCAAGAGAGATATAGGGATCGTGCTAAAAATCGCATATCGAAATGTTGGTAAATGACCACGTTTTAAGAACCCTAGAATTCAATTGTAAAATTTTCATGATGTCTGTGTGTATGTGTCTGTCTATGTGTGTGTGAATCCTCCACTCTAACTCAAATAAGTCAAATACTATACTAATTTTGAAACCTTGTATTTCCACCTTATTCTATTATGGGAAGAAACCATTAAATTTTGGTGTAGGTAAATCAGATACCCGGAAATGGTACTTTATTTGAAGCTCAAAATAGTTTTCGAAAAATACCATTAAATGTTATTTTTTCGAGATTTGTGTTATAAAAATTAAAGATTATTAAATTTCCTACAGGTTTGCATTAATACTTTTTTATATATTTTATGGATAAATTTATAAAATAATCTATAATTTATATCCCGGAGCCTACGCTTTAAACAAGCAGAACTCCTTGGTTACACAGTTCAGTTCTCAAATGTATGTAACTGACAGGTAAATGTCACTGTCAAAGAACTAATTATTTCAAATTAATAATAGTAACGTTTTCGAAAAGAAGTAAATAGAACAATAGTTATATGGAAAGGAATTCAATATAGTGCATAAGTAAATATGTAAGTATTTAAATTTTAAAAAAATAATAATAAAAATTAAATGGCGGGGAGTATTGTATTGGCCACATCAGATTTTTAAGTTACTTATTTTACAGCAACTAATTTCACCTCGTGTTTAGTGAAGCAACTGTTAGTGGTTGCTTTTTTCACGCCGTGTCAAATACGTTCGAAGTCACAGCTTGTCAAGTTGTGGATGTTGCACGCTGTGGAAACGAGTATGTTATTACATTTTAATAATGCAGTAGGAACAAGAGTTATATCACAATAACTATGTACGATTATAATATGTCAAAAATTTATTTGTTTGGGTGTAAACAGGCTTTAGCATTAGCCTTTCAAAAGCGTGTATAGATCGTACATGGGAAATTTTAAATCCGCTCTTCGTAGTATACGGACTATATCCAGTAATTTTAAATACCATTCCCTACGAATCCTTCTTCATAAATTTTCATATTAAATGTTGATTATGATAATCTTTCGGTAATTTACTGTTTAAAATCCCGCCCTTTTGTTAATTTTGTGTACACTTGAGCATAAATCATAGAGTGGAATCTCCTCATTACTTGCGGTTTGCGAATGAGCATGCGAGCCTCCACCCACTAACTCGATTGTGTGCAGAACAATGAGCTGAAATTGTCAGACTCTGCTGTGTAATGCCTCGACCACTTTAATCATTTTCCTTTTTCTCCTAACTGTAAATCATAGTTATGTTTTGTTATTATATGTTGCACCGGTGAGAAACAATGAACGCCATTTTTTCTGCTCGGAATTGTTATTAAGTTTCCCTAATATGAGCAAGAACGTGCCTTATTACTCTAATGTGCGCTATGTGTTTGTAATTTTAAATCATTTCATATTCCAGCTTTACAGTAATAACATTTTAAATTTAAATTTTAATTGTTTATACACAAGCACATGTTGTAGGCTTGTGATTAGTAGAAATTTACTACAGACCGTAGGCAGAAGACCAGTGGTTTTCAACATTCTCTTCTCTCGCAACAGAGTGGAAGATATTCATTTTTCGTACAATTTTACAGAACGAATACTGAAAATTTGTATTTCATTTTATTTAGTTCTGTAAAATCATAATTATTATGCGTTGCCAAGGTAACAAATAAAATGCACAGATTTTCGACAATTACATTGTCTCCTATTTCAATACTTATTCTAGTTTTTATTATCTAGGAGAATAAGGTATAAATACCGTAAGTTCTATGTCATTTTACAGAAAGAAACTATCTAGATTCGCCTACGACTACAACTCGTCTTAAAGTAAAATGATAATCTTGACTTGAAACTTACTATTACTGGAAATATTGTAAGTAAAGAGGATGATAAATATATTGATTATAATAAATAAATAAATAAATATTGATATACCTATCAATTTGCTTTCCTTTACTGTACTGTACTATCGACGCACGCTTTTTTGATTGCATACTATGATTGCATCGAGTCCGTTTGGTCAACTCGACATCACCCAAATGGGCGGCAAGTACACATACATTGGGGTCATTTACCATATTTTTTTTAAGTTCAACTTTATATATAGTATTTGGTATTTGTTCGATTTAAAAATTATTTGTAATAACTGAGAAATAATTTTTAGAAATTGTATGTATTTCTTGAATTCCTTTCTGATGACGTAGAATTCACGGAATGACATTAATGACGGAATTATCCGACCAAACCCGAACCTGTATACTCTTAACAAGATGTTTCAGATAACAGCTGCTGTCATTGTCAACCACATGGTATTGTATCATTGTTTGTGATTGCTTGAGTCCAAACGTAAAAACAAATCATGTCTCTCTCTTTTCCATCTCTTTCTGATGTCTGTGATTGTGACGTCACAGCTTTCAACGACATTCTATAGAGGGCAGAATAACAGTTTTCAAAAACTAATAAAGTATATTAAGAAATTTATTTGATTAAATTTTAAGTATTTTCTTACATTATTTAGATGTGAACTAATGAATTTTACTATTACAAACACAAAGTTCGTTTATGGTAAATGCCCCCATGTAGTTTTTTTTATTATTATTATTTTTCAACAGGAGAGTTAGAAACGATGTACTGATTTTTCTAAACATAATTCTATTCGTACACTTCTATTATTTCATCGTCCAGATGTCAGGCACCCACTTGACTATCGGCCAGTTGAACTGTTGAACATCACTCAGTTTTCTGTCACCCATTCGTCGTCGCAGTTGTGCGTGTCCACTGCCGCACGCCTTGTTACGTGCATAGTACGGCCATGCCATTTACCAGATGAACTGATGCGGCCGTGTTGCTGCCGTATATAATTTTTATTTTATTTTTTACTCCAATTATTCGCAGATTTCAGTAATTATGATATGTCTGTAGTCTGTACTATTGATAATTCTTATCAGACATCATGTCATCTTACGGGTTATCAAAGCATTCGTGCAAAGAGAACCACATGGGTCACTTTTGCACTATTTGATAGTTGAAGAGTTTGATGTTGGTCGGATTTGACCCGGACATATAATCAGAATTAGAATTTCCTTTTTAAGTTCTGATGAAAACTTATAAATTCTAAGCATCCCCACTGTCGTTCCACTTTATTTTTAATCTCAATAAGGAACTCCTTGATCCTTGTTGGCGTGGCTTGGTTGGTCGTAGTGTGTGGCACAGTGTTCTTACTTTGCTTTGTTGGTCGTGATCCATAATGACCCAGTAGTTTCCAGAGCCGTGCCCGAATTAAACGCGTGCAATGTATAATAACGGCCTACTGCTCAGTCTCTCTCTAAGCCACTTCCACTTAATTACTATTGCCGAGATTACTGAACGAAAAGACTTCATTTACGCAAGACACTACCGAGAATTAATTCCGTGAAAATGTTTCTGATACACGTATACGCCGTTCGTGTGTGTTTAAAATCAATTTTGTTAACAGGTATATAGTAGTAACTAGCAATCTTGCCACCTTGATATTGTTACATTGTATCTGACTAGGTTTTACATAGGATGTATGGATTTTCCATTGATTCAGATCAGAATAACATCTTCCATTAATATGTATGTGAATATAAAGATACAGACTGTCTATTTACATATCATTATACACACATTGATATTACTGAGAAATCTGTTTTGGATAGAACTATAAAATAAACTACCTTTCTTTTAATTTGGAATTCGACCAAACTGATCCAACAGATCATTTTAGTATCAAATGATACACTTCTAACTAAACCCTAAACCATTGAAGTAGGTATACGACTATACGAGGGTCGTTTGATAAGTCTGGTAAATTTCCAAGAGATGGCGCCACAATGAACTTTGTAGTACATAACCTAGAAGTGTCACTCTTCAAACCTCTAGATACGTAGTTTTTTTCCATAAGCAACGCTTAGCTTAATTTTGGTAGTCGTTTGAAGTGAATAAGTCAACAGTTTCTAAAAAATGGATAAAAATGAGTTTAGTGCAGTGATAAAACATTTTCATCTGAAGCAGTGGACAGCCCGCAGATCAAAACTGAGTTTGACGAAGTTCATGGGGACTCAGCTCCTTCGTTGAAAACTGTTTATTTTTGGATAAATGTATTTAAACGTGGCCGAACCTCAACTCAATATGAAACGCGCACTGGACGCCCAATTGAAGTCACCACCTCAGATATGGTAAAAAAAATCCATCATATGGTTATGGAAGACCGCCGATTAAAAGTGCGTGAGATTGCAGAGGCCGTAGGTATCTCTACTGAAAGAGTGCATAACATACTGCATGAAAAATTGGAGGTCAAGAAGGTGTGTGCGAGATGACTCCCGACCAAAAACTCTAAAAGACATTTCAGCGCAGTGTCTTGCGATGTTTAATCGGAACCCGCAAGAATATTTGCGTCGATTCGTGACCATGGACGAAACCTGGATCCACCACTATACACCCGAGACAAAGAAACAGTCGAAGCAATGGATACTGCCTGGTGAAATTGCGCCAAAGAAGGCGAAGACTGTTTTGTCGGCTGGAAAGGTTATGGCCACATTCTTTTGGGATGTTCAAGGAATTATCCTCATCGATTAATTGGAAAAGGGTAAAACCATCACAGGAGCGTACTATACAACTTTATTGGACCGTTTCAACGCCGAGCTAAAAAATAATCGGCCACGATTGGCGAAGAAAAAAGTTCTTTTTCATCAGGACAATGCTCCAGCTCACACCTCCGCAATCGCAGTGGCAAAAATCCACGAATTGAGCTACGAATTGGTTCTGCATCCACCTTACTCACCAGATTTGGCTCCGTGCGACTTCTTTCTGTTCCCCAATTTGAAAACATGGCTCGGTGGGAAGAAATTCTCATCTAATGAAGAAGTCATCGATGCCGTGGATGTATATTTTGCAGACCTTGAGAAATTGTACTTTTGTGACGGGATGAAAAAACTGGAATCTCGCTGGACCAAGTGTGTAGCCCTTGAAGGAGACTATGTTGAGAAATAAGGGTGAATTAAAACAAAAACAAAAGAATTTATAGCTTTTTTACCGAACGACCCTCGTATTGTAGCTGGCGGTAGTAATAGAAGTATGTATAGCTCGTCCCACAATCATTTGAAGAGATGAAAAGAGAGAGAGAAAACAATCAAATAGGGAAAAGGACCGTAGTTGGATAGTAAAACTCTTATCCAAGATGTTATGCTTGCTTTAACAATAAACGCTCATTACAGAACTGAGTACCTGGCAACGTGTACATTTACATTTTTGCGTTGCATTTACATTTGGCGTTGCAGAGGTAATAAGATGCGTGCATACATCAGAAACAACTAAAGATGATGATTCATTTCGAATCGAAACGTAGGAAATTTAATTAAATTACTATTTAATAAACACTGTTTATAACCCCTGCATCTCCAATTACTTCTCATCATCCCTACAATAATTATTTATATTCAAGCATCACATATGATGAGGTAGTAATCCTAAAATTCTATATTTTTATTAACACTGTGGGGAGTACATAAAGTTGTCCATATTTTACTTGTATGACCCGCGGCTGCGAATAAAGTCTATTTTTGTCAAATTAAAGACAGGTACAAATGGATCAGTTGATACTACAATCGGCTTTTAAATCAGTGAAAACTGCACCTCCATTTTGTCTCTTTCCTTCATTTTAAATTCCTCTTTCCCTGTGTCTAACTCATGGTGACTGAAACTATCGCGCATAGCGCAAAGGATCAACTATAGCTATCTTGTCTTTATTAGCTAATTAATTAGGACGGAGGCTTAAGACTTAACAAAGCAGCTGTTACGAGCAAAGCACAAAAGTGAGCTTAAAGTGTTTACAGTTTCAGATGATGGTTTTAGCCTTTCAGCACGGGTGACTAGTTTGCTTCACTCTATACTTAGATGTTAATTAGATAGGTGGTGTTCACAAGTGCTAGTAAAATCATTTGTGGAGATTAATTTTTAACGCATTCATTAAAATATTTATATTTCAAATGTATCATTGAATATGTTGTAACAAGGCTCAAGATTTATTAATAGATATTTCTGTTAATTAACAACTTCGTTATTAATCAGAGGTAATTTTTTATATCAATCATGTGCCTAAGTACACTTTTATAAAATTATTTATATTTTTATCTATTATCGAAGATTAAATTTCCAAATTGTAAATGTAAATGCTGATGATGGCGTTTCGATACCAAAACAGGGTGTTTCTTAAAGGGCTTAAGAAAAACATTTTGTAACAAAAATTTAACTCTCTACTATCCTATGGGCCACAGAATTTCAAATGTTTTATAAGCAACTATCATACCATAAAATCATTTTATTTCAAAATTATTATTGAAAGAAATATTAAAATATCAAGATTGATAACATTGACAGTTTTAATAAACATTTGAAATACAATTTATTTTCTGAGGAAGTAGTGCCTTACTTGTTGAATGATAAAATATTAATGGACTTCTCGGATTTCGGATCTCTCTTTATTTTAATAGTTAAACATATTTGTAAGTATTATAACTTTCAACACGTAAAACACTAGTTATACAACACAAATGTACATTTTAGTATTCCCTGATGAAATTTTGAAAACAGTTATTTAGAAGTTAGGTTAAAGTTTAAATTAATATTTACTATGTTATGAATCTACAAATAAATAACTTCAATTTCATTTTACTTATGAGCGTTTAGTTAGGAACTAATGGCGCTGTTGTTCCTTACACATTTACTCCCTCCGACTAATTTTCTTGTTGCTAGCGCATGATTGTGTGCGTGCCAATGTTTAAACTACAAACTGATAGCTTCTCTTAAAGAGATGAAGAGAATGCGATAGGCCAAACAAATTTAATAATAACAGTAAGAACGATTATCTGCTCACAACATTTTCATTCTGAATAATTCGTTACAAGTTATTTCATCGGTAAATAATGATAACTATATGTATGTATTAATGATTTTATTATAGAATTGCTTTATCTGAAATGTTCTGGTAAAAAGAATGTAAATATGTCTTGATTTATGTATTAAAATAGGGGATTACGGCTCAATCGAATTAAGAGAAACTAGTAAAAAAAATAATGAAAGTAGATGCTTAATAATGAATATTAATAAAGAAATAAAATGATATAATTGAAATACTTTGGAAATAAAGGGGTTTTTGTTTTAGCAGCTCGTCACTCATATGAAATCCATATATATATTATTTTGATTGGCGACTCAAAGACCACCTGTAAATATATAACGAATACGAGTTAGGGGGTGGAGTCTACTACCAATGGAAGTAGACAAATTCAAATAGCGGAAACGTGGCTACCAGTCAATTACTGCAATTCTCAAACAGTTTTTATTTGAATATAAATTTCTTGCATTAAGCTAAATAATTTTGATACACTTGCAATTATAAAACATGTAGATTTGTACAATGTTACAATATTAATTTGTTTTTTATAAATATAATTTAAAAATAGCAGATATTTCAAGAATATTTTAGATCCACGAAGAAAACAGTTTTAAAAACGAACACCTTAAAACCTTAAACACGAACACCTTAAAAACAACCCATCTTCTGCAATGGGCACACACTTATTAAATACAAACCATAAAATTACTACAGAAAATATACACCTTTTACACACCGAAACAAAATTACAAAATCTCATTTTATTAGAAAAATATGAAATATTAAAACATTTAAAAGATAAACACATTTTACTCAATGAAACCGTAATTTTCCCAGAGCAACATATTTTCAAAAGTTTACCGCCATTTATTAACTAAATAAAAAATACAATAATTTCCTAAATTTATAACCAAATTTCCGGCTTCTTGCCACAAAAATCTCATGAGTCCCATCTCTCTGGCTCAATGAAGACGTATAAAAAAACATCTTTGTTATAATAATTTAAATTCAACAAGTTTTACAAATTTGACGATGTCTATTTCATCGAACTAATACTTCAAGACGGTTAGTACAATTTTTTATATACATTTCATTTTTTAAAATTAAATTTTTTCTAATTTTATGATTGTCACGTTCACTTAACCTAAAAATTTTCAAAAATATCTCCAATCTTACATTATTAACAGAATCCAATGTCGCTTTTCAGCCCTATATTTAATAAACTCCTCATTTTATATTAAAAATTATATAAACTGATATATTTTTATAATATTTAGACAATATCAAAACTTTTCAAAAAACTTTAAATTTTTTCCAATTTTGCATTTTTATATTACATACTTTAAATGATATAACACCATATAAACTATTGTAAACTTTATTTTCAGCTGTAGGCCTGAAGATGTCTTATAAGACGAAATCGATAGCCACATAGCATTATTTTATGAAATAAAATATTTTATAAAACTTCAGAATTCTTTTCCTTAATCCTATCTACGTTAATAATATGAATTCTGATCTGGAGTCATTCATCAACAAAATTAATTTAAATACTTAATTACTTACATGATTTAAATGTCATAAAATACATTTATAAGAATATTAAATGTGAAAAAAATATATAAAAAAAAGTTATAAAAATATATAATAATAATATGACAGTACAATTTGTATAAATGTACAATTTCTATGTTTTATTTATTTATTTATTTATTTTTTCGACTGTTAAATTTATTTAACTATAAGTTATTTTTTATACAAATAATAATTTTCCATGCTTTGTAATTATACTGCATTCAACATTTTCATAGTATGCAATATTTTTCATAAACTTTTACTTAATATCATGTAAGTAATTAAGTATTTAAATTAAGTTACAATGTATTTTAATGTATTTTTGTTTAAAACAAATGTTCTGATTTGTAATTATAGCCCCTGAGGAAGACACATGGGGTGTCGAAACCGGTCGGGTTGACAAATAAAAGTTGACTGAAGTCCAGAAATATATTTTCTTCTCAAAACATTTAACATTTACACATTTTTATAACATTGCAGAATACCTTTTTAGGTCTGAACCATTTTTCTTGGGTCTCGTGGACGCGTGCCTGAATGTCTGGTCGAGAATCTGGGGAACCGGGTTCGATCCCAACCGACACCAAATATTTCGAATTTGAAATGGCACAAAAATGACCTCTGTGGTGCACTCTCCTCGCCAGCAATGAGTACCCATGAGGTGACGCCTTGTAAACGCCCGCACGGTACAAATATGTCATCATCATTACCGATATCTGCGTACAAAGCAGATTAGCACACCCAGCAATGGGTAGTATGCCGTGATGATATATTTATATTTATTTATTTGCCATTTTTCTTAAACAAGACATTCGTGTATAGCTTGCAAGAATTAAGATTCAATTAATTTAGTATTCACTGTACCTGATTGGCCGGGATCGTATATCCGATATCGGCTTAGTCAGAGAGTTAGGTATTTTCTTCAGTTTTTGTGAAAAAAGTATTACTTGAAATTATTTTAAATAAAATTCGAAAAAATATGTGTCAATAATAATTCTAACGGGACCCTCGTATCTTTGCGGTGTAAATTCTATTACGTGTATTTTACTATATTGTTCCAAAAATTACATTAAAACATTCCCTAACCTTACCTAACATTTAAATATGTTGTCACTGTCTATACTCTATATTTATAATGTGGTGTCAAAATACTGTAATTCTTTTGTCCATCATAGAAATAGAAATATAAAAGTACTGTCAAATATCGCTCAGATATGATTCATCTGTGGCTAGTATGTGAAAATACCGGTTTGTCGAACATTTTCCTTTCACAGCCAATGTTTGAACAATGACGCAGCGGAGGATGACGGTGATTAAGATGGCAGAACAATGCTAAGTGCCTGGCAACTGTTTATAGAACATAGCCAACTATGTGATGGCTTATCTAGTTTTTATCTTTTCATTGATGTTATCAGTTGATACAGACATTTTCAAGCAAATATTGATAGATTTTATTAGGAGAATATTAGTTATTTTATGGATAGTGAAAACCGTCGTAACACAAACATGTAAATTCCTCTTTTATGAAAATAGTCTTGATAATTTTTCCGATATTTTAGAATAAATTTTTTTTTCATTGTCTGCAATAAAATTTACAATGAACACACATTTTGGTATTTTAATCTGTGATTAAATTGTCTGTTATCTTAATAATTGAGAGACATCATAACGGCTTATTAGCCATTTCTGGATGTGCCGATATAATTTTTACTCACAGATTTTGGTAATGGCGTTATATTGATACGTCAAGGTTGTTTAACGGGCATTACCTCACAAGTTCTCATAGCTGTCGTAGAGAAAGCACTACAGAATTCATTTTTGTACCATTTAAAAATAAGAATTATCTTTCAAGTTAACGTTGTTTGAATTTAAGCTAGAATCGTCAAAATCATACCTAATTATATTATTATATAACACACTAGTCACGCAACAACATATCTTTAAAATATAATTTATTTGTCTATATGAATCGAACTGTCACAAAAAAAAAACAATTAGTTACATACTATTATTTTATATGGAAATGATACAAATTGATATACAATAACAATAGTTGATACTACCAAAAATGTATGTCAAATTACCTAATTACTATTGACCAATAATATCCAGAATTCTAATATGTACTCGTATATCATATTCAAATTATAGTTTAAATTGTTTCTATTTTGTTTTATTATTTTTTGTGCAACCGGACGCGAAATAAACATTTCACAGCCGCAATACATGCCGCGAAATTAGGTTGACACTTCAGAATTGATATATTTTTTTTATAAAATGTCAATCCCATAGATACCGCGAAAGCCAACTTTCTATTTACTATGGTAATTGGTAAACTGCTTAAAATTATTAAATTTGTAATTACATATTTTTTACGTTTGCTCAAAAAATATTGTGTACACCTTGTCCGCGAAATCCTTTAGCGTCATCAAAAATATCCTGTCTCGGTACGCTAAATTGTGATTTAGGTACCTTGATATACAAATAATTATTATCTGACTATATAATTTTTTTTTATTGTACACGTAAGGGATATCTATGTCTTAAATTTCTTTGGTATTATAATAATACATGCATGTTTACATGTACAAATAAATATTTTGATACGTAGTAAACAAACAATGAAATGAAACCTAATGTCATTTAAACATCAAGGATTGTTTCCGGAAATGTGTGTAAGAAAAAACTCAGATATTTATCCTTACAAACGAAAAATAAGGAAAACAGGAAATAAATGATTCATAGAAGTTTAAGGTTACCTGAAAATGTTTAATCATCATAATTTTCATAGCATGTCGCAGTATATTAAACAGTATGACCTCTTTAATCCGAACGAACTCTAATCCGAAACTGCATTAATCCGAACAGCGACAACTCGGAGGTTTCATGTTCTCTGTTACCTAAATGAGAGAATCCCGTAGATTTATGTATTCTACTACTTAAATGAAGGAATCCCTTGATTTCATATTCTCTTATTCTGATACCTAAATGAGGGAATCCCTTGATTTCATATTCCCTAAGAACTGCTCTGTTTACTGTTCATTAGATCTTTGTCTACTACTGAGTTAAGTTGAATTTAGAAGCCTAGGCACCCTGAAGATAGAAAAAATTATTGCAATGCTTTTTAAAAAAATTGTTGCTTCCGAAGGTGCAGATATTTCTGCAGTACTGAAGAAAGTTAATTTGAAAGATGTAGTTATTGGATTATCAAGAGGAATTGGAAAGATGTAAAGCCGGAACTTATCCAAAAGTCCTGGACTAAACTTCTTACATTACTTCTTGATGATGGTTGAACTGAAGACGATAATCTTCCACTATTACAGTGGAGAGACAGAATGGAGTTGGAGTTAGAGAATTAAGAAAATGGATATTTTTTGTAATTTGTTCGATAATACGAACATTTCGATAATCCGGATCAACCTGTGCAATTATTAGTTCGGATTAAAGAGGTCCAACTGTAGTTGCGGTCACATACGTATAGACTGGAGATATCTACACTGTTGCCAATTCATGGACAATGTTGAAAATACTAAGGAGAGACATATGTAGCGGCTCTATCAAGTAGCCGTTGATCATCAATCCATTCTTATTTGGCTACTATAACAATAATCGTACCAAATAACTATGATCTACAATAACTTAGGCAATTGACTTTTTCGAAACAATATAGTCATATATTATACAACAAGACGATTGAAAATACTCTTTTATACGAAACGTGTTGCCTGGAACCATTTCCTAAAGGCAACAGATCGAGTATGTCGAGAATTTTCGATTGTCGAGTAGTATACTGGTAGACCATATCATAAATAAAAAAGAAATTAAAGGGTAAAGAGTTAATTTAAGATATGATTATCATCGATGATATTCTCGAGTGAAATGTGCTGCTCCGGTTTCACGAGCTTATATTTAATGAGAAAATATAATGAATTTTTGTGACACATTATGTATGCTGCTTTTAATATATTGTATTACAACATGGTTAATTTGACAATTATCTTATTATTTGCATCATTGTTGATATCAACCCAACGATTATCGCACATTTTTATGCTCAAAATTAACTCAATAAAGAAAACAAATCCCTTAGTAACGAATATAAATAAGGTGATAATTTTTTTTGTTTTCTATCATTGCTGATAGACATGTAACGAGGGAGATTCTGGATGTTGATTGGCGGAAAATGTCACGTGACTCATGAATTATATTTTCATACGTAATATAACAAGTGATATGTTTATCATCTATGATATTCTCGAGTGAAACCGAATTGCAGAGTCCTAAGGACGAATGGAATGTGCTGCTTCAGTTTCACGAGCAATATCTTCGATTATTAATCATATCACGAGCTTATATTTAATGAGAGAAAATAATAAATTTTTGTGACACATTGTGTGTGATGCTAACCTAATTTTTATTATATTGTTTTACAACATGGTTAATTTAACAATTGCCTTATTATTTTCATCATTATTGATATCAACCCAACGATTATCGCACATGTTTATACTCAAAATTAAGTGTCAATGTCAAATAAAGAAAATAAATAATAACCGCTGTAATACGTAGTAACTAAGGAAAATCACACATTCTTATTGGTTTACAATTTAATGAATGATATAGTCCTGACTATACAACTCATCGGAAACTAGACCAATCAGATAGCTCAATTTCTTTTAGTTACGATGTATAACATCGGTTATTTGCGTTGCTAAGTTGTGTTTCACGAAACACAACTAATGGTGTTTCGGTCGCTAACAAATGAATCATATGTAATCATATCATCCTTTGATATAAATGAATAAGTAATATTTTTGACATTTCGTAAAAATATAGTTAGTTCATTCGTTGTATAGTCTTAACATACACAACTCGAGCTTCAAAAATCATCTGAATATACAGTTTGCGGACTCGACCTGAAAACACATCTCGTCTTCTCAACTGTATATTCGATTATTTTCGAACGTCTTGTTGTATAACTAATCTATTTTCCGAACTAGTCGTGGGACTCAAAATATTTTGCTTTACTAGAATAACAAGTCAATAAAATACACAAATTTTTAGCATTTTATATTTTTATTTATATTATTGCATATGCAGTAATCTACCTCTGAATATATAGGTATTGTCAATATCAATACAGATAAATTAGCATAGACATAAAATCCAAAAACTCATTTTGCTGGATGGAATAAAACAATACTTTCTTAATTCGTTAAATAATTCGAGTATTACTATGTTTGGATATAGTAGGTTTGCAAATTTTCAATTATTTGTACTTCATACATAATGTTTATTAAAACAGCATCATATTACGTGTTAGTGATTATTTTTGTGCCTACGTGACAACAGCCATGATGTCATTTTGATAACAATATCAAAAATAAAACATTGTCTTTCATACTCTAAACACAAAGGTTTATTTTGAAATTTCATTTAGTATTACTTCATGTTTCAAATTTCTCCTGAAACCAACCCTGCTTCATTTCCACGTCTAATATCCTTTATAAACACACTGCCATCCTAGCGTTAGCAGTGTTTACCATCTGACGAATCAGGTAAATCCCGTATGTATATGAGAATGTTGCTTGCTCGGCCATGGTTCGTTATGTATGTGTACGATTTGCATAATTAAAATGGCAATGTTAACATTGTAATAGTCTAGTAAGGCTGGCTGTTTTCTGTTTGGATTTTTAATTTATTGGAGTAATAAAAACAATAGTTTTGTAAAAAAAGTATAACTGTCAGATGTAAAAGTTGGGACGTGTTTTATTGTAAGATGTTTTGTAGGTGAATCAGTAGGTTTTTTTACAAGAAATAATTTCTGAGAAAATACATTTAATGTTATAATTATTTTATAATTAACGAAGACGGATTTGGGAAAATTCATGGATCTCACTGTTCAAAACCTATTGGCTGGTAGCACTAGTCTTAACTGAAACGCTGTTTTAAAAAATGTCAAATTTCATTATTTTTTATTAATAATAAATAATATCAAATTTATTATCATGTGATTTTAAAGCTGAATAAAGATTGTATTCAAACAAATATTTTTTTTAAATCATTCCTTAAACAGAAGGGTGAAATTAAATATTGAAATTTGAATTTGACATTTCTCAAAACAGCATTTTAGTTAAAACAAGGTTTGTGCTACAGCCCTTGGAGATTACAAATTTTTAACAAATTCGTCTTCGTTATTTATCTACTTTTTTCAATTGTTAACACAGTTCATAGTAACTAAGTTACAGAAAAATATACTGTGGGAAACAGTCTTCGATACCTGTACATTATTTTATAATGTTTATGATTTATTTAAATATGTTAAGAAATGTTTATTAAACAATTTTCAGAAAATCAACAACTGATTAACAGCTTATACTTTTAAACTTTGTAAAACTTTTGGAAGTAGTAAATTAACAAGACAAAACTATTTTATATACAGATGATTCAAAAGATTGGAATCCGCTAGACAAATATGAAAATTATTTGGTACAAATATGTCGTCATTACCGAAATCTGCGAATGAAAAGCAGATTGTGACACCAGGAAATGAACAATAATTGGTTTGGTATACAAATTATTTTACAATATTAGCACTTAGACCATTTATTAAAAACATGTAATTTCAATATATCTTGTCTATTTTTTTTTATGGACCATAGGAAATACAATGGTAAATTTTTTATATGGCTGTAAATTCTACCGTATCAATTTTAAAACTAAAGTGTAGGTCCAAAAATATTCAGAATTAAATATTGCATCAAATGAACCTAAATTAGTGATGCACGCGAGACGAGACGAGACACGAAATGTAAAATATCGATCTCGTCTCGTTTTCGGATCCGTAATCTCGTTCTCGACTCGCATAACGCTGCGAGACGACACGAGATGCGAGAGATTTCTCGCCTCATGCATCATATTAATGCACGCGAGGAGAGCAATGTGTAATATCGATCTCGTCTCGTTTTCGGATCCGCAATCTCGTTCTGATACTCGTCTCGCATAACGCTACGAGACGCGACGAAATGCGAAAGTACTGTCGCCTCGTCGTGCATCACTAACCTAAATTTATTGATATAATAGGTTCTTGTCATGAGATAAACGTAAAATAAAATATCCGTCCATGCAAGCAAAAACATACAATTCAAATAGCCGTATTGTTTGACTTTGACAGATAAAAGTTTATTAATTGATATGTAATTGTTAATATTGTTCCACTGAGTTTTTCCTGCGATGGTAAATGTATCCAAGCTTACTGATAAATAAATTAATGAATTCAATAAATAAAAAAAATTTATGACAGATGTCATCTACCAAACTCAAGCAATACAACTGTTTAAAATTTTGTGCTATTGCTCATGACACTCTGTAAATAGCTAAAAATTACTTTTTTGTACGATCGGGTTATTTTTTATATTATCCGAGTGTTCAGGCAGCGAGACGGTAAATAAATAAAAACAAAAATCAAAGCTTACTTCAAAAATGACAAATAATTTTTTTTGATATGTGAAATTTTCAAATCTTATTTTTCTTTTAAATTTTGTGCGTCGATCTGCAAAAAATAGTAAAAGCATCACGAACGTTAAGGAATTACCGATCTCATACAAAATTGGGACCTTCGCTTCGCTCAGTCCCCAAACATTGTCTTCGATCGATAAACTCTCCTTACCGTTCTTAATACTTAATATACTATTATTTTGCCTCTCTTTCGCAAACATAACGCATGTAAGCAATAATTTAGGACTGGTTAAATGCAGTTTTAAATTTTTTGTTTTTACACTTTTGTTCTAAAATAAATTAACAGGGCAGTATTTACATGAATAATAAAATTTTACCATAGTATTTGCTATGGTCCACACAAAAGTAGACACCCGGTATACCGATGTAATTTGTACTGCAGTTATTATACCAGGTGTATATGAGTACAAGTACACAACGTAGCTCACGCCTATGTTTTTAGATTGATTCCGTATGCTAAAGCAAATAAAGAATTAAGAATGGAATATTTTTTTTTCTGATTGTCCTCCGTTATTAAATTATTTATTTAAAAGAACAAATATTGGTTAATATGTAAACTTCATTAAATGCGAATAATATTAAAACAAGATATTTTCCACATATTTTTTTAAAACCGAAATAGGTTGCCTCCTACTTCAAGGTAAACATACGCACTATTTATTAATTTATCATGGAGGCATGATGAAGTTTTAACGCACGGATGCTCCAATTCAATTAGTTGTGTCAAAGCAATTAGGCTGCTATGTCGATATTCGTATTCACGATGCTATGACGTTAATAAACAAAAAATGCCACAGAGTGTTCATGTTTCTATGATAAACCCGGCTAATGTTTGCCTACAAGGAGGAGGCAACCTATTTGAACACATATTGTGACAACAGATGTCGAAAATATATTGCTTTCCAAAATTATTATTCATTTTTACCTCCCGTCATACCGTAGGTAAGTGAGGTAATATAATCGTGCCAAAAATTCGATGATGAGTTTTCAGTAAATAAGCACGAATTAGGGTCCTCCCAATACGTTTTAACTATTTTTACGATGATTGTGTGTGTGTGTGTGTGTGTGTGAGTGTGCGTGCGTGTGTGTGTGTGTGTGTGTGTGTGTGTGTGTGTGTGTGTGTGTGTGTGTGTGTGTGTGTGACGATTTTATCTTCCACGATAACTCTTATAACAAACTTCCAAATATTTCTATTTTCCGTATTTAAGCTTGCTGCATTCATATAAAGAGTTGATTAGATTTTAGGTAAAATTGGATAACCGGAGGCGACTGTTTACTTGAAGCCCATAACAGTTTTTAATGAAAAACTATATTAAAAATAATCCAAAACTTTTCAATTTTAGTATTTAAAACTTCTATATCAAAGGGAACAACATATTAGATTTTGGCTAAAATTAATAAACCAGAAGTGACACTTTACTTGAAGCTCTGAACAGATTTTCGTGAAAAATATATTATGATATACTCCAAAACTTGTCAAATTTAGTAATTAAGACTTTTGTATGAAGACGAACATATTAATTTTTGACTAAAATTGATAATCCGGAAATGATACTTTACTTGAAGTTCTCAACAGATTTTCGTGAAAAATTTTTATGATATATTCCAAAACTATTCAAATTTGGTACTTAAGATTTTTATATTAATGAGAACGACATGTTAGATTTTTTCTAACATTGATAAACTGGAAGTGATACTTTACTTTAAGCTCTGCGCAGATTTTCGTGAAAATATAATAGAATATATTCCAAAACTTGTCAAATTTAGTATTTAAGACTTTTATATAAAGGGAAGCAACATATTAGATTTTGGCTAAAATTGATAGTGATGCTTTAAAGCTAAAAACAGTTTTTTTTTTTTTAAAGATATATTAAAACATGTTTCAAAACTTCTCAAATTTGGTATTACAACTCGTGTATAATTTGAAACAACATTAGATTTTGATTATACCTATATGATAAACCGAAAGTGGTACATAATTTGGAGCTCTTAACAGAGTTTCGAAGAAAAATATTATAAAATATAATCAAAAATTTAGTATTACAGACTTTTCTATTTATTGGAACAACAAATTAGATTTTGTTTATAAACGATCAACTGGAAGTGATACTTTACTTAAATCTCATTACTATTTCAAACATGGAATTGACGGGAGGTACTGTGTTGGCCACATCAGATTTTTTTTATATAGTTTTAATATTAATGTTTGTTTTTATCAATAACTTGATAACGAAAACCAATCAGAAAATTTTCCACTTTTAATTATTATTTGTTTTAGCCCCTTACATCAAAATAAATGTACGGACGTTACTTTTGAAACATCCTGTATTTTCATTACAATTATTCATAAGTATATTATTATTTAATGCATCATGAAGTACAACTACATATTGTAGCATGAAAAAATGTCTATTTCTTGAAAGTAAAAGAATTTGATTGTTAATTATATGTTTATTCTTTTGTTGCAGGTAAGCGGAATTCATCTGTCGTTATTGAAAAAGTCATGCAATGCGGTCTCACGATGTACTGTGAGTAATTTTTTGTTATTTATTCAGTGTTATATTCAGAAATTCAAAAAATAACTACACAGGTATAATTCATTTCCAAACAGTCTCACATTCACGAATTTATAATTCACAGGTATATTTAAAATGTAGGTAACTGTTAAATATTCAAAAATTACCACAAAAAAACAACTCCGAAAATCGCTTTTTAAACACACATCAACAGACATGATAAAAAACCGGGTTAAAATTACATTCCCACTAACATCATCACAAAAAATACCCATAAAAAATACAAAACATGGAATAATAATAGGAAAACAAAACAAAAAGGCCGTAAACGTCAACAAAACAAAAGGAGTGAAGTGAAAAGCGGAATATCGTAATGTCGCGTGCTAGTGAGGCTCAAACGCGACGTGTATAGGATTTTATGTTTACTGGGTGTGCATCAAACGTGGGGAACTTGTAACGGTATATCAGACACGGCGCTATCGCAGCCAGCCATGGAAGCGAAATATCCAGGGCCGCACGTGCCCACTAGCTACTTTTTTCCCGAACATAGGAAATTCAATGTTAAAATTTTGATTTGGCATACACGAATTAAGGCAATTATCAGAGTGCCATGAAAAATAAGACAATAATATGTTTGTTGTTTCTGACAGATTTGACATTTCTTTTGATTTTATTATTATTAGAATAAGAGGCAGACATAATCTAGAAGTAAAAAATTAATCATAAAATCAAATGAAATGTCAAATCTGTCAGATATATCAGAAACATCAAACATAAATTATTGTTTTATATTTCGTGGCACTCTGATAATTGCTTCAAATCGTGTATTTTCTTTTGCTTCTAACTCGTACATAAAACAATTGAACAATAAATTACTCATCGATGCCCTTTTCATTTTGAACATTTTTAAAATTGAATTTCATATGTTCGGGAAAAAAGTAGACACCCGGTATATAGGTATATGTAGCCCAACCGTTTTTTTCGAAATATTAACATTATTTGCAATAATTCAAACTTTCAAAATAATAAAATTATTAATTTTAATTAAATCAGTTATAATTAAAGAGATCCATATACTAGAAAAATATACATATATTAAAATCTCAACAACAAATTATCACACAGTAAGATCTTACAGATTTTTCATATCATGTACACAAAATACGTTCAGTTTTTACTTTTTACACATCGTACAAAAAATTCATAGAGCACATACACATTTGCTCTCAAAATTTACAGCAGAATAAATCAGAAATAGGCGGAAATATCTTGCGGAAGGATAATTTGGTAAGATCATCGATACGGATTTCTATTAGTCGTCTGTACACCAATGATTATGAAGCGTTGTTGTGGGAATTTACTTTGTGTATTGAAAAAAACTCAAGAACTATGGAACACAGAATTAGTATTGCTATAGTTTTTTTCATAATTATATGAAACATTTTAGATAGAATTAGCAAAAATCATGATTTATTTTAAAAAAATCAAAAATCATTGATTGATTTTTTATTTATTAAGATATGTTGATGTTATTTCATTTTTTAATTGTTTTAAGGCCCACTTTTACAATTGATGGATAAACTATGGTATAGATATCGGAGGTATAACTTTATCCTAGCAACTATACCTTGGATAAACAAAAATATCTTTTACAATGCATTTTTATCTATCAGGTAGTTATACCAGGAATTACGTTAAATCACTTTAGGTTGGTATTGACACAATAAAATTATCTTCTTGTTAGACTATTTTTTTTCAATATTGTTATTATTTCTGCCTTCTAATTTGCATTTTTCACGATGTTAGACGATATAAATGTTATTTTTGATTCTGAAAGTGATGATGAAATATTTTATTGACATCTGTCAAACGTATGAATAACAAAACATCGTTTGTGTTTATGTGGTATCTATAAGAACCAGCAATAAAGTTATCCGAGGTTTATACGACCGATTTTCATGGTATAAGAAATACTGGTGTTTATTCTATTTGAGGTTTATCCGAGGTTTGTAAAATACAATTTCTATTTTTATACCTAGTATAGCGTTATACGAGGTTTATCTAATGATTGTAAAAGTGGCCCTAAAAGCAATATAAATATTTTGTTTCATAAACGAAAACGAAATCTGCAATAAAACCTCAAAGAATGCATTTGAATTTTTTACTTATATACGTAGTATATAACACGACCACGCGCGCCTGTCTAAAATTTAAACTTAAACTAAATAAAACAAGTCAAAATATGTCGTGCATGGCACTGTAAAAAGCTTAAAATGGATATTTTATTTTACGTTTATCTCATTACAAGAACCTATTATATCAATAAGTTTGGGCTCATTTGATGCAGTATTCAAATCTGAACATTTTTTTGGATTTACACTTTAGTTCTACAATTAATGGGATAGAATTTACAAATATGTAAAAAAAATACCATTGTATTTCCTATGGTCCGTAAAAAAGTAGACACCTGGTATATACATGGTGTAATCATACTTCAGGAAAAAAATGAAAGGGCATATTAGTACTGACCAAAATGAGTAAAAAAGGCTTAATCAACATGGGTCCGATCTTCAACTGTTTCCGAGAAAGAGGCCATTTACTATTAGAATCGAAGAAAATTGACAAAGATACTAATTGAACAAAATTTTGTTTGTGTCAGTAAATAGTCTATAAAAAAAACAATAAAATTGTATATGAAACATTTTTCTCAATTTCGAATAATAACAAAGTTATTTGAAAATCAAATATTGGCCAAGGTTGCCACAACATTTAACTTAGTACAATTATTTGATTTTTTAAAAAACAAAAGCCCATCTGAGTTGACCTCTGAAAGGTAAACAAAAAGTCTTATTTAATCGAAGTCGTAGCTCTTATAGTTTTCGAGATAGCAGAGGTAAACCCCGTAAAAACTCATTTTTCACTGCATTATATCTCGGACCCATTATGATTAAGCCTTTTTTACTCATTTTGGCCAGTACTATATGTCCTTTAATTTTTTTCCCGAAATGTGATTACACCATGTATATGTTACAGCTACATCTAGCAACCACATATTTTATGAATATTCGGTCAAGTGACCGGACAACAGTTGAATGTTGTTAAGTAAATAAATAAAAGTGTTTTTCGAGTTTCGTTTTCCATTTTAAATTCTTTTGTGTTTTTTATTTAGATTATACAAGTTTAAAGTTTTTACGTTTTTTTTTACAAGTATAGAGTATACTAAATATCGAACCAATATTTCCTATACTCTACTATTTTGCTTGGCAGTCGGGGTCACCAATTGTGTAGAGTACTTGTAAAAAAAAACGTAAAAACTTTAAACTTGTATAATCTAAATAAAAAACACAAATGAATTTAAAACGGAAAACGAAACTCGAAAAACACTTTTATTTATTTACTTAACAACATTCAACTGTTGTCCGGTCACTTGACAGAATATTCATAAAATATGTGGTTGCTAGATGTAGCTGTAACATATGTATATATTTTTATATTATATTACCATAGTAGAATTTTATTTTTGTTAACTCTGAAGGTATCTAAAATAATTTGAAATTGATTTTCTGACAAAAAATGTTATTTTATAAAATTTGATTTATCAATTATTTTTTTTTAAATCAGTTGATTTAAATCACGCCAACCCTGATTTTAAATTTGTTGTTGTTGTTGTTGTTGTTGTATGAACGATTTATGTGTAAAACAATATTTGCAACAATAAATATAAATTAGCGTTATTATGTACACAATATAAATTTTTAATTTTACAGAAATACTACTACAATTTTATTTCTAATCAAATTGTAATAAATCAACCATGTCACTATAAAATATAATTAATTACATACTAAAGGTTGTATAAATCCTACTATCATAATGTTATAGTACAAAATTATAGTTTTGCGTGTAATTGACATAAATATAATTTATTAGAATCATCTAATATGAACTCCAATATACCTACACTGTTTTTCACTTGGTAATACTGTAGTGTAAAACTGTAGCTCATTTAGCATATTAATTAAATGCTTAATTGACACATAACTAATTTTACGATTAAAAATGTATTTCACAACGTGACACTGTTAGTAGGTATTGACCCAGTTAAATATCAACGTTTTTATTGAGCGTCAAAGCAAATTATCTTAACTTATAGTACGTTCCATATTGTTTTTTTGTTAAAAAACGTAAAATATGAAATCATCATTTACGTAATATTTATCGTAATCTACAAACAATTTCAGTTGAATTTGCTTTGTTTCAACGGCAACGGCAAACAATGAAGCAATGAAATAAATCACTTTTATAGTCGTATTTTGTAAAGAGAAATACCTACATTAGATGTTGTTTACAAATTTGCAATAATTGTTTTCCCAATAACATCGCAAATTTTCATTTTAATTTGATATAAATATGAATTCAATTTTTTAATTCTTTTTCAATTTTTTTCCATTATTTGTCTATTGTTAATCGGCGGACGCAATAACTTCAATTCGATTCCGAATTCCCAACTAAGTCAGCACTTAATACTAGCGGATTTAGACATTAACATACATTAGATAAAATAACACTTTTGAATATACTTTCGCTATAACTATGAGAGTAGCACCGAAAGTTTCTGCAAACTATTGATAGAAAACAAAATTTTCCAGAAATGATTTTTTATTGTTTTTCGAAATAATCTCCTTTTAACACAACACAATTATGCATTCGATAAAACCAATCGTTAACGCAAGAAATCCATTCTTCTTGAGACACTTGAGACACCATGTTTTCGAAGGCTTCAACCGCTTCATTTGTACTTGCATATTGGAAACCACACATTCCTTTAATTTAGGAAAACGAAGAAATCATAAGGTTCAAGGTCAGGACTGTATGGTGGGTGCTCCAATAATTCCATCTTTGATTCTTTTAAATAGGCTTTAGTTTGCGCAGCAGTATGTGAGGATGCATTGTCCTGATGCAATACTAGTTTACTTCGAGACCTATTTTCACGCACCCGTGGCAAAAAAATTATTATGTACCAATTAGAAGTTACTGTTTTCCTATATTCTAATGTAATATTGACAGTAGGACCGGATTTTGAGAAAAAGGAGGCAATCATGTTTGTACCAATATTTCGAACTCGTTTTACTTTGACAGGATTGAGGTCTGTTGGAAAGACCCATTGAGCTGATTGTCTTTTTGTTTTATGTTTAAATGCATATGTATATATATTCATTTGATGTACTTAATCTATTTTTTTTGTAATATAATATCCCTCACAAACATAAAATATGTAAATAATTGATCTTGTCTGTAAGATATTAAAAGCAGAAGGCAGAAGCGAAGTTATAAATCTAATTTTCTGGCTGTATTTAAATTGAAGATATTGGAGATACCTTTCCAGACTGTTGTCCCGTAATGTTGTGAATTTTCATCTCAAATTATCCGAATAATCAAGCGAATACTATCCGTTGTTGAAGGAAACCCGTTTATAAATTGTGTACTTACGAAGTTCCCAAATTTGATTAGTTATAAGTTCTCCAACTTTTATCTGCAATTTAATCCGAAAAGTTTTCCGAAAACAAGAACTTCTAGAGCCATGAATATAAAGCAAATATATTAGGCAAAACTTTTTAAAAGTGAAAGCTTTTATACTAGACTCTAATAATACTTTTAAGAAGGTAATCTTTCAGAAATATATGACTTATAAAAATGTTTAATACCTGGAAAGGAAAATTTAATACTTTCTTTCACATGCGACATGCGGCGAATAAACACGATTTTCTTGTAAAATACCTAATAGCATTCGTTCAAGCTCTTTTATTTTTTCTACTCGGAAACTTCCTCTCCTAATGCACCACGTAAAACACCCATGCATTTATATTCCGAACGTCCACGCAAACGCACAATCTCAATATCACCATCTTATGCGTTTTATCAAAAATTCTTCTGCCTTTTTCTCTTCAACGCCAAACCGACTAAACCATCTCAATTGACTCACTCCCACCCGACCAGTTCATTTTTCTTGATCTTCACCTTCATACACCATATTTCTCAACCGATAATTCCTAACTACTGCTTTGCTAAACGATTAATCAAATATTATCGATTAATAGGTCAAATCATTTTTAATTTCAAAATAATCGATCATTTGGTCAATCGATTATTTGATTAATGGATTTATTAACTTCTTCTTTGCTTTTTAAAATATTAATTTTTTACAGTTTACAATATTTTCAAAAATAATCTAAAAAAGGGATATGTTGTTTTATTTTATTTCGAATATTTATATTATTTAATAAATTAATAAGTTTATTATTTCAATTAATTGCCTTATTATTTCAGTAATTGATTGATTATACAATTATTAATAATTCGATGATTTTCATTCATCAATTGTTTGATCATTCAATTATTAGATTAGTGGGTTATTTTTAGTAATGAATAATGTTGATTTTTCTTTCATAAATGAAAAAATTTACCGAATGTTATGCATATATACCTACATCAAAAATAATTAATATTATACTTTTCATACATGATTTTCGTTATAAAGATTCTGAGTCTGATTTTGTAACGTCATAATTTTGTACACAAATACACGATAGTGAGGTACACCCGTACTCGTGCCTGATGAATCAGATCTGTCACTTTTCTAACCTTATATAACATTTTGAAAGTAACGTCAATACCTACCTTACAAGTTTTTTTTTTAAAGTAAGTACAAATAACGAAATTTGCTAGATAAAAACTATAAATAAATACAATTTATGTTTGATTTAGATATTACAATTGTTGTACAATATTGTTCTGCGACGGTCCTGCGAGACCAACTCGCTGAGAAGTAAGAACAAAAATTTTGTTCGTATTCTTATGGCTCAAGATGTAAGGGAAAGGTGGTATAAGGCAATAAATACTCCAAAAGTTTAGACTATTTTTTCTTTTGATGACATAAACGTCAAATGTAGTTCCATTTTTACTCGGTAGGCGACACTACGGTCGCAAAATTTGAAATTTTATATAAACTTTAAAAAATTATTTCTGTACAACTAGAAACTTATGTGATATAAAATATCGTATATTTTCGTAAGTAGTTTTAAGTGTAGTTTTAGAAAAAAATAAATAACTTGGAAAATGTGGTATGACCCCATTCACAAATATCTTAATTCCAAGGCAGTTTCTCTCATTTTATATTTGCCCATCCATATTCCCGAATATTCATTTCCATACCTCAAAGGAGGCCCAAACACTCCATTATAGACACTTAACCGGGTATTTTTAAACACTTTCACGTTTTAAGGAACCTACAAAAAGTACCCAGAACATTACATTTCCCATCATTTTCTGACTTCTCTAATCTGGGAAACACTTCACTTACTTTAGACTCTGAGCCTCTCTAGATAAGCTCACGTTTCTAACAAAAATAATAAATTTGGTTAAGATTTAAGAATATACACATGTCGAATTGCATTTAAAAATCGAAACGTGCCGGTTACATTGTTTTTTTTTTTTAAATTTCCTTGAGTAATTTCTTGTGTAGGAGCTCCTCGCGTACAAGATGTTTCCTTCACGACTTATATTTTTCATGCTGCAAATAATGACCTTAAACATATTGTAAAAAAAATCACATTTGGTATTAACTTTATTATTCATTTCTTTGGACAATGCACGTGTTGACGTTCTTCATCTATTGTATCAACTTAACAAAAGAGAATCGCTGACAAAGCTAACTTTGATCATGAAACGTGTAACAGTTTTGAAATATAGTTCGTAACTATTATTACACTTTTAATTGCGTCAAATATTGCAAAGTTGTTTATTTCTCGTTATTCGCAAAGTTGATACTTTTGAGACGACATTTTCAGCAAGCTAACTGATCTAGTAACATTTATTTATTTTTATCTACGAAGTGTGCAGCAAAAAGTGAAGTGTTTTGTGTTGGTTTCTTGGAAACATGAAAACGGTGAGTTGTTAAATTTTTTGTAGAATTCTGAAATAAGTTTCGCAGTACGAGTATAAATATAAAAAAAGAATTTGTTTGTAAGTTATATTATTTATTACAAATGAGCTATTCTTACTTTAAAAAATACAATTCTCAAAATCTAGATAATCACATTAGACTAAAATATTCACGAAATTCTTGTTGTCCCTAGAAATTGTACAAGTTTCGTACGATAATTGCAAAATAAACTATTAATTTAGAAATAAATGATTTTCGGATATGGACTAAAAGTTTAAAGAAAAACTAGAAATTACTTTTGCTACACAATAACTACTCATATTTGTTAGGCTATACCGACACAAAATGAATAATTAATTTAGGAATGATTTCTTTCGATAGAGAACTTTTAGTATGGCTTAACATTTATAGAGAAAACTAGAAGTTACTTAGGCCAGGTTCTATATTTAGAAAGACTTAAAAAATTTTTTTTAATAGAAACTGACTATTTTAATGTATAGTGGTTGCGAATATTTGTTTATTTATATAAATTTCAGTTATAATAAAATATCTTACGCACATCTGAAAATGGCGTCCTCTATTATTTTTTATTATTATTTTACGAATCTTCATCTAATTGTAAAAGTTCTAGAGTTCCAGACGGTCTTAATTGTTTTGTTATCGTGAAGCCGTAATAATTTTTTTAGTATTACTGATTTTAATTTTATTTTGTTCTCAAACAGTGGGGTACGCTATAATAATTGGAGTCACATAAATTATCAATTTTGTTTTAAATAATTTTTATGGCCAGTAATTTGAAATACGCGTAATTAATATCTAATTTCATAGAATAATTAGTTTTTACGTCTGTTTTGATTGCCACTGGCACGATACTGCTGCCAGTCATTTACAAACGCATATGGTTCCTGCCTGGCGTGTTATCATAAGTTCAAACAAGTGCTAAGTATTTGGTTTACTTTTGTTGTTTCGTTATTAGGTTTGTTCGTACAACAAAATATGCAATTAATTGGTAATTTTTCAGTACGCGTGCGTAGTTTGAAATTGGTTGCAAACTGATTGGGAATTTTTGTGTTCTGCGAACAGAATTAAAGATTATTGTTCTCACTACCATCTGGAAAGGATTTTATCTTAAGTTGATTGTTGTTGTCGTCATTTGTCATTGTCACGGAATGAATTTATAAACTTTAAAATTTATTCCTGCGTTTATTTTTGGTTTTCTTAAATTTATACTCGATAATCTACTTGACAACATGGCAAATATTTAGTGGTTTGGAAGAATTTATAATAAATGATAATATTTGGTCTGTCGTTTTGGCTAGTACTATACTTCATTTCACGTAAAAGAATAGTGGTGGGAAGATAAGAACAGTTTAATCTTGTTTTTGATTGGATAATACCCCGATATTATCCATTCAAACAAAAAGATCAAACTGCTTCTAACTTCCCATCAGTATTTTCTTACGTGAAACGAAGTATAGTCACCGTACTAGTGCAACAATGCTCACTAATAGCCAGAAGTTCTTCTGCGCATGTCACAAACTAAAAATTTCTTTAAAATCCGCGGAAGTGTTCTGACCGTTGGAAGCTAATCAGGTATTGAAATATTTTGCTGAACGAAGAGATGATTTTTAATCGTAGATTTAAAATTTCTCTTGTGTGAACACTTTTAAGGCCGCCACGCACTTGAGCGACGCGAAGCGAAGAGAAGTTTTTTCATTCAATGTATTCTTATGTGAATAGTCGCCTCGTTGCTCTTCTCTTCGCTGCTCCAAAGTGCACGTATACACATAAGAATACATTGAATGAAAAAACTTCTCTTCGCTTCGGTCGCTGAAGTGAGCATTAGCCTTTAAACAGATGCGAATGCTCAGAATGGTTTGTGACGGTTTCTGACTGTTGTGCAAACAAACCTATTTTTTCTACAGTCTATATACAAAGTAGCCATTTGCGCTCTCTTTTGTCAACGCAAAATGTCACTTTGCCGCTCTAGAGCGACAAAGTAGAAAAACGCTCGCTCCTCAAATTTCTAACTATACAATGTTGAGAAATTTTACTTGGTTACATTCTTAATGGAAACGTTTAGTCAGGAATTAATGACACTGTAGTTACACATTACCCACTTACATAACCAAACAAAATGCCGCACTGCTGTGAAAATAAAATAGGGCATTCATTTACAAAAACGAAAGTATAAAATGCTTAGATTAGATTGAAGCAATAGCTCAACAAGAATGGAAAATACCGATAAGTAAAAATAAATAAAAAATAATTTTTTGTTATGGTGGAAGACCCCATTGTGGACTGTAGAAAAAATCTTGTGTGTGTTTCGAGCGCAAATGGACATTGTCGATTTCGAGAGAATGCCTCGCTCCTTCGTCGCGCGGCAACAACCTCTCAATCGACAATGTTCCATTTTGCGCTCTTAATACACAAATAGCTATTGTGCATTCATTTACTTGAAAATAGATTCCGGAATACAAAATGACAATAACAGAAAGCTATAAGAATTTGGAATAGAGTAATGTATGACGTAGATGTTAAGAACATTAAAAATTCGAATATTTTAACAACTGATAACTTATCAACGTTTAAACGTTGATAATCCCTATCATGCAGTTTTAAGGTCCAGTTTTAATATAAATGACCAATTTTTTTGTTAGTATTGGCAGAGCATACCATTCTGATTTGATACCAAATTATAGATAAAACTGAAATTTCTCTCAAATAATTTACTTCATTTCTATTCAAGAATTTTCTTAAATTCTAGAAACAGTAGAGAACAAGTTTTTATCCTAATCTAAACTACAATATCTGAATTTCTGATTTATTTGGTAACAAACACAAGTACATTTAACTATCAGGAGTAATTTAAATTCCGTTGAAAATATAAGTACATAACTGTCAATTACGCATGCAAATCTAGCTTGTTACAAACTGAACATTTTGAAGAACCTAACCTAACTAAACGTTTTAGTGAAGTGTAGATAAACGAAGCAAAGAAAAAGACATAATTGTCAAATAGAAATTTTATGCTAGTAGTTAAAACAGACAAGTACCATTCCGGTATCTTTAAGTAGTCGTAAAACTGACTTACATAGTTAATTTTCTTGTCAAAATGTATATATACCTTAGCCTATTTAGTATGTTCTTTTGTATTATTTTAAACAAAATGGCTGCCACAATAAATAAATGTAATGTTTCTTTTATTTAATCAAAAAGAAATCACATTGTTTTGAAATAAAAAACATTATTTGGTAATATTTTATACAAAAATTTTTGAAGCGTAAAATTGCGTGTTGTTATTACAGAATGAATCATTCATATTTTAAATTTAATATTGTATTACCTCAAGGTTAGGGGAATAATTGAAATACATTAACATTATATTCGCGAATTCATTATCCTGTCTTAATTAACGTAGTTTATGTTTACCAGTTTAATTAAGAAACCAAATAAGGAAAAGAGTAAAATTTCATTCAATTCCTGCTGCAACTAGAGATGATTTAGTTAAAGTTTTTATGAGTAGAAGTTTGCAGTAACACTCGCTTCATAAATAAATGTGGGTGCGAAATATACTTATTTTATAACTTTAACCTACTTTTATAAATTAAATTCGCTTACATAATTTCAATGAAAACGAAATTTTTACGTGAGTTGTAAAATATTGCATCGTAACTACAAATACGAAAATGAAAACTAGCAAATAAAAATATAATAATATGCAACGTAAAAAGAAATATAAATAAATGCTTAAGAAATTATAAGAGTAATACTCTTTCAATATACTAGTTCAAATCTCAAATTTAGTAAATATTTAGGAAACTTATCGAAGCTGATAATTGTTTCAAAAGTCCGTATCAGTTTAATTGCCAGACTTTGAATGATAACGCAACATCCGTAAAATTTAAGATTTGTAGGGTGTGTCGGTCATTTTTTCAACTATATAGTTTTACAATAATTATCGTTTAAAGGCAGCATTGATTTTCAAGAAAATAGCATCTATAGAAACATTATGATACAATTTAAACATATGTTTGGCAATATTTGAATCTACACATATTTTGTTTTGTCAAGATTTGACGTATGTCTTAATCTCCAACAATAACGTAGGGCTATTTTCATAATCAAGCTCATTTTAAGACTTTAATTAAAATTACTTTAAGATTTTAACTTTATTTTAAAGTAATGCTACAGTGCTCAAATGCTAAAGTTAGCTATTTAAAATTTATAATAAAATCATGACACATTTTTTATATAAAATATGTATTTAATTTTTAAATGATAAACAAAAAACTATAATTATTACCTTCCGTCACCTTTTAGGCAAGGAAGGTATTGTCTTTGGTCAAAAAATTCGGTGGTGAGTTTTTGATGAATAACCACGTTTTAAGGTCCCTAGACTACGATTTTACTATAATGTCTGTGTGTGCGAGCGTGCGTGCGTGTGTGTGCATGTGCATGCGTGCGTGTGTGTGTGACAAAATTTTCTAATGCGATAACTTTTTGTACGACAATTCCAAAAATTATAATTCTTTCGTATTCCTCTTCGTTACATCCACAGCTGATTAAATTTTGGTTATAATTGGCCAACCGAAAGTACCCTCATTTGAAGATTTTAACAGTTTTTCTTGAAAAAAACTATGTTAAATATCATTTTTTCACATTTCATGTTATTATAAATATGAAAGAATATTTTATTCTCTATACGATTTGAATGCATTTTGTACTTCATATTAAATGGATATAGAGTTAAATAATTATAAAGAAATTAAATATCATATATTAGCCAGCTATGCTATAACTCTGGAAACAGCTGCTATATTAAGAAAAGTCTGATTGGCAGGTGTCAGTGTCAAGCGCAGTTGATAGTATGTTTGTGTTATAATTTTACTCGAAATATATGATCTTTTGCTAGAAAATTTTTGTATGGAATTTGTATAAAATACATACAACTGCCTTAAGGTAATGTAAGAAATATAATCATTTACAAGGAATTTTCTGTATGACATTTATACAAAATACATAGAACTGACGGAAGGTAATGTACTGGCCACATCAGATTTTCTTTAAAATAGCATATAAATTTGCTATTATTTATTAGTTTTCTATTTTTTTCAGTTTGATATTTATTTATCACCAACAATTTAACAAAAACTATTTTATTAATCAAGGTAATTTATATAATTTGTTTCTTAGAAAACGTTACTTAAATGCTGAAAATAAAAATCAACTAGTTTCTTCAAAATTATTTAAATATTCCTGATATATGCTTCACTAAAAAAATATGTTGTAGCAAAAAGATTTGCACCAAAATATTTTAAATGAAATTACCTTCCAATACTTTTGACGTTCAATATGAAGCTTTATCTTTTCTTATGAAAAGCGAAATGTTGTATAAACACAGTCACTTATTCTACCATATTTCCTGTTTGAAATTTTCCGTTGTTTTTCTACAATGTTATCAGAAAATACAGTTTTCACAGTCGGTATGAGTCATATTTTGTACAGTTGAAAACAATTTTTTTATATAGAATACTAACGAAAGAAAGTTATTGGTAATCTATTTTTTTTTTTTTTCATTATAAATAATGTAGGTAATAGGTAAATTAAATTACATTAAGGGCCGGTATTTCAATCTCCTGCTAAAGTGTCAGGTAATTTAACTGCCAGATAAAACAAAAATATCGCATCATATATTTGACATGTGTATAATTTTGACAATTTACGCTATAATATACAGGGTGTAAATGAAATAAGTGCATTAAATTTAACCAGTAATGTAACTCGACGAGAGCAACAATATTTCTTAATAACTTTTTCTTCTAAGTCTTTTAGATTTTGAGTTAAAATTCTTTATGCCGGTTTTACAACATTGCACGCGCAACTGTTGCCCAATGTTAAACCAGCATTAAAGATTTGCAGCATATTTCGTTACCCGCCTATGGAGAACAAATGGCTGCTGGCGTATTCAAGTGGGATACAAACAGCTCAAAAATTGTTGGTTATCGGTTACACTTGCAGTCACAGTAATTAATAAACGAATCAACGGAAATAACATTTATTATTAATTAATTCGTAATCGAATTTTTAAAATAAAGAAATTTAAATTTTGGATAACAAAATATATTTTAATAAAAAAATTTACAGCATTTTCGTCTGTTGAAATGTGTATTGTGCATAATAAATACATCTTCCCAAGTAAATTCAGTCTCATTAATGAACATTATGAGCCATTCCCAAAATCGAAGTCTGCTGAAAACATTGATGTTTTTGCACATGATATGGATACAACTGTTGCTTTATTTAAAATTGTCATATGTGACACTTCGTATTGTGATAAAGATGTACAAGATTAACAAATGTGCGAATATTAGGAACAGTATGATTTGGAAACGCTCCGTCTAAATGCGTTGGCAACTTTATAATACTGTCTTTATATCAACCACAAATTAAAATGTAGTAAAGATACGAATAAATAAATAAACAATAGGTAAGTAATTACAATATCTGTGTACTCGCTATTTGTAAACGTAAGCATTTTGACAGAATTTTACCTGATAAACAAGTTTATTACTAATGTCAATATATAATTGCAACAACTGACAAAACTGTCAATTGCTAAAACAAAGTTTTTCATAGCTATTGCTACTGCATTCAATTATTAGAAAAATACGTGGAACGACTCGTCAATTTACGGGGTGGTAAAAATGCTAAAAAAATATGCGATTTCGAGAAAAAGTTATTAAGAAATATTGTTGCTCTCGTCGAGTTACATTACTGGTTAAATTTAATGCACTTATTTCATTTACAGCCTGTATAAAGAAGCTAAAAAGTTTTTTTTTAATTATGGGTGTTTTTACCAAAATAAAAAACCACATAGTATATTATAATTCAGGTTTGACAGTGTATGTCAAAAACTATCGTAAACTAAATATTTGGTAATAATGAAACTGAAATAACAGCTGCAAGTTTATCTCCTAGTTCATAAATTCATAAACAGTATGTCACAGTAACTATGTCAGTAGAAAAATTAATTAGGTATCTACTTTTATTCTTTTATGGATTAAAAACTGAAACATATAAATTAAGTAAAAGAAACTATAATTCCTTTATTGTTTACATTTCATTTTAATGTGTAACATTAACATTGTTGTAGAATATAATACCGTAATTATGATCTTTATTGTGCGCGTAAAAAGCAAAACGAAAACATCACATTGTAAAAGCAATATAAAATGATAAATTACTCTGTCCTGTAAATAATTATAATGGATGTTTTAGGGTTATTAACGCGAATTCCATTTAATGTCATTGCAAACATGGACACATCTGGAATAAAATCCTCTCCTTGAGAGTAGGGCATATATCACACAGTGCTTCTCAATCTTTCATCATCCGGGCTTTAAAACTGCTTAGGAAGCTTTTCCACCGGAAAATAAACCGGAATTTATGACTGCTGCTTTTAAGTTTTGACAGAGAGTAAATTTTCCAAGAGTGTGTTTGGAAGTTAAGAATTTCGGGTTTTTAAGAATTAACTTCTAATTTGCTGAAGCGATATTTTCTGTAAAAGGAAGTTGAGTGGTTTAACTTTGTTACTGGTAACACAGATCGTATTTTCGTTAACTGATAATTTATATGAAAATCCAAAATAACATTTGGTCAAAGTCTACTTCATAATTATTTAGGTTAATATATTTGTATTTTCAAATATCAAGAGATGGCGCTAATCGTATTAAACAATGGTGCACATTTTGTTGACATAAGCGAAGCATTGCTGTCAATTGTGTTTCTTTACTTTTTGTATTATTTTTCATTTATTAGTATTTTTTATTCAAGTATGTGTAATAGAGTTTTTGTAATCATATGCTTGTAGTTTCATGGAAATGTCAAATGTGTACCACTTTTTGTAGTTCTAATATTCGCCGTTAGTTAGCGTTTTCTTATTTGAAAATCCCAGTTGTGAATTATGTACGAATATTAAGTATTTCCGTTACTTTCCTGATTATTTTGGTAAATAATAGTGCTGTTGACAAAATTCGAATCTTCGAATTTCGAATATTTCAAAATTCTTTATACTTTTTCGAATTATGAATTTCGAAGTCAAAATTCGAATTTTTTTCGAATTTTGCAATTCGATAATTGATGTCGTCATCTATGTATTCATGTATTACAATGACATGACTTGTTTAAACTTGCTTTCTGACTCTAATGTGTATTTCAAACTGTGAAGCTTATTTCACATGACACTTTCTGTTTAAAGTCTAGTCCACCATTGGAATCAGAAATAAAATAAAAATTATATTGTAAAACAAGATAAACAGCATTCAAGTTTCAGTCTAGAAACTTTTTTCTGACTTTTTTCAAACTGCGCACAATAATGCAAACATTGGTATAAACATTAAAATTATTTTGTTTTAAATTATAACGAAGTATAACGTGAAGTGATTTATATATTTTCATGGGTTAATAATGTCAAACAAAAATTAACATTTGTTCGCTTCTTGGATAATTTTTTTTCTCAAGTGCCAAAAATGTCTACCTTCATTAAATAGTTGGGTAAACAGTAATTTATCAGCTAATTAATTCAATCAAAGCCATATTTAACTTGGAAAAAAATTACCAAAATTTTTTTTTCTGAGACCTAATTCAAAACTGTGAGTCTTACAGGTCTGTAAATCTGTAAAAATCGTATTAAATCGCATTGATAGCTGCCAATTGCCAACCTTACGTATAATGTTATAGTAATCGCCAAAAATAGATGTGTTTTTGTCAATTTTTTACAGATTTACAGATCTGTCTGTAGGGCTTACAGAACAGAATATGCCATGTGCGTACCAAAAGAAAATATAATGTAAAACGGGTTTGAATCAAATGACTCGACAAAATTGATTATTGAATATTTACTCCATTTTATAATTTTCTATACTCCGGTGTACTATATTAAGTGCTTTATCCAATAATTGGAGAGAAACGTATACATAATACAAGAATTTTTAAATTTTATAGGTAGGTTTATGGCCATCTTTATGGGAATATTTCAAAATTTCAAATATGAATATATGTATACGTTTCATATGACTTGTATTGTATCTAATCATTCTTGTAATATACTCAGGAAATTATAATTATAATAATTTCTCGTCAGAAAGACAATAAAACACAGTTTTATACCTACTACTGTATTTAAAACATACAAGTGTATTATCGTTTATAAAACATCTGTTTCAACCATATGATTGATTCAATCTTGTATGGATTAAATTTGTTTGATTCTATTCAATGCAGTATCTAATATAATCACAAATACACTACCGGTAATAACAGAATAACATATGCATAAACGCACTTTACTGTTATTAATGTTTTATGTAAACTTTCACAATAATGAACTTTCTATGTACCTACATACACAAATTTTCATAAATGTAAGATACAGTAATCATAATTATCCTCTGTACAATGTTAGATAGGTAAAAAATTATTTTCATTTCTAGTAGATATGCTCGGGAATAGCAGTATAATTACCTACATTTATAATGACTATATGATATTTTTTATCGGAATATGTATTTTAATTTGAAAAATATTATAGGTGTACATAGTTCTATTACCTATTGTAACTACTTTTTACCTCTCGCTAAAAGAGGTATTGAATTCATGCATATCCAGATTTTAGTGAATAAGCACGTTTTAAGGTTCCTAAATCCGATTATAACATATGTGTGTGTGTGCGTGCGTGCGTGCGTGCGCGTGTGTGTGTGTGTGCGTGTGTGTGTGTGTGTCTGTGTATGTGTGTATGGATGTGGGATCCACGATTTCTCAAATACTATAAGACTTAAGACATTTTTAACTACGGATTCCTCAATCTAACAATAATGGGAAGAGCTGATTAAATTTTGGTAACAATTGGACAACCGGAAGTAGTAGTTACAAGAAAAAATCATCTAAATATTATTTATCGAAAATTTATGTAAATACTTATATTAAAAGACCGTTAAATTCTTTAAATCTATAGAAGATATAATAATGAATTTATATTTATCGAATGCATTTCTTTATCTCTAAATCTATAGAAAATATAATAATGAATTTATATTTATCGAATAGAGATAAAGAAATGCATACAATATAATTTGATGTAAAAAATCTCATATCAAACTACTTCAAGGCAAGAAATTCAAATGTTTGTAATAGGGTACTATACCATAGTCAAATTTTAACTATTTTAAATAAGAAGACGAAGATATACATAAATTAATGAGCATTAGTAAAAAAAAATTGTTTCAACATTGATTAGGTCGCAAACTATAAGCGATTAAAGTTGATTACTAATTAGATATGACGCGTTAGGTCCTAAGAATTTGATTGGTCGCCTGATTTTAAAAACGAGATTCGCGCGTCTGCTGCGGTCACCTTTGAAAGATTATGAACTGTCACGTTGTTGTATAACCTAGCAAAAAAAATTACAATTTTATGTTTCATGAATTTGTTTAATTATAATATCTCGTAATATTAACAATAATAATGTAATCATAATTAAATCAATTTGTAATATGTATTAATTAAATTAAAAATAATATTAACTAATCAAAACAAGCAAACACTAGTGCCATCCGCCGTCATACTTTGTGTTATAATATTGTCAAACTGTTTCAATGTTCTATAATTTATAAAAATGCTTATTATTTATGTTATTTATGCTTAATAATAATAATTTCTTCGTAAATATAACGTATAAGTTTTTATGTAAAAATATTTCAACATAAAAAAATCTGTTCTCTGTAGAACAGCAGTTTGTTGACAACTGGAAGTACCAGATACGTCACGCAAGAAATTCTTAACTTTAAAAATTCATATCTCGCTTATTACGTAAAATTTTTAAGTCGCGTTTGCACTAAAATTGTTATTTCATCCTGTTCTTACAGAGAAAAATTTAAAAAAAACATGGTATAGGACCCTATTGACACATAAATGTCATTGTCAAAAATATTTGTATGCCACTGTCAAAAATTTGTACATCATTATGAAGATTATGAAAATAAAAAAAAAATCAACAACGCAAAAGAATATACGTAAAAAATAATACAAAAGGAATTTGCGAAAAAATGACGAATATAAAGAAAAAAAAAATTCAGAATATTCAATATAAATAAATTGTATGTATTGTACATAATTTATATTAAAATATCCCATAGATTTTGCATTTTATCATTTTAAGTTGTATTTCTAATATTTCTAATAAAATGGCGATTTGTTGTTCCATTCGTCATTACCAAGGTAACTAATTCACTGTTAACACTAGTGTTAAAAGTAATAATGATCTGTCACTTTTTAACACATGTGAATAAAAGCCTACTTTTAGAAGATTTGTAGAAAAATTATTTATGACTTTCTGATTTTATAAACAGTCGCAATATATTTCACATTGACTATTTGCGATATTTTGTATTTTTGTTATAAAGCTCATGTTCCTTGGCACCTAGACTCTAGACGTTCATTGTTATTATGAAATAATAAAATTTAATAATATTCACTATTATAACACTACTTCTGTAGCTACCACACCCAGTGGGTTAAGTACTACTGTAGCGCCAGTAGCCGGAGCCGGCGTTCGATACGGGTCTGGTTGGCGGAGCGGCGGCGAGCGGGCCTATCGATCGGACTCCCCCGCCAACGTGAGGCAGGTTATGCGACGGTCAAGGGCACGGCGTCGGCCTCCGCCCCGCCGGCATCACGGCGCCGAAACAGCTGGCCACCGCGCAAACGCCTACTGCCATCTAGTGAGAGTGCGGAAAGCAAAGCTCCATCGGGGTGAAATCCAAATTGAATAATACGAGTGAGTAGGGAATGATGTAACTAATGTGATACAATAAAGTATTATTGTCTACTCATCGCATAAAATTAATAAATTATGGTGTCTTGTGGCGGAGTGTATTATTTGATGGGTTGTGTTTCTGACGGTCAAAGTTTGATTCCAAGCAATGTCAAACTAGAAAATTATTTCCAATATGTGCGAGCCCATCGATGCCTAAGAATAAAATTATCGAATTTTGGACCTGTTTTATACAATAAAAGTATAAAAAATGATTTGTAGTAACTATGAACGATTAATATTTCTGAATTTTTTTAAACATCTATTTCAGATATAAATTATTAATTTTAGAATATAATTTATATACCGGGTGTCTAAATTTATTTTGACGTTCTGTTTACGAAATAAACGTAAATTAAAATTAACATTTCTAACCTGTTTATAGAGCTGGCGCTATCGAATTTCCAGCAAAATACCATTTTACACTCTGAACTTTTTCATTTGTTGTTAGTTTGTCTATTTTAATAAAAATGAATCAGGGTATAACAATAATTTAATAATGGACCTTTTCAATTTAAAAGAGATAGAAGATATGCGCAATGGGGATCTGCGCATAGTAAGAACAAGTGAGATCTATTGCGTTTGTTTCTAAAAAAAATAGACCTAAAATGTAACAATATCTCAGATTAAAAAATCTTATCGAAATAAGTTACAAAAGCTTTTATTGAAGTTAAAATGTCTAACGATTCAAATTTTCACTGAGAATACAGGTATTTTAATGACTGCAATATTTTTGATGTTTCGTTTGACAGTCCAACTGGCATTAGTTCGCGCCATTTTCTTACTATTTGCACGCGATAGAAAGAGATAGCCGTTAAATTGAGAAGGTCCATTAAATAACAAACTTGACAGTTAAACAGTAAACAACATGGACAAAACAAGAAACAGTGTTCTCATGGCACTCTGTAAACAGGTTGGAAATGTCAATATTAATTTACGTTTATTTCGTGAACAGAACGTTTAATATCAATAAATAAGGTCTCGTTGGATGCAGTTTTTAATTCTGAACATCTTTTGTATTTACACTTTTACTGTAAAATCAATAGGTCAAAATTTAGAGCGAAATAAAAAAAATTAACATTGTATTTCCAATCAAATAAAAGTAGACACCCGGTATATACTTAATCTACAATTTTAATTAATAAATATCAAAGCGGAGAAAAAATCTTTTCCAGTTTGTCATTAACATTTGTACAAATAATAATTATATGGGGTCGTGTGGCTGTGTGCATTAAGTGCATGGCGCATGTGGTGCGTGGTTTAGATTGCCCGGGTTTGATTTCAATCGAAATCGATATTGAAATATGAAACTTATTTCCAATTTTCAAATATGTAGCACAAAAGTGACCTCATTGGGCCTCTCTCCACGACAACTTTGAGAGCCTGTGAGATGATACCTGGGGTGCGTTCCAAAACCTTACTCTGGAGTATCGAGTATGGTAAAATCCGTTCCAAAACTATTGCGCTTACTCTTACACTAGTATTCATAGTCGTTCGCCAATGGTTCGCCAGCGTTTCGCCACTAGTCATTCGCCGGCGAACCGCCACAGAAACATGGGAGCAGGCATATAGATTCTCCAGCCGTACGCCAATAATTTTTTTCAATAAAATAAAAACTAAAAATTAACGAAATTAATGATATTTGTTTTGAATATAAATTTTTAGCTGAAATAGAAGAATATGTAGAAATATATAGGCGTGTACCAAGGCGCTATATACGAGATATGGAAAATCCATTGCAGTTTTATACTAATAAACAATTTAAAGCTAGATGTAGATTTTCCAAGCAGACTACAAATACTTTTTTTATATTTTGCGTTCATAATGAAGTCATTACAATACGCAATTGCGTATCGTAATGACCTTCATTTCGATACGCAATTTTTTGTTTTACACGGTTGGTACTAGATGACGTTTCTTTAACCCATTTGTACCTAATTTATTTTTAGTTAATTGACAATTCATTTTAATAATATAATGTCGTTATTATTATTATTTTTTTTTTTTTATTTAGGGAAGATTATTTACATGAAAATGTACAAATGGTTACAAATATAATCACAAATTGAGTAAAATATTTTAGTTTGTAGAAGACGCAAAATATAAAAAATAGTATAAAGAACTCATTTTATAAGACTTTCTTTCGCACTTGTCAATTAGAAAACTCGCTAACGCTCGTTTTCTAAATTTTGTGGCGTGCGAAAAAAACATGTCTTATAAAACACGTTCTTTAATATACTATTATATTACCAAATATTATACATCAAATTGTAAAACCTATAAAGAGAGGACTACCAAGTCCACCTATAAAAAGAGGACTACCAATTCCACCTATATTGAGTCTATAATTTACACTTCGATTCTATGCAACGGGCAATTATCAGGTACCAGAATTATTTTATTAATAATGAAATGGATAGGTTGAGATTTTATTTATTTAATTATAGATAGTAACTGGAGATTTGCGCGGAATTTCGCAACCCACAGTATCTCGATGCATTGAAAATGTTTCACATACTATTGCTTCATTGGCCCGCCAAGAAATCAAATTTCCTGAAAATGAAGATTTGCAAACAACTATGCAACAATTTTACGATATTGCGAACTTTCCTCAAGTCTCAGGTTGTATAGACTGCACTCACGTTCGGATAAAAAGTCCAGGCGGTAATTTGGCAGAAGTATATCGTAATAGAAAACGTACTTTTCTCAATTGTTCCCAACATTCGTTTTTCTTTTTGATGTTAGTGGCATTAGATTCTTTGCTTTCAATAACCGGATATTGTTTAATTAATTGAATTAAAATTTCCTTATCCTCCATCGTATATGCCATATTTTTTGTCTTGATTGACACTTTGATTCGCTGTGACAGCCGATTAGTGTACACCCTACTATTATAGACGATTTTGCACTGTATTAGACAGTATAGTCAACTACAATTTGGTTAAATGAATAAAAATCGCCGAATGTTTTTATAAAGAATAGTAGGTACAATATCTGTATCTGCCGCCCGTTGGCGATCCGCTGGCTATTTACTATGAAAGTAAATTCGTCGGCGGCTCGCCAGCGATTCGCTGGACGAAGGACTGTGAATACCAGTGTTAGAGTTTACGCGATGTACGTTCCAAAATTCGGAGTAGGCACTCTAGAGCATACTCTTCGTACTCTGCTACGCTAGTAGGGTACGAAATACTCCAATGAGAATTTGCGTGTCTTACGCAAATTTTTACAACAGAACATACAAAAATCGAATTTGAAATAAAAATAAATCTTGAAAATTATCAATATATTGGAGTAATTGATGATTATTTATCTTATATAAAAAAGTCATTTGAAAAACATAATAGTAAAACCTGTATTAATTGTAAAAAAATGTCTTGATAAAACAGGAAGTGCACACAATATAATTTTTGGCAGTCAAAATGTCGTATCAAAAAGATATTTTCTTATTTTTAAGGTTATGTTATTTTATGTACTCAAAGCCTTTCGTAAATACTCCGGCAAATATGGTCACGTGACCGTACTCCAAGTAGGGGATCCACTTACTTTGTATCTTTGTTTTGTACACATATTGTCATGTCATTACCGAAATCTGCGAATAGGTACAAATTGATACACCTCGTAAGCCAGAAATGGGTAACGACGGCCGTGATCTTCTTCTTCGGCTTTTCCGTGGCCGTGATGATACGCCTATATTTATTTAGCTATTTAAATCATCTAAAGAATATGTTTCATTAGTCATTAAAGGTGTACGAATTTCGTCCTGTAGTCGCTCGTATAAATAAAATAATTTAGGGGTTTCCCACAAGTCCATTTATTTAAGTTTTCGGTTTGACACCATATCGCTCGATTTTGGTTACATCACTTTATGCGAGCGTTTTTATATATGTAGTATACAAAAATCAAATTAGTCCTCTATATTTGAAAATAATTTTGTAACGAGCCTGAATTTTATTTTAAAAAAATAATAACGAGTTGAAAAATTTTATTTTTGAAACTTCTTCATTTTTATAATAATTTTCATCGGACAAATGTAAAACTCCTACAAAAACCATACAATGAACGGTTTTGAAAAGAGACATGTTTTTTGTTTCCTGAATTTGAATTTTTGGATATGTTTGATATCGTTAAAAAACTCTTAATTGAATTATGACATTACTGATCGCAAATACACCACATGGATTACTTATAATAAAATTATAACGAAAATATTCTCCTTTAGAGTATATAGGTTTTTATTTATTTAAATTTGAGGATTTCGACCTTTAGGTCACTAATCCTTGTACAATGTATATATTTACATAATTGTATCAAGCAGTATTTGTGTAATTGCATTTTATATTTGATTTAGTATGTCTATGTCTGCCAGTGTGGTCGGGATCGTGTGCTTTTGTCTGTAAGTCGTATATTTGGTACATTCTTCAATGATGTGCTTCATGGACATTGTAGTGGAACAGGTGTCGCAGGTTTTGGGATCTGCTTTTTTGAGGATGTGCTCGTGTATGAGTTTAGTGTGTCCGATTCTAAGTCTTGATATTACGGTTTGCAGTTTGCGCTCTTCAGGTGCTTGCCACCTTTTGGTTTCGTCTTTAATATCTCTTAATTTGTTGTTGGTCTTTTGGTTCCAGCTGTTCGTCCATTCCATCTTGATATGATTTTGAATTTCTGCTTTTAGGTCTTCGGGTGGAATGCTAATATTCTCGATCTCTGTCTTTGTTGTACCTTTTCTCGCTGCTTCGTCAACTTCATCGTTTCACTTTATATTTACGTGTGATGGGATCCACATAAAATTTATTTTGATTTGTAAATGTCGTCTAGCATTTTCTACACTTTCTTGGATTTTTTGTATTAAATGATGTTTTGTATTTCTATTGTTTATTTCCTGGATGACACTGAGGGAGTCTGTGTAAATAAAGTACTTTTTATTTTTGTTATTGTTCTTCTTTATATGTTCTATGGCTTTGAATATGCTGTATGTTTCCGCGGTAAAAATTGATGTTTCTCTTGGAAGGTGGAAATTATAGGTATTTTGACCTACTTTGAAGGCAGCGCCAGTTTCGTTGTTAATGCTGGATCCATCGGTAAAAATTTGGAGTGGTCTGTGTGTTCTCCTTGGTATTTTTTAAACAAATTTTGGTAGAGCTCTTTAGGTGTGTTATTTTTGTTGAATTTTGTAAGGAATAAGTTTGGGGATGAATGTGGATAGTCCAGGGTGGTATTGTGTGGAATGTAGTATGTTGGATATTTTGTATAGCAGGAAGGATGTGTTGTAGGTCGTCGTGTATTGTCTGTTGCAGAGGTGTTCGGTTTTTAGATGTGATTGGGTTTTCCTTTTTCTGAAGAAATTGGGTAATGGTTGGAATTTTAGGATTACTTGCTAACTTTATCATATATGTTGTTCTCAATGCTTTTCTTCAAAAATTAAGTGGTGGTATATAGGTATACGGTTCAATATTATTCAAATAAAAGTGATTGACATCAAAATAAATAGCTTGAAACTTCTCTATTTGTTATCGATCTTCGATTCATATTCTTGTAGAACTAGAAGAATTTAAAAGAGTATGAAACTATTTGTAAGTTCCTAGAACCAATTGAAGCGGTAATAGTGATTGTCTAGTGATAAGTCCTGCGTGCGAACTGCCAGTGTCTGAGTGTAGCGAATCACGGAATCACATAATAGATCGACCTGGCCTGCCATGTTCTCCGAGTTTCCTTTCGTTAATTTATAGCATGCGAAACGCGAAAAAAGTGAAAATGTAAACACACCGTCTTACGTCATATCAAACAATCGTAAATGCTCCCAAAATACATACAAACACCTACAATAAGAAAAGTGAAATTTTGCAAGAATGAAAATAACATTTATTTGCAAATTTGTAAACAAAATAATACAATAGTTTATGATTTTCATCATATTTGCATATTTGTATTATTTAACCCATTCTCATATTAAACAATGTCATTGTATGTGGTGTGATTGTAATATTTTGACGACATATTATTAGCAAATAGTTTAATTATAATGACAATTTTTTATAGTTCGACATAACCAACATCGATTATTCGAAATGTATGAGCATTCTAATTAACTTAGAACCTAATAGAAATTAAACAATAATAAATAAATTTTATCAACATTTAGAAAATGGTTTCGTTCTTCATTATATATTGGCAATATTTAAACGGCATTTCTCGTTTAGCCTATAAAATCAAATATAGTTGGAGGAAAGCGATATATGAAACTAGAGGGTTTACAACCTTTTATGGAGGGTTGGGAATCTTAGTTGTCAGAACTCATAAATTATTCGAACTTGAAGGCATCACTTTGGGTAAGTAACAGGCGGTATTAAAAAACATCATACTGAATTATTGTATAAATTTTGTAAATTGAATCTATGTAATAAATAAGACAATAAAACAAAATCCCAGTCTTCTTTTTGAAAAGATCGATCAGTCGAAATTTTTTTTATTAATACCGATATTTCGATATTAAAAAATATAAAATTTTTGCTATTGATCGATGAAATCGATCAATCGCGACAAATCGATTTTAGCAAAAGATCGAAAATCGATTTCAAATTTCTAAGATCGCACATTCCTAGTCTCCACATATTCACATTTTATACAAACACTACTGAAACAAGCACAGAAACAACGTTTCGTTTTCCTGACTCGACGCTGAAAAAGGTTTATGCATGTACCTCAAAAGAAAATTTACAAAAACTGTTTGTATTTAAAAGCTACATTTGAATTTATTGTAATGTAAAACGCATTATTATTGGACTACAGATTGAAAAGTATATAATTAGGAAACACGTTGAACACAAATTTCGGGTACGGTCCTGGACAGAAAAATCTACCTGGCTCCAGAAACCCTTACCGCAAGGACCATAAAACGTAATAACGTCCAATTGGCAGATTCTACAATGAGTTTCATAGATCGCTTCCTCCAACTATACTAATAGATTTCAACAATTATTTTCTTAAAATGCATTTTAATATCAAGTTTGTTTGTATAGTGTAAAAAAATGTAAAATGTTAATAGTTCTAGTAGAGGAACAATTTATTTGATTTTTCGCGTCATGTACAGGGGTAACAGTAATTAATTAATTAATTTCAAAACAAATTCGAATCAGTTTCTCTGTTTTTACTCGTATGACATTTAAATCATTGCTGTCCAAAAAAAACCCGTAGCATTTTCCCTTCGTTAAATTTATTATAGTGAAGATTAAATATCTTTATAAATCCGACCCCTAACGTATATCATCCAGAGATATCCAAATCTAAAAATCCAAAAAGATGATTCAGGTCCTGATCTTTATTTTAAATTAGATCACCCAGATTAAATACCTGAATATCCAGAACATCCTATAAATTAATTTCTGAAATTTGATCTAGTCATTCCAAAACAGATCTCCGTGACTTATTTAAAATAGGTCACCCAGATCACATACCAAAACTTCCAGAGCACATTAATTTCGGGAAATATAATTCAAATGTTCTAGTATTCAAATAACTAGACAACTAGAGCATCCTAAACACATGAGGTTCTCGTTCAGAGATCTGGATTCATAACGTGTCAACCACGCCAGAGGTCCATTCCTTGAAATCCAACGAGTCCTTCTCCTTCAACTAGACGGTATTTATACCGAAAATAAAAGAGAAAATATAGAGAGAGGAGCGTTGCTAATGAGGGGGAATATTTTGATTTGTGTTTGATGATAAAAAAAGCAAATCATTAGCCAATCATATTAGATAGTACAATGATAATACTAAAAAATTGAATTTATTTCTTAGTTTAAAAACAATACCTATACATACATCACTGCTTCCAATACATTTGTCTTGGCAAGGAAAAATTGTAGATGAATTGTTTTATCCTTTGTTATAAAACTAACTAGGAAACTTATTTTACTGTCTAGTTGTAATCTCACATTTATTGGCCATCCGCGTCACTTGCAATATAATTATCAACTGGTGCGAGAGTGAAATGTGCTCTTATTTATTTACGGACGAAGTTTACGCTTCTCTCGTTCGCGTTCTGCAACTATCAGATAGCGGACACTGCTGCTGCGATGGGAAACTTCGGATAGATTTATTGGAAAAACGTGTTTCAAACAAACGCCGTCATTTGCTAAGAAATCGTAGATGAAAACAATTATTTTGAGTTCTGAGCAGAATTGTTTTAAAGATAAAACTCCTTAGTTCAAATTGACGTCAAGATGACATAAGAAGAATTATTTGAAATACGTTACCGTACAAATTTAACTTCGAAATATAGATGCTGAGTATGACGTCGGTATGATAACGCGTATAAAATAACAAAAATAAGCAATTTATAAAAGAATATAGACGGGCAGGTTTATTGGAGATACATCGCAAAAATAATCATAACAAAATCTCCAAAGAATTTGTAATGTTCAATAGTCATCCCTTTTTATCTACCAACGTATAAAGTGGTATCTTTTCTGCTGATATTTGGTTACTAAAGTAACACTTTAATGATGAGGATGGATAAAAATTTCTTCACATTCTAGTGACAACTAAACTACAAAAATGAAATATGCATATGAAAATTAATTCACAGATGCCATCTTTTCTTTCACAGAAATTAAAACAATTGGTTGACACTTCGTGTCGTGTACTAAATTTCTCGCTAGTGAATAAAATATGTCTCTACTTACTTGATACCATAAATAACTATTATTTATTGGACTCGCGTGACTATGTTATGTGATCGGTTGATTCGGACGCGCCGGATTTCATTCCGACTTACATTCAACTTGAAACTTATGTCCAATTTTCGAGTGTGTCGTTATTGCCGAAATCTCAATAGAAACATTGTCACACCCAGAAATGGGTAATAAGCCGTGATGGTGATATATTAAAAGTTGACAAATGACAAATCATCCTACAGAATGTCCCACAATAGGGTACAAATTACTTAAGTATATGTTTCTGACGTTATTTTAAGCGAAAAGTTTCAATAATTATTTAACCTTAAATTACCTAATCGTTACGAAGTTATTCTGATTTGAATGTACCTATTTACGCATGTACATTGTTACGTTCAAGCATAAACAAAAAAGAAGGCTTTGAAATTAAGTAATTAAATTAATTTCGTCACCTCGATTTCACGAAGGGTGAAAATTGAGAATGTGCCTAGCTAATCGAGGTCATTTAATTTTTGTCCAACTTTAATTTACGAGTATGTACTTAGTAACGATTGATTTTAGTTTTCATGTTTATTGGAACTTTTTAGCTTAAATAACATGAAGCTATGTGCATCCTATTGCGAACAGCCTGTATAGGTGTTCATACCATACCCGTACCGTACAAAAACTTTGTTGGTGCAATGAGGTTATGTACGATTTTTCATTTTTATCTTTAATAGATAGAATAATGAAAAATATTAGACCCATATTTTTTATTTTTCCTCAAATCGATCTTTAATAATGAAATAATTTCAATTAAAAATGATATCATTGAAAACGAAGCTGATTTTCCTCTTTTCGTCCCTCGCTCAGTGACGTATGCAGTTCACTTGAACGGCCATTTTGATTTTCACACTAGGGTCTAAAAGTCAAAGTGCCATTTACAGATAACCTGAAATTTACAAAAGTAAACCAGTTGGTGAAACGTTATTAACGTGGTTTTGTGAATAATCTACAATATATTCGTACAATGTATGCGTTTCTATAGCTAAACAAACTTCTAGCCTCTATTATCTCATATTTTTACAAAGTGAAAGAAGCACAGCTAATGGCGCGTGGATAACTTCAGGCCAAATGAAAATTATAAATGAATAAAATGACGTTATATTGATATATTATAGCATTTCTTTCAAATATTTAGATATGTAATTCTCAATTTATGGTTAATATATATTTTTTCTTTTAGAAATTTTGTGTCCAAATATTTCGTCTTTTTGATAATTAGTAATAGATGGAGTTTAAGGTTAAATATAACTAAAACTATTATAATTACCCCTTAACCTTAAAATTAAATTTAAAAAAAAAACTAAATACGTATTTCGAAAACTAAGTTCTTATCATCAGTAGTACAACAAGGGAAAGTTAAACAGAGTAGTCAAGATTACTCTGTTTAACTTTTTATACTACAAAAAATGTAGATAAAAGATACAGAACGATAAATTAGACTATACTCGATTTAAACAAAAAAAGATACAATTAAATTATTTTTGCATGACCTCATTTTGTAGTTTTGTAAGACTTTGACTTTGATGATGTCTAGTTTGTTCCTATTAAACAATAATATTATATTTTAACATTTTGTTAGCGGCATATTGTACTGTTGAATTGGGGGCCCATGCTCCATCTGACTACGATGATTACATTTAACATGGAATTTTACAACTTTTGTATATGTACAACAATGTAATTCTGCTTTAACGTGTATATGTATGTACTTGTAATTTTCTACATCAATTGTATATTTGCTGAAGATGAGCGGATTCTGCTCGAAACATCCAAAATAAAAGTAAATAAATAAATAAATAAATAGTGGAACTTGGAGGCCTTATATTTATTAATGCACCTTTTGATTAAAATTAAATATGAAACAGATAGGTATGTATTTATAATATGTAGGTTAATTTTACGTAAATATTCTTTGAATATGCGTCTAAACAATAAGAATATATTATATTTACATTCACTGATGAAACATGTGTAAATATGTAATTCAAAATATATAATGTTTCATTATGAAACGTATGTGCATGTTAGTTACTCAGAAAATTATAGGTACATATATTATATTTATAATCAGAAAATTTACATAAGAATATTATACACAGGTGCAAAATTATTTTTGTACTTCCTTATTCGTAAAATAAAATAATATGGAAAATAGTAAAAAACATAAAAGATATAAACATCAATATGTAATTACGAAAACGAAATCGTTGTGTATGTATTTATATTTTGTTTCCCTTGAAGCTATTGACTCATAAAAAAGAATATCACATAAATGAATAATTCTTACTATAGTCGCCGTCAAATAAATATGGAATGATGCTCATCTTTTTTCCTTCTCCGCACCCTGTCCCTCGTCGTGCGGTGTTGCCTTATCTTCATTACTTAGCATTTTCAACATGGCCACTGAATTGGCGACAAAGTAGAAATGTCCAATCCATACTTATATGACGGCAACTATAAAATTATTTTATGGTTTAAAAATCTGATGTAGCCAGCACATTACCTTCCGTCAGTTCCATATATTTTATATTTCTTGTACATTACATGCCGGCAGTTGTATGTGTTTTATACAAATTCCATACAGAAAGTTCCTATATTTCCAGTAATATTATAACAAACATACTCTGTCAATTGTTCTTGACACTGACATCTTTCAATCAGAATTTTCTTTATATAGTAGCTGTTTCCATAGTTATAGCATAGCTGGCTAATTTATGAAATTTAATTTCTTTATAATTTTTTACTCTATATCCATTTAATATGAAGTATAAAATGCAGTTAAATCGTATAGAGAATAAAATATACTTTAATATTTATAATAACATTAAATGTGAAAAAATGTTATTTATCTTTGTTTTTTATTCAAGAAAATTTGTTAAAATCTTCAAATGTGGGTACTTCCGGTTGATCAATTATAACCAAAATCTAATCAGCTCTTCATATGGATGTAACGAAGAGAAATATGAAAGAATTATAATTTTTGGAATTGTAGTATTAGAGTTATCGCAGAGCAAACTTTTGTCACACACACACTCACACACACATACAAACATCATCGTAAAAATAGTAAAATCGTATTCTAGGGACCCTAAAACGTGCTTATTGATTAAAAACCCACCATCAAATTTTTTGGCCGAAGACAATACCTTCCTTACCTAAAAGTGACGGAAGGTAAAAAAGTTTATTAATTTATTTTAAGTACAAATTGTATAGAAAAATATGGGAAAACTAATACATAAATTATTTTAAATTTAAACACTGTTTCATAAATTATTATATAAATTTTGTTTTGTCAAAGTTAAATTTTGAAGTTGAAATTTACAATTTTAAATTGCAAATGATTAACAGAAGAAGAATGTACGTACGTTTAAAATAGTTCATTTTTTGTATCACCATTTTAGTTATAAATATACATTTGTGAATCATGATTGTTACCAGTTCATTAAAATGCAAATGCACTATTATTAATTGTAATTTATGGAATCATAAACAATTATGCCGTGACGTAATATTGTTGTCAAACAAAGAAAAGTATTATTGATTTCTGACCTACACTTTTCTAAATCACATATATCATATATGCTAAAATATTTCTATGATTTTCGCTGTAATAAATTATAAATCTGTAAAATTTATTCTCAAACAAAACCAGAGTAAATATTTTGGAAATAAATTTTCTTGTTTTGTAATATTATTACTATTAAGTTCTGGTTAACCTTCGTTATGCAGTTTTACGCAGGTTGAAGGCAACTATTCTTTTATCGAAGAAGACAATTACAATTATTACAGCGTAATGTGAAAATAATTGCAAAATGACCAAAAAAATGTTACAGATACAATCTAAAATAACAAGATATGTTAATTGCTAAATGTCAAAATCAAGCGCAAAAAACAAAAGCACTGGAAAACAAAACACAACAATGAAATTATGTCACAAAACATGCACATCATTCCATTTAATCTCCGAAAAATAAAAAGTTTATGTCATTTATATTTTCGGCAGATTTCATAAAGATATTTAAATGAAACACGTTTGTCAAACAAACAAACAAACAAACAAACAACAAAAGCACACACAAAAAGTGCTTCATTCAATTTTTAAGTAAAATGAATATATCACCACGGCATCCAATCGAATTCTCAAAGCTGTGGAGGGAGAGAGAGAGAGCACTATATAAGTCACATTTGTGATATTTGATAATACGAAATAATTTTGAAGTTTCAAATTTGACATCGATTAGAATCGAATCCGGACTGTCAGAATCATAATCGCTCACCTAACGCTTTGTTTGTACATTAAAACAGCAGCTCATGCTCTCATGTGGAAAGTATGTCTTCCGGTATTTAATTTGTAAGCATAATTACATGCTTACAAATCAAATGGATGTAAGTACCACTTTCTGTGTGGAGAATATTTCGAACAATACGAACTGTCTAAGATTCAAGAAAGAGTAATATTAAATTAAATGTAAATACAAATATTATTACTTCCTTGTACGAAGTAAAGGAAGTATTGTAATAGCGAAAAATTTCGGTTTTGAGATTTCAACGGAAATATCCATTTTTATCATCCCTGAATCCATTCTGATTAATTTCGTCGTGACGTCTGTACGTACGTACGTATCTCGCATAACTCAAAAACGGTAAGCCGTAGAAAGTTGAAATTTTGTATTTAGGACTTCTATAACATCTAGTTGTGCACCTCCCTTTTTGGTCATTACATAATTTCCAGAAATGGTACTTTATTTGAAGCCTATAATAGATTTTAATGAAAAACTATATTAAAATATAATCCAAAACGTTTCAAATTTGGTATATAAGACTTTTATATCAATTGGAATAACATAGCAGATTTTGGTTAAAACAGGTTAACCGGAAGTGATATATTACCTGAAGTTATTTACAGTTTTTCTTGAATAAAATGGTTTCATTTTGATTTTAGAAATAAATGCTTCAAATAAGAGTTTTAGAGAATTAAATTCTGCGTCTAGCACATCAAGTATTATTAAATTAGCCCTTTGTATAAGCGAGATATGTAAATTTAAAACATATACTTTTTGGTTTTTGTAATGAAGCTTGCTATGGATTAGGACAAAAAATAACAAAAAAAATAAAAAAATAGATGTTAATGTCAAATTACGTCAAACACGTGCAATTTTATAATTGGGTCTATACTTCATCTTCATATTGGTCTTGCGTACAAGGAAGTCGTGTGGTGTCCACATCAGATTTTATTTCTTAATTCTTTGACAGTTAAAAAAAATCACAAATAAATTATACACCAGGTAAACGGCAGAATATTCCCTCATTTCACTCAAACAAATACGGTACAGCATATGTCATGGCAAACTAATAATCCATTAAAGTTTAATAATTTTGTAAAATTATAACTAGTTTAACTTTTAATAAAAATGCATCACTGTAAAGCTAATTTAAATAACTCTCTGAAAATATAATAGTAATTTACGTAACAAGACCTGAAAGTGACATTTTACTGGGAGAGCAAGCATATTTCAGGGCGAGCCTTGGAACCTTGTGAGCCCAGTAAAGATACTTTTAGATCATATGTTGAGTACAATTTTTTTCGCGATGCTGAAAAAAAGAATAAATAAAAATCTGTAGTACGTATTATTGTATTTTTTATTGTGAGATATACAGTGTGTTCAAAAAAATTGCTAACTCGGCGGAGTCTATGAATGGAGAAACGTATGTCTAATCATTAATCAATTCAAAAGTAAAGTTGTCTATACTCGTCGTTTCATGTTCTCAGTTACTCTGATGAATATTTAAGGTGTTATTTATTATTATTATCTGAAGACCAAAGCCTCATACTTTGAGAATTTATATACCCATCAAGATGAAATCTCTCTTTATCGGTGAAGAAAGTAATATCTAAAATTTCGTCATTATTGATGTTGTCCAAAAACCAGTTATAGTAAATGAATTTTATACGGAAACAATTTCAAATTTTCTTTCAAAATCTTATGTATGATACCACAAGAAAAATTTAGCTCTTGACTGATCCTTCGAACGGATGTCGATGGGATCTCTTCCACAATTTTTCCTTAGTCTTCCGCTACCGTTTCTTCTTTCAACAATTCCCTGTTTCCGAAATAATTCTACAGTTGTCTTTACAACTTGGTAAATATCATTAAAATTATGATCTGCTGCTTCAATGGGAAAATTTTCCTGAAATTCATTGTAACCGGCAGCAAAAGAATATTGCCATTCGCCATTTTCTAATTTATTTCTATTTCTGAAATTAGATTCCAAAAGACAAGCTTTGATTTCGTTAGATAATATTTTTGACAATATCTCGTGTCAAAATGACATTTAATTAAATACTTTTAAAATAAGACATGCGTTTCTTTGTTCATAGCCTCCGCCGAGTTAGAAATTTTTTTGAACACACTGTATAATAGATGAATAAACAAAGAAACAACTGATCGCCACGGAAACATTCATGTAAGGATCAGAAAGTTACTTCCCCATCCTTTATAGACAATTTTCCGAACTATCTCAGTAAAGAAGGATTTTCTGGACGATTGCGAGAAAAATAAATGTCATTCCAAGTAGAATCACCAAAACAGGGTATTTAAGTTTATAATTTAACCTGAAGGTCAAATAGTATATTAAAGAACGTGTTTTATAAGACATGTTTTTTTCGCACGCGTCAAAATTTAGAAAACGAGCGTCAGCGAGTTTTCTAATTGACAAGTGCGAAAAAAAGTCTTATAAAATGAGTTCTTTATACTATTTTTTATATTTTGCACCTTCTACAAACTAAAATATTTTTAAACAACTGTTAATATTAAACCGAGTTGATTTAGGGAAATTTGTAAGTGAAATGTTGTAGTTGGTAACATTGAATTGACCACATTCAATTATTATTTGAAAGTTTATGTCATTTCAATATTTACGAACAAATTTAAGTGAATTTAGTGTAATCATGGAAGATGAAATCAGTTGCACTCCGCCTGAGCTACGTAATATAGCTCAGACTACAGGAAATAATCTACTTCCTAAAAAATCGCGCGAGATTTATGAGAAAGAATTTGCAAATTTTGACACATGGTGTAAAGAAAATAATGTCAAAGGCGTAACAGAGAATGTTTTGATTGCTTATTTTGAAATGCAAAGTAAGACGAAAATATGTATTATTATTATTATTATTATTATATTCATTAAATAAAGTGATTAATTAAGTAAAAGAAATTTTGAGGTTATATTGAAATTTCTTATCTTCCAGCTTTGACGTTTGACAATTTAACCCTTTCAGCCTCAGTGTACAGGAAATTTTTATTTTTTCTTATATTTGAATTAAAACTTGCTTTAAAATTAATTAAAAATAATTTTCTATCGTTCAAAGGTTCAATCTACAAATTTTTAGTACTACTAGGTCCATCTGTGTGGACTAATTCGAACATTATATTAACATTTACTTACTCAATTTGTGATTATATTTGTACATTTTCTTGTAAATAATCTTCCCTAAATAAAAAATAATAATAATAACGACATTATATTATTAAAATGAATTGTTACTTAACTAAAAATAAATTAGGTAAAAATGGGTTAAAGAAACGTCATCTAGTACCAACCGTCTAAAACAAAAAATTGCGTATCGAAATGAAGGTCATTACGATACGCAATTGCGTATCGTAATGACTTCATTATGAACGCAAAATATAAAAAATTAATAATAAATAAGTCTCATAAGATTTCAGACGAGATTGGTACGTAAAGCTAAAGATTGAACGAATTTGTAAGTTACATGGGAAACTTATTTATGGCCTGCAGTAAAAGTATGATCTATTATTGTTTTTAAATAATGTAAAATATATTTGCAAAGTATTTTTATTTATATCTAACACTAAAATATAGAAGCAATATACATCAATCATTTTAACAAAATTCAAAATGAAATTCTTTCTTTGTCCATCCTCTTCCCACGTTTCTCCATCAGCGTGCACTATCTCTCCACATATTTTTATCTTTTCTTTCTCCCAACACGAGCCCCAAGTGTTAAATGTTATCTGCAGCATGGCCGGCGTGCTCATCGTACATACTGGTAGTGAGTGTCAGTGTGTGCTGTGCTGCACTTAGAACATAACGTGTGAATGTGTCAACGCAGCACAAACTGCAAGCATGCACTTTCTTTGTTTCTTACTCACTGCATCCTTAGCAGAAATGCTTTTGTAAGCAGAAGCACACTGGAAGTGGGTTAGGGGAATTGATAGGAGGATAGGTAATTGGAAGATTGGATTAAAAAGGGTTTTAACATAGTTATGAGAATAGGAGTTGTGTAGTGCACTACATACTCTTCGTGAAATATGGCAATCTATTTAAAATGTATAGGAATATTTAGAACTAAAATTGAAATTATATTATTACAATGCTAAAAGCGTTTTCGTAGTTTTATACAGTTTGTAGTTTCAAAACTTAGACTCTAAAACGATTAACCTGACAAGGGTAACATAGACAACTAAATTTACAGTTACATTGAGCTTAAATCCAGTAGAAATGCTACTACACCAGTTCATTGGTAAATTGTACAAAACAGGATTGGCAAAAATCATGATTTATTTAAAAAAATCAAAAATCATTGATTTTTACCTTCCGTCACCTTTAGGTAAGGAAGGTATTGTCTTTGGTCAAAAAATTCAATGATGAGTTTTTAATCAATAAGCACGTTTTAGGGTCCCTAGAGTACGAATTTACTATTTTTACGATGATGTCTGTATGTGTGTGTGTGTGTATGTGTGTGTGGATGTGTGTGTGTGTGGATGTGTGTGTGTGTGTGTGTGTGTGTGTGTAACAAAATTTTCGTCTGCGATAACTCTAATACTACAGTTACAAAAATTATAATTTTTTCGTGTACTTCTTCGTTACATCCATATGAAGAGCTGATTAGATTTTGGCTACAATTGGTCAACCGGAAGTACCATCATTTGAAGATTTTAACAGTTTTTCTTGAAAAAACTATGTTAAATATAATTTTTTCACATTTGATGTTATTATAAATATTAAAGAATATTTTATTCTCTATACGATTTGACTGCTTTTTATGCGTAATATTAAATGGATATAGAGTTAAAAAAATTATAAAGAAATTAAATTTCATAAAGTAGCCATAGCTATGGAAACAGCTACTATATTAAGAAAATTCTGATTGAAAGATGTCAGTGTCAAGTGAAATTGACATAGTGTTTGTCTTATAATTTTTACTGGAAATATAGGATCTTTTGCTTTCTGTATGGAATTTGTATAAAATACATACAACTGCTTTAAGGTAATGTACAAGAAATAATAATAATAATAATAATAATAATAATAATAATAAATCTTTTATTTCTGCAGATACATTACACTGTATATAGAAAACGTCACAAAATAATAATTTTCTGTATGAAATTTGCATAAAATACATGCAACTGCGGGAAGGTAATGTACAAGAAATAGAATATTTAATTTAGCAATGAACTTTCCGTATGAAATTTGTACAAAATACATAGAACTGACGGAAGGTAATGTGCTGGCCACATCAGATTTTTTAAAATAATCCAGTAAATCATGATTTTTTTGTTTTTTTTTATTTCCTTGTACGAAGTAATGAAAGTATTGTAATCGCGAAAAATATCGGTTTTGAGATTTCAACGGAAATATCCGTTTTGACCATCCCTGAATCCATTCTGACTAATTTCGTCGTGACGTCTGTACGTACGTATCTCGCATAACTCAAAAACGGTAAGCCGTAGAAAGTTGAAATTTTGTATTTAGGACTTCTATAACATCTAGTTGTGCACCTCCCTTTTTGGTCATTACATAATTTCCAGAAATGGTACTTTATTTGAAGCCTATAATAGATTTTAATGAAAAACTATGTTAAATATAATCCAAAACGTTTCAAATTTGGTATATAAGACTTTTATATCAATTGGAATAACATAGCAGATTTTGGTTAAAACAGACTAACCGGAAGTGATATATTACCTGAAGTTGTTAACAGTTTTTCTTAAATAAAATGGTTTTATTTTGAACCCTGTCAATATCTTCTGTAAGATTGTCTCTGACTCTAACCTACGCGAACATTTAAAATACTAGTTACTAGTTACTTTCTGGAACACCATCATGTGGGTTGGTACTTGTTAATAACCTAAACATATCATTAGTTTTGAAAGGTATGCATGAACTTACTGGGAAATATTGAAATAGCAAAATACTGCTAAAGGTGGCTTTAGACGATCAAATATTTACATCAATTTTTACAACTTCTTATGAACTTTACGATTCTGGAACTTTACACGTTCAAAGAAATTTGAATATTCGATGTTCAAACTTTTTGATCATGAAAATCTAACTTAGGGCATGTTCTAAATATCCAGGCCATTTACTTCAAATTAGTTACTTCGAGGAATTATTTCACTTTAGGTTATATGCACTATATTTTGTAATGTTGGCATAAAGATTTTTTGACAAATGTCATATTTTTTTTTGTTTTGAGTAAATTTTCTAATATTTTCAGTAAACAAAAATGAAAGCGCAATACTAAAACTCACACTAGCGATAAACCAAACGACAAACGCGCAAATGAAGTCTCAAACCGAAATAAAATGTAATTATTTAGCCCACTTATAAGCAAATAATGTTCATATAATTTGAACGTGTAAAGCGTAACCATTTGATCAAAATTTTTGTTGTAAATATTTGTCCAATAAAAGTTCAATTTATTTGAACGTCTAAAGCCACCTTAAGTGTTTAACAACATTGGATTTAACTAGCTCTACCAGTCCATTATTTTGCAATCTATGTATAGATGCTTTTACATTACCTTGATTACATTTTCATTAACAATTCCTGCACAAGCATGAATAAGATGGTTATATAAAATGTAACAGTAATGTTCCAAAGTTTTGTAGGTGTATATTGTGTAATTATTCATTGGTTTAAAGACTACGGACACCTGCGATTTATGTACAAAATGCAGTACTAATGTTTATACATTTCTGAATGGTTATGCATCGTACAATAACTACAATGAGTAACATATTGCACCTGTATCGTACTATTCCTTGAAAGTTCAACTATTTTAATCAATAACTCATACTTCTGTTGTTATTCAATCACATACATACCTACAAGTACAACATGCATCTGTCGTAGAGGAATAATTCCTTTTATATAAACTGTTTTACTTTACGTACATATTCAGAAAATAAACATTTTAATGACGATATTGAGATGCTTCCAAAATATATTTATCCTCAATTTACGTCTGTTTATCTGTTCATCCGCAATTAACCTGTTTTTAAAATTACCACCCCTTACATAATACCAATGTCTTATAAATATCTTTCTTTCTCATCTTGATGACGTCAGAATTGTAATGCCTTCTTGCGCATGTTACACCAAAGCTGTGCTTGCAAATTGGTTTGATTAGCTTGGTTTTGTAATCGTTTGACGAATGAGAAACAGTGACGTCACTTGTAGCCCACCTGTGGCGAGCACGTGGCGGAAGTGAATGTTCACTGCAACGGAGATTGCGCAGATGGGTATGGATAGGAAATAAATGTGGGATCGATCGGCAAACAAATACTGACAAAGGAAGGAAAAATCAAAGAGTGGAAAAAAGAAATAGGCCTTGGTGATCCAGAATTTGTTTATTCAAAACAACGGACGTTTCGAAACATAGTGGTTCATCTTCAGCATATTACAAATTGTGATATAAAAGTAATCATTGTCGATAAAAAAAATTAGTTAACAATATAAAAATAAATGAACTGCAATGCAACTTGATGAAAATCCATCTTATACTTGGTGTTCTGCAGGTTCACCCATAAGTTTAAGATGGGTTTTCATCAAGTTGCATTGCAGTTCATTTATTTTTATATAGTTAATTTAAAAATTTTATCGACAATTTGTTATTATACAATGACTACTTTTTATATCACAATTTGTAATATGCTGAAGATGAACCACCACCGTTCGAAACGTCCGTTGTTTCGAATAAACAAATTCTGGATCACCAAGGCCTTTTTCACTTTTTCTACGAATTCTCAGCTGATCCTTCACTACTCAACAAAAATCAAAAAGGATGTGTATGAGTATTGTAAAAAAGCAATAAAGTTTTCATTTTCTGAGTTAATAGGAAAAATCAGAGAGTTCTAAAGTTTTGCACACACTAATATTTTTCTGACATTTCATCTTCTTGTTCCTTGCCCTTAGTTGTGCATTTAAGGAAGGGTCAGTATATCAAACTGTTTCATGTAGATGTAAGCGACTGAAAAATATTTGAACCAGCACGTCATTCGTGTGACATACAGGGAGAAATTAAATACATGCTCATTTCTCTGTGTAAAGGTACTGGATTTTACTTCCGGTTTGTCTGGAAGAGAATTCCTCGTTGATTTTTAATTTATTATAATGATGTATAGTATATTCTTATATATTCTAAAAGTAATTTAAAGAAGCTTTACTGTGTTGCCAAATACATGCAAAATTAAACTAGATACTTATTAACATTTGTACCTTCTTTATTTCACGAAATATTTCAATATTTATCTGATGTATTCTTTGTTTGCATTATTTCGAACAATTAGAGCTGTTTAAAATTCAGTAAGGAGTACAATTAATTTAAATTTAAATACAATTACTTTTTTCTTAATTTCTTGATAGTTCAAAATATTCATAAACAAATTATGTATTATACTGTATCTGGTTTAAGATTGCAGTGGTGCGAAGATAGGAGCAGTTTGATCTTGTTTACTGATTGGCTCATACTCCGATGTTATCCATTTAAACAACAAGATCAAACTGCTCCATTTTCATACCACTGCAGTCTTAAACCAGATACACAGTATAGGTACCTAAACGTCAAAATATTTCTGCAAACAAAGAAGGTACAACTGTCATGACAAAAAAACAAAAAAAGTTTTATCATTTTGAAATATTAACATTTTTTATTTATTATTACATGTATGTATTTGTATATAAATGGTGGGTGATAAGATGGAGATGAGACTATTTTCGTAGTAAATTTTCATATCACTGCATTTTTCTTTCGACACTAACCTGGGACCCTGATGAGAGCGTGAAGCGACAGCGCTACCGCTGTACCACCTGGGTTGGCTTTGAAAAATTAATAACTACTTAGCTTAATTTTTGATGTAAATGAGAATTTGGTATCATTTAAAACTAATTTAAATTTCTTTGAGAAAATATAAATGTATATACATACATCATTCCATTTAAAATCATCATTTCCGGCGAAAACGTAATTTTATGTTCGCCCCCAAATTTGTGTCTAATATTAAAAGAAAATAGCCATTTGTTCCTATTTTTTTCAGTCACCTGTATAGGTCAAAAGGCGATAGCATTTGATTATACAATTCATAATTCATTCAGCCAATGGCTTTTGAGAATTTTACTTAGATACTATGTATTGATAAGCGAATGTACCCTTCACGACGTGCTATAACCGTTTTTGTATATTCGCTGGGTCCCAAATGTAATATCGTCACAGTAACCACTAGTAAACACTTTGTTTTATTTATCAACAAACGTCAAAAATTTTATTTTATTTTTGTCATCAAATTTATTCATTGCATAATCCAACGAATACCACTTGTGTGTTCAGAATTTTCAGAATATATTGTGTTGATACACTCAACATATTATTTTAGAATACCACTTCTCGTTTCGTGGCAACACAATATATTCGATAATAACTGAGCACTCGTGTGGTATTATATATGAATGGCAACAATTTTATACGTTAAAATCATCGATGTCTGCTCATCCTCATTTTACTATATTGCTATGGCAGAATTTCTAATGGGGACTTATAAAATTTAAATTTTTCGGACGCCATCTAGTGAATTAATAAGAAAATTCGGTGGCCATTTAGTGAGTTAAAAATTATTTAATAAGTAATTATGCACTGAGCAAGATTTAGCTCTACAGTTTGACAGTTATCACGTAATTCACCACCTGTTTATTTTCACTTATCTTCAAACCCCGGTATTCTAACCATCTTTTCATTTGTAAGAAAGAATGATCTTCAATGTTTTTAAACGCAAATCGTGCCCCCCGTACATCATCTTGTTTGTGTTAAACTCATTATTTATTTGTTAATATTGCCAGGATCACTACACTTTAGTACAAGAGATAATTAATAACAGGCACTACACAAAATAACATAACCAAACTTTGCTGACTAAATAACAAACTAATGATGGGATCAACGGGAAGAAGTGCTAAGGGGAGAGCATTTGATCGACTCGGCCATGGTATGTCATCTCGCTCTTTCTAAAATTTTGTTGTCCTTTTCTAAATTGTGTGGAAGGTCAGCCGCCGATCCGCCGCGAATGATGCCTAAAGTCACCATTATTGTTCAATCAAATTTTATGCAACACTAATGTTTAGAATTTCACTAAAATAATATAAATTTAGTTTATAATTTATTTGTATTAATACTGATTATTTCTTGTATTTGAATAAACTCAAATTTAAATCTTGATGATGGGGCGCTGAGAATACGAATTATCAATTTAAATTAAATCTATTTTCCGTGAGAATTAAGCAGTCCAGTATTTTTCGTCCTGGCTTTGTTAGTTTTATTTACGGGCTTAGTAACGAGAGACTTCAGTTGTGCGTTATTTAAATGCCGGTGTTGTTAGGATCTATTTTATAAACCTATTATAAAATAAAAATCAAAAAGTAAATAGGTTGATATATGTTTCTAATACAAATAGGTACCTACTACAATTTCGGCTGGCAATAATTCATTCATTTCATTCAAAAATAAGTGAGTGTTACTTTACCTTTCAATTATTTCCTTTATTTAACTTTATACCTAAGGCTGTATTTTACATATAACCAACAATCTTACAATTAAACCACAGTATAGTTTAAAATTCAGAATAAATATAATTTACAGTCGAGTAATTTTCTTCATTCGTGTTTCATACCTGTGAGCCTTTCCATTTAGATCTAGAATTACAGCTGCACTTGCATATGCAGAAATACCGGAGTATTTTTTCTCTGTAACGTTTAGCGAACATGCAAAGGCAAACGCTTAAGGTGCTATATTTTTTCTGAAGCGTGGTGTTAAAATTATAACTGATTTTCCGATTAAAACAATGCAGTATGCAATTTCTCTTTTTAATGCACAAAGTACACATTTAGAACGTGGAAGTCTATGATAACTATACTTTATGAATATTTATTCTAAATATAAATTTATTATATCTCAGATAAAACTAATTAACTTTTTTTAAACAGCCGACTTTGTATACCTAAGTGATATGTGCTATCCTGGCAACAGCAACATTTAAATAATGCATAACTGAAGTCTCTAGTTACTAAGCCCTTAAATAAAACTAACGCAGCCAGTATAAAAAGTAGTGGAATTCTCACGTAAATAGATTTCGATAATATTTATGAATAAATAATTTGTATTCTCACGCTCGGCTCTTCTATTCTTTCTATCAAGATGTGTTTACCGCTTATTAAAAATCATCGCAGAAAATTCACCGTAAGTAAAGTCATTGCAAAAAAGTTAATATAATGTAACGTAACCTACCTACCCTAAAGAAACCTAAAGTGTAGTTATAAAACGATATTTGTAACTTATTATAGATTAAGACGATTACCCCTTCTAAAGATTGGCACATCCAGCAATGGGTAATAAACCGTGATGATATATTTATTTATTTATATTTAAGTTGTATGAGACTTCCGGTAAAGGTTTCATTAGGCAGCTCTTGCCAAGATATACCGTTATTGACCTGACTTACTTGGGGTCCTGCACCATAACAAAAAATAATAAAATGTACACTTTATACTTAAGGTATTACTCAATAAATAGGGATTAAGATAAAAAAAATATTTTTTTAATAATAACTTTGGGAGATATTTGAGGTTTATTGTCAGTGTCACTGTGACGTCACATTAGTTTCTCTCGCTCCCAACTATAGAGCTTGTGCGAGAGAAAGATATAGCAATAGGTGTCGCTATAGCTACTAGATAAATTAACAGCTGACTCATACACCATTTTGGAGCCACTTAAATTATTCAATATCGGCTTTACAATATTATTAATCATAGAAATTATCCATCATGACGGGTTGTTGTGCTCCATATTGTGCAAATCATTTGAGAAATGGTTTTAATTTTTGCAGGTACTTATGCATTACATATATGTTTCTTTAACCTCAAAAATCTTAACGAATCTTATTTTTTCTTGTTTTATTATTTTAAATAATAAATATAATATGGCAAATATGAAAGTTATATAAAAATAGTTACTACATAAACTGTACTTTTATTAATAATTTACTGCGTTTCATTTTGGCACCAAAATGGCGGACGAGTCAGATATATATGATAGTAGCTATAGGAGTCGCCGTGACGTCACATTGACTTTAGAAATCAAATACAGTTAAACCAAAAACAATTAAGACTTTTTAATACTACGAATTGATTCAAAATTAATAGATGTTTCATTTAAAAGGGTGGGATTACCGTAATTTTGCTATTTGCAAGAAACATTTAAATTATCTATTTCACGAGAAAAACAAAGGGTATTTGTAAGATATTAACTGTGTTTTGTTCGTTCTGTAAATAAATGTAATTGATTGTGTACCTGTATTATTGACTTTAATGTTAATTTCAATAATTTTTAAAATTTGAAAACCTTATAATTTTATTTAAGTACAACCCTGAGTTTTTTACCCATATAATCTTTTTTTTACAACTTTCCAGCTGTGAGGGTGTAATGAAGTCAATAACGGTATATCTTGGCAATAGCTATACAGTGTGTACTTAACTCGGAGTAGGCTATGTACAGAGAAACGTATGTCTGATCATTATTTAATTCAAAAGTCAACTTGTCAAAACTTATCTTGAAATGCAATTTTAAGGAGAAAATACAGTAATAATAAAAATCTGATGTGACCAGCACATAACCTCTCGCCAAATATTTTACCTGGTTGTACGCATAAAACGAAAAATATTTCTACAAATACATAAATTCATGTCTCACTACAAAATAATTCTCACATATATTTGCAAAAGCTATGGGATATTTTAATATAAATTATGTACAATACATACATTTTCTTTATATGCAATATCCTGATTTGTTTTTCTACTTTCCTTTTCTTTTTCTTTATATTCGTCATTTCTTCGCAAATTCCTTTTATATTCTTTTTTTACGTATATTCTTTTGCGTTGTTGAATTTTTACTTATTTTCATAATCTTCATAATGATGTACAAATATTTTTGACAGTGGCATACAAATATTTTTGACAGTGACATTTATGTTTCAATTACAAACATTTGAATTTCTTGCCTTGAAGTAGTTTGATCTGAGAATTTTTACATCAAATTATTTTATATGTTAGATTGAGGAATCCGTAGTTAAAAATGTCTTAAGTCTTATAGTATTTGAGAAATCGTGAATCCAACATACACACATCCACACACACATACGGACATCATTGTAAAAATGTTATAATCGGATTCTAGGGACCTTAAAACGTGCTTATTCGCTAAAATCTGGATATACGATTTTTAGCATGAATTCAATACCTCTCTTAGCGAGAGGTAAAAAGGAAACAATATATTTCCATTTGCCGTTTTCTAATTTATTTCCATTTCTAAAATAAAATTCAAGAAGAAAAGCTTTGATTTCTTTAGATAACATTTTGACAATCGAGTCAAATTGACATTTAATTAAATACTTTTGATTTTCTTTAGATAACATTTTTGACAATTTCTCATGTTAAAATGTTTTTAAATTGACATACGTTTCTTTGTTCAAAGCCTATTCCGAGTTAGGAATTTTTTTGAACACACTGTACCATGTAGTACTATGGACCGTACTCGAAATTTGTGTTTAAGATGTTTTCTAATAATATGTTTCTAATCTGGATTATAGATAATAGAGATTAAAATAATATAGGCATTTTCAGTTTACAAAATTTATTCATATAAATTCAGTATGAATTTTTTTAATACGGCCCATTTCTTACTTTAATGCTGCAAGTTCGAATAATTTATGACTCCTGACTAGGCTACCCAACCCTCCGTAACAGGTTGTAAACCCTGCATAAGTCAGTTTGAAATATCGTTTCATACAACCGTAACCTATCTTAACTACTTTAAAGTAAGCTACACTAACCTAACTTAATTTAACCACATCATCATCATTAATGAACTCTGTCATTCGACAGGTCTCAGCGGAAAAGCTGCCTCCACACCAGTCTGTCCTGCGCCTCTCATACATAATTTCCTCCCTCCTTGACATTTGTTAATAATCCAATATTTTTTTCTTTCTCTTCCTCTTCTCCCATGTATTTTCCTTTGAAATATAATTTTTTGAATGCATTTTTTCCTTTAAATATGTCGAATTCAGTTCGCCTTACTCTTTCTTTCGCTCAGAATTTTTCTGTCTTCTCACATAATTTAAAGAAAAACTGGTACAAATTGATAGATAATTCAAACAAACTTGGTTTGTTTTAGTTACAATAATGTGAAATCAATACTCTACAATTACAAATTCAAATTTATTAATAGTAACTCTTTTTGGTGCAAACCTCGACTGTTCACTTCGGCCCAACAAACTATAAAGTGTTCGAAAATATTACTTAAGAAAATTTTATTACATTTACAGTTAAGTAAATATTGTATATGAAATGGGGTAAAGGATATTTTAAAGTCAGATGTTCATCAGTACTTTAGTAGTGAACGTTAAAAATGTAGCAAGATGAGAACGACAAATTTGAGAAGATTATCACAGTGGGGAATCAAAAACGCAAGCTTCTATCCGACGATGCGTAACAGATAGTTCTGAATGTTTTCAACTTTTTAAAAAGTGATAGTGATGAGACTGCGCCAGTATCGAAAACTGCAAAAATGGCAGAAGTGCCGTATACTACAGTACGAAGAATTATACAGGAAGGTGTACCGGATAAAAAACAAAGAACTGATGCAGGAAATTCGCGAATTTTCAATGGTTTCGAAAAAGATGTCATCCGTAGGAAAATATATTTACTTTACAATGAAAATATATACTTCCTTCGCTTCGAGTGGTGCTTGAAAAATTAAAAAATGACTGTGATATTCTTTGTCAATTAGTATTCTTCACACCTGTCATAAATTTCTTTAATCCTGTTATCGTTATACCTGCTGAGAAAAGCTAATGGAGTCAATCGCCAAATATTTTCGAATACTATACCTGTTCGGCTAAAAAACGTTACTTACTTTACGAGCTCGTAATATTTCACTTATTATTCTTTTTGTTAAACTGAGCAGTATATAAATACTTTTAAAATGTCATAAATATTTTAAAATGTCATTTAAAGACAGGTTTGTTCCGTAAAAGTGAAAAATGTGGCAACCATAAAATCATTTTTGAATTACTGGTGTTAACTTTATGAGTCACCCGTAATAAAACAATTTTAAGGGTCTCTTCCAAATTTGTCTTTACGACGTTACGGTAACCCAAATACAAATGCCAAGGGGTCATACAAATTTTACACAGTGCATTACCGTAAATCTAACAAAAAACTTCCAAAAAAAACTTAAGTTAGTAACTTATAAATCTTAATGACATACAAAATAAATTGCATATTTATTTAAATGTTATCTATTGTAAATATGCACGCAAACCCATAAAGGAATCGTTAGATGCAACAATGTAACTTCAAAAGTACCGCTTCTTTCATTTCGACGAACACATTAATTAGGAGAATTCTTGCAAGTCGCATACGAATATAAGAATGATAAAAATTTGAATATTAAGAATTTCATTTTAAATTTTAATGTCCATAAATAGATGGTCGGTACTTTAGGGGTCCAATCTAATCTACACAACAAAGCAATAAAAAAATTAAATAAACATAATTCTTCTAAAAGCATATTTTAGAGAGTAATTGCAATTTTATTATAAATCGTATTAAAATATTGTACTCCCCATTTAATAGTTCATATTTCAGAATATTTTAATATCTATTACTGATCAAATTGATGTCGTACATCTCCTTAAGAAATAAAATATAAATATACTATCTGATACCGACCTACCGATCATCCATAATTGGTATATTTGGGCAAAAATTTCTCTTTCTATTTTGGTTCTTTTTATATGTACTTTCTGAAACTCATTTGGATGTCATAAAGTACTTTTTATGACATCCAAATAAGTTTCATTTTCATGGAGTACATATTAAACAACCAAAATAGAAATTCCTAAAAATGAAATAACATATATTTTTAAATATTATTTGGCGAAAGGACCAAAATAGAAAAAAATAGTATATAATACAAGTTTCGCAAGATATGTCAACGCACTTGTTCCCTTCGAAAACTCGCGGAAAGCTGCTCGTTTTTAACAAAGAAGCGCGCGCTAAATTCATGTCTTATGAAACTTGTATTTTAAGTACTTTTATAATCCATCGAATTTTAAAGTTTAAATTAAAATAACTGTATTTTTTAAAATTTGTTGTATTACTGGAGTTCAAGAAAAACGGCATATAGTTTTATTTAAGCACGTGCAAGAGATAGTATCGATGAAAACGGCGTTAGCAAACAATATAGAGGAAGGGGCGTGGCACAGTTTGTATCTGCCATATATCGACTCTGACACTTTAAAGCTTATAACACAGTATATATGCCATGAAATTCTAAAGTATACTGTGCTTTTAATATGGTATGACTAGCGAATGAAAGTTGACGTTTAAATTATTTTATAGATGTGGTTTCTTTTGAAACCCTAGAGAAGAATAGAATTATTCGAAATATTCAGGTATGAAATTTTTGCATGAACCCATTTAAATACTGGACTAGGAAAACATAGAAATACATTACTATGTCTTGCTGAAAATAGTTGACCGACTAGGGTAAATGAATATCAAAAGAGGGGTGCGTTTAAAATATTTTAAACATTTTTGTTTATGTTGATTATAACTAAATATTTTGATCTTTAAACTATTTAGTTTGGCAATTCTATGAAATAGAATTATTTTTAATTTCCTTTAACAATAATTCAGACTCGAGGGTTGCTTACTCCTGAGATGAACGAACTAGAATTTGCAATATTATTATTTTTTTTAAATACATCCCTGAATCCTGTTGCAAAGGTCATTTTAAATGCCTCCTGGTATTGGGTACAATTCTAAACTTCTGTAACGGAATACATAAGGGTCAGTTTCCTTTCAAATCAAATATAGTGAAATGTTTTCAAAAGAAACTACATCTATTAAATAATCTAACCGTCAACTTTCATTCGCTAGTCATACTATATGTCTGTCAATGCATTATAATTTCAGCTTTTTTATCTTTTGATGCATGTGGCAACATAACGACTTATGTATAAATAATAAAAATATACCATTAGTTCACTGGCCAGAAAAAAAAACTGTCAAATTATAAATCATTCGAAATTCTGTCTGATTAATTCCGTATTTTCACTTACAACGATACCTACTTTAAGTAAGTTTTAACCTAAATAAGGTAACTTAATTTGTAATTTCTAATGATAAATAAATAACTGTTTAAAATGATAGTGTAAATTTGTTTTTCACAGCCTATCTGATTTTTTAAATTTAATTATTTATTTATTTACTCTCAATTATTCTAGCGTGACCCTCATATTATACCAACAAAGAAATTCAAAAATATTTGCTGTTTACAAACAAATTACATTACGGTATCAGTGATTTGACAGATACCAAACATTCCTGAACGATAAATACATTTGTAACTTAAGTTTATGAATTCTAAGTTTTCGTTTGAAAAATTATTCCTTTCCAAAATTCCCCCGGAATTTTCATCCGGCATTCACTCATTCAATCCCTTGTGATTCACTCATCACTGCATTGTTGCAGGTGTTCTATCTCTTACGTCACTTGATTACGTCATCAATCGATGCTTGCGAGAGAGTGTGTTATCAGTATTCCTCTCTCTGACTCCCTAGCACACTGCTCTCCTCTCCTCTCTCGGCTAACTGTTTCTCGTTTCTGTTTCTGTTGGCGAGCCGACGTTTGGCAACGCAGCACAGTGCAAGGAAAACACGTAATGCAAGGTTCCGACTGAGGTGGACGAGTTGAGACTGGGGGAAATTCGCTTAAAGTTTCTTAATTTGGGGTTTACCTCGAACAGATGAGATCAGAGGGGAATTTTCAATGAAGTTTTGATTTGGACGTGGAAAATGGTTTGAATTTTGCGCAGTATGTTACATAATAGTTGTTTATCATAAGCAGAACTATATCATTAGTATGTTGCTTATAACAGGTAATATTTACGACGAAAAAAATTAAACGAAGTCAAATATGCACATATAATACCTATCAAGAGTTATTACCCATTTTTGAGTGTTGGGTGTGTCAATTTGCTTTTTATACGCATATTTCTGTAATAACGATATATTTTTGGGTATTAGTAATTTAAAATTAATTAGAAACTCCAGTGGTAATAAATAAATTTTATCCAATACCGGCTCATAATATACTTGTTACTATGGTTATTTGAAATCACTAATGTATAACATTAGTCACTCCGTGAGAAAATATTTTAGAAATCACGGAGGAACTAATACTGATTTTTGTGTTTTTTTTAAATATAAATAAAACGCAATTTTACAAAATTATGAAACTTATTTATTTAACTTAATATTAACGTTTATGCTAAAATAGGTTACTAAACTTTACAAAATAACAGCTGTCATGTACGGCTGATGAAACGGAAACGAGAAACGAGTTAGTGATTACTTGCTTCGGAATAAAATTCAAAGATGCTGCTTGTGCTTCTAAGTGAATACGTTTTAAAGGAAGATTCTCATTTTCACCTATTTTATTGTATTTTTCTTTCAAATAATTCCCAATGACACAAAAAAAATATTACAGCAAATGTTTTTCAATAACAATATAACAAAACCATAACAACCACTCTCCACGCCAGCAATGAGTGCCCGTGAGGTGACGCCTGGTAAACGCCCGAACGGTACAAATATGTCATCATCATTACCGAAATCTGCGTACAAAGCAGATTGGCACACCCAGCAATGGGTAATATGCCATGATGATATATTTATTTATTTATTTATAACAACCATTCAATGGCTACTTGGTAATTTAAAAAACTACATGAATGGACTTGTCAGTGTCAAACGATGAATGAAAAAAGTGTTGGATAAAACGTTGTATTACACTCGTGTGGAATGTATATTAGTCACTAAAGAAAATTAGCCACTCGCTTTGCGGGCTACGTGGCTAAAAATTTTCTTTCGTGACTAATATGATACATTCCACACTCATATAATAAGTAACTATTAAATTGCACAGAAAAATAAAATTAATAGATATTTCTTTTTGTGCCTCGTCCGGCAAAAAGCTAGGGACTTTTATGGTTATAATTTGGTATTATTCGGGTGAAATGTCAACACAATAATTAGCAAAAATTTTACTTCTTATAGATACCTTCTAAATTTGTTAATTATAATTTAAATGAACACATTTTAATAAGCTAAATGCAAGTAAGTATATTTGAAATTGCAGTGCAAAAATAAAAGGTGATTGCTGATTTTTAGGTTATGTTTTGTAAATCCATGTCATTCGAAATTATTCAAATAAAAAAAAAATCCCTAGTCGGCGCAGAAACTGCTTTACGAGTGCTCGTATTTAAAGACCTCGCCATTTATCCCCGTAAAAGTGCAATGTCTAGACTATTGGTACAAATATCTATTAATTAACAATACTTTATTATTGATGATATGTGCGTTCCGGTAGTTTTTGATCTAGCAAAGCACCACTGATTTGTAACCGTAGAGGGCGCTTACCTGACCGGCTTTTCGAACTAGCTTGGAAAAAATACCAAACACCACGAAAATCACTTTTTGAAATCTTTTGAGTTTTATTTCGACTAAATCATGCCCTGTGCTCATTTAATGAAAGGCACCTTCCTTAACCCAGTGTGCTGGCCACATGAGTTTTTTTTTTGTTTAATTACATACAAAACATTATAGTATCTGGTTGAAATAAAATTTTCATTTTAAATGCTTTTAACGCATTTAGCTATAAAAGTCGTGTAATTATTTGCAAATGTTGTAAAACACTTCCTACAATACATTTCGAAATTTCCTAATTTCACAGTTAAATGTGAAAAGAATTAAAATATTACATCATTTTGCATGTATTCCGAAACAGCAAAAGTAAAATTTGCTGGTTATTCTAACCTGTAACTAAATACTTGCGCTATTATTTAATTTTATTGCTCGTTTTATTATTGTACGTACGTTTTATGCGGACTGTAAAGATAGACGGACTTATTGTTTAAAATTAATGTAGTAGGTATATTACTAATGATATACATATATAATAAAGGTTGAAATTGACTTTTTAATTAGTTGTTTCTTATAAGAAATAATTACATGTAAAAGAATTTTTTTATTATGCCAGTAGCATTGGAAAAATGATTTTCAAGAAGTCTTTCACATAGAAATTATTATTCTTTATAAATTAAATGAAACAAAATCTAAGTAGAAAAATATTGAAATTTGGTCCTTTTAAAAAAATAATTTAATTATGAATTTATGTTTAGGAGTCAGTGGTTAAGATAATATACAGTATCTCTCGATGACCTCCTGAATATAACAGATGAAGCATTGGATTATTTAGATGTTTATTTGTAAAGTTTTATATTTATTTATTCATTTATACCATTTTCATTAGTGATGATTTTTATGACATACGCTAAATAAATAGTGGTTACAGCAAAAAAAAAACATACTTTTGAATGTTCCTCAAAGTTTTTGTATGTATGAATTATTATGTATATAAATAAATAATAAATATATCATTGCGGCGTATTACCCATTGCTGGGTGTGCCAATCACTCATTGGCATGGAGAGTGCACCACAAGGGTTAATTTTGTGCCATTTAAAATTCGAAATATTTGGCATCGGTCGGGATCGAACCCGGTTCCCTAGATTCTCGACCAGACTAATATGTTAAGTATAAAATTGATCGTAACTAGTGACGGGCCAATTCCCGAAATTGAATGATGAAAAATTTCCGGAAATTCCCAAGAATTTTTTTTGAAAATTTCCTAAGTAATTTCAAATATTTCGTAGCATCACAGTATTTGTTGACGGAGTAAGAGTAGGTAACAGGCAGGCGTAAGACACAAACATTTGTGACGATGGTCACTAGATTTGGATTTAATTTTCATGTTTAGCATTGTAGTCTTGTGGTTAACAAGTTAGTTTTTTTGCTAAAGTTTATAAATTCAAATCGAGGTTCAAATCCCACCAGTAAAAGTGTTGTTTACCTTTTTACTATTTTGTATTGGTTGAAATTTTGCATATAATGTAATTGTTTTGTTATATTGTATGTTATTTGTTGTAAAATGAATTGTTGTATTATTGTTTAAAATTACAAATGTTTATAAATTTGTTATTTACATGTCAGGTACCGCGTAGTCGAGTGGCTAGTGTGCTCGACCAGCGTGCTGGGGATCGTGGGTTCGATCCCACATGAGTTTGTATTTTTTTTATATTTTTATTTAAAATAGCAAGTATTTGCAGGATTATTAGAATCATGTTAAAACTTATTTTCGTATTTTTAACGGTTTTTCGGGGTATAAATACGGGCCCAAACAACAGTTTTAGTCAGACAGTGTGTGCTGTCTCAAGAGAGAGTGAGTGCTCTCTCGGGGAGACGGTGAGTGCCGTCTTCCGCGAACCTGGTGAGTGCCGGGTGAGCAGTTGGTTAGGACCTTGGCTGCCTCTGACTCAGTGCTGTTGGTGCATGCCGGCAGCTCGTGAGGGAGTGCAGAAGGTGCCTTGAGTGGGGTTTACCACTGTAATCGCGATTGTCGAGGAGTGTTGGTGTGTGTCAACACGGCTCCGTATCGAAATCGCGATTGTTGATGAGTGTTGTCAAGTGACAACACTGTTTTGCGTTTTTCAACTTTGGTGAGTGCCATTGTTGACCGTTCATGTCGCGGCCCCGTAACTTTGGTGTGTGCCATTGTTACCCGTTCATTGTTGACAGTTTCTTTGATTGAACAAATCCTGCAAGTATCGCTGGTTCACTTGTATTGCCCGATTATATGCTAGCGATTGTTATTTTCATTTATTTGTTATTATCATCGTTTTTAATATATTTTAATAAAATATTAAAATTCATTATATGATTTCATTGTCAAAAACCGAACTCTGTCTCCACTAAGCTACCCGAGCCCTTTTTGGCGTTCAAGCCGCTCTTTTCAGCGACGCTATAATAGCGTCCTTCACATCTCCTATGCTGTGTTATCGACCGTTCGATTGGCGCCCGAGAAACCCGTTTTGACAGCAAGGAGAACTGAAGAGAACGTCGAGTAAAAGTTGACAAACTGACACGCCTTTTTTTGCCATTACACATTCAAAGCAAAATAACAGGCGCCAAGGTATAATATTATCTAAAATAAAATTAAAAAAAATAAATCCGGGAAAAAAAGTCAAAATATTTTTTCCTGCAAATCGGGAGAAAACAAAATTCCTTGCGGGAATTGTTTAGTAGCACATCACTAATCGTAACTATGAATTAACAAGTAAAACTTAAAAATTAAACTTTATTATTTTTTATGTTATCTATTTTATCTTTATTTGAAAAATTAAATTTATCTAACCGATGATTCACTGAAAAAATCTACTATCACGTCAGGTAGCGCAAAAATCGTTTTTGTTGAATTCAAGATTTTAAATATTGTTAAGAATAATGGTGTTTAATTTTTAAATTTATTTTATATTTGTTAATAAAAATTAAAATATTGAAAACGACAAAATTTTGTAATATGTGGACATCTTTGTCCTACAAGTGACATACGAGCCAAATCTGGGTTGGCCAGAACAAAAGGGGCAGTCATAGGTTCACATCAGTTTTAGTCATTAGAACCTGTGGAAATAATCTGAGGAACATAATATTATTAAATTTTAAATTCAAAAGACATATTTTGAATATGCAGTTGATGATATACATATTCTTCTTATTTTAGACTTGGAACTATCATGTCCATCTGCAATTGATATAACCAATGTCCTCCTCATTTCAAAACCAAGGATTCGTATAAAATATTTTTTACGGCCATTAAATTTCCCAATATAAAACAAAAACAGAAAATGGGTCACCGATTTACAATCTCCATTCCAATACCTTCGAATCATAACCATAAACCACCATTACTTCAACTGTTTTCTCCCTTCGTTATCGGTTGTTTTTCCGCTCGATTTCCCCCACCCCTTGTCTCATGCGTGTGGCTGAGTGCAGTTCGGGGCTTTGTTTTCTAGGCCGCGATAACGCCCTGGGGTGTAGCGCCACAGGGCCCCACAGAGCACGAACCGGAGAAATATCACACACAAATGTTTGATTTTCGGTTATTTATAACAGTGGGGATTAATCGAATAAACGCGTTGTAAGAAGTGATACGCGTTAGGAGGGAAATGTAAAAGTAATAAAAAGGACGATTTGGTATATAGGTTACGTGGACTTTGCCCACATGTTTGGAGATAAGGGCTGCTTGGTAAATGGCTCAAATAGGTCTCTGTTATTGTCATTACAGGGTCACGTGCAAGAAAAATATGAAATAAGTGTGTATACGTATAGATTCGTATACAGGATGTTGATCAGATGCGAACATAGAGATTTATAATGGGATTTTAGTTTTTGCAATTTCCTGCTCTCTTGTTCATTTTACGTCAAAAACTGTTGAGTGCAAAATTGTTCAGAATTAAAAGTTGTGCGCAAAACTGTTTATACATTTTTATACTGGTTCCAGTTTATTCACAATTTTAAAAAGAAATTTCAAAATTTCGGAGCTGTAGCCATGAAACTTGTTTTCTTTTTTCTTTCATGAATTATTTTTTAAACGTCAATTTGAGTTATGAAAAAAAAATAAATAATGAATGCTTATTCGAATGAGGAACGTATCTTTGTTATAAAGAAATATTATTATGGAAAGAGTTACAGAAAAATACTGAATTTATTTTACATATCTCAAATTGACGTTTGACGTTTAAAATAATTTATGAAAACTGATTATTCCTATTAATAACCAGAAGTTTTGAAATTTCTTTCTAAAATTGTGAATAAACTAGAAACATAATGAAAAATATAAAACCGTTTTGTATACTACTTTTAATTCTGAATAGTGATGCACGACGAGACGAGAGTACTCTCGCATTTCGTCTCGTCTCGTTGCATTATGCGAGACGAGAACGAGAGCGAGATTGCATTTTAAAATTCCAGGCGAGATTGATCTAACAACTGCCAGACACGAGAAATCTCCCGAAAGTCTCGCTATAAGAAGTATTTTGTAACTTCGTAGCTTTTATTCATAAATTCGATAAAATATTCACCGTGCAGGGAGTGGAGTCAACGCTAATTTGTACATAGAACACGTTAATGTGAAAAATATATTAATTCATTATATTTTTTGAGTAAATGTAAAAATCAGTTTTGCATCTAATAGAATTGGTTTTTCTCTAACATTTCAGCCCAGTTAAAACCACGGTTAATAAAATTCTTGCTGTCCCTGAAAAGTAAAGCATCTTATATTAAGCGTCGATGGGAGATAATACGGAGCGAAGCGGAGTGATTGGTTGCCGAAGGGTTCCCAGTGTAGCGGTTTTTTTTGTGACTAAATCTTACTTAAATAGTGGCATATATTTAATGATAAAGTGTAAGAAATTTATTGTTACAATTTTTTTTTAATTTTTAATGAATTTTACTGAAAACTAACAAATAACAAGATTTTGATTGATCAGGTGGTTTGCTTGTCCTCCAAGCAGAATTTAGGTTATGTTCATGCAGCTCAATAAAATGATACATTTTAATTGGGTTGCATAAATAACAAGTTTCTTATTTTCCGAGTGATGGAAAAATGTCAGTTTTACGAGCATTCACCGTTTCAAAGTTTAACAGTTACTTACTTCACACAACTTCATACTTATATTCGCAAACATTTTATATGTACTTTATTTGATTGGAATAGTATTTGCAAGTTGTGTAGAAAATAAATAAACTCAAAGAGATTCAAATATGAATAAAAGTCGCAAAACACCATAATTATGTAGGATGCTTTGTAATGCATATAGCAGTGGCGTAACTACCGGTGTTCCGCTTGTTCTGCGGAACACGGGGCCGGTGACTGAAGGGGCTCGGCACGCACGTCAAAAAATATTTTTATTTTAATAGAGCCACATATTCCAAATATATTAAATGACCTTACATCTTTCAACAGAAAGATCCTTTTCAAAATCATCAGACATCTATTATTTTAATAGATTACGAAACTGCCAGAACAATAGATGTATCTAATATATAGCCTTTTCAGCGTCAGATTTCAGTGCGCTTTGTTTTCATCATACTTATATGTTTACATTTTCTTCGTGGTAACGTTTTCGGCTTGTCGTGAAATTACACTCAGTTCGCAGTGAGTGTGCACTTTTGTGCACCGACTACAGGAGCAAGTGCACGAATATCAGTGCAAAAAATAGCTTCTACAAATAAAATCATATTGATAATTGCCAGAAATTATGAGAAAGTTCTTCAATGGCAGATAGTGATGTAGAGTTATTAAATCGAATAATATAACTTTATGTTGTACATAAATGTATAAACAAAAAAGTAAGAATGAAAACTCATGTGAGGATTTGAAATAAAATTATTTTCGTTTTCAGTTCAAATATACTTTTCAGGTACAAAGGAGTACTTCCTTGATATTCATAGATAATTTTGAAAAACGCACCAAAACTAACAGGCTCTCAGACTTGCACTCATTTATGGTCTCGTTTTCAACTTAAACTTGTATTAGAATAGTTATGGCCGAAAACTCTAATATCAAATTTGGCAAAAAATAAACAAATCAGTGAAAGCTGTTGACATAAACGTACAACACATATTCTCATGGTTTTATGTTTATAGTTTGTAATATTTTTTGTTTTTTAATAAGATTTTATTTTAAAAAGTATTTTTTAAAGTAACCTTTTACCGGATCAGTAAAACTATTTTCTTATCTACATAGGGGCCTGGATTGGTTCGGGAACACAGGCCCATGGCTGCATTGTTACGCCACTGGCATGTAGATAAAATATAAGATAAAAGTATCATATTATGATAGTAATTAAACCCTGATAATAACTGATATTTCCATTGTTTGTATTACTTTACCAGAAAGAGCTATAATAATAATCATGATCTGAAAACTCATAACTGTCCTACATGTATCTGCTGAAAAATAATAACAATCTTCAACTGCATTTCCTAATAGCATCAGAATTCTAATCTTCAACCCACTTTCAATTTAATTTTCTTTGCTGCATTCCATTTTAAACTATTTTAGTTCTCCAAACAATCCACTAACAATAAAACCAAATGACGTTGGTCTTCCAGTGCTCTCTGGATTTTTTCCTCAATGCAGATTTGATTATCCAGACTCTCTCGGACCATATCTCTTGTTCGGGAAGTTTTTCTCGCTTCCTTCTCAATTACCCGTCACTTGGGCGACACGCAGGGGTGATTTATCTTATTTTTTATTGCATTTTTATCGGCGACGTCCAGAGAATCCAATCCACAGCGGGAGCATCTGTCTCGAGTGCAGGGGTTGTTGTGTCACGCTTAGACTAGTTGTTTAATCGAGGATATAAAACTTAAATTGCTTGCAGTCCTGGGAAATTGATAGTGATAACGTGAAAGATTGTATTAACAGTGGAAAAGTCATTGGTTTGTTACTTTAATGATTAGTTTTATTATTTAACATTAGTTTTATACTTAGAATTGAATGTATTTAGTATGGATAAAACATTGTTGTAAGAAAATATGTGAGAATTATCCATTTCTAGATTTGCCTTCTGCGTTTATTCAAAGATATATGGTGTAATGACGAAATATCTATACCTATAGCCAGTGTTGTAACTTATCTAGATAATATAGTTTTATCTATTATCTTATCTAGATAATTTTTTTCGAAGTTATCCATTATCTTATCTAAATAAAAATTATCATTATCTATTTTTTGAAAATCATCTAGATGAAATTTTTTATAAAAACAAAAAAATTATTTTCTAATACAAATCGAATTTAAATCAAATAAAGCTGCGTAATTTTGGTAGTATTCTGTGTAAATTTTGAAATTTTACAGAACCTTAATCTACCAAGATATAAATATGATTACTTTTTACCTTCCGTCACCTTTAGGTAAGGAAGGTATTGTCTTTGGTCAATAATCGGTGGTGAGTTTTTGATGAATAAACACGTTTTAGGGTCCCTAAAATACGATTTTACTATTTTACGATAATGTCTGTATGTGTGTGTGAGTGTGTGTGTATGTATATGTGTGTGACAAAATTTTCTAATGCGATAACTCAATACTACAATTCCAAAAATTATAATTCTTTCGTATTCCTCTTCGTTATATCCATGTGAAGAGCTGATTAGATTTTGGTTATAATTGGTCAACCGGAAGTACCCTCATTTGAAGATTTTAACAGTTTTTCTTGAAAAAACGATGTTAAATATCATTTTTTCACATTTAATGTTATTATAAATATTAAAGAATATTTTATTCTCTATACGATTTGAATGCATTTTATACTTCATATTAAATGGATACAGTGTTAAAAAATTATAAAGAAATTAAATATCATATATTAGCCAGCTATGCTATAATTCTGGAAACAGCTGCTACGTTAAGAAAATTTTGATTGAAAGGTGTCAGTGTCAAGTGCAGTTGACAGTATGTTTGCGTTATAATTTTACTGGAAATATAGGATCTTTTGTTAGAAACTTTCTGTTTGGAATTTGTTTAAAATACATACAACTGCCTTAAGGTAATGTACAATAAATAGAATCTTTTGCAAGGAACTTTCTGTATGACCTTTATACAAAATACATAGAAATGACGGAAGGTAATGTGCTGGCCACATCAGATTTTTTTGTCAAGATGTCAAGAAGGTAGGAATTTGTAAATTCTTTACAGTTTTATAATTAGGTAATGGACATATTTGCACAGAATTCCATTATTTATTTGGCGTGCAATGTTGTTAAATACATTATATTAATACACATTAAATTATATTTCTAAATATGCAAAATAATTTATTATTTCGCCCTATATCTACATTATAACACGCTATGTATATTTTAAACAAATTATCTAAAAAGTATCTCGATAATAGTTAATTATCTGTATATCTAGATAACTTTACAAATAATTATCTATTACCTTATCTGGATAAGAAAATGTTAGTTATCTTTAGGTTTATCTAGATAAAAAATATGATTAACTATTACAACACTGCCTATAGCTACTAGATACATCACAGCTGACTCGTTCGCCATTTTGGTGCCACTTTAATAATTCATTATCAGTGTTACAGTATTATTAATCATAGTAGTTATCCACAATGAAGAGTTGTTCTGCTCCAAATTGCGCAAATCATTTGAGAAATGATTATAATTTTTATAGGTACATGTTTTATTACTTATGCAATACATGTATTTTTCTCTAACCTCAAAAATCTTAATGAGCCGTATTTTTTCTTGTTTTCTTGGAATATTTTGTTATAGTAAATATAATATGACAAATATGGTAGTATATTTAATTATAAAAAATTGTTACTATAAAAAATCCACATTTATTTCATAATTTACTGAGACCGTTTTGGCACCATATGGCGGACGAGTCAGCTGTGTATTATCTAGAAGCTGTATCTATACCGAAGAAGGTGCTTTCTAGACGTCACCTTGCGGGCTTTTTAAGCTGGCGTGGAGAGAGCAACACAATAATCACTTTTGTGCGATTTGAAAATTGGAAATAAATTTCAAGTTTAATCAGGATTTTCTGAATCATAATCGATCAACTGACGCACATTGACACGCGATCCATTATTAACAACCAAATTTTGAAAAATACCTGCAACTGCTTGGATGTGAACTTATTATGTAATTCATTGACAGTTATTTAAGTTAGGTAATTCTGTTTATTACCACACTAGCTATGTAATGAAAACATTCATTATGTAAGGTACTAGTTACCTAATGCATGTTTCTTTACAAATATTATGATCAAAAAAAGTAATTAGAATTTGTTGAAACATGAAACAATTTTGATTGATTAACCCCGCAGTGCGCCCAGGAATATAACGTTATTGGTGGCGCGGAGTCCAACCGACTCCATTAATATATTCACCATTTATTTTAGTTTCTGGTTGATTTTTTTTAATATAGTATTTTGATTGACAATATATTATTTAAGATACATTAAAGTTATAGGAAGGTATAGAAATAAACACGAAATTATTCGAGTAATTACAGAAATAAACGAACAGTTAAAATCGCTGAAGTCTCACAGACTCCACTTCACTGCATTCGTAGATAAAATTTTGTATACGTGAGCTAGAGTTTATTGCAGTATTCATGTACTGTAATAATACTTATATGTATTTCATTATTAATATAAATAACTATTTTCTATCAAGTACTTAACGTAGCACTTTATTCTCTAAAATATTTAATGCTTTAATAACAATAACAATTTACTATAAATATCATACTTATATAAATTTCATCTTTAAAGATTGTGGATAAAATTGTCTTTATTCACTTATTCTATAAATAACTATGATGATACGTGCCGAGTATTTATCGTATTGTATTACTATTTAATAAATTTAGGACATAAGCGATTTTAATTTTAAATATAAAATGAACCATTTAATTGTCTATTATGTTTTGAATTTTTTGTTATATTAAATTTTCTTCCATGTTATAATAAAGCCATGAATTCCCATGATATAATATATCTGGCAGATTATTTAAAATAGGAGAATTTGGTATGGCCAAAACAATACCTCCCGCCATTTACAGCCCGAGTCACAAAAAAGATTAAGCTAATCCTTATTTTTTGATTAGCTAATTTTACTCTAATTTTGGCAGTTTATTTATTAATATATAAACTAATTTAATCCAAGTAACTACATTAGATTAGATTTTTTGTGAATCGTTATTTTTTATTAATCTAAATACATACCTATATATTTACTTATGCTGAAAACTATATTGATTTCCTTTCCTTCTTTTTTAAACGTTACTATTATTAATGTGAAATTATTAGTTCTTTGACAATGACGTTTATCTGTCAGTTACATACATTTGAATAACTGTGTAACCAAGCAGTTTTGTTTGTTTAAAGCGTACGCTTCGGGTTTTAAATTATAGATAATTTTATAAATTTATCCATAAAATATGTAGAGAAAGTATTAATGCAAATCTGTAGAAAATTGATTAATCTTTAATTTTTATAATAACACAAATCTCGAAAAAATAACATTTAAAGGTATTTTTCGAAGAAAAACTATTTTGAGCTTCAAGTAAAGTGACATTTCCTGTTACCCTATTTATTAGAAAAGGTCGAAATACAAGGTTTCAAAATTTTCTGAATGATAGTATTTGAGTTAGAGCGGAGGATCCACACATGCACACAGACATCATCGTGAAAATGTTAAAATTGGATTCTAGGGACCTTAAAACGTGCTCATTTACCAAAATCTCGATATGCTATTTTTAGCACGATCCCTATACCTCTCTTACCAAGGCTAGCGGGAGGTAAACAGGAAAGGCAGGTGCACAAAGAAAACCGTATACGGGAATGAGAACATTTTTTAACTGCCAAACAAATATTTTAATATACAAATTAACATTTCTACAAATTTCGATTATAATTAATTTCCAGTTAAATTTCCAAATTAAAGTTCTGATTGTTGACAAAATCTGTTAGGTACCGTTCTCGTTCCCGGGCTATTGTGTTGCCGCCTTAACAATAGCTTAATAAACATTTAGCAATTCATGGCTATGAATAAAGATCTATATTAATACATTTATTTAATTTTATTATTTAAATTTTGTAGAGAACTTTTGTCATAGTTATAATAGCGTAGTAACATTGAAAACATTTTAACTAATGAATTAAACCACAAATATTCGTAATAAATTATTTACAGTTTATTATTAGCTCAATATTATTATTTGAAAATAATGGTAAATATTAGAAATATCATAAATCATTATTATTACATTGGTACTATTAAATTAACTGTATCATGAAAACGCTGACACTTCCAATTTAATCATTATCAACCTATTTGTAGAACATGGCACGCACAGCGGTTTTTAATTATAAAACATGGATTTTGTATTGAACAAATTGTGTTTGTCAATATTTACTCTACAGCGACATAATAATAATTTAATGTTTACTCGTTTTATCAATCATTTTTGGTGAAATAAATTTTATTTACCATAAAATTTAATACGTCTCGATGAGCATTATGTTAAGTGAAGTGAATTTTGTGTAATTTAAATTTTAATACATTTTTAATTAAAAATTCTTTCTTTATAAAAAAATTTAATTTGAAAGTAATTCTTTTAGGAATTCATCAAAGAAATTCTAGAAAATGTGCTTGAAGGTTGAATCTCGAACCTCTTCTTATTTACGTGGCACACAGATTCACGACATTTTCTAACCTATTTTATAGATAAAAGAAACATTTTAATTGCATAAAATATATGTAATAAATAAATTGTGTTATATCTACATTAAGTAAACATACTAATTATAAATAATTTAATTCATATTTGCTAAAATATACAACTACGCATTGTATTTGTTTATTTTATGCTTAAGCACATAAACCTCATAAAATAAGCTGTAAGTCACCCACGTATTTTTATAATTAATGATTATTGTTAATTAGAACATAATACAAAAGTGTTAATAGCGAAACATAGTTTTTATGTTCAGCTAATGAAATCTGACGTAATACTGTACATAAAATGTTTAGAAATTAATTAATCATTTATACTGCTTATTTATTTGGCAATTTATGCACACGTGTTTTTTTTAATTAATAAATCAAGCTATTTAAAAGAAAAAAAAAATTATTTACGCAATTTTTAATACGTATTAATTTGACTTTTATATAGTGAGATTGTAAATAATTTACATGCGGTTAGAATTACAATTACATTTCATTTTTTGTATTAATATTTTACGAGACTAATCCCGAAAATAGATAATCAAGTTATTTCTGCGTGTTAAAAATGTACTTATCTTGTTATTTTAATAATTGTAATAATTGGGGTTTTTAGGCGCCTGGGTAGGTATGCACCACAATTATTATGTTTGGTATTTTTATTTACCCTCTTTTTATGTCATAATCAAATTGTAGAATCCTTTTTTTATAAACGCTTAGACGTGTTCTAATAAAAATTTGGACATTTTAATCATTGAAAATACGTGGTTTTAAGTTTCACAATTATTTTATTTTTTATATAATTTAGACATATTTATATATTTATTATTTTACGTTAATGAAGATCTGATGATGCTAATGTTGTAGCGAAACTGGTAATCAAAATAAAATAATTGTGAAACTTAAAACCACGTATTTTCAATAATTAAAATGAATAATAAGTTTCACCATATAAGAGCTGACACAATTAAAGAAAAATTTTGGACATTTTCGCTTGCAATTTTTGTAAACATACATTATTGTAACCTAACATACAATACTTACGTCTTTAAGTTTTGTGCGTACGGTTAAATATAGCTGCAAGAAAAAAAATATCGCATCATATAAATGGAGTCCCGTGGCCGTGTGCCTGAGTGTAAGGTCGCGAATCTGGGCAACCGGGTTCGATCTCGACCGACGCCAAATATTTCGAATTTTAAATGGCATAAAATTGACTCCTATGTTGCGCTTTCCACGCCAGCAATGAGTGCCCGTGAGGTGACGCTCGGTAAGCGCTCGCACGGTGCAAATATAGCGATATATCATCATTACCGATATCTGTGTACAAAGCAGATTGGCACACCCAGCAATGGGTAATAAGCCGTGATGATTTATTTATTATTTATAAATGACCTGTATATAATTTTGTTAATTTACGCTGTAATATTGATGCGATATTTTCATTTTATCTGGCAGTTAAATTAACTGACACTTTACCGGGTGATGGAATTGTTAAATATTCCATTTCATCGTTTAGTCATTTTGACAATCACTTCTATCAAAATTTTCCAAGATTTTTAATTATTCTCCTTCAAATTTATTTTAACTAGTTTAAAAACTAGGGCTATTTTTTAACCAATTTTTTAAAATCTCAAAATAATGTCCGTTGGGATACGAGTCAATTTTTTTTAAATTTTATAATTCTGTCGTCGAATTTGAGAGCAAACTGATGTGTGTGTGTGTGTTCTTTTTATATATTTTTATACGATTTTGAAAAAACTTAATATAAAACACGAATGTATTTTGTGTACATGAGAATATTTAATTTTTTGTAAAATCTTATTTACCCACATGAAAATAGAAGACTGTGCCGAAACGTCGATTGTGTAAGAGAATATGCTTTTAGCACGAAATAAAAAAAAACCTTCAATTCGTCTCAAAAGTCGCTTACCTCCGCCAGTAAAATGGTACTTTCCAAACTAGAGACGCAATTTAAAAAATTATCTCAATTTCAAACCTATTTTTATCGATGATGCCAACTTTAGCAATTCAAAATCCCTCTTACAAATGCTATGTATTCAACTTTGATAACTCAAAACTGTCACTTTTAAATCTACTGAATTTATTCCACATGTTTTGAGAGTCACATTTCGTTTTTACTTCGCGCTATCATTCTAGCTTACATTATTCCCGTTCTTATCACATTAGGTCAGTTACATATGTTATTATGACAATTGGAACAAATGGAAACAGTTACTGTTTGCTGTTTGTTAGGTTACAATACTCCCTTCACTAGTAACGGTATTACATACGTACTTTCTTCAAGATGGAAAAGTACTTTCGTTACTTTGTTACTTTCTGCTATGTTGCTAAGAGGATTATTTATTTACTGGAATATAAACGATGTTCGTATGATTTATACTGGCAGATTTAGAATTAACAACACAGTTGCATCTGGCTAAATAAATAAAGAAATACATGCAGTGAAGTATGCAGGCTATTTCTAAATTAGCATTGACTTTCAAGTTGGAAATCATTTCATACATAATGTAAATTTTGCAATATTTATCTATCTATATTTTTTGTTGTAGCTCAATTTGATTCATCTCAAATATCGTTTTAAATTATACCTCGTGCTGTTCTTGAAACTGCTGCCTCAGTAACCCATTTTAGTTTCCTATTTATATTGGAGACACTTTTCTTTGAACCAGTTAATATCGTAAGTCAACTAACTGGCGAAAACACAAAATTAAAAATATATTTATAGTGTAAGTAAATAAGAAAGAGTTACATTTTTGGTTAGCAGTAAATGAAAAGGAAATTTACACAAAAAATATTTCTAGTTCTGATGAAAATTTTTGTAAAACTGAATCATTTTCTAAATTTGTGTTATTTTATCACTTTAATACTGCATATTTATGTGTTTTAATAATTATAAAACTTTACTCCTAAATATATGTTTAAAATATTTTTTTCTATAGCTTTTATCTACACAAAATAGTAGATAAATTAACACGTTAACCGCAAAGGTATAGATAAAGTAACATTTTAACAGCACGGGTAGATAAAATACTTTAATTCTTATTTATTTATTTACATACAAAATCCAAAATAACTCATATAGGTAGGTACATACTGGGATTTGAAAATTGTGTTTATTCATAGTTAGTGTTTTTTTCATTATTTCTTTAACACCTGCTTAGCTATAGCAAAAAATAGAATTTTATATACGACGATAAAATTAAATTATCGACTAGCGAAAAATAAGTCACTCGAAAAATCGGGAATTAAACTTTCCGCTCGTCGATAAAATATAAGTTTATCGACTTGTATAAAAAATAACTATTAGTAGTCAAAATATAATTGGAAATATGAATGGATAATAAGCACTTTAATAAGATAACTAATATAAAACTATATATATATATATATATATATATATATATATATATATATATATATATATATATATATTACTTTTGATTATGTTTTTGCTTTACTTTCGATATTTTCTGCGTTAATTTACATGAAAATGGATTTTGGAGTTAAAAAAGTGATGGCTTAATGCTTGAAAGTAGTAATTTGGAATAGAGATGTATTACGTAGATATTAAGTGCATTAAAATCTAGAATATTTTAAACTTTGATAGTCTATTCTATATCATACAGTTTATGGTCTATTTGGAAATCATCGATTTTCTAATTTGTTACCCCATTATACAAAATACAAATTGTCGCTACCTAGTATCTAAATACACAAATGAAACGTGGAATATATCAATAAAAGTCAAAAGAAAAAAATGTTTATTTTTTGCTAATTGACATTAAAAGTGCGATTTTTTTGACAACAGTCTGCAATATATGATTTTTATTGTCGAGGCAGTAAAAATATTTTTACTTCTAACATGGTTGCTATTTACATGGCAACCGCTCAACAAACGCATAGCAACCGTTCAACAAACGCATTTGATGACGATGACTTTCAAAATGGGTATTAAAAATGATCACTAAATTAATATTAATTCTAAAATCGGCAAAAAAATATGTTCAACACGGCACCAAATAACACAGGTTAACAGCAACGACAGCCTGTGCTGTAAATGTGGTATTCTAATGCCTAGTTAAACAAATAACTATTTTTTATTACTGTATGTCGTAAATAGTGACTTATGTACAATTCGTTATATTTGAACATAACATCCAAGGGATGTTTTAACTTTAAACTTGTATTACAAGTATTTTTATTTACAATACGTTTGTATGAAATTTGAACTGAGTAGTATTATATTAACCTACAACTATACTTCACCTTAATGCCCCTTGTTCTTTGTGAAAAACCCTCGTGTGCAATATTTCGTGATCCCAGCGTTCTCATTTTACCGGAATCGATCCCGACTCCATTGATTACCGCTTGACATATAGCAACCGGCGTAGTCGACCGGAAGTAGCTAAACTTGCTCCTTGTGGAGTTGGAAATACCCTGCTGGGCGACCGTGTCCCCAATTCAAGTTACGCCACTGGTTCGCGGGAAGAATGAGTAAGAGTATAGTCATCCAAATTGGTCTGAATCTTGGAAGTGTGATTTACAGAAAGGAACATTTGATGGTCAAACTATCAGCAGTAATTACATACTGAAATCTCTTAAAGAATGCAGTTTTTCTAGTAATACTATCCATCTTTTATGATACACCAGACATGAATTAAAATCTTTTACTTATTTTAGTTATTTAAAGCAAATCTATATAAATAAGTAATTATTTTCATAACTATGGGGTCTCGTGGTCGTGTGCCTGAGTGTTTGATCGTGACCGACGCTAAAATTATTTCGAATTTTAAATGGTACAAAAGTGACCCCTGTAATACACTCTCCACGTCAGCAATGAGTGCCCGTTAGGTGACGCCTAGTAAACACCCGCACGATACAAATTACCGACATCTATGTATAAAGTATATAGGCACACCTAACAATGGGTAATAAGCCCTGATGATGTGTTTACGTATTTATATTTATTTATCTATGTAACTCATTTTTAAAAGTGTTTTTACCTCCCGTTACCCTTAGTAAGGGAGCTATGGGGATCGTGTTAAATTCGCATATCGAGATTTTGGTAAATGACTACGTTTTACGGCCTTTAGAATCCAATTTTAACATTTTCACGATTATGTTTGTGTGTATGTCTGTATGTATATACATGTATGTGTGGATCCACTCCAACTCAAATACAGGGTGGGGCGGAAAAACCTACCCGATTTCAAAACGTTATAAAATTAAAACCACTCAACTTGTCAAAAAAAATTTTTTATTAACATATCGCAAATTTTATGCCATTTTTAAATTTAAGTTTTGAAAAGCACATCACTCAAATGTCGTCCTTGGGAGCGGATACACTGATTTAGGCGCTCGCGGTAGCTTTCCATGACTTTCACCGTCATTTCCACAGGAATTTCTTCAATTGCCCGAGCAATTTCCCTTCGTAAAGCAAGAAGGGTCCTTGGTCGATGCTGGTAAACCTTCGATTTGAGGTAACCCCAAAGGAAGAAGTCACATGGAGTGAGATCCGGTGAGCGCGGCGGCCAGCCAAGATCACCTCTCAGGGAAATGAGGCGACCGGGAAACAGTTCCCTGAGAATGTCCATTGATCGTCGCGATGTGTGGGCGGTTGCACCATCCTGTTGAAACCACACATTTTCCACGCCATTTTCTTCCATTTTGGGTCTAAGCATGAAACAATAGCGCTCGCTGTTGACCGTTACGGTTTGCCCATTTTCTTCAAAAAAGTAAGGCCCCCAGACGCCTAGGCGGGAAAGAGCACACCACACAGTCACTTTTGGGCTATGGAGGGGTTCCTGATGGATTTCTCGAGGATTTTCGTCACTCCAATATCGAAAATTCTGCCTGTTAACGGTACCACAAAGGTGAAAATGGGCTTCGTCCGTGAAGAGCACAACATCGTCGTTTGGGAGTTCTCGGAGATCGCGACACAGGTTCGTACGGGTTTCAAAATCCCTTTCACTTAATTCCTGTGCAACAACCATTTTGTAGGGATGCATTTTGAGGTCCCGGTGCAAAATGCGCCGAATACTGCGGTTGGAAATCGCCAAAGCGAGCGAATGTTTTCGCGCCGAACGACGCGGGGAACGTTCAATCGCGGCTCTCACATTGGCCACGTTTTCAGGTCCTGTTGCTGTCCTGGGACGTCCAGGCGACTTCTTTTTCAATGCTGAACTCGTCTGTCTAAAATTTGACACCCACACTTTAATCGTAGCGTGATGTGGAACAGGATCATGACGCCCGAGTCCGAAATGAATTCGAAAAGCACGTTGTGTAGCAATTATCGAACCGCCGCATTCGATAAACCGCTCAATAACAAAAGCACGATGTTCACCAGACCAAGGCATGTTGACTACTGACAAATGGCATAAAACCGGCTTTCTAACGGTTTTTACCCCACTACTCTACCTGCTCCCTCTTCTGGGAAAAAGGGATTTGAAATCGGATAGGTTTTTCTGCCCCACCCTGTATTATCATTTAGAAAATTTTGAAACCTTGAATTTCTACCTTATTATAATATGCAAAGAAGCCATTAGATTTTAATGTAAATCAGATAACCGGAAATGACACTTTACTTGAAGGTCAAAATAGATTTTCTTCGAAAAATACCTTTAAATGTAATTTTTTTAGAGATTTATGTTATTATAAAAATTGAAGATTATTAAATTTTCTACAGGTTGGCATTAATACTTTTTCTATATATTTCTTGGATAAATTTATAAAATTATCTGTAATTTAAATCCCGGAGGCTACGCATTAAACAAACACAACTCCTTTGTTACACAGTTCAGAACTCACATGTCTGTGACAGATAAATGCCATTGTCAAAGAACTAATCATTCCAAATTAATAATTGTAATGTTTTAAAAAGAATTTAGTAAATAGTATAATAGTTATATGGAAAGGAATTTAATACAGATTTCAGCATAACTGTAAGTATGTATTAAAATTAATAAAAATTAAATGGCCGGAGGTATTGTGCTGGCCACATCAGATTTTTTTTATTAGACTGCCCTTGAATTTACATTAATTTTCAATACTATTATTTTTCCGTTGAAATGAGATTTATTAACGTCCATTATCGAATAATTTTTTTTATTATAAAATAATTTTAGTATATGTAACCGTAGACCACTGCTAAAATGTCATACCTTTAAGTGCCAACCTTTCTAACCTATAAAATTGTCATGGAATCAAATTTTCTTCAATTTAATAAAGATACGAACAATAAAAAAATATTGTAAATAAGACTTGTGTTAATCGATGATTAATAATCGAAATATTTTCATCACCTTGACAACAAATACTTTTGTTATAAACACAACATAGAAACGGAGAATTTTGAATTGTGCTTTTATATCTTTTACTAAGATTATAAATAAATAAGTTCTTAGTTTTTTAGTTGCATCATTATACTCTATATTGAATTTTATGTTAGACAACTGCCGGGAGGCAAAATATTTTACTTTCCTCATGATTTTGAGAGATAGATTTCTACTCACTGTGGGTAAAAATATAATCTATTTTCCTAATGATAGTTCCTTATGTTTCTTTTAATAATTTTCGTATCCATTTTGTTTAAGTACATGCTAAACTCTTGCGACCCTTCAGCGTAAGTATGTAAAAATATTTTAGTACAAATACTTGTTTACCTTCACAATCTTTCGTTCAAAAAAGTTCCATCATTGGTTTTATATTTCAACCACGCCTGGAATTTTAAGACAGTTGTACAATTTCTAAAGCATTGGGCTTGGCTCGTAGAACGTTTTTACGTATCTTGTATATTTTTTGGCACATAGATCCCTTTGAATTTAAATTTAAAAAACAAAGATAACGATCCATTTTTTCTTAATATTACCGTGTAACATTTACTCATAAAAGTTTTCTCTTGATGACATAAAATAATGCTCGTATTTCAGTAACATTATGCAAGGCAATGTCATATTTCCCAACGCCCCAAAATCGAAAAAGGATTGCTCGTGTGCACACGTCACACGTGTTGTTTATTTGTAAATTAGTATGCATGTGTGAGCACACGCACAGAACCACTGGGACATTTCCTCGGAGGCCGATGGAATCAAAACCGAACTGACTATTTTTGATCAGGCCTTCACAAATGGCTTCGCGGTCCATTGGCGTGCATGCCAAAATATGCGTGGGGCACCCACTCACAACATACAATTATATAAGCATTGTTTACATTTCACCCGAATTATAAACTGCAAACTGCAGAGACTAGAAACAGGGAAATGTTAACTGAAGGACGCATTCTTCTCGGAAAATGGATTTGGAATTTCGAACTAATTTTAAATATCTTGTTTTGATTAATTAATTAAGAAAAATATTTATTTTTAAATACACATTCAGGTTTCTAATAACTGGTTTCTTAATTAATAATTTTATATAAATAACTTTTACATTTATCTTAATAATATGTACTAAAGTGACTGAATTAGTTCTAAATAAGTCCGGTCTCCAAAATAGCATTGAATACCCATTAGGTGATAATATTTACTATTTTCTATATATAGATAGATGAACTGTAAGTCCAGTAGTCAATATATTACGGGTCGACTATGGACAACAGAATGACGAAAAAAATAAATAAAAATTCAAACAAATTTTCGCTAAAAAAACTTTATTAAAATTATGGATTTTCGTATACATTCTTGTAAATGTGTGTTACGACTTTAATTTTGTCATCGACTACGTTTATCTCGATAATTCAAGCGGCTTCATGTATATTATGACTTGAAAAATCCTATTGGTTTAACTCAGCGGATTGAAAATAGGATTGTTATCTTCAATCTTCTTTAAATTCGTATCGACTAAAAACAGATAGTTAAATACTCGATTATGCAGAGAGACAGGGAGAGGTATATGATCTAATTTCATCCTGGATATTTAACCCAACAATCTTCTTTTCTTTCAAAAACATTAAAAAAACATTTATTTCTTCATCACTCCAAATATTTCGCTTTCCAACAATTTTACTAAGTTTTATATGGCGACTTTTAAAAAACAAGGTAAAATATAAACAACCAACAAATGATATGAATTTGGTAACACTGCAACATATTGCGGATGTGCGCATGCGTAGTTATATACATTATTTGAAGCTTCACTGTTTATTTCCACAGAAGTCAAGCCGCTCCGTAAGTCCAAGCCTGTTATTTTATAGGCTTGACTTGACATTTTCAAGCGGCTTCAATTAATAATCTCGATCGTTTATTCGAAGATTGAAAAGAAATTTACTTAATTCAGGCGGCTTCAAACGTCCAGATAAACGTAGTCATAAATCAATTACTCAGTTCAAATTTAAACTACATAAGAATACACACATACATACTAATTTTTCTATCTATAGATGAACTATTAATTAAATAATATAATACATGTGTTTGTATAATATTTTTTTAAAATTTTTGGATTGATCTTTAAAATAGCAAATAGTTATTACTAAAACCCTGCATAATTAGTAAGTGTTGATTCTGCACAAAGCAAAATGCTTCTTGAAAAATTGGTATTAAAATGATTAAGGTTATATTTGGTAAAATAACTATTTATGTTGTTTAGTTGCAAAATAATGTAATGTGCGATATATAAATGTACACGATTTTGCAACAAATCATACAAAGTTTTTTTCTAATTATGTTTAAAATCAACATTTACAAGAAAAAATCTGATGTGGCCAGCACATTAACTTTCGTCGTAGTTCTATGTACTGTGTACAAATTCCATACAGAAAGTTTCTTGTAATATTTTTTAACTCTATATTCATTCAATATGAAGTATGAAATGTAATCAAATCGTATAGAGAATAAAATAATTTAACAGCGTTTTTTCAAGAAAAACTGTTAAAATCTTCAAATTAGGGTACTTCTTGTCGACCAATTATAACCAAAATTTAATCTGTTCTTCATATGGATGCAAAGAAAAGGAATATGCAAAAATTATAATTTTTGGAAAGGTTGTATTGGAGTTGTGCGAACCGAAAGAATCGTCACACGCACACATACATACATCCATCCATACACACATTCAGACATCATCGTAAAAATAGTAAAACCGCATTCTGGGGACACTAAAACGTTTTTATTTATTAAACCTTATCGAATTTTTTGACTGAAGGCAATACCTTCCTTACTACTTACGAATATATGTAAAAATTTTGATATCCTTATCTTAAAGCACAAAAGTTGTACCTATGTTAGGTTTTACTAGTTTTATGTTTACTAATTACGATTAAAAAGTACATTAATAGGTACATTATAATTATTCTTCCATTGATTATAACATTGGTTGGTAGGACAAGCCTTGTTATTTAATAATAATAATAATCAAAAATAATGCAATACTACACAAATTTATCAAAATATGATTTTAAAGCAAAACATAATTTGTATTCGAACAAATATTTTTGAAAAAATCGTACTTTATACATAACGGAAAATTAAATATTAAAATTTGACATTTTTAGTGTTAAAACAAGGCTTATGCTACCTACCATTGTAACTTAATGTAATACTTCCTATTTTAATTGTTTTATATATTCTATTGGCAACCGTGCCCTAGTGCCCTTTTTTAATTTACTAAGTAATTAGTTTAAGTAATATTTTAATAATTTGAAAACTGGAGCAATATTTTGAAATTATTTTTGGATTATTTCTCATCATGGGACATACTTAAAAAAGTAACGTCCTTTCTTTTGAAAGAGTTTGTTCTAAATGTTTTAACATTGTTATACCTATATTTTCATAAAAGATGGACCTTTGAGATATTTCATAATATTTCATAATTTGTAGCAACCATTTTTAAGAATTGTGTAGTTTGCAAAACGTTACTATATCTTAATTACTATACATGTTAAAATGAGGTGACAGGCTGTAATTTGGACTATCCAGGTTTGATTCAGGTCTAGGTCAAAATATTAATCATAACCACAAAATTTCCTGTGGCATGTGGTTTTATTTTTCTCTCTTTTAACTATTCTTATTAATTTAGATAATAAGGATAATCACATTTTTAATTCATTTTTATATCAACTATTAATTAGAACACTTGATAAAATCATATCAAACATAAAATATAGAAACTTCTATAACTATTTTATGTTTGTATTGGAACAAATCTGAGTTGATTGAGTGGAAGCATTGTCTCTTTTAGTTTCTTCCACTATCGCAAGTATTCGTTTTCAACTTTTCATCTCGTCAACTCGGCAACGCCGCTTGCGAATCGCGCGCACGTCGTGCGTGTGCATGTGAGTGCGCGCTCCGCTACGTCACTACGACCTACTAACCCCAATTCTTGCTGGCCGCAGTCGGCTAACGTTGCGCTTGCCATTGAGTCGTCGGCTGTTGTCCAAGCAACATCGCGTTGCTACGCGCAAGAACAAGAACCAACTCGCCGCATAGGAAGTGAAGATGAAACTACAGTTGATCATCTTCCAAAATCTTAAACTACACACCACGGAAAAGGAAAACAATAGTGAATTAAGTGATAGTGTTTTTTAAAACTTCGTTTCATGTGTTCATTGTTCAAGTTTGTTAGTTGTTAAGTGTGTGACTAGTACGTAAAAATTGTGTTCAATTCTAACTGTGATTAATTGTGATTACGCACTGCCAAATATCCTGCCGATAGTGGAAATTATATTGTCACTGCCGAATTCTAAGTTGCACGACTTGTGAGCTTATTCTACCTGCTTCTCTACCTGAAATTTCGCCGGTTGTTACGTCAACAGCTGTTAATAGTCCCCCACTCCCGAAAAAGCTTTGTGCTTTTCGATGCTGGAACATTCAACGATGCTCTATGGGGCGGTCTCGCCACCCATGCTGGGAGATGAAGAGATGTCATTTCCTGATTTTTACACCCGGTATGTGAAGGATTTTGTTTTTCGAGCGTCCGGTATTGTGCCTTTTGTTAGAGGGACTATTAAAGATATTGTACCTCTGAATATAATGATGTTTTTTTGAAATGGTAATCGCTTTTTCTGCGTTTATTTCTCCAAAATCATTTCAAAATTCAAACAATTTAAGCTTGAAAATGTTAACGAAGTTGTTTTTGAGTTGACTGTTGCTACTGCGTCTTACACAGGGTGTAACATCTAAACGAGCTACCTGAAATAATTTCTAAATTATTAAAGATATAATAAAATACGGCTAAATTGCAGTATATCCAGAATTCAAGAATTTTATATTAATGGTTATACATACTTGGTAAACCATTAAAAACACTAAATACCGCTAAAAATTGGGTGCGGAAAGCTATATTTATAAAGATTTTGGCATTTAATTTTTCGTTCATCTATCAAACTATTGTAAACTAACATGAAGATAGTGGGCCGAGCGATGTCGAATGTGTATGTGTTCTTAAAAAATACGTGTGCGTTAGGTATTGTCTTCGCCAGGATTTTTTTAAAAAATTCTTAAAACATTACTGTGCGTTAGGTATTGTTTTTGACAGGATTTAAAAAAATATATATATAAATACCTGTTTCCGCGCTCCAATTTTATGTTTCCTTATACTATTTTAGCTAAAATAAGACATTACAACAAAAAATTGCAATTTCTACTATTCCGGATAAACTGCATTCCAGCCCTAAAATACAATAAGACAATCTTATAGACGACCATGGGGGACATACGATCTGAGAAGAAAATATTTTTTTAAACCAATGTTTCTCAAGTTACAATACAAAGTTATATTTTCTTAACTGGGATGATATATATTTTTAGGCCTATTCGATAGAGTATTTTTTTAAATTCAACCATGTGTTTATTTTATACCCTTGCATAACAAAAATGTTGAGAAAAATGCAGTTGAAATTTAAATAAATATGATTTTTGTAGTTATTTTTCAGTCGGCTGTGTATGAAAAACAATTGAGTTTAAATTAAAATTAAACAAATATTTTTTAATAACGTTGTAACCTAAATAATTCAAATTGACAAATAGCAGTTTTTGTTTTTCTTACATATCCTACTGAAAATTGTCTACAAAAATCAAATATCAATTGATTTTTTTCTCAAAATTTTTGATATATAATGATAAAATAATCGCATGGTTGAATTCAGAAAAAAATGCTCTATCCAATGGGCCTAAAAAATATTGTATTATCTAAGTAATTATAACTTTGTATTGCAACTTAAGAACCACTGGTTTTAAAAAAATATTTTCTTTTCTAATCGGATGTCCCCCGTGGTCTTCTATAAGAATGTCTTATAGTATTTTATTGTATATTTAATAGTATAGAAATTTAGTATTAGGATTATTAGAGATAGCTCGTTTAGCTGTTACACCCTATATATCATCATCAGTAAAGTGCGTGTTGAACTATGATTTATAAAATAATAATTTGTCTAGTGTAGTTATGAAAAAATTAATATGTACCAAGAACTAAATCAGACTTTAAGTGGAGTAGATATAGTAAAATTTGAAACTCATGTAAAAAGAATAGTGATTTCCCATTAACGCGTATGAGCAATATTTACCGTGAAATAAAAATTTTAATTTCCTGACATTATTTAGAGTAACATAATATTATGAATGAATCATAAAATTTTGCTGTATAATTGCACAACACAACAAAGTAACGTTTTGTTGTCGACGATGATTGTTATAATTTTGTTTTATATTTATTATCATTAAACAAAAGAATAAGTATGCGTATTTTATGAGCAAACAAATTTATCCACACATGACTCAAAAATTGTTTGCCATTTTTAATCATAAACAAAATTTTTAAAGACAATTTATAAATTTAATTTCGTATACATTGCACATAATATTCTATTGTAAAATTTCATTAAAATTGAGAGCATTATTTGATTCAAATGCGGAAACTTTTTCATTATACTGCGCTCGTTTAATTTTTCAAGCGTTCTTCATAATGAAAAATGGTCTCTTTATTAAATGACGGACAAGAAAGAATAAGAATGCGAAAACAATTATACATTCGAATAAATCAAACAAAATTAAATACCAATCACTGTGAAAAACGGGACTGGGAATTTAATTTCCAACATCACGTTCGCAATCAATTTCAAATATAATCAAAATTCTTCCATTTTTGGAACGTCGTTGTTATTGAAAATTATATTTCAATTATTTTCACATTAAGCAATTTAAACTTGGACAAAATTTATTGTTATACGACCGAAAATTGGTTTTTATTTATGGAGTTGTAAAACCATTTTGAAAATATGGCTGTTGAAAACCTTCTAACCTCCAACAGATGTTAGAAAAAGAAAAGGTCCGGAGATATTTTGATACAAAGGATGTAATTTGAGCAGGTAGAGAATTCCTGACCAGAGAATGCCTTGAAAACAGTTGAAAATAGTCACGTATGATGAATGTTTATCAATTTTCTACGCTCTTAACAACCACTTTTACGACGAAAATCGTAAATTATATTTTTGAAATGAGGAGACTTAAGTATGGAGATAGACTGGCGCACAAAAACATAATTGGCGATAAGGATATTATTAATTTATACATTTTTCATATATAAGAAGAAATAACAATCATTTTATATTAAAATAGAAGATGTAATCTGCCTTCGCCGGCCTAAATTAAAAATATGATAGCTTTAATACTGTTTATTATGTATTGCTGGAAGCTCTCTCTAATTATTTTAGTCAAGTACGAAAATATGATCCAAGTCAAATTAAAACATATTTAATATATAAATAATATGTATAAACAAAATTAATATTACTAATAATAAAAATATTTACTATATGGTACATTACTTTGACAGATCAGTAAACTGCAGTATATATAATCTCCTGTTTATAATCTGTAGAAAACAATCATCGGGTCCACTCGTCAACAATTTTTGGAAAATATTATGTCTGATATTTTTTTACACATTTATATACGAAATAAGCTATAAGATATTGTTATAAAATATACACATACAGGAACATATCAAAATTTAGTTAATAAAAATGTATTTTTAAAGCGTGATTTACACTTGAATAAAACAAACATATAGTCTGTCTCAACTTATGGTGACTTTTGCCGACACTTACAACAAGTAGTTAATAGGCTTATTCGAGCTGGAAAACGGACCCATATTCTAATTTTCCAATACTTCATTTAGCATTTAGCGCTGGTGTTATTATATCTACTTTGCTGGTAACTATTCGAGGTTAAATTTGACTTGCTTATACCAATGTTATAAAAATAAAAGCCGGTTTTGTGAATGTACAGCTAAATTTAGTTTCACAGTAAAATTAATGTATTGAAAAACTCAAATCAATTTTTATGTTTTTATGACAATATCATTGTGGTTAAAAATTCGTGTTGGATTAGTTAATTTAATTAAATTTACTATGGATTTAAATTTAATTGGATATTTATAAATACTGATCGATAATAAATAAACACATATTCATAATTAAATTAACAAAATAATAATTATTTAATTTTTGCTACTTTCTCTCTGATCGGTATGTAAAATAATCATCAATGAAATCAGTCAATTTACCGTATGTTCAGACAGACAATGGCTATTTACCTACAAACTTAGAAACCCGTTATTAAAGTAGAAATGATATATAAATAATATAAGTCAAGCATTGAAATTCAAAAGGAATTAAATATACCAAAAAAATATTACAATACTTATATAAAACTTACGTAAAAATGTGGACCAAAACAATGTTCTAAAAATATGGTATGGCCAACACAATACCTCCCGCCATTTATCGCCCGAGTCACAAAAAAGATTAAGCTAATTCTTATTTTTGGATTAGCGAATTTTACACTAATTTTGTCAATTTATTTCTTAAAATTTAATCTAATCTAATCCAAGCAACTACCTTCTTTGATAATAAAATGCAGATAAATTTTAAATTTAAAAACATTTTTGCGAATTGTTAATTTTTATTAATCTAAATACATAGGTACCTACATATTTACATATGCTGGACACTGTATTGATTTCCTTTCCTGTTGTTCTATTTACTTTTTTCTTTTTAAAACGTTACTATTATTAAATTGAAATGATTAGTTCTTTGACAGTGACATTTATGTCAGTTAAATACATTTGAATAACTGCGCAACCAAGGAGTTTTGTTTGTTTAAAGCGTAGGATCCGGGATTTAAATTATAACATATATCTTATAACAACATTAATGTCGAAAAAATAACATTTGAAGGTATTTTTTGAAGAAAAACTATTTTTGAGCTTCTAGTAAAGTGCCATTTCCGGTTATTTGATTTACACCAAAATCTAATGGGCTCTTTCCATTACAGAAAAAGTTCGAAATACAAGATTTGAATATTTTCTGAATGATAGTATTTGAGTTAGAGTGGAGGATCCACACATACATGTACACAGATATCATCGTGAAAATGTTAAAATTGGATTCTAGGGACCTTAAAACATGGTCATTTACCAAAATCTCGATATGCGATTTTTAGCACGATCTCCCTTACCAAGGATAGCGGGAGGTAAAAATTATACAATTTAATAAAATTCTAGACGTGGTAGAAAAGTAAATCCAAAGATGGAATTTTATTAATAAAGTGTTGTGTATTCGAAAGAAAAAACGCAAGAGTATTAATAAAATTGTTTCATGTAAATTATATTTGTTGAATAACTTTAACACATAAAAATTCACTTGTACGTATCACTTTGAATTTAAATGCTTCAATTATTGAAATAAACATGTTTTAGAACAGTTGCAATGTTTTCCTAATATAATTAACGTTATAAGAAATATTTTAAATAAAATTTTATTCAAATACAATTATTCTACGAAAATATTCAAATTATTTCAAAATATCTATTATACAATTCAAAAAACTAACAACGTTCCGCGATCCATATTTGATTTTCTATTTATTCTGAAAATTCAAATCTGTTTTTTCTTGTCTTTCGCCATTTTCATGGAACCTGCGCAACATTACTTGATTTCATTTAAAAAAGCGTGTCAAAATATCTGAAATAACGTTGTATTGCCGACATATTCTAACGATCTACGAAATGGCTGAGTTACCTACATCGCTTCATCGCGGCAAGCCTGCTATACGCTGGGAAATGCTCAAACTGGTTTTGCCGGCAACGAAAAAATCACAAAAAACATACATTAGTTTTTTATGCCACACTGACTAGCGCGATCACTTTTACAGGGAGTCACACAAGACCCAACAGATAATAAGATATGACGGATGATAAACAGAGGAAAATAAGTTTTTTCTTCTTGGAAATTTGATACAACAGTTATTGAAACGTGTAGAAAAACTGTTTATATTATTAAATGATACGCATTACACAGCAAATGTTTCCGGGCGCTACAAAATTCCTTTATTACTTGGATTTAAAACTAGAAGGAGAGATTCCAAAAGACATATTTACACCGTACAAAGCACCACAAAAGTATTTAAACTTAATACTCAATTTAAATTACATTTGTGTATAGGTGTGAATTTTTTAATCTACAATACTATGCATGTGTACTTTTGTAAGAAATGTTTATTTTTATTTCAAAACTGACAAAAACTTGTGAGAGTTTAATTTGTTAAAATTGATTGTAAAATGATTAAAACGTCAAAATGGAAAATTTATTTGTTTATAAATAAGGTTGAGTTATTATAGCCACTTAAAAGTGTAAATCACAAGAGTGAAATCTTTAACGTATATGTTGTACATATTTAATTAGAGAAATACAAAATTATGTATATATTGTTATCAAATAATTTAACTATAATTCTAAATTAATTTCAGTTATATAGCCATTGGGAACTACAAAATATGTCTGTTTCGAATTTTTATTTGAAGAGATGTCAGCATGTCTCAACTTATGAAATATACTTGACCTCAGTGATACGGTCAATCCCGTCTCTACGAGAGCGTGTCTTAACGAATGATGAGGATAAAATTAGCAAAAATTTAAATAATTATTATTTTGCTAAATTAATTATGATTGTGTATTTATATTTTATTCATTTATGTAACATTGTTTTTGATCAAATTTAATCTCGAATTTTAGAACCATAACACGTAAATAATAACATCTTCGCGTCAAAACCACATAACTTTCATAAGGCCAGGTGCACACATGCAATTTTTGGTCGCGTGATGTTTCAGTTGCAAAAATATAACACACAGCCTTAAAAACACTTGTATTTAAGGCTGTGTGTCTTATTTTGGCGACTAAACAATCGCCCGACATCAAACCGCATATCGCTTGGTGTGTGTGGCAGCAAAAGCCAGTTCACTAAAGTTGAGACAAGCTATACGTTATCGTATGATAAACATTTATTCATAAATGTTTCATATATCTAAAACAAATAATAATTAAACAGTATAAAGTACATTCTTGCCTTGGGGATTTTATTATTTTTATTTAAAAAAATTAATAAAAATTATTAACAAATATCGGTACATTCACTTGGTATGGGTGTATTCGTTATTGCATTATTGTATCAATATTTTTTTCAATCGTTATTTTAAAACGACATACTGGGAAATAATTAACCCGAACACGCTCAGTATTTACAATAGACAGACGAAGTGAACAAGATTATGAATATTGATTTAAACTTGATGGGAAAAGTACTTATATATTTTAATCACTACAAAAACAAATATGTATCTTGTCAGTAATAGTAATTTAACTATCAAGTTTGTTAATAAGGGCGATTAATTTTTAATTGTGGACTAGTTACTGATTGCAGTTTAACTCAACAATTGGTTACAGTATTTTTCCGTTTACTGTATCTTATTAAATAGGGTCCTATATCATTTTTTTTTCTGTAAGAACAGGATGAAATAAGAATTTTAGTGCAAACCCGACTTAAAAATTATACGGAATAAGAGAGATATGAATTTTTAAAGTTAAGAACTTCTGGCGTGACGTAGCTGGTACTTCCAGTGGTCGACAAACTGTTAGTTCTAGAGAAAACAGATTTTTTCATGTTTGTATAGCTGAAATATTTTTATAAAAACTTATACGTTATATTCACGAAGAAATTATTATTAAGCATAAATAATAAGCATTTTTTTCTTCATAAATTATAGAACATTGAAACAGTTTGACAATATTATGACACAATGTATGACGGCGGATGGCGTTAGTGTTTGTTTTGATTAGTTAATATTATTATTATTAAATCAGGCGACCAATCAAATTCTTAGGACCTTACGCGTCATACCTAATTAGTAATCAACTTAATCGCTTGTAGTTTGCGACCTAATCAATATTGAAACAAATTTTTTTCACTAATAATTAATTTATGTATATTTTCGTCTTCTTATATAAGATAGTTAAAATTTGACTATAGTATAGTATCCTATTGGAGAAAATCTAATTTTATTGCATGACAATTTAATCACATTTGACACTTGACACTAATTGTTTATTAGTGGTATCTTTAATTATACTAAAATCTTTCATAGTTTATTATTTCTTATAAAAGAAAAAAGCAAATTTTAGTTTGAAGTGAATGTGTTCATGTATCGTTTTAAACTAATATGCAAAGAAAATCTAATATTTTATGCATGAAAGTAATTAGATTCGTTTAACTAGAGCATGTGGTATGAGTTACACCTGTTTCATTGACAGTTTTGTTGCATTTTAATTGTGTAGGCTGACATCCTACAATCTTTGCAACATAGTATAATTTATTAAGTTTAAAACACATAATTTATACATTTTTATACTCCAACCAAATCGCAATTACAATATTAGCATTAAAATATGTCAAAATTTTTCTGCAAATTTCATCTTTATTTTGTCGTATTTCAAAATGAATTGACATTTCTAAATCAGAAAAACTCGTATTATTTCTTGCGAAAGTATATTTAGAAATAATGACAACTACAATACATTTATTTTACATAACGAAATATCATGTAAACTAGCAACAAATGCAAATTTTTTATACATTATTATAACAGTTATATAAAATAAATGTAACATTTTTCTAGTTGCTTGACTAGTATTATAAAACTCTTGTCAACACATTGTCTCGTTATTTTCTTTTCTGCTTCACTGGAAGCACGTTTAAAGGTCTCAAGCTATATCCCCTTGACAAAAAGTGTATCAAATCATGAACACCATTTTAGACAGAGGCGAAGTGGCCATTTTTCCTTTGTCGAAAAGTAAAAATTCGAAATTTCAATTTATTGTAAAAGAGTGATTAATGATAGGTATTTATTATCAAACTATACAGAATGTTGTCCTAACCTTAGAATTAAAGGCTTTTGATTCTATTTATTTTCACATCAATATGAATTTATAAAATAGCTAAGCAATAAAAGAATTTTTCTTTTATGCGTCTGTAATAAAACTATTATAGCACCCAAAAGAGTTCGTTAATAGCTGATTCGAGTGTTGTAATAAATTAGTACAATTTATTTTTTTAGGTTGGTTGCTAATATCAAAAAATATCAAATCTCGCTTAATAAACGAATACCAACGATTGTTAAGAATTTTATTCTTATAAATTTGGAATTTAAAATTAGAAATAAGAAGAAGATAAGAAATATAGTAATAATGTTAGAAAGAAATCGAAAATATCCTAGATAGTTGTTGATGTTACAAAAATAAGGTTAGAGTTTTAATTTTTCAACCTCACATTAGTATCTACGATTTTTTATGGCATAAAAGGTGCAAAATAGAAAAAAAATAGTATAAAGAACTCATTTTATAATAATTGTCGATTATTTTGTTCGAAGGGTTCTCATAAAAAAGACAATAATTATTACATTCGTTCTTTAATATACTATTTTATACATAGTAGTAAATGACAAAAAATAAATGTCACTATGTCACAAAGTAAATTTCAATTAGTGTAGGTATCATTTATTTAGATAGTTAGCTGAAGATAGTTTTTTTCAATTTAAAGAGATATGCGCAGTGGGGATCTACGCATAGTAAGAACAAATGGTGGGAATCATGGATACGCGCTTGAAATGAGATCCATGGCGTTTGTTTCTAAAAAAATTTAGACGTAAACTGTGAGACAAATTTCAAACAACTAAAAAATTTCTTGAAAGAAGTTACAAAAGCTTTTATTGACGCTAAACGATTCAAATTTGCACCGAGAATACGGGTATTTTAATGGCTGCAATATTTTTGACGTTTCGTATGACAGTCCAACTGGCAATTGTTGGCGACATTTTACTTATTATTTGCAGCGATAGAAAGAGATAGCCGTTATATTGAAAAGGTCTATCATATAAACCCTACAGAAATAACTGATATTTAACCAGTGTGATTTTGTCTTTTTAATATTCCGGTAGTGCAGATTTTTAGAGACAAATATATAATTAAGAACAAGATTGGTTTTATGAACTTTAAATTCTTTATTTACTGAATGTATAAAAACGAACTAAGCGTTTGTCTTAATCTAATATTAATAAATAAGAATAAATTGAATAGTAATACGAAAAAGTTTTAGTGAAAATAGAACTATTTCAAAAATAAATTAAATACTTTTCTCTATTTTTATTATTGAATCGAACATTTTATTGTTGCAATCAAGACAACAATAACAGCTTTATTATTGTAATCAAACGATATATGGAACATTTCATAAAAATATATACGCTCTAATAGCACAGTAGGATAAGAAAACCATAAATAAGTTCATATAAAGAACAATTTCATTTCTCGTAGTACGATATCATTTCGTTCTGTTATATCTATTTTTGAGTAAACAACTCTGCAATAACCTCTACAGTCCGTCCCTGGTATAATATCACGTAGTATTTCAGAGTCGCGTAACGAAATGTCAAATTGTCGTAACACTTTTTCGCGTTACCGTTTCACAAGCGCACGATGGTAAGTAAGCAACAGCGACCACAAACACGGCGCTGAGCTGAACAAGGAACAATAAAACAACGGTGTACCATGTCCAGTACTAGCATGGCAAACCGCGATTCTGTGGACGAGCTGCAGCAGCGCCGCATACGACTCACTGCGCCACTAAAACAAATGACAAATGATGTGCAATCAACAAACAAAGTGCTCAATGGCAATGTGATTGCGGCATTGTTGCCCAAATGCTGGAAAAAATGGGGGAAATTGAAGGAACATGCATTTTGTTGTGTTAGACATAACGAAAAAGTGAAACATAACCTTTTGCTATTACTGTTATTTTTTTCTACAAATATGAACAACATGATGATAAACAGAAATATTTTTTTTAATATTTATAATATCAGTCTGCGAAGGATGGACTATCAAATATTATTTACCTAGTTCAAATTTACTACTTAAAAATGTTGTACTTTTATAAATCAAGTTCAACAAGCTTATTCTAATAATAATACAAAATTAAATAAGTGCTTAAATGACAAAAGATACGCGTGCTCGAATGACATTTTATAGTGGTAAGAGGAAAAATATAAAGCAGAATATGAACGCACGTATGTTCTTATGACGTTAAACACCACTTTAACAAAAGCGCCGAATAAAAAGGGTTCGTAATACGGGCCACTGTATTTATTAAAATATTACAAGTAATAAATTTAATACCTTGTCCATTATAATATATTTAAATTAAATCATAAGTTAACCTATTAATTCTAGATTCTATCACAAGTCAGAAATTCAGACAGTAGGCATACGCAAACAAACGAATGCTTGAATATAATCAGAAAAATTGACTGTCAAGTCTTACAATAATAGTAATTTACATTGCAAGACCGTTACTCAGAACTTTACGGGCGTGCACGGTAGCTAACGAGCGAGTGAAGCGATCTTGTTATCCGTGCGAGCACGTAAATTTCGGGTAACGGTTGAGCATTGTACAATGTTTTATGATATACTGAATCGTAAATTAAAAAAAAAAAAAATATTGGAACCTACAACACAATACATTAAAATATTTAATCGAAATAGTCTTTGGAACATATGGCGAAGCGAAATAATGAATAAATAAATCTGTATATATGTTGCTATGGTTTGAACAGCCCGTAAAAACTTTATTTCCCACTAGAGACAGAGCTCTGTAATGAGACGTTTACGATTCAGTTTAATGTAAAATTATAAAAAAATATGTATCGTAATTATGACAAAGCGGCATATTACTCACTGTTTGCTCTATAACATTGGATGCCAACCAACCATTATTTGCGCCGCTCTGTTGAAAAGAAGACGCATTATATAGTGAAATAATCTTACTGTTCCTTTAACATAAACGTTATTTTTGTTTGAAATAATATCTTATGGGAAAGAAAACTAATTCCAAATAATATTTCAAACAAAAATAGCATTTATGTTAATAATAATAATAATAATAATAATATTTATTTGCCATAAGATTCACATGGTAATACAATTGTCTTGTCAATGTCAATACATTCATAAAGGAATAAATACAGGAACAGTAAGATTATTTTACTATACACAGCAGGTAGAGGTACCATCAATGCATGCCTTCTTTTCAATAGAGCGGCGCAAAAATTCTTATTGATCCAAATTTGTAAAATAACACAAACCAGCATTGTATAATATTATTACAAATTTTTGTGATATTATGACAAAAAAATTGTGTTATTTGTTAGTTGGATGGTTTTACAGAGACGGACATAAAGTATTGACTTTCTGTCTGCTCTATCGAGCGTATCATAAAACAGACATTCCGGTGTCACTAGAACATTACAAGTATCTATTTGAATTTTGAAATATGATAAACATAAAACATAAACTATTACATGTAATAAAACACTGCAAGGTGTATACTATAAACTATACAATAACCTTCGATACGGCAATCTTAAAGTAAATAAATATATCATATATCTTTAGTTTATCCGTGATATGTAGTTTGCTGAGTGAGTTTGGCTATGGCTATACAATTCATTAAATTACGATACATAAGCTCATTATTAATGAGAAAGGAATATAGGAAAAAAATCCAAATTTCAATATTATTATTATTATTATTATTATTATCAAAATCTGTGAATAAAAGCAGATAGACATACCTAGAAATGGGTAATAAGCTACGATAAAATATTAATTTAATTTATGATTGTATTATTTTTTAAAGAAATTGTACAATTTAATATTTTCCGAGAATTTTATTAATTGGAGATAAATAAAAGAAATAATTTTGGCTTTATCTTAATCTTTACTAGATATTAACTTGTAAAATTGGTTGCTAACTAGTTAAAATTTTATAAGTTAGTTACCATGTTAGTAACGTTGTTGACATGTGAAAATTGTGTTTTATTACTGTCATACGTATTAAAAATAAGTGTCAATTGCAACTAACAGGTTTAGATTATAATTTTAAATTTGAATTATAAGAGTAACAATACACACCACGTAACTATTTTACTGCGTCAAGGTGGTGACAGGCTCGCATGCTTGGCTTGCCAGTCATTTCCTCCTTTCAGCAGTAAAAACCGTTTTACCTGGCTTGTAATGTAATAGTATATTTATTTCATAACGAGTATCGAACGATATTACTTTCCAGCGAGTTATGAACAGATTTTATTTCAAATGACATTTCAATAGCTACTGCTTTTCTGAAACAATCAAACAAAGCAAAGCTTCCTGGCTATGTTAATTTGGTCTCATAGCGATATAATCATATCGGGCTAGTATGATGTATTTTCGGTTTTTCCCCTGGCATGAAGAAGAGAATCTTCGGAGAAGATGCATCCTCTCCGTCCTAGTTAATGCGGGGCAATGCATAAGGCCTATTTCCATAATTTCCAAATTTGACTATTATTTATGGTTATAACAACAAGTTCAGATAACTCACTCCATGTGGTCCGGATGCGGAATTTCGCTATCGAAAATCGGTCACTTCAGTATCTAAGGAGTGAGAAATACTGTTGCGATATCTATTTTTTTCTAAAGTAGTCTAAAAAATACAATTTTTCACCTTTTTTGTCTCATTTAATCATCGAAAGTATTAATTGAAGTTTGAAGTTGTTCTCTCCATCAATTACTTTTTTAAATAGTTTAAAATACTTTGTCATGTTTATATTTGTATAAGATCAAATTATACTTACAAACATTTTTTTTTCCACAAACCTTGCAATTATAAGTAATTATGTAATGGAAATGTTACGAATTTTCAATCTTAGAAATTATTGGACATCTTTATTTTTGTGTTTTTTTACTAATGTACAAGATATCGTTTTTTAAAATGTACATGATATCGTGAATGTAAAGTAACTTCATATTCTAAAATAGTATTCGTTAAATCACCGTTAGAGTTTTATAAGTTATGACACACAAATTGTGTCATTAGGAAAGAATTAGCTCACAAAATGAATTTCTTTTTCATTGGCTTCCTAATCTTTTAATTCCTTGTTAGAGAAGCCGCATTTTCATATCGTATTACTTTGAAATTAAATCCATTCTTTAAAACTTTGAACAAATTTCATTTTCATTACCATCATTGTCACCTGCAAAATCAATCACTCAAGTCGGTCGAAACTTACCTAACTTACCTGGCACAGCGTTGCCAAACCTCAGCGTTGCGATCGCTGCTGCTGGTTTGTCAAGTTGCCGTGTTGTGCACTTTCACGGTCAGTGTCTGCGCACGCGCATTGCAATGCGATTCTCTCTCGGTCGCGAGGTACTTTCAAATGTAGCGGCGTTGACTTTGACCGACAAGAAGCTGAAAGAGAATTATAAAATATTTTATCTCCAACCGACTGGAAAGAGACATTTTCAATGTGATTTTTTAATGAGAAAGTAACGCTGTATAGTATTATTCTTTGATATTTTCAGATTAATATTCCGTTAATAAACTATGAGAATTAAATTCAAAATATCCTTTAATACGGTGTATTGATTGTAGGATTCTGATTTGCAAGTGATTAACCTTGTTTACTAGTCCTAAATATCAATAACAAATTATTTGCATTTAATTTTACTCTTTGAATTTTCAAGGAGGAAAACAAACAGTTCTTATAATAACTATTTGTACGATGCCATATTATTTAAATGAAAGTTTAATAATTTATACTTGTAATGTAAATTTATGTCTGGATTTTTATTACTCGCTACCGTAAATAAAAAAGGTATAGGAATCATACTAAAAAATCCATTGTTTTTGATTAAAAAAACCCATTTTAAGGTCCCTACAAACCGATTTTAAATCAGATCAGAAAATTTAGAAAACTGGTATCAGCAGTTTTCTTGCTCTGATATTCAATAGAATTTCAATGTTCTAAGTAGTTTTTCTTGAAAAAACAGCTTTAAATATTGTTTTTCGCGATTTAATTTATAATAAAAGATAATTGAATCAAAAGACTAATCATTTTGAATTAATTGTGGTAGAATTAAATATAAATATATCATCACGGTTTATTACCCATTGTTGGGTGTGCCAATCCGCTTTGTAGACAGATATCGGTAATGGTGAAATTTGCACCGTGCGGGCGCTTACCAGGCGTCATCTCACGGGCACTCACTGCTGGTGTGGAGCGTGCACCACAGGGGTCATTTTCGAAGAAGAATACATTAATAATGAAAATTGTAATAATATGTAGTTATATTCAAAGAAATAATTGCCAGCATTGGTAAATATGTATTTATTATTATATACAATTTTATTCATACATATAAGAGTACGTACCATTTCAGTAAATAATATTCTAATTTTATAGTTATTTAAGTATCAAGGTCAGTAAGTGTTTCCTGCCGGTGGAGGATGATTTTGGAGATCGAGACGAAATCGAGATCTCCAATACACCCGATACTGGCAGAAGAGCATTTATATTGACCGCAAAGTTTATACAGTTTTTTGCATGATCGACGCACAAAATTAAAAAAACAGACTTGAAAATTATTTTGACTTATTTTTTTTGTCATTTTTACCTCTCGCTAAGAGAGGTATTGGATTCATGCTAAAAATCGCATATCCAGATTTTAGTGAATAAGCACGTTTTAAGGTCCCTAGAATCAGATTATAACATTTTTACGATGATGTCCGTATGTGTGTGTGTGTGGATGTTGGATCCACGATTTCTCAAATACTATAAGACTTAAGACATTTTTAACTACGGATTCCTCAATCTAACAATAATGGGAAGAGTCGAGTCAGTTTTGGTAACAATTGGACAACCGAAAGTAGTAGGTAGTTACAAGAAAAAATCATCTAAATATTATTTATCGAAAATTTATGTAAATACTTATATTAAAGAATGTTAAATTCTTTATTCGATAAATATAAATTCATTATTATATCTTCTATAGATTTAGAGATAAGGAATTGCATATAAAATAATTTGATGTAAAAATTCTCAGATCAAACTACTTCAAGGCAAGAAATTCAAATGTTTGTAATTGATACATAAATGTCATTGTCAAAAATATTTATATGCCGCTGTCAAAAATTGTACATCTTTATGAAGATTATGAAAATAAATAAAAAGTCAACAACGTAAAAGAATATACGTAAAAAGAATATAAAAGGAATTTGCGAAAAAATGATGAATATAGAGAAAAAGAAAAGGAAAGTAGAAAAAAAAATTCAGGATATTGAATATAAAGAAAATGTATGTATTGTACATAATTTATATTAAAATATCCCATAGATTTTGCAAATATATGTGAGAATTATTTTGTAGTGAGACATGAATATATGTATTTGTATTTAAAAATATTTTTCGTTTTATGCGTACAACCAGGTAAAATATCTGGCGAGAGGTTATGTGCTGGCCACATCAGATTTTTAAAGTATTCTTTGATCGTTAATTTTATTTACTTACCGCCTCCGCTTCCTGATCTGTAAGTGATACACGACACTTATCGATCAGTAATTTGTAAGTAAACCTTACTGTCTTGGAAACCTTATCGTTAAACATTAAAAAAAAACTCCGATCGTGCAAAAAATATATTTTTTGTTTTGTTAGCATTTGAGGAGCAGACTTCCAATAAGCTGTATGTCCAATTTTAAAGAAATGCGACTACAGATGGCATTTTGTTCTATATGTATAAATCTATTATTTTGCAATGTCATAGACGTTCTGAGTGTATTCTGTCTACTGTTAGAAAAATAAATAAAAGCTGCTGGACAAATGAAAAGCATTTTGTCCACTGCGAACTGTCAAACGTATGACGTTTTGTCCTCAAGAGGTAGACATAATTCAATGCAATCGGCACTAAGAAACTTAGTGTTTTGTTTACGTTAGTCTTATACTATTATTATACCTATATTTATAATTTAAAGTGTTCTTAGCAATAGAGATTGTTAAAGATGAATATGTAGTAGGTGAAACATATCGTGGTACTTTCATGGTTGTAGCTAGTGATTCCGTAGAAATTTGCCAGTGTGACGAGCTGGATTATATTAATATTGTTCAATTCTATTGTTTTTGTTACGAACAAAAGATATTTTTTCGTGATTTGGCATTAAAATTCTGTTTTTTGCTCTTAAGACAATTAAAGTGCATTTTTTGCAATACATTATTGTTAATATTTTTGTTAGTTTTATATTTTGTAGTCTAAGAATTTGACATCTAATTAAGTACAGGGTGTAAATCGAAAAATGAAACAAAGGAATTTAACATGGGAAATCAATTTTTCTTTGCGCAAACCTTACCTAATTATTTTATGCAAAAATACTTCAAATAAAAGTTATAGAGATTTAAATGCAGCATCTAAATCATGTGGAATGATTATTTTATCTCTTCATATAAACGTAAAAATTAATTACAAAGTTACAGATTTTATGAACTTTTTGTCTAAGCAGCCATGGATTTATGACAAAAAACAACGTATTTGTTTTATCCATGGCTGCTTAGACAAAATGCTCATAAAAACTGTAACTTTGTAATTAGTTTTTACGTTTATATGAAGAGATAAAATAATCATTTCACATGATTTAGATGCTGCATTTAAATCTCTATAACTTTTATTTGAAGTATTTTTGCATAAAATAATTAGGTAACGTTTGCGCAAAGAAAAATTGATTTCCCATGTTAAACTCCTGTTTCACTTTTTGATTTACAACCTGTATATTTTTTAATAATTTTAAAAATGAAAATATTTTAAATTACTCAATTATAAATTATAAATAAATTATCTTCATTTACTCAAATGTGCAAATGTGGACACACAACTTCGATCCAGAACTCTTAACTGAACCTAACATGCTGCATAATTAAATAGTCACTATTCTCTTTTCTTGTTGAAATGTTACAAAAAGATCTGTCGTAATAAATTTGGATTAAAAAATTTAATCCTCACATTATTTTATATAAATATTGTGAAAATAATGTATGTCACATAAAATATGAAGTGGAATAAATATACTGTCATCACGAATCTATAAAAGGAAAAGATATTTTAATGACCGTGATATCATACTTGCAAAACTTTATCAGAATATGTCATTGGCAACAATTCTTGCGCTGCTAGCAAATACCTAACTGTAGATAAAATTGTAATTACGAACTGTATTCTAATCATAAAGTAATTTACTGTGTACAAAGTATCATTTAATTTATTTTAGAACCGAATGCTTTAACTTTATCTAATTAGTTATCATATATTGCCAATGTTTTATCTATTTACTAGAAAGGTAATACTAAATAGTGGGCTATTCTCCTTTCAAATTATATGCAAATTTTTTTAAGGTGATTAGTTTTAGAATTTTTAGAAGTAGATATTCTAAATTTTTAATAGTTTAACGGTTATTAAGAATAGTATATTCTATAACTAGTATGGAATAGGTAATTTCCACGTGAGCGAAAAGTTTGTAGGCCGAGCCGTAGGCGAGGTCTACGGTTTCGCGAGTGGCGGAAATACTATTCCATACGAATTTTAGACTATACTTTCTCTAACACTATTTAAAAAATATATTTTTTCTTCAAGCGTATTATAATATTCATATTATATATCCTGTACACACACTATAGAAGATGTTCATTGTCTTACTAGTACAAAAATGTTATTGTTGTACTAGTAAAAAAATGTTAGAGTCTTAGTTCACCGCTGGCGGCGGCAGTTGTCACAGCAACACAGATTATATTGAAAGTTGTTATTTGACAGTTGTATCGTTTTTGTTTTATAGTGCACACAGCCAGCTTTGGCTAAAATTGAAAACACTACAATTAAAAAATTCCAAAAAAATGTCAAAAAATTCGTTGAAACACTTGAAGAAAAAATAGTATATGCCATTCGGAGTAGAACACCCTTTTTGTGTTTTACCCAGCTTGCTTAGCCTCGGCTGGGTTCAACACAAAAAGACCGCTTTCTACTCCTAATAACATAATATAATATTGTAGCGTTTTTATTTATCTGGGTGAAGTGTAAATATTAGACAATTATTATTAATGAAAATAAAAGTTTATTATAACAATAAATAGATATTAAATATAATTAAAATATAAATATAACGAACACTACGATTAAATAAATATTAAACACTAATAAAGACTAAGAATATTATAAGACACTTAAACACTAAGATTATTTATTTAAACAATATATAAATCACTTATTTATTTATACAACTGTATTTATGTATATTCATCACTTGTCTACTATCTGTTTATATCACCAACTGTTTAACACGCAACGCTTATTTATATCAGACTGTCCAATGCCTTCGCTAACAGTCCTTATATACCTCGGCATCCGTATTCCAGAACTCACTAGAAGATTTCTAGATAAAACACAATAGGTTACATCAACCGCGTTATTAAGCAGGTCCCAACACGTCTGCTGCGTCATCGCTAACAATAGACACTCGCTCGTCCCTGCGACAGCGACGGCGACAGTGACGGGGACAGAGGCGGTAACAGTGGCGGCGACGGCGGGCACTGCACATAACACTATTGTTCATCACTTGACATTTTTGCAAAAAATAATCAAATATTATTGGTATGTTATAAAAGCAATCATTTTTATTTAACTTACCATGTAAAAGCTTCAAAACGTGTAAAACAAGGCGTATAATAATATTTTGTAATCATTTTTTTATAATTTGACAGTTAAGGCAGTTGAGGTGACAAAATAAAAGAAACAGAGCGCCAAGCAAAGCCGTCTTGATTTTGAAAACAATTGCGTTTCCCATGTATTTTAAATGGGTGTATTGAAAAACTAGTGGTCTGTGACTGCCTATTACGGAATATTATTCCGTAATAGTATGACAGAATGTCCTCATTCTGTAACAGTTTCCAGTTATAGAATGTATGAATTCTATAATAGTGTTAGAGAAAATTAAATATTAAATTGTTGTTGTAAATATCTTATAAAAATCAAAAACAAATATGCATATTTAAGAAAAATATATAACTGTTACTACGAAAAAACCTTCCTTGTGAGACACACTTCCTTTATTGCCAATGTATTCTCGCTTTATTTTGGTTTCAAATTTCTCAGTCCACGGCTGGTAAAAATTTGCATGCATGTGTAAAAACTCATGAAAAATAACATATTTAATTTTCATTAAAAACTGCTGTAAATGCTCATAATGATAGAACCACCTTAGCGAAGCTGATTTATTTTTGTAAGTGTCGAGATTATTTATTTTAATTTTATCATTAAATTTAATATATTGAATCAATTTTATAGTTTTTACGTTCTCATAAAAGAAAACGAAGTATAATACATAGCACAATTATTTATGAAATGAAACCGTGCTTATGTGTTTGATGTCAAATTTGAATATTGTTCTGAGTGAAAGAAAAGAAAGCTCTGCAAAAAACGAAGTAGTATAAGTTGAAAGAAAAATCCATATATGTGCAAAAGTAATAACTTTACTGATGAAAGCGTTTCCGTTTTCTACTTGATGATCTTTCTCTTCTTCACTTACCTTGGAAATCTTCCGATCACTATTCATCTTAATTATGAATAATTAGAAATTAATTATTGACTTGCGATTTAATCCGCGATTAATTGGATTAGCAAATTGCAATGTGTGAGAAAATTCAGTAAATTGTAAATCAGGTTAACTTTTTAGAGATATTTATAAGTTTATTTTTCACTTATAAAATCGAAGAAAAATTCAGGAATGTCGATATTTCACGTATATCTACTATTATAACATATTCGTTACAAAAATAACTCCACGAAAACTTTCAGTGTCCGTGCGATCATTCATGGTTAGCACTCTTATCGGTGTAGATATACAGGGTGTTCAATTTAAGTGGGGCACTATTGATATCTCGCGCACTATAAGAGATACAAAATTAGTTAACAATTTTTGTATCATAAGACTACTAAAATGAGCGAAACATTTTTTTTTAACCAGTGCTTCTCATCTTATTTTAAATGGCAACTTATTTTTCTATTTGCTTATTCGATTCAATATATTTTCTGAATTCAATGATACTCTAATATTACAAAATATTTGAGAAAAATGCTAATGAAAATTATGCTGATTTAATTAAAATCTGATTGCAATAAGAGTGCTATGACGAAAACAAATATTTCGTATACTTTCTCAGTGGAAAAATGAATTTTTTCACGACGAAATACTTTTAAGAACCACTGGTTTTAAAACAAAATTGTTTCGCTCATTTTAATAGTCTTATGATATAGAAATTGCTCGCTAATTTAAGTAATTTAACCAACTTTAGGATAATAAACTGTGATATTTATTTAGAAATAAATTCAGCCATGTTTACATCCAAACAAAATAATTTTTCCATTTTGACGTTTAGTGGTTTTTATATAATATATTTTAATTAATAAATTATTCACATCTATATTTATATCTAGAACATTTCTAGAGTGAAAAACAATAAATTCTTAGAAAAATTAATGGGGTAATTGCGAAAAAAATTGTTACTTTTTTATACTAAACATGAAATTTCAATTAAATATGAACATGTTTATGTAAAAATTATAAAACCTTTTATTCATAATTTCCGTAAATAATGATCACGGAATGATTGTTATTGAAATACCACAAAAAAGCATTAAGTTAAGATTATACCTGTATGCTTTAATTGTGTTTAAGTTCTAAAAGTTAAATTAACACAAAATATTCTTTAAAAATACTTATTATATATTTGATTACCCGGTATTTTCAAGTTGTTTACTTGTTGTATACAACAAACTTACATGTCTGTCTGTAGACTCCAAGGACTGTACATTTGTTTCATGAAATATCATTTTTGTTTTTAATTCTAACGTATCATTATTTGTGAATGTTACGGAATATTTTCTGTTTTTATATCTGCGAATTTTTGGACAAGGTATATACTAAGGAATTTATGTCATGTGTAATTTGTCATAAACGTAAAGAACGTTAGTTAGTACCCATTTAACTCATTAGACATTAGACCACCAGAGCAACGAAGATTGTAATTGGTTTCCATAAAGCACGTCAAACTAGAGATAGGATTATTTTACAAAAAAAAATATTTTAAAAATACACACGTCTAACGTGAAACGTTAAATTAATTTGGAAAAAATTGGAATATATGCAATTACTGTATGATATTGTACTTTTGCGACTGAAATTTTAATAATTTAAATTTGTTAATATTTTTTATGCTTTTTATTAAAATTAACCCAAAACATTTTACCTGAATATATTTTTGGCAATAACTTTTTATTTAATTATAAGGAATTTTTAAGTAACTGTACCCTCATAAAACAAACTAATTTTAAATTATATAGTTACAAACTATTACTATGTAAGGTTATTGTGCGCACAATTGTTTAGAAATATGTATAATAATAGTTATTTATGTAACAAGTGCGTAAAGTATATCTTTTTTTTTACGAGAAGGAAAATTTGTCGCACGAGCCGAAGGCGCAAATCATTCGAGTGAAAAAAAGATATAATTTATTCACGAGTTGCATACAAATTTTTTTTACACTTTCCTTTATTTAAAAAAGACATACTTTATAAACCCATTTTAATGAAAAAAGTACTTTTTTTCATTAAAATAGGTTTTTAAAGTACGCCTTTTTTAATACATGAAAGTGTGAAAAAAGTGCACTTTTTATATGCATCTCGGGAGTAAAAAATTGAAGGATTTGCGTATTCGCCTTCGGCTCGTTCGGCAAATTTTCCTTCTCGTAAAAAAATATATACTTTATTCACTTGGTATATAAATAACTATTATGTAACTAGTGAGTAAAGTATATCTTTTTTTTCACGAGAAGGGAAATTTGCCTAAGGTGCAAATCCCTCGAGTGAAAAAAGGGTATAATTTACTCACGAGTTGCATACAAATTTTTTTACGTCTGCAATACAAAGTGTGAAAAAAATGCCGTAGCATTTCATTATTTCACTCCGCAGCGTTAAAAAAGTGCATTATTTTCACACTTTCATGTATTAAAAAAAGACATACTTGATAAACCAATTTTAATAGAAGAAAGTGTACTTTTTTAACAGACTTACAAAAATATGGTATACAATTTTCAGATTACTAAATGCTATTTAATAAATGGCTAAAAATATATCGTTGATATAAAATTTTCAAACTTTGCTCGCTCATAGATATAAAATTTATGGCTATTAATTAAATTTGAAATAATGTTCAATAATATTTCCAACGTTATGGATTTATAACATGATAAGTAGTAGTTAAAGTTATTACTAAAGTGTTATTTTAAATGTTTATTTATCAGTATATAGCGTCAACACACATAAAATGTTTTACCGATAATAAAAGTTGTTTATATTTGAGTCCATATAGTACTTGTACATAGATATTCTTCTATTATGCAAAAGTAGTAACTAGGTTTATCGCTACACACTAAACTGCAATTTCAATAACTAGTAGCGCCGTTTATATCTATTTACTATTATCAACTATCGTTAACTTACTTTTGTCTTTTTCTTATAATGTTGTTGCTAACTGTTATTACTAATATAATACTCATATAGGTATGCAACATGTAATTGTTTATATTGTTTTATTAAGATTGTTGTCGTGATGTATTTCATAATAAAATATAACGGTACACATTTTAAAACAATTTAAACAACTAAAACTATAAAGTTGGTATTCGTAAATAAATTACACGTTCATAATGTACACTATACAAGTAATGTTTTAAATATTTACTATAATATATGCTGGAACATGCTTAAAGTAAAACAACACCGTTCAGCAGATAAACAATAACAAATTAATAATTAAATTTATATCTCGTATGTGTTACCGCTGGTAAATAGGAATTTATACTTTTTTTAAATAATTTTCTTTTGCTTTTCATTATTATTCAATTTTATTTAGATTGTAATGTTTTTGTTGATTAAATGTGAGTTTAAAAATTGTACTAGATACCTTCCATTCAAAATATTATAACCAAACCACACCCGCCCGATAAATAATCTATTAGTTTCGAAAATCATTTTAATTGAAAAAACAAAATCATATCATTGTTATTATTTATTCCCTATGCAAACATTGTCAGGTGAGATTAAATCCTTATTATTTTTATTTGTACAATATTTTTATATAATGATTGCACAGAAACATCCTCATATGTAAAATAAAAAGTGTCCAACAACATTTTAAATTTCTTTCAATACATTTATTCTACGCCACTTTTTCCACATTCATAAAACAATTTTAATGATTTTTATGATTTTATATGTACTGGTTGGAGGGGGGGGGGGCTAATTCTGCGCAAATTCTTTACGTAAGCATTGTTTAACTTTAAATCAGAAGTTAAAGTGCTGGTTCTAAATAAATTTATAAAAATAATAACTAATATATTCGCACTCAACGTTCACACCATCTATCACAAATTCTAACTTAATACTCCTGTGTCGCACAGGCTCCATATACATATTTAATTACCGATCTCGAAGATTTCTATTGTACTCACTCGGCAACTTTCGCCCCCCTTCGTTCTGATTCGAGTCCGCTTACTTCCTGAGCTAGACTTATGTAGCAAATTTCAACTTCAACATAGAATTATGCTAGATAATTTATCCCCGTAACAATATTTAAATTTGTATCACCACTTCTGGGTGTACCAATAGCTTCTATTTATAGATTTCGTAGTAAATTTATAAAATTGTACACAATACACTTTCAACAAATTTGAAGGACATGAAAATTTATTTGAATTTGTAAATTAGTAAATTTACTTGATCGTTTACAAAACCAACCCTTGGTATTTTACTATTTGAATCGTCGGAAATAATTATGTTTTATAAAAATTTGTGATTAGAAAGTTCTGTCAAATTTAAAGTTGAATTAACTTTTGTGATCTGAGCAAATATTAAACCTTGTTTTCAGTCTGAAATTGATCATTTTAATTAAGCCTGTGAAAATTTGTTTTTTGTTCATTTTAATTTCCGGTATTGAGAAGCTGTTATTCGCAGCAGCAAATTATTGAAAACTCCCAAATTTCGCACAAGATAAAAAGTCTACAAAAGACGATTTTTCTTTTCTTTACTTCCCTGTCAGAGCAATATAAAATTCACTATTTACAGTCGAAAACAAACTTCTTGTCCGTAATGAAACATCATCAAAGAGATTGTAATTAGTCGGTAAGTTAGATATCTGCTGTGCCGTAGGCAGCGGCTGTGTCGGTAAGGAAGTCTGCAGACAAACACACTGAAATGAAATTTATTTAAGCAAATGTTTGCTTCCGTTTCTTGTTACATGCTTGGGGCCATTACATTTACGCGCAAAAATTAACTATTTAGTGAAGTGAAGCCGCAATAACGCTCTGTTTGACTGTGCGCCATTTTGTTTCATGATAATAAATATTTATTTGCGTTGGAAGTTAATTTAAAAACGCGGTTATGGAGTAAATTTGTTTTGGCTGCGTAATTGAGTACCTCTATGAATTATGCATAACAAAATGCGGCGTTTTAAAAAATTTTTTTTCATTTATATTTTTGCATGTTTGAATAATATTTTCACGTATTTATTCAACACTCATTAGTTTTGTTTAATTTGAAATGAAAATTCAACATTAAAAAATGTATTTTTTTTTCAAACGTCATAAAAATGGCATCTTTTGTGACTTGATTCACAAAGTAGAAGTTTCATTTCTACGCCGCCGGCGTAGAAATAAGCTATTTCTACTCCGGCGGCGTAAAAATAAAATAAATAAATATCCATAGAAACTATATAGAATCAGCCAATAAGAATTAACTTGTACAATAGAAATCTGTATTATCGCCCTAAATGTCACTATAACTCACTAGATAACCTAAGAATAAAGTTACTGACATAAGATTTAAATTGATAACCTATAAAATGAAATATAGACAGTTTACATACTTTTAACGAAATAACAAATAATATAATTAAAGTACAGTAGACGTACAGATTACAATAACAGGGACGGTAATAAAGGTAAGAATACTTCGAATTAAAGTGATACAAAAAGATTATATTGTAGGAAGATGAATTGAAATATAGATAGAAATGTAAAATTTAGGCACAAGATTAACAAAATGAATGAATTACATTCCTTAAATAAAGAAGAAAAGTATGGGAATATCGCCAAATATGTCTCATCTGAAACATCAAATAAGAACAAGCATGGAGTTTTAAATAATTGCCAATATTTATCCCTTGTTTAATGTTTATCATTGATTTTATCATTGAATATTGTGACCACATAGTTGAGCTTTTCATTTTACATTGATTCGCCATTTCCGAAAAGTATGCCGAGAATAATTTTTAATGTTTTTCTCATCACACCAATGAAGAAATCTCTTATACACCGCTTCATAGAACTTGCTAGACTTAGTTGGGAACAATTTATCAATAGCAGCCTTCTCTAATTCCACAACTTCAGGAGGTGTACATTTTAATTTTTCAAATTGCAATATTTTCAATTTCACACAAAGAGGATATAAAATTATACAATTCTTTTCAAACGTCAAAACGTAAAAGTGTGAAAATTTTCACTTGAATGTTTATAACAAAAACTGAACACACGAAAGTATCCATAGCAACAGAGCAATTGAAATCCGCAAACGTACCTACTTCACGAAAAATGTTTTTAATAACGTCAAGTTTTAAATTATTTTATTTAAATATGTGCGTTTGAAAAAAAAATATAATGTGTCATTCGGAGTAAAAGTGTCTGTGTGCCTCGCATGCAATTGTCCGACTCGCTTCGCTCGTCGTGCAAACTTCCATGCTCGCCACACAAAGTATCACTTTTACTCCTAATAACACAATATACTATTGTTGTAAATATTTAAATTGTAATATTATTCATGGAGGCGCTTGGTTGAGTACATTAGGTAACCGGTTGTAGTTTTATAGGCTCGAGTTCGAGTCCGGCCAGAGTCTTGTGTTTTCTCTAGGACTGTTTTGGAAGCCTTAATATATAGCTCAGTAAGCGTTCTCGACGGAAAGTACAAGATTATTTATTCAGTACTTAATTTCAATTAAATTTACCAATCACAATTTCCTAATATAGGTATTGTTACCTGACAATTGCTTTAAATTTCAGTTATTTACAAAATCGTAAATTTAAATTCATGCCTACATAAATACATTCGGTTATTTTTACAAACATCGTACATGAACAATAATAATAAAACCTTTAAGTTTATCTTCTGAATATTTTACTAAATCCAACATTTCGGCAGCGTTACCTTCTTCACGAAGAAAACAAGTGTATTACGAATTCTGAAAGGTTTTTAATCATTTATCGTACATGAATATGATTATGAATCTTTAAGATCTAGATTTGATGGAGATAACTTGTAAGGTATGGACCTTTTCAATTTACCGGCTATCTCTTTATCGCTGCAAATAGTAAGAAAATGGCGCGAACAACTGCCAGTTGGGCTGTCAAACGAGACGTCAAAAATATTGCAGTCATTAAAATACCTGTATTCTCATTGAAAATGTCCATCGTTAGACAATTTAACTTCACTAAAAGCTTTTATAACTTATTTCGATAAGATTTTTTTAAGTTATCTGAGATATTCTCACATTTTACGTCTAAATTTTTTAGAAACAAACGCCATAGATCTCATTTCTTCTTACTATGCGCAGATCCCCATTGCGCATATCCCATCTCTTTAAATTGAAAAGGTCTATTGAGTTTCCAAATTTTCAAGAGATGGCGCTGACATCAAATGTCAAACTCATGACCTAAGGTACACTTTTCACTGGCTTTCGTAAGAGTAGCATTGCTGCGAAGTAATTTACTTGGTTTCTTGAGTTATTTGTGTTTTAGTTTAGTGTTCTTTTATAAACTTCAGTAGAGCTTTACAGTTGTCCGTAGTTGTAGTTTTAGTGTTTTATTTATATTTTCATTCAATAAGGATAATTAGTAAGTATTCGTAGGTTAACAGTATCTTTGTTTAATTCATATTAGTTTTTTTTTTTTTGGATTAATTTTAGAACAAAACTGCAATCTTAGTCTCCTATTTTTGTGTGCCGTAGATTTACAGCCATAAACGGCACATGTTTTCGTATTTTTTAGTAGTTTTTTTTGGGTGAAAACTCCATCACAACATTAACCTCTAATAAATTGTATTTCTCTTAAATAATTGCTTATTAATTTTAGTTGAAACAGGAACTTACCTTTTATATTAGCGATTATTTTTATATTCTATTTAAAATAAAACAATTAAGTATTTTCACTTTTAGTAGTTTTTACAGTGAAAATGTCATGACATAAACCTATAATAAATGAAATTTCTTCTAATTTTAACAGTATTTTGTATATTTAAATAAAATTTCAATGTTCAATCCACAAATGTAAATGTTCCAAATGTAAACAATTACGTACATACATTACGTTTAGTTCAGAATTCTGCCGCTAGTAGCGTTTTCTTATTATGGAAGCTCAATAAGTGTATAATGCTATGACTAGCGAATGAAAGTTGACGTTTAAATTATTTTATAGATGTGGTTTCTTTTGAAATCCTAGGGAAGAATAGAATTGTACAAAATATTCAGGTATGAAATTTTTGCATGAACCCATTTAAATACTGGACTAGGAAAGCACAGAAATACATTACTATGTCTGGCTGAAAATAGATGGCCGACTAGGGTAACTGAATATCAAAACAGGGATGCGTTTAAAATATTTTAAACATTTTTCGTTTATGTTCATTATTGGGATTTTCAAATAAGAAAACGCTAACTAGCGGCGTATATTAGTACTACAAACAGTGGTACACATTTGACATTTACATGAAACTATAACTATATGAGTACAAAAACTCTATTATACATACTTGAATTATAAATAAAAAATACTAATAAATGAGGAAATTATACGAAAACTAAAGAAACACAATTGACAGCAATGTTACGCTTATAAATGTCAACAAAAAGTGTACCATTGTTTAATGCAATCAGCGCCATCTCTTGATAATTGAAAATCCCAATAACAAAATATTTTGATCTTTAAACTATTTAGTGTAGCAATTCTATAAAATAGGATTATTTTTAATTTCCTCTAATAACAGTAATTCCGACTCGAGGGTTGATTACACCTGAGACGAACGAACTAGAATTTGCGGTATTAAAATTTTTAAATACATCCCTGAATTCTGTTGCTAAGGTCATTTTAAGTGCCTCCTGGTATTGAGTACAATTCTAATCTTCTCTATCGGAATACATAAGGGTCAGTTTCCTTTCAAATCAAATATAGGGAAATGTTTTCAAAACAAACCACATCTATTAAATAATCTAAACGTCAGCTTTCATTCGCTAGTCATACTAAACAGGCATGAAGGTTTAGTTAAGAATAAATGCTGCATGACCGATTTCAGGTAATTATTAACCCGTAATCTACCACACGAGAAATTTAACCATGTTTTCTAATATTGTTTTCTTATCTTTAAATAATTGTTTAATTATTAATGAGTTAAAACATGATTGAAAATTATATAGAGTTTTATTGATTTACTGGAATCCGTGATGAAGAACATTATTTAAATGATTAAATATGATTTTTACATGCTGGTATTGTAAAATTTTATTCAATGCGCTTTGAAAAATACGACCCACATGTTTGTACATTTATTTTTAAATCAAATCAAAAATTACTCAAGGTAAATAACAAACATAGCACATACACGTATAACTCCATTTACGGCTTCAATATCTGAATCAAACAGAAAATAAAATCACATTCACATTCAATATGAATAGCAATATCGAAGGCGTAGATATTTATAGCAAAAAACCGGCTCGTTGTCAGATTTGGTTGTTGAAAAACACTTTCCTTCTTATAAAACCGATTCGCAAATGGTGTTGTTCGGTGTATTTTGCACTTACATAATATGAATATGTATGAGCAACGTCCCGTCACTGTCTGCGATTTGTTTATTTTATATTTAATGGTGGTATTGTTATTAGAGTAGTGATTTTTTGCTGACAGAGAAGTGCTTATACATACACGACAACTGTTCGCATATTTACTCTTTCTGTTTTTTTATAAGACAAAGTTTTTTATTCAAATTAAAAAATGAAGAAGAGATGAGACGATGAAAGTACCTCTAGCTTGAATTATAAATATTTATTTAAGCGAGATATAATTTTTCAAAAGTTACTACATATTTTAAAAAGGGTCCATTGTACTAACAGGGACAGGGACTATCAAACTTTTCGAGTACATCACACATCTACACTATTCCAAATTCTTTCAACATACTTTCCAGTCTTCTGCTATTTTCTTTTTTGAGATCTGGAGCCGGAAATAATGTTCCAGTAAATGAATGAATTAAATGGACATGAACTCCTTCATTAATCAATTTGAAGACTGAAAGTATGTAAGTAAAAGAATTGTCGAATGACATAGGCTGCCAATCAAAACTTGAATAGAAGATTCCACCATTTTTTAATATAATTTCATCTGAAACGTATAAGTAAAACTAAGAATGACGGTGAAAATCCGGTGAAAAAATTGATATTAATAAGCGAGTTATAGTCCCCAAAAATTTGAAAATATAGATGTGACGTCATGAATATAAGTTTTTATATCAAACTGTTTTCTTCGTGGACCTAAATGTTCTTGAAATATATGCTATTTCTAAATTATATTTATAAAAAATAAATGAATATTATTATACTATACAAGTCTACATGATTTATAATTGGAAATGTATTTAAATTGTTAAGTTTAATGAAAAACATTTATATTCAAATAAAAACTGTTTGAGAATTGCAATACTGGACTGATAGCCACGCCTCCGCTATTTGAATTTCTTTACTTCCATTGGTATAGTTATAATAGGTTCCTCAGCGAACTGGGTATTCGTTATATATTTATAGGCCGTCTTTGAGTCACCAATCAAAATGCTATATCAAAAACCTTCTTATTTCCGAAGTATTTTAATTATATATTTTCAAATTTTTTTCCTAATTTTTCTTAATAGTCCTCTATTTGGATTATAATAAAAAGTCAGTTTCCGAGAGTGGATACGCTCGTCATCATTTCTTGGCATGTGGTTCAAATCTCCAGGAGTGAAGGGGGATTAATGACGCAATGTTAAAACTGACTTATAACATAACCTGAACTGTGTTATTTTGCTATTCATCAAAATTCAAAATATAAACATTTATTTAGCAATAAGAAACCAATTGAATAACTACAATGTAAGTAATGGGCGAAATATAACATTTTTTATTGTCTAAAAGCAATATGTTGTAATAATTTTTGGCAATTTTAGAAACGTCAACACCGTCTTAATCACCTACATGAATGACGAATATTTCAATAATTTAAATATGTGAAAATGACATTCGTTACTTATGTGGTTACACTGCCGGGTCTATTTCATTTGTTGCTTGATTATTACATATATTTCCAATTATTGACCACAAAATTTAAAAAAATTTATAAGGTACTCTTTGAGTAAGAGCAAAATGAGTTTACATCTACATCATATAATATTTTAAAAATCTGATGTGGCCAGCACATTACCTTCCGTCAGTTCTATGTATTTTGCACAAATTTCGTACGGAAAGTTCCTTGCTAAATTAAATATTCTATTTCTTGTACATTACCTTCCCGCAGTTGCATGTATTTTATGCAAATTTCATACAGAAAATTATTATTTTGTGACGTTTTCTATATACAGTGTAATGTATCTGCAGAAATAAAAGATTTATTATTATTATTATTTCTTGTACATTACCTTATTTTATACAAATTCCATACAGAAAGCAAAAGATCCTATATTTCCAGTAAAAATTATAAGACAAACACACTATGTCAATTTCACTTGACACTGACATCTTTCAACAGAATTTTCTTAATATAGTAGCTGTTTCCATAGCTATGGCTACTTTATGAAATTTAATTTCTTTATAATTTTTTAACTCTATATCCATTTAATATTAAGTATAATATGCAGTCACATCGTATAGAGAATAAAATATTCTTCTTCAAATGTGAAAAAATTATATTTAACATAGTTTCTTCAAGAAAAACTGTTAAAATCTTCAAATGATGGTACTTCTGGTTGACCAATTGTAACCAAAATCTAATCAGCTCTTCATATGGATGTAACGAAGAAGTACGCGAAAAAATTATAATTTTTGTAACTGTAGTATTAGAGTTATCGCAGACGAAAATTTTGTTACACACACACATCCACACACACACACACACACACACCTACACACACACACACACACATCCACACACACACACTCACATACAGACATCATCGTAAAAATAGTAAATTCGTATTCTAGGGACCCTAAAACGTGCTTATTGATTAAAAACTCATCATCGAATTTTTTGACCAAAGACAATACCTTCCTTACCTAAAGGTGACGGAAGGTAAAAAACTATCATGATACGAGCCCTACGTTTAAACTTTTTTAAACGTCAGATTTAATTTAATTTACTTCTAAATTTGCAAAAATATCAATAGATCATGAGCTGACATATCATAATGGATAAGAATTCTGTCCTCTGATTGGTTAGATAACTTACATTTTTATAAACAAAAAAATATGTAGTATGAGCAAATTCAGATTTCACGAATTTAAATTTTGCAAAACTTTACAAAATTACAATGTATAAATTATTGACAAGCCATCAACAACTAACAGTAGAAAAAATTACTGTTTATCATTTCTGTTCTTGAATAAACATAGGAAAAGTCCCACGCAAAAAAACTTGATCGGGCTAATCAAAATTCCGTGTGATAGTGTTTGGTAAAAATGAGTGTCACCGTAAACATTTCTGGGGGACCATGGCCTCAATCGGCCGCATCGCTCACGGCTAATCTAATCATGATGCGAATGATAACATCAGCTGGCAAGAGAGGGACCTCCCTCGCGATAATGTTATTATGTTCAATACTTGACTGTAATTCGTAATGTGATTGCTCGATTGCTCTGATCGCAGCCTGGATAACACCAAGATATTTTATACAGAAATACATATTTCACAACCAAAAATGTTACGTAGGAACAATAAAAATAGTAATGACAGTAATTGACAAACTAATACATATATCCGTTTCTTAAAATTAATCAGATTATTATTAAATGCGAAGACAAGTTTATATAAACAATGTTTTCCAAAGTGTGGCAAGTGAAACTTTTTACGGGATATACGATAAATTTAAGCTCGTGCTTTAATAGGTATTTACTGTGAGTAAAGACATATTTTATCAACAAACGGAAAGTGTAGCGCACAAGTGGATAAAATATATTTATTCTCGAGTACAATACTAAAATAGTTACCTTTGGCACTTTATAAAGTAAAACTAACACAAATTTTCTTTATTTTATTTACTTTAAGTCACTAGTGATTAAAACAATGTGTCCGTTGATCGTTTATTAATCGGTTGCAGTACCCACTGTTTAAAAAATCGTTTATTTAATGACATATTAATGAATAATGATTGATCTTAATTTTGTTAATGACTGATATTAATACACATAATTGTATAGGACATCACTGCTGAAGTTGCAAACGTTACTAACTCAAAAGAAAAATCTGATGTGGCCACCACATTACCTTCCGTCAGTTATATGAGGTATTTACGAAAATTCTACCGGTGAACTGTTACCGGTAATCAGCTTTTTATCAGGTTATAGCTACCGAAATCGATATTTTAAGAACGCAAGTGGTAAAACTGGGTAGATTCATAACCTATGAAAAAATATGAAAATTTAAAACAGGTTAGAAATTTGACGTTGTTAACAAACTAAGCAGAGTCCTACTTTGAACACATTTCCAATATTAACGCGCGCGCTTCGCTTTGCATCACTACCTTTTTTTGAGATTAGATTCTTCATGAATCCGGTAGATGGAGCTGGTAGATATTAAACCTAAAGGTGACGGAAGGTAAAAAAGAATTATTTTTTTCTCCAATTTAATAAGATACAATGAACGGAAAAATATTGTAACTAATGCGTGTCTTCATCGGCGATTGATATTTTTGATATAAGCCTGTATGTTGTTTATACTTAAAAAGTATTTAATCCCCTATGAAAAGTTCTTCACCTTAAAATATTGTACTTCTGAACCCTGCTATAATATTATTATCAAAGGACATCGTACATCTCTACTCTCGTCTTTTCAAGGCAATATGGCACCGCGAATTCTACTACATATTGTAATGTTTTATGTATTTAAAAGGGTTCAAAAATTTATAGCAAGTGTTTACTTAGGTAATTTATTTTTAGAGCACTATATGCACATTAAAACACTTATCAAATACTATTTATTACAACTGAATGCTACTGAATACCTCTAAATACTTTCCTGATGCGCTTACCGCACCACTTATATACCGGCCTTCGGTTTTCTGGAATGTCATTATGCTCTCTAGAGTTCTAGAGTTTCGACTAGAAGACCATTCTATTAAATTCACACAGCTTGCAGAACATTTTTATTCACACATAATTACCGATCGCTATCACTTCTTTTATAATCACTATCTCCGCCTCCTTCAATCGCACTTGGGCCCGCTTACTTTCTGGAAATATAATCCATCTAAGTATCAAATGATATTTTAATCATACTTACTAGTTCTTATTAGTTTTCTATAGTTCATCCTTATTTAAGTGTTACATGTTACATACTACAGGTATGAGGTGTATGTCATATTAGTCAAGTCATTTTATAACTTCTAAGTGATAATATGAAAATGTATTTCGTTAAATTCAAAGGCATAATGTCACTTTCGGCATAAAAAAAACTGGAAAATAGATCATCTCCGTCAATCAATACTAATTTATTATTTTTTATTAATTTCAAAATCTAAAATATTTTAAAAATTGACATCTAATTTTGCCATAGACCCCGAGAAAAAAATTCTTTTGGATATTAACAATTTCTTAGAATTACTGATATTTAATATTTTATGGGGTCTCGTGGCCGCGTGCCTGAGTGTCAGGTCGCGAATCTGGGGAAGCGGGTTCGATCCCGACCGACGCCAAATATTTCCAATTTTAAATGGCACAAAATTGACCCCTGTGGTGCACTCTCCACGCCAGCAATGAGTGCCCGTGAGGTGACGCCTGGTAAGCGCCCGCACGGTGCAAATATTTCATCATTACCGATATATGTGTACAATGCAGATTGGCACACCCAGCAATGGGTAATAAGCCGTGATGATATATTTATTTTATTTTGTTTATAATATTTTATAATGAACTATTTAATATAATCATTTTCCAATCTAGAATCATACTAAAATTGTTAATAAATAAATGAAATTCTTTACATTCCACTTTCAAGTATGTGTGTAACAATTTTCTCATATTTTCGATTATAAATATAAGTATGTAATAAATATATGAAATTAAACATAATTGAACCTCAATGCGATACTTTACACTGTGTTTAAAATTCCTGTAAATCGTCTACCTTACAAAAATAGACAAAGGAAATGATGACGTCACCCCCGCGCGGGAAATCTGAAACAGTACTTCCTGTTTCAAGATAACATACTGTAATCCGATTTTATCGGATAATTCAAAATGCGCAATCATCTTCACGTATTAATAGACAAAGACAATGAGATGGATGACTAACCAACATGTCACAACTTGTATCGAAATCGGAAGTATTGTTTTATGTTTTGCAATTCAAGTTTGGTTTTGACACAATACAACCGTGAAAAACTCCAGTAAATTAAAAAATTGTCGCGGTTCGTGATTTTGCATTCAAAGTTTTTTAGATTCTGCCATTTGTTATTGCAAATAATGAATGAGTTTGTATATTTGATAACATGTTTTGCGTTGGCGCACTAATCGAGATTTTGAAAGACAAGTGCATGATTGTATACGGCACGGCATAGTGCGTTTAATTTCATTTCCCTCTGACTTCGTAAATAATTTGGTTATCAATAAATTGTTTACATTACATCCCACGCTTGAAGTGTAATATAAGAACTACATTGTAGATTGTATTATAGATAAATAATCATCTGTAAGATTAATATTTCGCTGCATTTGAATATCTTTACAGCCTTTGTATTTGTACTATTCTCTCGCTGTTCCAAAGACACTGTAAAATGTTGTTCTGTTGATACTTGCAAAAGTGTATTCTTTTTACCTTCCGTCACCTTTAGGTAAAGAAGGTATTGTCTTTGGGCAAAAAATTCGACGAGTTTTTAATGAATAAGCACGATTAGGTCCCTAGAATACGATTTTACTATTTTTACGATGATCTTTGTATGTATGTATCTATGTGTGTATGGATGGGTGGATGGATGGATGTATATATGTGTGTTTGTGTGACGATTCTTTCGGAACGCTGTTAATATCATTTTTTCACATTTAATATTATAAATTTAAATATATCATTATTACCGATATCTGTGTACAAAGCAGATTGGCACACCCAGCAATGGGTAATAAGCCGTGATGATATATTTTTATTTTATTTATAAATTTAAAGAATATTTTATTCTCTATACGATTTGTTTACATTTTATACTTCATATTCATTGGATATAGAGTTAAAAAATTATAAAGAAATTAAATTTCAAAAAGCAGCCAGCTGTGCTATAACCATGGAAACATCTACATTGACAAATCTCTGTCAAGTGCAATTGACATAGTATGTTTATTAAAAATTTTACTGGAAATGTATAGAATCTCTTACAAGAAACTTTCTGTATGGTATATACAGGCTGTTCCGCGACTAGACCGAACAACTTATACCATATATTCCGGGGGACATTACGATCAAAAAATGTTATATGACCTATAGGTGAATTACTCTTTATTTCGGAGATATCGAAGGAATTAAAAAAAAAAGATAATTGAGTTAACCTGACGGAAGGTAATGTGCTGGCCACATGAGATTTTTTCTTTTAGATGTGTACTTAGCTGTGATAATTCTATTATAGGCTAAGTCCTGGTTTTATTATTACATTATTTATTTATTGGCACCGAAATTACGGCAATTAAAAAGTCATGAAAATTAAGTGCAATGCACTATACTGGATATCCTTGGTATATTTGCTTCAAACGTGAAGTTGTATAGTTTGTGTCAAGATAAATGTACATTGACTTCTTCTTTAGCATTATTGTGGATTGTTAATTTATGTAAAAAATATATAAACATATTTTTGAATAATTAATTGTATATTTATTATGAATTTTAATACCTAATTTGTGTTTACTGATTTAAATTTTGTAATTGGAAAAAATTGTGAATACCTCTCTATTTGTTTATACTTGCAAATCTCTTAAGCAAATACATGCTGAGATGTGCGGAAAAGTCAATGTCCATTTATCTTGACCAAACTATCTATCTACAGATATGCGACTAAGTGTATTTATTAGGGGTAAAGTTCGGAAGATGTTCAATGTCAACATTGTATAACGTCATTAGGTTTCATTTACTGTTTTTCTCAATATTTGTACATTTTTAGCTTGCTACTTTTCTACATATATTTTAATTATAAGACTGTAACCTAACGCAAGAAACTAACGCCTACAAAACTCGGGCCGTTATGGACATTTTTGAGTATTTTATAATTATTTGTAAAATACAAAAACAATTATAGCGTCCGAAGACACATGGTTCATATTTTATAGAATTTTATTTGAAATATATTCAAAATAGTTCCCTGCAACAATAATAAAGCTCCCAACTAATCTTCTTTTGTACTGATTTCAAACTAATTACTGGAAGACTGTCAAATTAAATTCTGGTTACTTAACAACTGCCAAAACTGTCATACTAATTATTGGGGAACTTAAAACCTGTCAAATTATTTAAAAATTGTCAAAGCTGTTAAGCATGGCTATAGATAAAAAAGGTTGCCCTGGAAACGAGATATTTGTATTGTTTAGTTTAGAGTTTTTCAAAATGCGACTCACTCCTCCCACCTGTCTAGTCAATTATTAATTGGAAAACAAATAAAATGGATCGCGAAAAAAAAAACAGGAAAAAAAGTTTTTCTACAGTCTATATACAAAGTAGCCATTCACGCTCCTTTTTGTCAACGCAAAATGCCACACTGCCGCTCATGCGCGACAAAGTAGAAAAACGCTCGCTGTCCAAATTTCTAACTATACAAAGTTGAGTCACTTATCTACATTCTTAATGGAAACGTTTAATCAGGAACTAATAGCACTGTAGTTACGGATTTACCACCTTCACAAGGCAATCTGACATATAACTGCTCTGTCGGTATATTACATAACCAAACAAAATGCCGCACTGCCCTAAAAATAAAATATGGCATTCATTTACAAAAACGAAAGTATAAACTGTTTAGATTAGATTGGATGCAATAGAAGAATGGGATATAACAATAAATTATAATTAAATATAAAATAAATTGTGTGAACAGTTGTGCTGCCACCTGCAAAAGTTTGGCGTGAACGCTCCCAATGGAGATCCACCTTTTTACTGCACTAGTTTAATGTACTTGAAACAAATAAATTTTTGTTATGGTGGAGGACCGCATTGTGGCGACTGTAGAAAAAAATCTTGTGTGTGTGTGTGTTTCGAGCGTAAATGGACATTGTCGATTTCGAGAGAATGCCGCGCTCCTACGTCGCGCGGCAACAACCTCTCAGTCGACAATGCCCCATTTTTCGCTCTTAATACACAAATAGCTATTGTGGTTTGTGTCTTTGATTTATCATACATAATATTCTTGGTTTTATTGCAAAACGCTATTCACGCATTGAGCCGAAATAAAATAAGTTTGAGACATGTTGATTTAATGTATACATACACAATTAGGCCTATTCTGTAACAAAGTGGTTAATTTGTAATAACTGGTTAAAAAATTTATCCAATAGAGTTTGATTTGTCAACAAAAAATCCAATTTTTTGGTATATATCAACATATTTGATTGGTGAAATTTTTTAACCAGTTGTTAAAAATTAACCACTGAGTTACAGAATAGGCCCGAATGTGTGATTACGAACATTGTTGTTGAACGAATGGGAATAAGCCAATTGAAATCGTTCAGCCATCTGCAGAAAATGACGAATGAATAGGTACAAGATGATGAGATTTAGGGTGCGTACAGTTATGAACGTCCAATGTGTAAGTGTATAAATGTAATAATTAGTCTGCGAAAGAGAGTGTTTCCAAGCGGAAGGAAGGGATACAGAGCTTGTACTAATGAGATTATGAATGTGGATGCAATGAAAGTAGTTTGTTTGGATAGAAGTAAAAGGATGATCGTTGCTCAAATTTTTGGTTTATGTTTAACCATGTTTGTCATGAATGGCGTGCATGCATGTATGTATGTATGTATATAGCTCTAAAATACTTTTTACTGTGCAGTTTTAGCATAAAATATACGGTACTTACTTCTGTAAAAAAATAATATTCTTTTCATGTGTGCAAATTTATATTTCGCAACGAAAACTCATTACAAAATAAATCAAGCATAAAATATAAAACTTTCAAATAAATTCTATGCTATATTTATAAAAACAACTCAAGTTTGCATAGAAAAGCAGATTATTTCCTCGCATACAATGATTTCGAACAAAAATCAAAACATCGTTAATAACAAAACACGGGATCGCGTCACATAGACAAGCCACAAACGCAGATCTACGTCGCTTGTGATGCGATATTCGAATGTTTCAATGTGACAACACTGTAAGCGCATAAGCGGCTTACGAGCTACAGTAGCGCCACGCGTGTGCCTACCGCCCAAGTTTGAAAGTATTACGCTGAATAGGTTCAGTCTCAAGGTGAAGATTTTATGTGCTCTTATTTCATATGAACGTGAATGTTTTGTTATATAATAGCGTTAGCATTTGATATTGAATACTTTTATCGGCATTGGTATTACAATAATGTTGAATATATTTCTTCGAAGGTTTGAAGAGATAATGCGATTCCGATTTTTATATGGAGAAGAGAGAAAGAAATTTTACATCAGCGTTTGTACAACAACAAAACGATTTACTATTCTGTATTTCTATTTTTATAAAATGTATAGATCGATATTATTTTTTTCTACTCCCATGCGTGAAGTGGGTACTTCACGTATTAATTTTCATGTGTGAAGTTTGACTTTTTGAACACTGCGTGAAGTAAATAATTCAGTTTAAACGCACACAATGAATATCAGTATATATACGTAAATCATGTGATGGTAAATGGTCCGAAGAAATAACAACTTCATGAGAAATGTGTAATTAATTTATATAAATAAAATAAATTTTGTAATTCTAAATTTACAACTTTGTGTTAAATATAAATCTAAGTCCAATAAGCATTTAAAAGCAATAAATAAAAAATTTCTAAGCAATCTAATACAAATTTTATGATATTACAGGTTATAGCAATTACAAAATATAAAATTATTATATTTCCTTTTCATTATTTTAAATATTACAAAATGACTTGTGTTTTAATAAAACAAAGCTGTTAAACCCCCATACCGTTGGTAAACATGGTTACACAAGTCGATAATGCAGAGGCTTTACGTTAAAAGAATGACAGTGTGAAGAAAAAATTATATTGTATTGCAAGGTCGTAGAAAAAGTATAGTATGTAACACGTGTGTGAAGCCTATTTTACATTCGGGTGGTTTGCAACACTCGCCTTCGGCTCGTGTCGCAATCTCCACCCTCATGTAAAAACTTCAGTTTCACACACTTGCCACATAATATACTAATTTTTAATACTGAACCTGTAAACTTATTATTAACACATTATTTGATTGTACACACCAAAAGGAAGGTTACATAAACACATGTATCCCATGAAAAACAATTTTATATTTTTTTTTTTCATTGTTTAGGGTCGGTATTTCAACGTCCGGATAAAGTGCTGGATAACTTATCTGTCGGATAAATGAAAAATATCGCATCAAAAAATGACATTCAATATAATTTACTTCATTTACGCTTTTATTTCGATGCGATATTTTATCATTTATCTGACGGATAGTTATCCTGAACTTAATCCAGAGATGAAAATACCGGCCCTTAATCATATTTCTTCTTATTAATGAATTGTGGCTGGCAGATATTTTTATTTTTTATGCAACTTCACTTGTTTGTTAGTTATTTACGGTCAAATTTTGAAACCCAATTTTCACCGACTTTATATATCCGATTGAAACTTTGCACGATTCAAAGTTTTCATGGAATAAAATATTTAAAAAATTAATTACATATCCAATCAAATTTAAATTGCACATATTTCGATATCAATAAAATATCATAGAATGATTTCTAGTAGGTACTTGTCATAATGGACCTTTTCAATTTAAAGAGATAGAAGATATGCGCAATGGGAATCTGCGCCTAGTAAGAACAACTGAGATCTATGGCGTTTGCTTCTAAAAAAATAGACGTAAAATGTGAGAATATCTCAGATAACTTTAAAAAATCTTACCGAAATAAGTTACAAAAGCTTTTATTGAAGTTAAAATGTCTAACGATGCAAATTTTCACTGAGAATACAGGTATTTTAATGACTGCAATATTTTTGACGTTTCGTTTGACAGGCTGTCAGTTAGGCTAACTGGCAGTTGTTCGCGCCATTTTGTTACTATTTGCAGAGATAGAAAGGGATAGCCGTTAAATTGGAAAGGTCCATTTGGAAGTATAGATATTTGAATATTTTGACACTAGATGGCAATAATGTTTATGCAATGTTTGCCTGAGATTTCGGTGTAATTGTGAACACTTTAATTTATAAAGGTCAGTATTTGGCGTGGTACGTATCATTTCCTTACCATTATTCAGTCGCAGGTCTCGTTTTAAACTCAGGCAACCACCAAATTACTTAGGACATCAAACGTCATTACAAATTTTCAATGGCTTGAATCAAACGTCATTAAAAATTTTCATTGGCTTCTAATTTATGTATTTTTTCACTTTCTTAGTTAAATTTGACATTGACTGGAGTAGGTACTTTAAAATATTGCTTGAAAGGACATATTTTTTATGAACTTTTTACCTTTCGTCACCTTTAGGTAAGGAAGGTATTGTCTTTGGTCTAAAAATTCGATGATGAGTTCTTAATGAATAAGAATGTTTTAGGGTCCCTAGAATAAGATTTTACTATTTTTATACGATGATGTCTGTATATATGTTTGGATGTAGGTATGTATGTATGTATGTATGTATGTATGTATGTATGTATGTATGTGTGGCTGTGTGACGATTCTTTCGGATCGCATAACTCCAATACCACCTTTCTAAAAATTATAATTTTTTCGTATTTCTCTTCTTTACATCCAAATGAAGAGCTGATTAGATTTTGGTTATAATTGGTCGACCGGAAGTACCCTAATTTGAAGATTTTGACAGTTTTTCTTGAAAAAACTGTTATATATCATTTTTTCATATTTAATGTTATTATAAATATTAAGGAATATTTTATTCTCTATACGATTTGATTACATTTTATACTTTGCTATAAACATGGAAGCATCTACTATATTAAGAAAATTCTGATTGACATGTCAGTGTCAAGTGCAATTGACATACTAGGTTTATGTTATAACTTTACTGGAAATATAGAAACTTTCTGTATGGAATTTGTACAAAATACATAGAACTGACTTAAGGTAATGTACTGGGAATGTTGAATCTTTTGCAAGAAAATTTCTGTGTGGAATTTGTACAAAATACGTAGAACTGACGGAAGATAATGTGCTGGCACATTAGATTTTTTTTAATGTACTCACTGACACGTATACTGACATGCACATCTAGAAGAATAATTATTGTACTATACATTACATTCGAGGCACTGATAGAGTGCACCAGAGGGATTAATTTTGTGTTGTAAATGGAAGATTTCATTAAAAATAATTGAATGAAACATGTAATTACGGCTGAGCAGTACATGTAAATGAAGATAATAACTGATATATCACGAATACATTAAATGAAGAATACATTAAATTATAAAAATGTTAAAAAACATATTTACTCATAAATTTTTGTTTTGTAGTATATTCTTGAAAAATATTCCTAGTGGTAAACAATTTATCTTGCATGTGTCGATCTTATTGTATTTCCATTTCATAAACATATGTATCAGGAAAAGAACTGTCAATCAAAGGAAAATATATACAGCCTCAAGGTCCATTCCGTCATCTGCATCCTAAGTGCTCATCCTTAATTCCAGAGCAGTGTCAGGATGACAAAATAACACACCGTACTAGGTCGACAATTAAACTAATAATTACCTATCGGTTTACACATGCACATCCATGCTAAACTTTGTGGCTTTGTTGCCGAGAGTGTGGGAATCATAATTGCACACAGACTTAAAACCATGTGGTTCATGCCATAACCAGATGGTACAACCATCTGTGAAGTAATGCCTCAATCGTGAGTGTGTAATGACAACTCTGTGTTCTTTTGTTTTGTAAATGATTCATTTGTTATGCATTGCTTTGATTGTTCATTGTTTTATTTTTTCAATTTGTTGTGATGTGAATATTTTGAAATAATTGATTTGTATTGAAATATTTTCATAAGCGTTGAGTTATGGCGTAAAGTAGATAATTTTTTATCTTATCTCAAAGAATAAAGTTTATATTCGAGTAATATTATTCTAATAGTGTCGAGTAAACAGTAGTTCTGATAAAGAATGTTATTTCTCTCTTCGAACAAAATATTTTAAAAGGTTTTTTATAATATTAAATGGTTTTTGTGTAATGTTTGTAAAATAAAATGTATTCTTCCGAGAATTCTAATCTAAATTAACCTAACCGATGCATACTTAATTACTTATTTGTGTTTAATTAATTGATTTATTGAAATTCAAAGAAATCTAAGTGCCATTTCTACCTCTCGCTAAGAGAGGTATTGTATTCATGCTATAAATCGCATATCCAGATTTTAATGAATAAGCACGTTTTAAGGTCCCTAGAATCCGATTATAACATTTTTACGATGATGTCCGTATGTATATGTGGATGTGTGTGTGTCTGGATGTGTGCGTGTGTGTGTGGATGTTGGATTCACTATATCTCAAATACTATAAGACTTAAGTCATTTTTAACTACGGATTCCTCAATCTAACAATAATGGGAAGAGTCGAGTCAGTTTTGGTAACAATTGGACAACCGGAAGTAGTAGTTACAAGAAAAAATCGTCTAAATATTATTTATCGAAAATTTATGTAAATACTTATATTAAAGAACGTTAAATTCTTTATTCGATAAATATAAATTCATTATTATATCTTCTATAGATTTAGAGATAAAGAAAGGCATATAAAATAATTTGATGTAAAAAATCTCAGATCAAACTACTACAAGGCAAGAAATCAAATGTTTGTAATTGACACATAAATGTCACTGTCAAAAATATTTGTATGCCTCTGTCAAAAATATTTGTATATTATTATGAAGATTATGGAAATAAAAAAGTCAACAACGCAAAAGAATATACGTAAAAAAGAATATAAAAGGAATTTGCGAAAAAATGACGAATATAAATAAAAAGAAAAGGAAAGTAGAAAAAGAAAATTTCAGGATATTGAATATAAAGAAAATGTAAGTATTGTACATAATTTATTTTAAAATATCCCATAGATTTTGCAAATATGTGTGAGAATTATTTTGTAGTGAGACATGAATATATGTATTTGTATTTAAAAATATTTTTCGTTTTATGCGTACAATCAGGTAAAATATGTGGCGAGAGGTTATGTGTTGGCCACATCAGATTTTTATGTTAGAAATTATCCAACCAAAAATGTTTTGCTCAAAACTATAGCGATATCTGCTATTTCTTTTTTTATTAATATTCTTTTCAATTTTGTTTATAGCACATTAAACATATACGTTATTTGACGTATGAGTCAAAATAATTTAATAGTTGTACTTGTTGACCTACGTCCTACATGGAATTAGTTCCATATTTGGCTTCACATTTAACCACATCTGAAATTTTATAATAGTTATATTACTTCTAAAACAGTGGGCTTGATTAGTGTTCATATAAAAAAAAATCTTGTGTGGCCAACACAATACCTCTCGCCATTTACTGCTCGAGTCACAAAAAAGATTAATTTAATCCTTATTTTTGGATTACTCTAATTTTGACAGTTTATTTCTTAAAATATAGTTAATCTAATCCAAATAACTACCTTTTTTAAACCCCTCAACAGGATTAAATCCCAATTACAGAGTGGGTTCACATTCACACACATCCATGCCTTAGTGGGATTCGAACCCAGAGCCCTGAGGGCACTCATGACATGAGGCGTTGCTCTAACCATTGAGCCACCGGAGCTATCATAAAATGAAGATTAAATTTTAAATACCGGGATAGAATAGAATACACTAATCCAAAAATGAGGATTAGCTTAGCTTAAACATTTTTGTGAATCGTTAATTTTTATTGATCTAAATACATACCTACATATTTACTTGTGCTGGAAACTGTATTGAATTCCTTTTCTATTGTACTATTTACTTTTTTCTTTTTAAAATGTTACTAATATTATTTTGAAATGATTAGTTCTTTGATAGTGACATTTATCTGTCAGTTACATACATTTGAATAACTACGTTTTGTTTGTTTAAAGCGTAGGATCTGGGATTTAAATTAATAGATAATTTTATAAATTTATCCATAAAATATATAAAAAAAAGTATTAATGCAAATGTATAGAAAATTTAATAATCTTTAATTTTTATAATAGCATTAATCTCGAAAAAAGAACATTTAAAGGTATTTTTCGAAGAAAGACTATTTTGAGCTTCTAGTAAAGTGCCATTTCCGGTTATCCGATTTTCACCAAAATCTAATTGGCTCTTTCCATTACAGAAAAAGTTCGCAATACAAGGTTTCAATATTTTCTGAATGATAGTATTTGAGTTAGAGTGGAGGATCAACACACACATCATCGTGAAAATATAATTGGATTTTAGGGACCTTAAAACGTGGTCATTTACCAAAATCTCGATATGCGATTTTTAGCACGATCCGTATACCTCCCTTACCAAGGTAGCGATAATATGCAATTTGTTCTTCTAGTTTCCTGGCTATTACGAAAGTAACATCGTCTAAAAGTCTCCATGAAGATGGTTTTTCTGTTTACATGTTACAGTGTTTTGTATTTTTGAGATCTCAAACCTAAACTAAAATTCATGACTGACTTGAAAATTAGTTATAAATCTATTCATGTAAAAAATACTTAAAATTCAGTTCCGATATTGCGCATGCGTACATGCTACTAACCTACAAATAAACTGACAGTTGTGTAGTTTTAGTGCGTAGTGGTACAATGTAGACAAAAATAATTGAAATAATGGCAAAACGAAGAATTTAGAGTAAAGAAGGTCTGTCACTTACATAAGCCAAATACGCTTGCGCCGAAACCTTTCTTAAATCAATCTGTAAACCAGTAAACTGCATGTAAACGTAGTAACTATTTGCCTGGGATAATGGTTATTTAATAAATAGCTATTTACCTGTAACGTAGGTAGGTATGTATATACAATTTGTATATTTAATGCTTAATATCTATTCGCAAGTGTGTAGTTTAAAGAATTTATTAGTACTGAGATAGGAAATCCCCAAAGGCAATTTTACGTTAAAGTAGGTTCTGATATTAAAGCAATAATTCATTTATTATTGTTTTGGGAAAATAATAGCTAACAATGAACGTCATAGCTTTGTGCAATCAACATAACAATAAATCACAAACTTGTCTTTGGAATGTTCAACAAATAAATTTTTCTCCACAATCGCTTGACAAATATGACAACAACGAAATGTGTTTGTTTGTTTAATAAATGCTCAAATTAAAAATTCTTTTTATATTTGCACGTAAAAGAAAATGAACTAATATTGTTAAAACTTCTTTCTAATCGTGTTACTAAGACTTCATGTTATGATAATGGTACTATAGTAGTACACGTTCATAAATTTCCATTAATTATAACTATAACAAAACAAAAATCAATGTTATGAAAGCAATTAATTAAAAGTCTCCCATTAACAGTGTAAGCAGAAAATAATGTAACTGCTAGTGATTATCAATTTCTACTATGAATTTTTGCAAAGAATTTCGAACTATTCGAAATTGGCGATATTTATAACCCTTACCATACGAATATAATGAAATAATTAAAGAATTTAAGGGCAAAATGTATTAATAATGGTATAAATAGCAATGTAAGCTAGAAATTTAACAATTTAACACTAGGAATCAGCATAAAACTATGACAAATGTAATTGAATGGACCTTTTCAATATAAAGAGATAGAAGATATTCGCAATGGGGATCTGCGCAGAGGAAGAACAACTGAGATCTATGGCGTTTGTTTCTAAAAAAAAATAGACGTAAAATATGAGAATATCTCAGATAACTTTAAAAAATCTCATCGAAATAAGTTACAAAAGCTTTTATTGAAACTAAAAGGTCCACTCATGCAAATTTTCACCGAGAATACAGGTATTTTAATGACTGCAATATTTTTGACGTTTCGTTTGACAGCCCAACTGGCAGTTGTTCGCGCCATTTTCTTACTTTTTGCAGCGATAGAAAGAGATAGCCGTTAAACTGAAAAAGTCCATTGAAAGGCGTTTCATAGTTTTATGACGATTCTTTCAGTTTAAATAAAACAAACTACCTATAAACAAGTAGAAAATATTTTGTCTCCTACGTCGAAGGATTGTAAGTGTGTAAGTTGTGTCTATTTAAATAAAATTAAACTTCCATAATCGTCATCGTTATGTGTCAAATAAAATAACTATAATATAAAAGAGTCTCCTAATCCCTTTGAATTTAAATGCTTCGGGTTTTCAGTTCTCATATTCATCCTCACAAATTCACGAATTGTAAAAACCTGATTTATGAGTAATCCCTTCAAACAAAAGTCTCGTGTTTACCATAAACAAAACGTAAACACAATTCTCGGTTCATTCTCCGTGTTTACATCCCCAGATGATCAGTGACGTCATGGTCGTAAACCGGAGCCGGCAATGTCGAGATCCTACGGCTCTCCGGTGTTTTTACGAGCAGTAACAGATGTCTCTGCTATCGCTGGACTAACCTGCCTCAAGTTGCCTTGACGCCTACTCTTGACTTTCGACTCAGACGTTGCCCTTGAGGGCAATGAGATCAAAAATAAGGGAGGGCTGAATAAGTTGCCTGAACTTTCACGTTCATGTTAGAAATGTTTCCAGTAATATCAAATAAATAAGGATTTTCATTTATTTGATCAGTATTTTTTACGCTACTGATCAGTATTTAAATCAGTGATCTGTAGATAAATATGAAGATTATGTCCTGGTCAGATTAAGTTATAGGTATCTAGTTTAAATTAGTGTAGATTGGATCACTTAGATTAGGTTAAATTACATTTTTATTACTTATAAAGTACTGATCCAATAAGCAGGAGGTCATAGAACTAGGATATTTTAGCATCAAAGATTGTACGAAAAGATGTTTGTAATATTAATTAATTTTGTAAGAAAATAACTTAAAATACAAACAAATTCACTGATTCAGTCAATTTATTAGTAAAATAATTCTATTCCGACGTTTCGGCTGTACTGCGGTCTTCTTCAGGGAATACTACAATTTTCATACATTTTACAAATACATTAATTAAACTAATACTTACAATTCGCAATAGAAATTAACGATAGACGCGCTGATTTTCGAATCAAGATGGCTGCCATATGATGGGATTGACATATGACAGTTCACATTGTTCACTGTGTACAAAATCGAGTTTAAAAATTTATTTGTATGAAAGCGATAAATTTAAATATTACTACACTACTCACTCAGCTAATATGGCGCTTGTATACGATTGCTTTCCGTGGTACCGATTTGCGCCACTAGAGGGGAATTTTTTTCTACGATTGCGAATAGTAAATTGTTCATATAGAAATAGTCTGTGTAACCTATGGACGTAAAAAATCTGATGTGGCATCACCAAACACCCCGCTATTTATTTTTTATTAATTTAAATATACATACATATTTACTTATTGCGAAAACTGTATTAAGATCCATTCCATATAACTATGGTTCTATTTACTATTTTTAAAACGATACTATTATTAATTTGCAATTATTAGTTCTTTGAAAGTGACATTTATCTGTCAGTTATACACATTTGTGATATGAACTGTGTAACCAAGGAGTTTTGCTTGTTTAAAGCGTAGGCTCCGGGTTTATAATTATAGTTATTTTATAAATTTATCCATAAAATATATACAAAAAGTATTTATACAAATCTATAGAAAATTTAATACTCTTTAATTTTTATAACATAAATCTTGAAAAAGTAACATTTGAAGGTATTTTTCGAAAAAATCTGTTTTGAGCTTCAAATAAAGTGCCATTTCCGGTTATCTGATATACACCAAAATCTAATGGGCTCTTCCCATATTAAAATAAGATAGAAATACAAGGTTTTAAAATTTTCTGAATGATAGTATTTGAGTTAGAGTAAAGGATCCACACTCACATACTCACACATACATACACACAGACATCATCGTGAAAATGTTAAAATCGGATTCTAGGGACCTTAAAACGGTCATTTATCAAAATCTCGATATGCGATTTTTAGCACGATCCCTATACCTCCCTTACCAAGGGTAGCGGGAGGTAAAAACATCGTCATTTGTATCAAAAAAATATATAAATAAACAAATGTACTTAAAGTTCTTGAAGAAGGCCGCAGTACAACCGAAACGTCTGAATAGAATTATTTTATTAATAAATTGACAGAAACCACTGAATTTGTTTTTATTATAAACCAGACAGTCGCAATCTTTTCCACGTACAATTATGTACTTTTAAAGATCGTTTTAAAGTTTTAATAAACATCTTTTAAACGTTGAATACGGTCACCAACCAACATACATTCATTCATATATGAAATGGAGGATATGCTCTATCAGGAAGCTTTGTTAATGAGAAGGAAACATATCAAGCCAAATTTGAAATTATCAAAACCACTATCTTGTGTAACATCCTATCCGCTTCATTTATGATAAATGTTGAAAATATTAGTCATTTTACATCGAGTATACTTCAAACATTCAAAAAGTTTTTACAATGAAATTAAAGCTATTCAAATATATAACTAAAAAAATCTGATGTGGCCAGCACATTACCTTCCGTCAGATCGTGGTCAGATCTGTGTATATTGTAAAAATTCCACGGAGATTTTCTTGTAAAAGATTCCATATTTCCAGTACATTACCTTCAGTTCTATGTATTTTGTACAAATGCCATACAGAAAGTATTTTTGTAAGATTTTATATAATTCCAGTAAAATTATAACACAAATATACTGTCAAATACACTTGACACTGACATTTGTCAATCAGAATTTTCTTAATATAGTAGATATTTCCATGGTTATAGCACAGCTTGATGCTTTATGAAATTTAATTTCTTTATAAATTTATTACTCTATATCCATTGAATATAAAGTATAAAATGTAATCAAATCTTATAGAGAATAAAATATTCTTCAATATTTATAATAACATTAAATGTGAAAAAATGATATTTAACACCCATTTTTTCAAGAAAAACTGTTAAAATCTTCAAATTAGGGTACTTCCAGTCGACCAATTGTAACAAAAATCTAATCAGCTCTTCATATAGATGTAAAGAAAAGGAATACGCAAAAATTATAATTTTTGGAAAGGTGGTATTGAAGTTATGCGATCCGAAAAAATCGTCACACACACATACATACATACATACATACATACGTACAGACATCGTCGTAAAAATAGTAAAATCACATACTAGGGAACCTGAAACGTGCTTATTCATTAAAAACTCATCATCGATTTTTTTTGACCAAAAACAATACCTTCCTTACCTAAAGGTGACGGACGGTAAAAAATAATTGTAGTTAAAACATCCTTTTTTTGAATTCGTCATATTTAGTTTTCTGTTTATTACAAATTTTTCATCCTGTTAAAGGCGTCCATACAATAAAAATATGAAAATGCTCAAAAAAATTCATAATCTAGATCTGGATTTTTGTAATTTGATATGTTCACCACTATTCTGTAGGAAAGATGCTAAGTCTTAACAACATTGCTAAAAAAATTGCCCATAGAAACAAATAAAGCCTGTCATTTTCATATTTTCTTTAGTGTTTGCAATTATTGTTGGTTATATGCTATAGCAATGTTGCAGAATCGGAGTGATTGTTTTATTACATCAAATTTGGTGTTGTATACCCCGTTATTTATGTTACCACATGGGTGAAACTTACACTTATGTAATGCTGGTAGTATTTTGAAGTTTGTACTCTCTAAAGCAGAGGTGGATAACCATCGACGGTAAAACGATCAACAGTAGAGTACAAAATTTTACATTTAAAAAAATTGCAGGTACTAAACATACGAAATGAATTTTGGGATATGTACAACTGTGAGAAATTAATGTTTTCAAACTCAAAATGATTGCGGGATATAATTGATGTCATATCTTATTTACAACACATGTAGAAAATGTGATCCTGAAACTCCATGCAAATTCCGGAACTCGCTGCGTTTGTTTTAGAGGATATTCGTTTCCGAATCACTAATTACAAAAATAACTATTCTTATGTTAAATGCTTATGTAACGGATTTTGAACGCCACCCGGTACCTATAATGAAATCTGATTGAATCTGGCCAAAGTTAATAATTAGAAATTTCAAATCGCGCAGTGATGCGCTCTTTACAACAGCTGTGACCTGTAACTGTGACTGTGAATACCATGCCAATGCCGTGACATCTTGCACAAGCTCTCTTCTGTGCAAATGTTCATTATTACCGGAATTTAATATAGTTTTTCTATTTCGGTTCTCTTATGTGTCTATAAAAGCACTAAAAACACGAGGTTTAGAAGATCTATAAACGTACTGTTTTTGACGCATTTCATGCTTTCATAACTGACAGATAACCTCAAAGTGGTAAATTGTTTGTGTTGAAATATTACTTCTAATTGTGGATTTTTATCCTTTCTTTAGGTCTAGGTGATAGGATTAAAAAAAAGAAATTTATAGCTGTAGCTGTGTTAGTTAAGGAAAAATAATAATCTGTGAAGTTAAAATTTCAACTAAAAAATTATGAAACAAGAAACAATGCGCTCAGGTTTACTTTGTCAAAATAATTAAAACGGTAAGTTTTATTTATTACAATTTAAATTTATGGTAATGCAATTTTGAATTGAATGTATTGTTATTCCAGGCAGGTTATGAAATGTATGATGCACGTTATTTGAAAATGTTGACACTGTCTACTCAATTTGTGGCGGCTACTAGCAAACAAATATGAAAAGTTGACGTTTTAATCCATGATTTCCAGTTCCACGTTGTGGCGAACTATCGAATATATGCCATATATGTTTTGATTTAAAAATTGTAAGAACAGCTGTTGCCGTTATCTGTGCAACTGAGCAGTGAGTGTTGACAAAATGGTGGAAAGTAAAAGTCTAGATCAATAAATTGTTCATTAAAGTATTTCATTATTTAAAGAGTTTTATTTATATGTTGTTTTCTCAATAAGAAGGCTTGATGGTCCATGTAACGTCCTTCAATCCCATATTCAAGTTTTATTTATAATAATAACCAACTCGAACAACCGATATGTCAAATCAGGATGGTTCATTAATAAACCTTGGAGTTCATTGTATGTTTTGGTTTTCCTCTTTCATAATTGTATAATGCTTGATACAATGTTTTAATGTAAACAATCAGACAAAATCACAAGATACACAAACTTTCAAAATGTGAAATTTCAATTTTTAGCGAGAAGCGCTACCAACATAACTGATAAAAAAAACAACTCATATTTTTGACAAGTCCTTTTTTAAAAAATCTAATTGTAAAATTACCTCAATAGAAAAAATAGTATAAAAAACATGTATCATAAGGCCTGTTGACGCACTCGTCCTTTGTAAAACTCGCCTAGCGGCTCGTTTTCCAAACTTAGACTCGTACGTTAACAGATTGCCTTAGGATACTTGTGTTTTAATATACTATTACACTGCACATTGGGTACAGAATCATTATTAATATTGTATTTTTCATAATTTTATTAACTCCTGTCAACCTGTCGTGTGTTTGTGTGCCGCATGTACGCAGTGCGTCTGTGTGGTGTGTGCGCGGCCGCATGCGTGAGTGGCGCCGCCTGTTGCGTGTGCGGCGCCCAGACGCCCCGGTCGATATCCGCCCGCCGACGATATTGATTGTCGAACTAGACGGCCACGGCAAAGCGACAGCGTCACATGTGAACCGAACCAACCGGTCGAATGGGATGCGAACAGAAGAATACTAACACTGTGATTATATTTATTCATTCATACACATTACTTACATTCAATAAATCAGGGTATATATGGCTAATATGAAAATTCAGTGTTGAGGGTGAGATTTTGTCGAGGCGGATTATGTTACTGAAGGAATTCTGAATATGCAGTGTTTACAAAAAGGGTAAAACAAACTTTGCGGGTACCTATTACATATCACAGCGACCCACACAAAATTTATTTGTAATACAACAGCTAACAGCAGTTACATGATTAAGGCCCGGTATTTTCATCTCTGGTTAAACTGTCTACTAACTTACTGTCAGTTAAAAGAAAAATATCGCATGTAATTTTTACAATTTACACTATAATATCGATGTTATATTTAACAGACATTTTACTTAGTGATGAAAATTCCGGGCCTAAATAATTCATTATTATTTATTTTTACCTCCTGCTACCCTTGGTAAGGGAGGTATAGGGATCGTGCTAAAAATCGCATGTCGAGATTTTGATAAAAGATTTTAACATTTTCACGATGATGTCTGTGTATATGTGTGTGTGTGGATCCTTTACTCTAACTCAAATACTATCATTCAGAAAATTTTGAAACCTTGTATTTCTACCTTATTCTAATATGGAAAGAGACCATTAGATTTTGGTGTATATCAGATAACCGGAAATGGCACTTTATTTGAAGCTCAAAATAGATTTTCTTCGAAAAATACCTTCACACGTTAATTTTTGAAGATTTGTATTATTATAAAAATTATTAAATTTTCTACAGATTTGTATAAATACGTTTTCTATATATTTTATGAAGAAATTTATAAAATATCTATAATTATAATCCCGGAGCTTACGCTTTAAACAAGCAAAACTCCTTGGTTACACAGTTCATATCTCCAATGTATGTAACCGACAGATTAATGTTACTGTCAAAGAACTAATCATTTCAAATTAATAATAGTAACGTTTTAAAAGGAAAATAGTAAATAAAATCATAGTTATATGGAATGGATCTTAATACAGTTTCCGCAATAACTAAATATGTAAGTATTTATATTTAAATTAATAAAATTAAATAGCAGGAGGTTTGGTGTTGGCCACATCGGATTTTTTTTATTTCGTGTCAACTAGTGGCACTGTGAAAATGGACACTTCAAAGAGCATGCCCATAATTTTCTGAATTTACAAAAAAGTTTTTCACTTTTTTTAAATTTTTAACTATTATTTAGGGGTATAAAAATAATCCTAATGTATTCATGAAAAACTGGATATTAAATGGGAAAGATTTAAGATTATAAAAGAAATATTATTTAAAATAAAGCCTATCCAAGAGATATTCTATAGGTATAAATATAATATAGGTATATAAAATGTAAGATATGTATTCTGTGGATAATATTAGAACTGATCTACCCCTACTGATCCAACAGTCGATGTTAGTGTCAACTGATCCATTTCTACCGCAACTGGAACCTTTAGCTTCAAGAAGAAAATATGCTTTATTCATAGCAGATCATAAAAGTAGAATATTTATTTTAAAACTATTCCCATATTACAAAAAATTTACAAATAAATCTTGCCTCCTAAAAAACGGTGTAAAATAAAAATCCTACATCTATGACACCCCCCGCTGTGACGAAACCATACCTATTTATTGGGAATCAAAGGTTCATTTGACACTAAAATTAACTGTTCATGGCTGAGTGGGACGTATCTATTAAGATTGTACTATAGGTATGGAAATTACAAAAAATTGGAACTTGAATAATCCTTATAATTTTGTAATTTAAATTTTCAGAGACCATCCAAATATTACAAAAACTAAACTATTTACCACTGTACACTGAATTATCTTCTTATCTAAGACTGGTTCAAGTACAACACTCAAAACTGTATCAAAAAGTTCATGGATATCATTTTTTATTAAATTAATATTTGTTGATAACATTTAGTTCAGCATAAAAAGTGGTAAAGTTTATATAATTATATTTTAATTGGACAAAGACGAGTTCGACCATTTCAATTAAAAAAAGGAACAGAAACCTTTACCTAACGCACAGAAGTCTTACCATATTTGTTTACGGCTACCTGGGTTTCGTGAACGAACTCGTATACACCGTTTTAATTATGTATGTTCTGAACAATTATTTTATAAAAATATATTATCTACTCTTAATACTGAATCATAAACGTCTTATTATAGAGCTCTGTCTCTAGTGGTAAAGAAAGTTTATACGGGCTAGCTTGTAAAAAAAATTCCGGCCTGTTAAAACCACAGCAACATATATACAGATTCATTTATTCATTATTTCGCCATATGTTTTCAAAGACTATTTCGATCAAATAGTTTAATATATTGTGCTGTACGTTCCAATATATACAGGGTGTACACGAAACTAGGAAACGCAATTTTTCTCGGAAGTTATTAGAGATACAAAAAATACTATAAAATAAAGTTGTTGGGGACCAAGCGGGACATCCCATTACAGAATAAAATATTTTTTTAAACCAGTGGTTCTCAAGTTACAACACAAAGTTATATTTGCTTAAATGGGATGGCAGATATTTTTTAGACCCATTCCATACAGTATTTTTTTCTGAATTCAACTATGTAATCATTTTATATTCTTACATAATTAAAATATTGAGAAAAATTCAATTAAAATTTAAATAAATTTTATTTTTATAGATATTTTTCAGTAGGCCATGTAACAAGTGTTATAAATGACGATTAAATGTTAGCGCTGAAAATTAGAATATTAAAACACATTTATCACCCAAACCGGTATATACAGTATTAATACAAAAATAATAACAAATCTAGATGACCGTCGCCTGGCCGAACCCGGTCACGCGGAATCCTCCTTCACGCCGTGATTATTTCTGTAAAAGAATTAACACATGAGAAATACTCAGTGAGGAGGCAATCATTTACAAAAGGTTCAGGCATTCACACACCGTACACACATGTTGGCAACTACGGGCAGTACCGCTAGTTACTACGGACCCTCTGCCGCTTCGTTGGTGATCCGGAGACAATCCTCTTAACCAACTGGATCAGATCACTACAGCCCTAACTGCTGCTACGCTGGCGACCACAGAATGTGGGTCACTACAGCCTTCCCTGCTGCTACGCTGGCGACCCTCGGGTTCACACGAGCGGCCACTACGGAACCACTGCCGCTTCGGTGGTGATCCGGAGACATTCCTCTTAACCAACTGGATCAGATCACTACAGCCCTAACTGCTGCTACCGTTGGCGACCACAGATGTGGGTCACTACAGCCTTCCCTGCTGCTACGCTGGCGACCCTCGGGTTCACACGAGCGGCCACTACGGAACCACTGCCGCTTCGGTGGTGATCCGGAGACATTCCTCTTAACCAACTGGATCAGATCACTACAGCCCTAACTGCTGCTACCGTTGGCGACACCAGATGTGGGTCACTACAGCCTTCCCTGCTGCTACCGTTGGCGACCCTCGGGTTCACACGATGCGGCCACTACAGTACCCAGTACTGCTCACACGCACACTCACAATCATACACATGCTATATTAACTCTCTCACCTGAATCACTATAATATCGATGTTCTCACACTGAAATCTAGAAATAAACTGAAATAAAATACGTGAATACCAGTATCATTAAATGTAGCTCTTATCCAACAGCATTGGTTACGTACCTAAATAGCTAATTATAGACAAAACATAATAAATTTAATAAAAATAATCTTACGCAAAATAATATCTGTGACACAAGTATTTGTTTTATTTTAATTTAAGATGAATTGTTTTTCATATATAGCCTACTGAAAAATAACTATAAAATAAATTTTATTTTAATTGAATTTTTCTCAATATTTTTATTATTATATGTAAGGATATAAAATGATTACATGGTTGAATTCAGAAAAAAATACTCTATCGAATGGGTCTAAAAAATATATGCCATCCCATTTAAGAAAATATAACTTTGTGTTGTAAGTTGAGAACCACAGGTGAAAAAAAATTTTTTTTTTTCTGTAATGGGATGTGCTCCTTGTTCTCCTACAATTTTGTTCTATAGTATTTTTTTGTATATATAATAACTTTCAAGAAAAATCGCGTTTCCTACTTTCATTTACATCCTGTATATATATTTTTTAATTATTTACGATTCATTGTACAATGCTCGTCCATTACCCGAAATTTACGTGCTCGAACGGATAACAAAATCGCTTCGCTCGCTCGTTAGGTATTCTGAGTAACGGTCTTGCAATGTGAATTACTATTTCTATGTTATTGTTATATTTGTTATAAATAAACTGACGAAATCGAGGATAAAATGTTTAATAGTAAAAATTCAAATTTTTGTCAGATAAGTATGCGATTCGCAAAGCCATCAAGCAGCAATGATTAGAAAACAAAGCTAATTTTAAAATAATTGATAAAAGCAAATTAGATAGTAGTGCGTTATCAGTGTGGAGTAGCTATACGAAAGCATTTGTAGTGACGTGATGTCAGTTCAGTTCAGTAGGATGCGTAACGTGTAATTGTTTGCGGAGTTATTATAGTTGAAGAGTGTCGGAAGACATGAAATTGACGTGTGTGTATTTATAGCAATAGCAGAATGTCCGCATGTGGTGTGGTGCTAACTGGGTACTTTGTTTGTGTATTGCAGGCTCGGCCCTTGTGAGCTGCAGGACCCGTGCTGGGTCAAGATGAGCGCAGTGGCCGGCGGAGCCACAAAGAAAAGGAAGAAATCCGACACGAAACCGCAGGCGCAAATGTAAGTACCCTTATAGAGGTAGAGTGTTATGTTAATTATTATCCGGTGATGGAACGGTCTCGTGTGCTGTATGCGAGTATATGATAGAGAATGGTGTGTAACGAGGCAAGTGCGTGTGTGCGCGCGCGAGTCCGAGCCCAGGTTGCGGTGGTGACCTGCCGTTGTCTGTTGCAGCAACAAGTGCAACAATGAGAAGCGGCGGCGCGAGCAGGAGAACATCTACATAGAGGAGCTGGCCGAGCTGATCTCCGCGAACTTCGGGGACATGAGCTCACTGTCCGTCAAGCCGGACAAGTGCGCCATCCTGCAGGAGACGGTCAACCAGATCCGCAACATAAAGGCACGCGAAGAAGCGGGCGGGGGCGGAAGCAGCAGCAGCAGCGGCACGGGCCAAGGCCAGCCCGATGCAGTGCAACAGGGCGAAGTGTCCTCGTCGCGCCCCACCATCCTGGCCAACGAGGTGATCGCGCCGCTTCTGCTCGAGGCGCTCGACGGCTTCCTCTTCGTCGTCAGCGCCGAGGGGAAGGTCGAGTTCGTCACCGACAACGTCACCAGCTACATCAAATACTCCCGCGAAGAAGTGCTCGGCAAATCTGTTTACAACTTCATTCACCATGGTGACCATGCGCGCTTCAGCAGCACGCTGCTGCCCTCCATCAGTTGGGGGTCCGGTTCGGGCGCCGGCTCCTCGCAGCCCAACGATGCTGCCGGCAGTCAGAACAATAATTCGGGCCGTTCGCGCTCCTTTTACTGCCGGCTGCTAGTGAAACACCCTAATGAACAAGATGAAAGCTTCGAGGAACGGCAGACGCGTTGCCAACAGTACGAGCAGATGCATATCTCCAGTACGCAGTTGCCATATAGCCACGGGGCCGGTAATAGCGTAGGAGACGTCGAGGATGGTGCTGGCGGTGACCCCGGCCCATGCCTCATGTGCCTAGCTCGTCGAGTGCCGCAATGTGAAAAGGCCACTGGCTCCTCCATAGAGCAGTTCACTACCAAACTCGACACGACCGGTAAAATTGTCGGCATTGATACATCTGGAGTATCTGCCACTTACTCACCTTTCCTCAACAAGGAATTAATGGGTCGTATTATTCAAGATCTGGTGTTGCAACAGGAGGTGCACAAGCTCACTTCGCACTTAAAGGAGACATTGAACACGGGTCAAGCCACCAGCGAGATCTATCGACTACGAATTTCTGCGCCAGACAAGTACATTCACGTGCAAACAAAATCCAAGTTATTCAAGAACAACCCGCCGGACGAAGACTTCATCATGGCTACACACTCCATCATCGGGTAAGCACACATTCCTCGGTCCGGTCCTACCCCGACCGCCTCTTCTCATTGCGTGCACGCGCGCACCCTTGTGTGTCGAATGAGTTGTCTTAGACATTAACATACATCCTAGAATACCGTAACTGTAATTGTACACTTGTGATAATACGTATTACGTTTTAAATAACATACAATAAGTTCCAATAACACGATGATATTACTCTTATTTTATTGATACGTATTAACGCATGGTGTAGGCAAAGAATAGTATAGCGTCAATAAATATAACTTACTATAATTGACATTATATTCTTCTTTTTTGAATCTAATCTTATTATTACAACCGTACATATACCACATACTGATAACTTTCTTACATAGTTATCTTGTATTTGTTTGTGACCGTTAGTAATTGATGTATTTGTTGTGCAGTGAGCATGAACCCAATCTGGAGTTGGACAGCGGCAACGTAGCAGGCCCATTGATGCCGTCGGTAATGAATGGCACCCGTAACGGGGTTCCAACCAGCCGGTTCGGAGGCTCGGTGTCTGCAGCAAGCGACGGTGGTTCATCAGCCACATCCAGTAACAATTCACTCACGCCAATGTCCAATGCATCATACGCATTCTCCCTCAACACCGACTTGGAGTTTGACTTGTTTCCAACATCAACTTGGGGCGAGTTGGGAGGGCAGACGTGGAGTGACGCGCCTCCTCGGCCAGACTCATGCGCTAGTGTTACTCCGGTGTCCACCCCAACGCCACGACCTCCAAGTGCCCCCGTGTACAGCCCAGCGCAACCTGCGCTCTCCAGCCCCTTTGCGGCTCAGCCCAGCCCGTCCGCTGCCGCCTCTACTCCGCACCCCTCCGGGAACCCATACTCTGCTAGCTTCTCCTTCAGCCCGCTGGCCGACCCCACGTTTCCCGCCGACGAACCCTCCAAGGACACTAAAGAAAACGTCCTGGAGGAAGCGTCAGCCATGGCCGACTCCGGCCGTCTACGTAACCTGCTTACCAAACCACCTGCCTCTTCTAACGATTCAGCCAACGACGCTGAAGTTCGTAATAAGCATCGGATATTGAAGGGCTTGCTGAACCAGGAGGACGACGAAGAGACGCGCTCGGAGAATAGAACTAGTCCTAGAGGTCTCCTTGTAAACAGAAACTCAGGTTCTTCTGGCCCAGGTCCCAGTCCAGGACAAGCGTCCGGTTCAGCCGATCAGCCCAAGCAAGCTAATAATATGCTACTCAGGGTAAGTATCTATGTTTGTTACTCTGTTATTTTGGGTTTGTGGTTTGAGGTTAAAATATATTTCGGGCCACATACACACAGTATGATCGACATGAATGGAGTCTTTTTAAAATGAATGAATGGAAAATACATGCGCTCTTTTTGTTCATAATATTTTTGTTTCTTGAAAATTAAACTGCACTACTTTTCTTATTGCAGAAAAATCTTAATTAGTTTTAGATTTCCAATAAATTTCAACCTTCTGCATGCTGTTCTTTAGTAGATAAACAATGTAAATAACTCTTAGTCCTAAAATTGAATTTAGTAGACTTCTCTATATTTCTAAATATGTTATTTAAATACTTGCTAATATTTTAAATGGAAAACATTGTAAATATATTGTTCCATTCAAATATTAGTAATTGTTTAATAATAATTGGAAGTATATTGATATTTACTAAATTGTTTTGAAGATAAATTAATTTGAATCCGTATCGTTTACAGTTGTTAAATGAAAAGAGCGATGACGACGACATAGAACAGCGTGCAGGGTTGAAAAAACAGAGCGAACTGTTACAGCAGCTACTTAAGGAGCAAGACGAGGAGCGTAGGGTGCCGGAGCCCACGAGTCAAGGCTCGGCACCTACTTCGGCACAAAACCATGATGATGCGTTGCTGCGAAGTCTTGGGTTCACATCCTCACCGTCTCCTCCTGGTGACCTTGGACCTGGCAAGGCTCGCAAACGACCCAGCGACGAACGAGATGACCTCTTATCCAAAAAACCAAACGATGGCGGACAGGTAGATATTTTCATCATATTTTTTGTATTCACCGAACACGATATATTTACTGACTGCAACGCGCTATTAAGCTACTTTTCTACAGTAGTAACGTAGCGAGCCGAGAGAGATAGTTCTGTTCTTTATATGAACAGCAGGGGGTAAAGGATGAATGTCCATTTTCTAGCAAAATGAGATTATTGGTCCTTTTTATAGTTTGAAGGTGGGGCTCTCAAATGATAAACATATATGAAAGAGGCAAAATCGGTAATAAGATACAGGTCTTAGAAATATCAATAAAAGTGCTAATCGACTGATGTAATGAAAAAATTCAAACTGCAGTCATGAAATTGGTGAAGATTGTTCCTGAAACGTTTCAAATGTTCTAACAACGTTTCGGAACAATTTCGAAAACAGCTTATATGCGAATTCAAAAACATTAGAAATTTTACGATGAAGATGCTCAAGCTTACCTTGGATCATTACCCAATATTAAAATTGTAAAAAAATAATCAATTCTGTTTACAATAATATTATTAAATTTGCTTAAAAAATTAGGTTATTGTAGTTAAAGTGTTTTTTTAATACTAGCATAACATTGAATTTAAAAAATTTGTGAGTTCATGGACCTTCACCTTCATCATTTTTGCCTAGTAGATTCAGTATTCAGACTGGTAAAATTCTATTGGATAAGTGGAAACTTCGCTCCTCTCTCATCTGTGGATAAAATAATGTTAAGAAATGACCAATTTCCCGAGGAAAATTGAATACACTTTGTTTTTTTATTTGTTTTTCCCTGGCCTTTATATATTATCACATAATTTCTCTCTCATGCCGAAATGTGAATGTCAGGGCGTGTTCCATTGAGTTCAGTGATTGTAATCATATCTTATTATTTTCTTCTGTCCCAGGTATCATCCTCAGGCCCATCAGTGGGAAACAGTAAGCTCTACGAGAAGAATAAAATGTTGGCTTCGCTTCTTGCTAAACAGCCATCAATCAACACTCCAATCCCGCCAATCCCTGCTTCTGTGATATCTGCAACACCGCAGGATAAGCTGCCACGCGTAACTAAAAATGATTTTGGGTTAACCGTTACTTCACAATCCAGCACTAATAATGTGGATTCACGTTCTACTGCTGGAAGAGGAAGAATGCCCACTCGACCACAAACAAGTTACCTCAATCAGATGCTCACGCCGGGCAACGATGGGCACATGCAGAACGCGCAGCATCTCAGGTTCGAATTTTTATTAGAACTATTTAAAAAGTATTCGCCGTACTACAAATTGTAAGTAAAAACAATTTATAGGGTACTTGCACAGCTGATTCTGGACAACCAAGCTTCAGTTTAACATTGCGTTTTATACAGCGATTGTGTTTTCTTTGCAAGAATTTCAAATTATCACAATTTTATACATGCTACTTTAAAATTTAACTGGCCAGAATTAAAGATAAGTGTATTTACTAGTAAAACAAATCAGTCGAATTTGTAAACATATTTCGAAAAATATTAAGTTGAAATAAGTAGCTTGTAGCATAAGGTTGCATTTGAATTTATATAAGTATTCTTTTTGTGTATGAAAACATGAATATTGAAATTAATACAAATTGAACTGTTATTTTTTTTTTTAAATTTAGAAAGAAAATTAAATTTGAAATGTCTATAACGATATTTATCTTCGGGTTCATTTTTCTTATCATATGTATATTTATTAATATTTTTATTACAGATGAGCTTTTTGAGTTCATACGCCAATAATTTACATATCTTTGGAAGTCAAAGTACGTTTAACACTTTTTTTGACGAGGATTATAAATACCTCAAAAATCAAGATGAAATCAATAATTATCTAATTTTTAAACCTTTTTGTTTTTGTTTCTCAGTTACTTCTGTTGGAGCAACCACAAGAGCCACCAACTACGACACAGAAAGGTGGCATACTAAAAGAAATCATTATATTTTGTGATTCTGCCATTTAAAAGATCATTTTTCATGTTCTTTATACATATTATTAAAGAACATTACATATATTTAAACATTCGTACAATATATTCCTATTCAATTATATTCGAATTATTTTATATGTAACAAAATTATACACAAGTAACTACGATTAGGTTAGTTTTAACTTAATAACCTCGAGCTCGCTAAATTATAACAATATCCTCAAATATTTTTTCCAAAAGGAACAATGTGCCTAAAGAAACCATAGAAGCTTACAGGACGATATTTCTCCATAAGAGCATAAGACGCAATGTAAATTGAAGATTTATTTGTCCACAATCAGTTGTTAGCCGCCATGTTGAAACGTCATGTGCAAGTGCCTTATTCTATCTGAATAGGTTTAGTTATTGGATTGCGGTTATTTTTATTTACAATTTGTACTACAGAGTTTACTTTTTAATTTGTGAGCGCGCGAAGTTTTCTTGCGCCAAGTGGGCAAGATTTGTACGTTATGACGCAGTATACTGTACAGTACCACGTCAGACATTTACAGACATGCACATTATGACGTTGCATACCTAGCCAAGTATTCGTTAAAAATACTTATTGTTCAAACACATTGTTTATTTATTGTATCCAACATACTTGTATGGCAATCTGTACACGAATTGTTAGTTTTAATTTTTTTTAACCCATTATTTGTGAGTGCGGTGATTGCTTTGTATGAAAAGTTAAAATATTTTATATATTTGCAAATTTAAGACAAGGTAAATATATCAATCAATTTATCTGTAATTTATATCATAATCATAAACAACGGTAGAACCAGTTAATTCGCTAGAGCAACGGAAACTGTGCTGCTAGGCTGAAGCTGGTGCTGGTACTATAACTCGAAATCTAACCAATCCAGTTTCCACCACTAATTTTTATTAAATTATTTTTGAATATATATATGTACTAAAATTATCTTCGTATTGCAGACAACCTCAGTCCACCCGAGGTCAGTTTACTCAAATGGACACAAATACGTACGCAACCCCTGCACCAACGAGTACAGAACTCACGTCGTGGGACATGCAGTCATCCGATCCGATACTCTCTGATATCTTGGACTCTGTAATTGATTTTGTGCCGGACGCAGACAGCTCTGCTTTACTGAACATGTTGGACGTCAATGAACCTCCACAAAACAATAACAACTTCCACCCAGCTATGAACGAGAAGATGGCTATCAATGCTATACAAAAGTCGTTAATGCAGTGCGAAACAGCTGTGAAGAGTCCTTCTTCGCCTACAATTTCATTGCCAAGCACACCGCCTGCATATTCACAAGCGGTAAGTAATTGTAGAAATATAGAGTCTGTTTTTAACTATTCGAACTATGAATCGAGTGCTCACATGCAAAAAAAAAATAAGTGTTTAAGCTTCTTGATTAGAAATTTGCTCCCAACTTGTTTAATCATAGTGTTCGAGTTTTGTTTAAGCCCCAAGTCACGAGGTGGTGGTGATGCATTAACAGATTCGCGCTAACCTCAAAAATTGTGTCGTGGAGAGTGTTATCCAATTTACGCGATGTTCTTTTTGTGTATTATTTAACAACTATGAACAAAACGATGCAAATTAGCTACCAAATATCTATTTGCCTTTTATCTTTATAAGACTCTTCTACCAACTATTTAAACTGACAGTTGTGTATCTTGCAAAATTGTTCTTACCACCTTTGGTTAAAGCTGGAAGTTAAAACTGCTGTTCGCATCGCTTTTAACCTTTAGTTGAATTCTTAACTAATGGAATGGTTAATAAACAGTCACTTTAACTGAAGGTGGTAGGATCGAGCTTAGAACATATTCTCGTCTTGGTCTATAATTAATGGCAGTTAACCAAATTGTTGTTTCCTTCGCTCATTTTGGCTTCGCAAATTTTATACAGGTAGCTTGTATAGGTGTGATTTTTTAGGATATGTGTTTTAAGCGTTGTTAAATTACATTTTGTTCGAACATTAGGGCAGTTAAAAACCACATCTATAAAATATCTGGTTGTTGCGCCACTTTAATTTTACTTACAGTAAAATTCTCTCCACAGATGACACAGGCTCAAACAACGCAACAACAAGCAACTGCTGGAGGTTTCCCACAACTTCCTGTCTACCAGCGTCAAAATTCGTCTGCTGGATTTGCCCTTCAACAACAACGTACTGGAGTACAGTCAGTTCGCCCTGGAGCTGGCGGCCAGTATTCTATGGCCGCAGGTCAACAGCAACAACTTCTTATTCAGAAACAACGGCAACTTCTGCAGCAACAACAAGAACAACATAAAAGACGTTTATTACAGCAACAACAACAACAGCAGTTATTGATTCCTTCAAACGCTGCAGCTGCAGATTTGAATCCGGGATTGCAGAATATAGATAATTTGATTAATAATACAGTAGCCCCCAATGTAACTTTGCAGAGATCATCTAGTGTGCCAGATTCGCAGTTAAGTCCCGGATATAATAATTCTATTATGAATGTCAACACTAGTCAGGCACAGGTATAAAGTGAAAATTTATTATTATTAAGCTGTATTTATTGAAACATTTTTCTATAGATGACATCGCCACTGAATCAACAGCAAAGTGGATATCCCGCAGCACCAGTTTCAGTAAACAGTTTTCAACAGGGAGGTGCCAGGTTATCGCCACACCCGCCTTTCCAGCAACAGTTGTCACCAAGGCAAAGTTACCCTCCTGGCCAACAGTCTACACAACCTACCACCTGGGCACAAACACAAGTTGCCAATCGGTTGAGCCTTCAGCAACAACAGAATCCTATACTCAACGCCCAATTGGTAAGAGAGAAATAAATCAGTTATTTTAATCTACTTAATTAAGAAGAATTTTCAGAGAGACACAATTACTAAACACCATATGTAGCAAGAAAATTACCTCTCGACATTTAATTTAATATATTACTAATATTTTCTTCTCAAAACTCGTACCATTTTAAATTTATTTTTTGACAGTGATATTATTTATTTATCAGTCATATACCTCCACTCTTATCCAAGGACATGTATAATCTTAAAATTATAGACTCAGTAATTTGTAGGATTTTTTTTTTATAAATTTGAAATGAATACAACTTGTAGAAAATTAAACATAAATAAGAATATCGAGAACTTTAAAAGATACGAAAGTTGTTCCGTAACAAGGCCATATAAGTGGTGTATCGTTATTTAGATAAAAAATTATATAAAAAATATGCATAGGTCACTACTATATGTATAAGCGAAAATGTAAATCATGCAAGGGTCTGGTTTTGTATCTTTGAAATCTACTGTAGATTGAAATCTATAAGATTTTAGAATTCCCTTCTTCTTTATAGCCACCATTAGGTGCAGATTTGAAATCGACCGCCCAAAACCAGCCGAATACAATCTACAGAGATTGATTTCGAACGTCGCTCGCTAAGTTTATTGTTTTCTTGTTTGTTTATTAATCGAAATCTGATAGGTATATACAGTATATTTCAGTTACAAAATCAGACCCCAGTTTTTAATTTTTACGAATAACTTTCAAGTGTGAAATAATAATACATAATAACATTTAATAAATAATTTTAATTTTTTTAAGGACGCCATATTGGAAAAATACCTTTGAAAACAGATATTTTTTTTTCTTTTTAGTGATGCTTAATTTATCTATGTTCATTTGTTTCAAATAGAAAAAATGCTACAATTATTAACTTTATCACGTTAAAAACAATTGTTGTAGCAATGACACTCTCTCTTATCCAGTATTAATAAAAACGTAACTCGGAGTAGGCTATGCACAAAGAAATGTATATCTCAAATTCAAAAATATTTAAATGAAAGAATATAATTCATTAGTCCCGTGACATATTTTCCGCCAATCAACATTCAAAATATCCCTAGTTACAAGTCTATCACATGATTATCACCTTATTTATATTCCTTATTAAGGGATTTGTTTTCTTTATTTACAACATTGACAGTTTTTGATTAAAAAGATGTGCGATAATCGTTGAGTTGATATCAACAAGATGAAAATAATAAGGCAATTATAAAATTAACCATGTTGTAATGCAATATATGAAAAGTAGGTTAGTAGCACAAAAATTCATTATATTCTCTCATTAAATATAAGCTCGTGATATGATTATTAATCGAAGATATTCCTCGTGAAACCGAAGCAGCACATTTCTGTAACTCGGTTTCACTCGAGAATATCATCGATGAAAATTGTATCACTTGTTAGTATTATGCATGGCATTTTGAAGAGATATTGTCATTGTGTATGTTATCTAAAGAAATCTAATCTTTTCTTCTTGAATCTAATTTTGGAAATGGAAATAAATTAGAAAACGGCGAATGGCAATATTCTGTTTCCTTTATTTTCTTTTCTCCTTAAAATTACATTTCAAGATCAATTTGACAACTTGACTATTAAATTGAATAATGATCGACATATACGTTTATCTGTTTTCATAATACCATACTGTTAAATGTGCTTTAACAGTACTGTATGCTCAACCGATATATGCATCAAAACAGCCACGGCCGTTATTTTTTATAACAGTACAATTATTAAAAATCATGTGTTCCAAAAAAAATCGCAGCGTCATGAAATTGTCATGAAGAGCTGTCACCTGTCAATATGCCGTAGAAAATAAATTTTAAGAAGATATTTTATGTTATTATGAAAAATACTGAACGTCACACGGCTGATATACAAATAACAGACACGGTTGATTATAAAATCTCGGCTATCGCCTCGATTTTACAACATTAAACCTCATCTGTTATTTGCTACATATCAGCCTTATGACGTTAATAACTGTATTGTAGTTAAAATGTCTAACGATGCAAATGGGTATATATGATCCGTGTATCAGCCTTATGACGTTAATAACTATTATAGCCTACTCTGAGTTAGGTTTTTTTTTATTTTAACACTGTAGTTCTCGAGATTATTCTTATTTTTTTCTTATAAACTTGAAATACGATTTTCAAAATGTTAACGAAGTACAAAAAAATCATAATACAAACAATGATTATAGTCTTTATGTTTATATTATGTTTATAGAGTGAGTTTAATTGGAAATGTATAATCCAGGGTCCTTACAACAACACCAGCCGCGGCTTCCAAGTCCAACGGCAACAATCCACGCAACAACAACGAGCGATAGGCAGTCCCGGGTCCGCCGCAACAAGACAGTCACCGTTCCCTGCTGAAACGTTCCCGCCACCCGCATCGCCCACCTCCGGCTTCAACCAGAGTCAGTTTCAGCAGCAGATGCGGCTGCAAAGAACAATTAGTGCACCCTCCGCTACAACGCAATTGCCAGGTAAATCCGCACGCTCCTATCTTCTTTCTCATATTGCTTTGATTTTTTGACAACTCCAACTCTATTGATGAAAAATTTCTTCTAAATTTTTATTTCCGTTCTCATATAGCACAAACTGATTTACTTTATGTGGTCTTGTTAGAGTCTTCCACTTATTAAATATCTAGCATGGTTTGAAAAAGTAGTGTGCAGATCTTTTTAATCCAAGTTTTTATAAAATTGAGGGATTATACTGAAGTACTTAAAGGCTGGTTTATGCAACTTTTCAAAAGGAATAAGGAGTAAAACATAAAATATAAATTTATACAAGTTCACTTAACCGTAGTACTTAAAATGTTGTCATTTCTCATGGTTTTCATGCGTAGACTTCATTATAGCCATGTATTTAGATAAACGAACATTTTGTTAATTAAGCCATAATATAATACATAAAAAATAATGGTTGGACTCTAGAGTACTTCCCCCCCCCCCCTTGAAATTCCAATTTTTTTGTTGCAATGCTTCTTTTAGATAAAATATAACAAAGAAACACAAAATTAGAGCGCGGAAGCAGGTATTTCCTTTTTTTGCAAAAATAAGTTCCGATTTTATCTATTCTGAAGGCTGTACTTGTAAAAATTATGACTTCTTCGCTTGCAAATTTTCAAAAAAAAATACATGAATTGATACGGTAATCTAAGGTACAGAATTAAATTTGGCGAAACTCGGATGATTACATTAATTTTATAGGAATTTAACACTACTTTTTTGAGAAAAAATCCAAAACAAAACCATAAATATTGCTTTAGTGTTTTTAATGGTGTTGCAATCATCAAAATAAAATTCTTGAGAGGTGTGTATTCTAGACTAACCAAAATAATCTAATGACATAATTATAGGATTTTAAGCATTTGAAATATTTTTAAAAACTATTATGGTCGTTATTTTATCTGCCAAATAAGAATATTTTTTTATGTTCGTTAACTAACTTCACCACTATGTTTTATTCTTCTTATTCATGTGGATAAACCAGCCTTAATGCATCCGTAGATTAGATAGTCGATAGGCTCGGTAGATTTGACTTGAGGATTTCTACTGATGCATGACTTCGCTGCATAGAGAATTATTATACATTTATTTGATTTGGTTTTAATTTCGCTAATATAACATATTTTGTGTTTGACTGGTCATATTCAACTGCCACTACTGTTTTCAAGACAATATTTCTAGAACATGAAGTGATTGAAGTCGGATATCGGAACCGTTTCCGTCTGTTGGGAAGATGATTTAGCACTCGTGGCGTTGTGTTGCAGGTGGCCTAGGATCCCCCCGGCCATATGTCGGGCGGGGAGACCATCCCCCCGGGCCGGGGCCCGGCACCCTTCATTCCCCTTACCCTCCCCCTCCTCCACACCCACATCAACACCAGCACCCAATGATGTACCAACAAGAACCCCAGTACTGTTACGATCAGGCGGGTTTACAGTTAGCGTACAATGGCGCTGATAGGGGCAGGGGCCCGCCGCCGCACCTGCAGGGCGGTAAGTGTACCAACCGACACAAGACCTGCAACCGAATCACCAAACCACCTACACTCACTGCCTCACTTGCTTCACACATTCACAAACACACTCTAACACACTCACATAACATTTCACAGCAGACTTGGGCACTAAAACAAAATTGTTTAGAATTCTCTTCATCAAAAATGCGTTGACGAATGTAAATTATTTATACAAAAGGTTTATATTCCAACTAAATAAAAAATAATAATATATATTGTCTGGTTTTAAAAAAAATATTTACAAAAATAATCTTAAATATTAGGTTTGTTCCAACAAAAGTTCAAAACCGTTCAAAACTTTACTCAGTTTGCGCAAGGCCATTTTACCGTTCCGGCAAATCGAATTTAAAATTCAGAACTTATAGTGTAGTGTTTCAAGAACGAGTGAATTATGTTACGAACCGATTCTGAACCGTTCTTAAAGTTCCAAGATTTTACCAGAATTTTTAATTCTGAATAAGTTTGACGTGCTATGTAACCTTATTTTGTTTTTGTTATTAAAGAAATTAACAATGGAAGAAGACATCGATTTTTCCGAATTGTCAGAATTTTTTTAGCGAAAGTGATGGAGAATTCTTGGACGATGTTATGGAAATTAGGCAAAACAATGAAAATTACCTACGGATGATAGTGCCTCAATACAGTGGTCAGGTTTTTTTGGAACATTTTCTAATTATATACGTCAATTATATTTGAATCATGAACTTAACTTACATTTCTTATATATATATATATATATATATATATATATATATATATATATATATATATATATATATATATATATATATATATATATATTATACCTAATCAAAAGCACAATGTTTTCTGACAGATGTAATTTTATGGGTTAGGGTATTCAAACAAAATTCTCATCCGGTTCTAAATCGTTCCAACACTAGACAAGTTGGTTCTAGAACTATAAATTCGCGCATGGATTTTAAGCAGTTCTGAATCAGGTTCTGAACTTTATGTGGAATAAATCTAGGTTAAATACTTTTTTTGTTGAAGTATTTGTATTGTAAATTAGAATGGTGTAAGTCAAATTTTTGTAAAAAAAATGAGTTAATTGCTTTACTTGCAAATAGTTCTTTTGGTTAATTGGACGTCGTGTGCTATTATCTCATTTTTTACAAAAACTTTACGTCCACCGCTCTAATTTTCAATGGCTCATATTTAATTACTTTTGTGAAGTATTTTGCTTGCCCAATTCTGCACAACAGTTAGTCATATAAATGCAAACTAGTGTCTTCTGTCTATTATAAAGAGGTATTCTATTGTAGTAAAATTTAAGGTAAACAATGTTATAACATAGTGGATTTATTTTTTCTAACATTAATTTTCTTGTAATTTATTTTGGCTCTAAAAAGGTATCACGTGGTTTGTGACGTACGAGTGACTGATGACATTCTAGCAAATTTTGTACTGTCCTATTAACAAGAAACAGTTTTTCTGTCACAGACACGATGTCAACTGTCTTGTTCGTGTTAGTTTTATTACCTTCTGTGTGTTTACAAGCTTTCTATTTCTTAATTGTCATCAGCTCGTACGTTCACATCTGGTAAAATTCAAATTATTAAGTAATATTTAAAAATTCATAACTTGCTCAAATTAAATAAAAATGAACTCAATATTTACAATACAAATATGTAAAAGTTTCTGAAAATGAAATTAAAAAATAAATATTTGAATACCCCATTATTAATGAAAGGAAGATATAGTTCGCAAGATGTACATTATACAATCATGATACACTTTGCAAAGCAGAGTCCGCTCATTCCAGCACAGATGGCGCCGCCCCTAGCCTCACGTTCACTGTGTGATTAACAAGCGTATATGTGTCAATAAAAATCCGTTCACTTCATCATTGTTGGCTTCACGTCATCCGATCGTATCGTTCGCTAGTTCTCATTAAACCATCAGGGATCCCTCTACAACTATCCTTTAGTCCTGAAACCTAACCACCAGAACCATCTCGCACTGTGTCTCACGTGTCACGCCACCATATGTGCTCATTTTAATATTTGTTGTTATTAATAGTGCAAATGTTTATGTGTTGCTTTTTGTGTTTAATATATGCTTTTGTTTTCAGTAAATGTTTTATCAATTAATATGTATGTGCTTTTGCGTTGATACAGTTTTTGTCTGATGTATTTTTCTAAAAATCATATACATCACGCAATTAGCTTTTGTGCACAAATGTTTTTATTACTTGCAAGCTATGAAATTAGCTGCGTAATTGTTTTTGGCCAAGATGGTAGTTTATTATCGGGCCTAGCAAATTCCGAGGCCTGTGAAACTACCGAGGCCGAAAAAGGCTTACGCAACTAATATTGTAATACTTTTTCTACTACCGACTACTGTTTAATAAAAAAATGAGCTTATAATAATGTGCTACGATAAATTTGATAGTATTGCTATCGTAATATGTTTTAACAAATATTCGAAATCTCAGTATTTATTCTTACAAAACTGACGTTCAGGGTAAGTAATATCTTACAAATTTTTATATAAAGTCATACACACTTAAATTTGTTTAAGCATTCAGTTTTTCAAACACCGTACAAAAATTTAAAAAAAGTATATACACTCTATTTTTACAAGTTGGTGCTCACGTCATCAATTTCTGCTGCAAGAATTACTAAACTTTTATCTATCTTTTACTCTCTGTCTCATTATTGTAAGTGTTACAGAGGGACATATGCTATCTCCGTCCAATCAAAGACGAAAAATGAAACAGAAACAGTATTGTAACCGCGGTAACGGATGTTATTTTCAAATATGTATTAGAATTATTTGAATATTCCTCTCTTTTATGAGATGATTAAGATGATTTTGTCGTTTCTAAAATTGCAAAAAATTATTGCAACATATTGATTTTAATTCAAAGTGAATCATTATCTTTTAAATTAAAAAAACATAATATTAATTTTGGACAATGAATAGAGGTATATTTCATACATTATATTTATAACGTAATTATTTAATTGGTTTATTATTGCTAAATGTTTCTAAAGTATTATTCACGAAAGATGACTATTCAAGGTCATTTGTTTGAAAATTGAATACACAGCACTTTATAGCAGTAGCTTAGCACCATTCTGTATTATACTTCGTTTCACGTAAGAAAATAGGGATGGGAAGATAGGTGCAGTTTGATCATGTTCTTTGATTGGATAATACCCCGATATTATCCATTCAAACAAAAAGATCAAACTGCGCCTATCTTCCCATCACTATTTTCTGACGTGAAACAAAGTATAGAAAAAGAAAATTTGTTTGACGTATGTCTATTTAATTTCTAACGTGACAGATATACGTAAATAGTACCATTGCTTTCTAACACACTAAAAATAGTAGTGACGTATATCGTAGAGTTACAGATATGTAATTGCCTTCTGTGCTAATGTTTACCCAGTCACGTTGACGTTTCAATCAAATTATTATTTCATGGTGTACGTCAAGTCTATATTTTTGTTTTATGCAAAAACGTAGGTGAAGAAGATAAAACTTTGAGAAGCGCATTATTTAAAAAGAAACCAAATTTTCAAATAAAGTACATATATTTTTTCAGTTTAAATGTATCCATAAATATTTCGCGTTACACGTCTATGGGTACGAAATGCAGTGAAGTTATCTGCAAGTAATATTATATCAGACAGTTCTTAAATGACCTTGAATGGTCATTTTTCGTGAATAATACTATATATAATTTCAATAAATAACAAAATTAACACAGTATACGTTATATTGTAATGCTATAAATTTTTACATTACGTCATTAATCTCCCGTCATCCCTTGAGATTTGAATCACATGCTTACGATTGATGACGTGCGTATCATCTCGTGGAAACTGCCCTCACACCAATGTAATTTTTAACTACGTATGAATTAACTCAAATAGGAAATAGATTTTTGCTCCTAGGACGATCTACATATTATTTCTAGTATTTATCCATATTTTTTATCATAATTTTGAAAGCAAATGATAGTTAATTTTCTTTAGGTTTTTTTAAACATGCGAGAAAGGTTCGTTGTGTAATTATTAAGATCTATGGTTCATTGAATAACTACTTTTTGTCGCAGAATCTAGTATTTTTTACTTACACATTATTAAACGTTACTGGAGTAGTCTCTTACAAAGTCGGTAGTACAAAAAATAAATAACGATGATTAGAATTTTTATTAGAAAACTCTTGTTTTGTTTCTTTTTTCAATTGGAAGATACATGTTCATGTTATTAAAATATTAATCTGATTTAAAAACGCATTGCGAATGTCAAATGCATTATGCATGTGCTACTTGTAGTTTATGTTTACCCACACGCTTTCGTAACAAGGTAAACTATGTACTTATAATAAACAATGATTCCTAAGTGGTTCATCTTCATCACATTTTTTTATATTTTAACTAATTGTTTCTGACTTTTATCTTAGGCGGCGCTGGTACCGGAAACGGGATGAACACTACCTCAGAATTCGTCAGACAAGAGCTCCGGGCAGTGGTTGGGGCCCGCACGGGGCAAGGTCAACCCCCTAACGTAAGACAGTCCCAGCAGCAGGTCTCACCATCAGATTTAGAAGCCCTTGGTTTATCTTTCGAGATGCCTACCTCAGGTACGGAGTAATTATAGATCATTTTTGTATTTGTGTATCTAACACTATCTTGTGTATATATTATAGATTTGTGGTTTATGTTGTGTTCGGAATATTTTTTTGTTTGGCACTGAATTTTGGTTATACAAAATTTGAGTGCTGTAACTTTTTTTTAAATATATTGGAATTCTTAAATTTGTGTGTAGTTGTACATATTGTACATTGTTAATAATATTTAATATGTACAGGGTGTCTGTTATACATATGTCCGTTTTATAACACTATATATTTCATTAGGGATCTTCGTTTTCCTGTTTTAAATTTATAGAACATTTAACTGAAAGATGAAAATTTCTAATTCATTAATTTGATAAATAAAAATGAATTTAATCAATTTTATGAACTATAATTCGCACTCTCACTTTATAAGTAAAAGAATGTAAGTTCTGGTTACGTGACCTTGTCTTAATGGGGTTGGTAGATTTTAGTTCATTTTAAATGGCCATCATGTCGTGAAGACCAATTGCCTCAATCATCTAAAAAGGCCCTTGTAAATGTGCAGTACTACCCACCCCAAATTTTTCCAGCAGTCTACTCCAGAACCTGTGTGATACATTGGGGTATATTTGTAATTACATATACGAGTATTACGAAAATTTATGGAGCTATTCTATACAAAATTGTAAGTCTTACAGATCTGTAAATAATGAACAAAATCGCAACAAAACACTTATGTACAATTTTATCCCCAAGGTCGATAACTTGAATTTTCAGCCCCGACCTAAACAACATCAAAATCATTTCTACCCCATTTTTTACAAGATAAAAACCTCTACTAACCGGACTATAAATGGACATTTAAAGATTCTTTTTTAGATGGCAAGGTGATAATTAAAAATGGACTAAAATGTAACCTGTTATTGAAAACATATTTTATTTTGAAAAGCTCCCTACAAATGTATTATTGTTTGAAAATTGTCCAACATTGTGTACTATGTGTATATAGCAAACATTTTTAACACTTGTTCTCAAAGTACCATCTGCAGAATGTATTAAGGTTTGTGTGATATAATTTGTTTGGTTTAAATCAATTAAATTTACATTTTACCGTTTTTTAATAAAAAAAGTACTGCGATTATTATTACTACAGTTTATAGTTATGTAAACAGTTTTTTATTTGAAGATAAATTAGTTAAAGTAAAAAAATACTCATTTATAACTGTACACAACACAGGTTTATATTTTCGGGTTTTTACAATAGTTTTTGAAAATATTTTTGTATTTACATGTTTTAATTTTTTGTGGCCATTTGCGCCAAAAAAGCTTAAATTTTAAGCGAAACAAACAAAAAAATTAAAATCCGAAAGAAAATATGCTTCAAGAAGAAATTTTGTTATGCCCTTCATTAAATCAACGTACGGCAATATATCAAATAATCATGCACCTGCCATTATTTGTCATATATGGAATATAGTTTTGATGAATTATGGAAAATCATAAAGGTTTTTTATCCATTTTTTAAATTTTACTTATAAAACATTACATAAAATGCAAAAATACACAAAAAGGTACTCTTGCTAAAACTTGATAAATGCAGTAGTTTTTGAAAAATTATAATTTTTAGAAAAAATCAAGTATCGAAAAAAATGTAAAGGTAAAGAAACAATGAAATTCATAAATTCATTATTGGATATGTACGTCGATATTCTCTGTACATACGAAAATCATTACCGCTATAATATTCATTAAATGAACTCCATATCTGCATATTCACTAGCACTAACATTTTACATATTTTGTTCATTAACAAAAAAATTTACTTATAATAAAAATTAGGTGGTTAACAATAGTTTTTTTTTCAAACGTCATAGAAATGGCATTTTTTGTGACTTGATTCACAAGGTAGAAGTTTCATTTCTACTCCGCTGGAAATTTCTACGCCGGCGGCGTAGAAATAGCTAATTTCTACGCCGCCGGAGTAGAAATAGCTAATTTCTACGCCGCCGGAGTAGAAATAAAATAAATAAGTATCCATAGAAACTACATAGAATTAGCGAATAAAAAGAAAAGTAGTGCGTTCGAAAAAAAATTTAATGTGTCATTCGGAATAAAAGTGTCTATGTGTGCCTCGCAAGCAATTGTCCGACTCGCTTCGCTCGTCGTGCAAACTTCCATGCTCGCCACACAAAGTATCACTTTTACTCCTAATAACACAATATACTATTTTTTCAAACGCCGGCGTAGAAATAAAATAAATAAATATCCATAGAAACTACATAGAATTAGCGAGTTTGAAAAAAAATTTAATGTGTCATTTGGAATAAAAGTGTCTTTGTGTGCTTCGCATGCAATTGTCCGACTTGCTTCGCTCGTCGTGCAAACTTCCACACAAAGTATCACTTTTACTCCTAATAACACAATATACTATTATTTATTTTTTTATTTTCTGTTCTATTTCCTTTGGTAACTTGGTTGTTTTTTGTGTATCCAAAAATTACTGCGTTTATAAAGTTTTAACAAGAGTACTTTTTTGTGTATTTTTGCAATGTCAGTAATATTTTATAAGCAAAAATGGTAATAGGTAAAAAATTAACGTTTGAAAACGTTCATGACTTCCCTATACGAGACGCCTCTGGTTAAGATACAGAAACAAAAGAAAGTATAAATATGCATCTAAATAAGTAATATCTTCATATCAAGTTTCAAAATTAGTTATTAATAAAAATTTGTCTGATGCGGTAAATTTTCAAAGAGCTGTAACTCTGTAACGAAGAGTTTCTGGACATACCTTCATATAACATTTTTTTTACTCAAAATAACTCCCCCAATATATGGTTTTATTTTGGCACACTCTTCATAAATTATCCTGTATAATACATAAAATTATTATAAACCAATTTCAAAGCAGTGAGAAAAATCAAAGCAATCCATTATTTTTGGCAAACTTGATTTGTATTGAACTAAAAATAGGAATATACATTCAGATGTACGTGGAAGTAAGTAAATTAATTCTGCTGTATACATATACTTGTACACCTGACCTCAAAAGGTAATTTGAAGAGAAACAGACATTTAGTATTTTAATGTATTTATCCGTAAAATGTAAATAATGAAACACGGTTTTGTTGAAAGTGAATTTTAATTAATTAAAATTGACTGGGGTATAACGTATAAATAATAAACCTGGGCGTGCAAACATAGTCTATTTAGCAAAATGGTGGGTGATGCATTGACTGTGATTGTTGCGTGTAGGTGCGAGTGATAGCCCGAAACTTTGGGGTGCGATGGGGTCAGATATGGGATCAATGTCTCCGCAACCACCACCGACTCTGTCCTCGTCCTCCAGGGTAAGCCACAAGCCGCCGCCGCCGTCGCTACTGCTCGTTTCTTCATCATTAACCTTTCTTTCTCTTTTGTTCCCTGTGTGCTTATATGACTTGTGCTGCTGATGCTTGCATGTGCACTGGGCGTTATTTTAACACTTAACTAACGATAATAGTTTTCTTTTGTGGTGCTAGTCATCCCAAACTCAGAAAACAAGTTTTAATATCTTGTTTTAATATTTGGGATGAATGACAGTAACTATTTTGTTTAATATTTTAGTGTATTTAATATAAATATTAGAATAAGAATAGTTTTTGTATTTTATTTTTTTGGTTTTCCTTGAAAGTGGCTTGCACTGGATTTTTAAGCTTGTAATAACAATTTGATTTTATATAATAGTGTTAGAAGTTTTTTGAGTGATATTTTATAAGTAATTTTGTGTTGTGTGTGTTTATAGACTACTACGGAGGAGATGGGCAGACAAGGTGATCAGAAGTCGTCATTACTGCAGAAACTTCTGTCGGAGTGAAGATTTGAAACGAGAGGCGAGCTGAGCCCAGAGCCCTAAGACCTCAACACTCTTTCCTTCAAGTGTACAGTTAACAGTTGTGTGATAGTGGGACCTGATTTGATTGTTGATGTACATACGATTCATTCAAAGTACATATATAATTATATAATATATTATACATATATGTATATGAATATATTATTATCTACATAGGTACCTCATCGGTTATAAGTACCGCAGGCTGTAATCTAGACAGGATAGTTTGTGTATAGTACACATACAAAGTGCATTAAATATATTTGCTTGTAATTATGTTAAGTTAAGCTAGAGACAACTAGGAAGCCAGGTCTCATCCTTGTCTCGAGAAGACAGAGATGAGAATGTGGATCGTGCAATTGTACATACTACAAACAGATATTGCGGGACATTCACATTATATTTATATGATTAAATACCTTTATATTTTATTATTGGACGTTTTTTGAAGAAGAAATTTGAGTTACGTAATCGCGCCTGATGCGTGCATCTGTTATTATTTGGATTTGTTTATTGTCGGTCTTCCTTTCAAATGAGTGTTCATGCTATGCATTACCAAAAATAGTAACTGTTAATATTTTATACATAATTTAAAAGTACGTTATTTGAATATTCGTGTTACATTGTAATGATTCATGCAGTTGTACCTATACAATACACCACGAGACACACTTAACTCCGAAGCAAAGCAAAGCAGATCGAGTCTATTTGTTTACTACAAATTACAAATGCGTGATGAAGCGTATGCGTATCGCAACTGCATTAGTTCGTTGTTGGTTGATGGTTACCCTGTAGTTGGAGGTTGTGGTTTGCTGCTATTCCACGCTCCTCGGGCGGGGTTGACATTGTGATATGTGCGCGCGGCTGGGGACGTGGCGCCCCGCTGCCCCGTCCCGCGCCGCCGCCCTTGTTGCTGGCTAGGGGCGGGCATGGGTACGTGATACGTTCTCACTTGTTCCTAGTTACATAGTTTTTATTATAGTGCGCATATATTATAAAAATTAATTATTGTCAATTACAAATTACCCATCCACAAACACAAAATTAAAAGATGATGAACAAATTGACAAACATACATAATTTAATTACACAAATATTTTTTGTACATTATTGGAGTTTTCAAATATATCTATATCTATATAATAAAATCTTGTTTACTTTCTTTTATTTCTCCTTCACATATATTTAATTTTAAATAGTTATTAATTTTTGTGCAGGATGAGGCAAAAAGAAGTCCTATATTTCAAACCAAACCTTTATTCTTGCTCCGTCCGACGGAGAACTACAGGTAGGAGAAGTTTATATGAAACTGTTTCGACGGATCGCAGTTTGATTAGTGGAATCTTCCTGCAGAAGTTGTTAACGCATGCGCACTTTTGAAGCAATGTAGGTTTACCATACGAGTATTTATAAAAAAAAAAGCAGCTGACAAAAATTGTTTAAAATTAGAATAGATATTGAAACAATTGCTGTGGTTTATCTATTATACAAAATAGGAAAACAGAATAGGAAACAAAAGGAAGCAATGACGTTAGTAGGTTCTAATCCAAGTAAGTTTAATCCTAATATTTGCCCTAATTTTATATTCCAATTGCACGTTTCTGTAATCTTCGTTGCATCCATGTGAAGAGCTGATTAGATTTTGGATATAATTGGTCAACCGGAAGTACCCTCATTAAAGATTTTAACAGTTTTTCTTGAAAAAACGATGTTAAATATCATTTTTCCACATTTAATGTTATTATAAATATTAAAGAACATTGTATTCTATATACGATTTGACTGCATTTTATACTTCATATTAAATGGATATAAAGTTATAAAATTATAAAGAAATTAAATTTCATAAATTAGCTAGCTATGCTAGAAACAGCTACTATATTAAGAACCGAAACTTTCTGTATGGAATTTGTATAAAATACATTCAACTGTTGAAAGGTAATGTACATACAAGAAATTTAGAATCTTTTGCAAGGAACTTTCTGTATAGATTTTATAGAAAATACATAGGCATTTACGAAAATTCTACCGGTAGATACCGTATCTACCGACTGTGTTCGAAAACACGAGTGGTAAAAAGTTACCGTGTTCGAAAATTGTACAATATCTACCAGATCCATTTACCGGATTCATGAAGAATCTAATCTCAAAAAAAGTAGTGATGCAAAGCGAAGCGCACGCGTTAAAAGTGGAGATGTGTGCAAAGTAGGACTCTGCTCAGATTGTTAACTACATCAAATTTATAACCTGTTTTAAATTTTCAATTTTTTTATAGGTTATGGAGCTACCCTGTTCACCACTTGCGTTCTTAAAATATCGATTCCGGTAGCTATAATCAAATCCCAATTTGGACGCCGGATTCGAAATCCTTGGGGTCGAATTAAGGGGTTCCCATGTCTAACTCAAAAAAATTTTCCCCGATCGAAATTGAAAAAGGTGTTGTTTTTTGGCAAAAAAAACTTTTTGACTCCGACTTGTTTGTATACGTTAACTAGGAACAAATGACTAATGGATAGCCAAATCTGAGCCCCTAGGGGTTGATGTTAAGGGAGTTATTATGAAGTCTGAAGTGGGTTTTTGGAAATAACTGTCCAATAATGTTTTTCTATGTGATTACAGGATCAACAGCGGACCAAGGATCACTTAAGGACATCTCAGGATACAATATTAAATAATTAATTTAATTACAAAATTTAGTTAGTATAGGATGTATTCAAAAAAATATTTTTTTTTCAAATAGCCTACGCCTGACCTTCATCTATGAATTCCTTTTAGCTTATAATACAAATAAAATGTTTGTAATTATTCTAATTGTGATTATTTATTGTGTAGAGGTGTACTATTATTAATTTTGTAACAATTATGTAATTGTTGCAATAAATATTTATTTTTATTTTAAAAAATGTTTTATTTATTCTTTTAATGATAGGTATTTGTTCAAAACGTCATTGACCCCTACACTTGTTGATTTTTTAAATATATCTTATTTTTATATTTTAAATACATGCCTACATATAATTCGACACTTTTCTAAAGCGTATATCCTTTAAAAAACTTTAAATACCGCTCTTTTCATTTTTAGCGTGCATAGATGCTACCTGAAAGTAGCATCTGTGCACGATTAGAATTTTTTTAGCGTGCATAGATGCTACTTGAAAGTAGCATCTATGCACGACTAAAAAATTTTTAGTGTGCATAGATGCTACCTGTAAGTAGCATCTATGCACGATTAAATTTTTTTTACCGTACATAGATGCTACATGAAAGTAGCATCTATGCACGATCAATTTTTATTTAGCGTAGCACCATGCACGACTCACTGTGTTTAAAAAAGAAGCATCCATGCACAAAGCACTGGGTTTAAATTCCCAATAGGTATATCGAAAGTAGCATCTATGCACGATTCTTGAAGTTTAAAAAGGAAGCATCTATGCACTATTTGTTGAGTTAAAAAAGAAGCATCCATGCACAAAGCACTGGGTTTAAATTCCCAATAGGTATATCGAAAGTAGCATCTATGCACGATTCACTGAGTAAAAAGAGGTGCCCATCATTTTCGAAAACGAATAAAAAGAATTGCACTTTTGTTTTTACTTAAATTACGTTTATTAACAGGTTAAAAACTACATACGTATAGGGACTTAGAAATAAAAACCATTTTTTTAAATATAAATATGTATTTTATAAAAATACAAGACTTCATTTATAAATTTTATTTGTATTACAGCAGAATGTTTATCACCATCATATATGTATATTGTTATTAGATTTATTTAGTAGCAATTATGAACAGAATTATAGCACAAATGAAACGTAAAAGATGTGTTTAAAAATTCTGTTCATAATTATTTCTCACTGTTTTTTGTCGCGCTATACAGGTTTTTGTTACAAAACTAAAATGTTTGTTATTAAGTAAAATTATCAATATTATGGACATAAATTTTATTAAAATTTTTGCATTATTTCGTTATAAAGGTTAATTTCAAAAAAGATACTAAATTATTAATAGAAAATACAACCAACATAATGATAATTTTACTTGGTAACTAACATTTTAACTTTATAAGTAAAGCCTGCTAGGTACGTTAAAAAATTATCATTAAATTTGATGGCAAACTTAGTAACAAATAATTATGAACAAAATTTTAAACACAAATGTCTTTTACGTTTCATATGTATTATAATTCTGATCATGTGTTACTCAATTTGTTAACAAATCTAATAACAATTTATGACAGTGTCAAACATGATTTAGTTATATAAATAAAACGTTTGTTACTAAGTAAAATTACCATTATTATGGTTATATTTACTTATTATTTTGCATCTTTATTATGTAAATAAAGTTTATCTGAGAGTAAAACTTTTATTTACAGAATAAACATGCAAAATAATTAATAAATAATACAACCATAATAATTTCATTTGTTAACAAACATTTTAGTTTTATAACCAGTCCGAAACTCTACTTACATTATATATTTTACTACCCAATAGATAATATAATTAAATAGAGTTCCGTTTACAATACTTATAGATTATTTAACAAATTAAATCTTGTGGTTCCTAAATAAGATTTCTTGTCCCCATTGTTAAAGGTAGCAGGTTTCTTATATAGTCCTTTACATTAATTATATATTTTTTTGGTGTTACCCAACTACCCACTTACAATAAATACTTAAAATCTAACTTTTCCCTGCCCGCGTCTAAATACTTAATACTAATAATTACAATTTTTACTAAAACTACCTACTGTAAGACTAATGTGAGGGGTAAATTAAACAGAACATAAAAGATTGTTTTGGGTACATACATTTGAAACAGGTCTTTATGAAGAGGAAGTCATGGTCTGCGTCACCAATCGGCACTGCAATCTCGACGACTGTGACGTTGGCAAACCTGAAAATACATTTAAAAGCTTAAAACTAACTTAAAATCTATTATCTAATCTAGTTTTCTTGATGTCCGATTCCTGAAAGATATATGCTAATCATATGTTCCCAGATATTTATTTTATGGATAGTCAATATTTCAAATTTATTTTTTTTGAATATTATACAGACATCCATGAAAGTTATATTTCTTTCAATGTAGGACTCAAAATCGAATTTAAATAAAAGATAATATTTAGATATATATACAGGGTGTTAATTAAAAAGCGGGCCATAGGCGTTTAACATGGGAAATCAGTTTTTCATTGCGCAAAACTTTCCATTTAATTATAAACAAAAATGTTTCAAATAAATGTTGTAGAGAATTAAATTCTACACCAGCATCACTAAACAGATTTTATTTTGCATATTTAGTAACCTGTAAAATCTAATTTGAATTTTTATAAATATTGCCCATTTGTAGTGATAGCCATGAAATTTAAACAAAATTACAAAGAAATGCATATCGTTTGAATTGTCAGAATTTCGATTTTGCAGGTTACAAAATAAAAATTAATAAAATCTAAGCAATAATTTATATGTAGATTATAGAAACAAAATTTTTTTAAGGACTTAGGATAGAATATAATTATCAGTAATTTTTATTTGAAAATCGAATTTCTGACAGTTCAAACGATATGCATTTCTTTGTAATTTTGTTTAAATTCCATGGCTCTCACTACAAATGAGCAATATTTATAGAATTTCAATTTGGATTTTACAGGTTACTAAACATGCAAAACAAAGTCTGTTTAGTGATTCTGGTGTATAATTTAATTATCTACAACTTTTATCTGAAACACTATTGTTTAAAATTAATTGGGAACTTTTGCGCAAGGAAAAACTGATTTCCCATGTTAAACGCCTATGGCCCGCTTTTTAATTAACACCCTGTATATATATATATATATATATATATATATATATATATATATATATATATATATATATATATATATATATTCATATTCCTTTGACTATGAGTTCTCATGATTGAACATGAGACCAAATATTTTTATAAAAAAATTAAGTTTCTTACAAGTTCATCCATCGGTGGTCGTGTACGCCGTACAAGATATATCTGAAGCTCAGCAATCCTTTAGAAAAGCTGTCTTAGAAGATCTGCAGTGTTGAAATCCAAAACTTGAAAGTTGCATCCAAATTTTCCAAGTTTCTGGACGTCTCAGACCAACCAAATGTCCACCTATTAAATAATAATTATTAGTTTGTGGTATTCTTTAAACCATTTTAAAAACTGTTGGAAAAAATTTCGCATGGCAAATGTGTCTTCACACACCATGCGATATTTTTTATGTGGTTGTAAATGTATTTGGAAATTTGCTTTAATTTGATATTTTTAAACTTATTGGTTAGTAACTAGATTTGAACAAGTTAATTTTTATTCAAAGATTCCACAATAACAAGAGTAACATCACTATTGTGAGTGATAGGGTCTGTTAAATTAGTCTAATAGTTTTTCTTGCAACTATTTAAAATGTTATGCCCTTAAGATATATACTAATCATATGTTCCCAGATACTGATTTTATTGATAAAAAGTCGATATTTTAACTTTAAATTGTTTGAATATTATACAGACATCCATGAAAGATATATTTCTTTCAATGAAGCACTCAAAATTAAGTTTGAGTACAAGATAATATCTATACATATATTGTAGTCATATTCCTTTGACTATAAGTTTTCATGGTTGAGACCAAATATTATAAAAAAAAATAAAGTTTCTTACCAGTTCATCGGTGGTCGTCTACGCTGTACAAGATTTATCTGGTGTTCAGCAATCCTTTAGAAAAGCTGCTTTAGAAGACCTGATGTGTTGAAATCCAAAGGTTGAACGCTGCATCGAAATTCTCCAAGTTTCTTGAGGTCTCAGACCAACCAAAACGTCAGCCTATTAAATAATAATTATTTGTTTGTGGTATTCTTTAAACCAGTTAAAAAAAACGTTGGATAAAATTTTGTATGGCAAAAGTGTCTTCATTAGACAAGACACTTGATTTATTTAATGAATACACGTGTACCATGCGACAAATTCTTACCTTATATATACAGACAGCCCGCTTAAAATTTAAGGTTGTAGGGCCCCATGCAGGAACTCCGTTGTCTCCTATTTCTCTTAAAGGTGCTCTGCCATTTTCTGTTACCATTTCCATATTTCCGAAGCCCTCATGTTAAATTTTGGTTTATGGGGCCCTAATGCAATAAGTACGTTGTTTCCTGTTTCTCCTAAAGGTGCTCTGCCCTTTTCTGCTGCAATTTCAAGTTTCCAAAGTCCTCATGTTGAATTTCGGGGTTGTGGGGCCCCAGTACAGCAAATTCGTTGTTTACTGTTTCTCCTAAAGGTGCTCTGCCCTTTTCTGCTGTCATATCCATGTTTCCGAAGCCTCCATGATCATGCATGCAATCTAAAATAGAAATTAGTTACTTCACTCATACTTTGCAGTTTTCATTTTGCTCGTACATTACATAATTATTATCGTTGGTACAACTTTAAAAATCATTACAAATAACGCAAAAGTTGTTAATAATTAAAAATATATAACAAAAGTGATGTTTGACTTACATTACATGATTTCAGCTGAGAAAATAACTGCAAATGGACACGTATTTCATGATGTATTCTTTTAATTTGCCGCTGCCGTTTTGTCTTTGGAGATGGAGCAGCATCTATGCGAATTCATTTATAAGTTTGCAACATAAATAAAGAATAGTGATTTACTGTAAAACTATATTTATTTGTTAATTATCAGAGCACATTTTTAACTTTTATACTTGTTAATTTAATTGTTATGAGTGTGAAATGTTATTAAATATACTAGAGCGCCCGCATCAGACACTAATTCCAAGCATCTATTCAGTAGATTTGCTCTTTCCGACCCGGTAAGTGTTTTAATTAAAAAATACCCAATTGGCATCTTCCATCCGCAATTTACCCCAACAAATTTATTATTTTCGAAAGAAAACTCACACCTCATCTATGACTATATTTACTATTGTGGTTTTTTCCGCGCAATGTGCAGAAATTGCCTTCAACGCCTCGTTTGAAAAATCTGGATTCCCGTCGACCATACTATATATAGATCTCAGGGTAGAAGGAAGAGGCAACAATTTAGAAAAAGAATTTCTTACCAACTCATACGCTTTGGCAGAGTAAAATTGCAGAGAAAGTGCAAATGATCTCAGCGCGGGTGTATATTTCTCATCTTATCCCTCGACTGTAATTTTCTACTAATTATTTCTCTTACGCCAACAGGCATTACTTGCTAGAACAAATAGTAATACACGCAATTTAGTACTACTTCATATAAAATAAAATTTATAGGACTTTGTGACCACTTTATGACTGTACACAATAAAAAAGAATACAATGATTGCGACGGCTTGGAAGCGTCAGGGTAAAATATTTTCCTCTAAACTTCCGAATTTGTAGTCAGGATCCCGACTTTTTAAACTCGAGATACGAATATTCTCTCCAAGGTTAACAAAAATAAATAGGTAAGTAGTGATTTTTAATATTCTAAAGTTTAATAAAACAGCATCGCACGCAATGTAAACACGTAAATGAATAAAAGCAGTTAGTTGATCGTAATAAAAAAAGTTTAATAAGTCGGTATCCCGACTTTAAAAAATCGGGGTCCCGAGTTTAAAAAGTCGGGATTCCGAGTTTATAATGTCAGGATCCCGAGTTTAAAAGTCAGGATTATGACTTGTTTCACAAGGTAGAAATAAAATAAATAAATATCCATAGAAACTACATAGAATTAGCGAATAAAAAGAAAAGTAGTGCGTTTGAAAAAAAAATTTAATGTGTCATTCGGAATAAAAGTGTCTTTGTGTGCCTCGCATGCAATTGTCCGACTCGCTTCGCTCGTCGTGCAAACTTTCATGCTCGCCACACAAAGTATCACTTTTACTCCTAATAACACAATATACTATACCCTGACCCTTCCAAGCCGTCGTATGTTATTAAATTATACCAGGAATATTTACAAACTTAGACTATACAGTGTCCCAGAAAGAGAGAGAAAAATTTAGTATCTAGTTTTTCGAAATGCCCATTTCGACTCAAATATTCTCAAAGCAGTAGCATTTCCGGTTTAACAGGAAGTAGACCATAACTTTCTTATTTTAAATGGAATGCTACATTTTTTATTCTATCATTGAATTCAGCGGAAAATTTTGCATACGAAACAATAAAAATATGTTACACATGATCAACCACTTCCGGCGTAATTTAACTTTTATATATTTTTTTTTTCTGTAAGAACGGCCACTTTTTTTCTCACTCGATATCTCGAGAATGGAATCGAATTTCTATAATCTGTAAAAACAGTTTTAAAAAGAAGAATTTTGTTTACATTAATATAATTGAATTGTCGATTATTAATTTATATTAGTGACTACAAAAGCTTTCTTTTTAAAACGGTTTTTACAGATTATAGAAATTCGATTCCATTCTCGAGATATCGAGTAATAAAAAAGTGCCCGTCCTTTTACAGAAAAAATCAAAAAAACTTAAATTGATCATGAGTAAAATACACACATGGTCGAGTTAACTTTTTGAATTATTTCCCTAGCCATGTGTAGCATTTTTCTCGCCTTTTTCGGACTATCCATATCAGGAGAACTGATATATCCTAAATATCCATATCGGGCCTGGTTAAATTTTCTCTTTTTAGGAGTTTTGATAATTTTATCTGGAAAATCAGTATAAAATAAAATTTTAGTTTCAGATTATAATAATGATTATTTACATGCAATTATTCGCAGGATTCATTGATACAAAATTTTACATGAAATAAATTAATTCAGGCAAAAAATATATAATTATGTAATATTACACAAATATTATTAATAATAATTTTGAATAACTTTCATTGGGTAAAATCCTTGATTCAATTTCAAAGTCTGCAATATGTAGAAAAATCCTTACCAGTGCTAGCAGAAGTTGAGGGCAAAGGCTCAGATACAGCTGCTGAAGAAGTCATGGGTACTTGTTAAGAAACAACTGAAAATTTGGATTGTTCTATACAAGACGTAGGTGGAACAGAATACACTTCTTCTCGTTCGTTTTCAATGTTAGCAGTACTTTCTTCAAGAGGAACAGATGATACAGGTTCTTTCATTTGGATAATAATATTGGGTACATTTATAGTCGGAAAAGTATTCGGTTTCAGTCTGTCTTCCCCCTAATTCTTTTGCTTTAGGCTCAATATAATCCGACGATGTAAAGTGATTGGAACAAATTACGCGATTCGAAACATCGTTACTTTAGGCGATTTCGGGCGACAACCGTTCACTTGCGGTATGTTGCGTTCACACATTCGGGCGCTAGGAACAACATACCCGGTATGCTTGGATCAGTTGAACGGGTTTGCTAGTCGGGTCAGGTCTCTGTTCACTATTTCTATCTCTTTTTATCATGTCTTTTTTGAAATGTCAAAACAGTCGGAGTCGTGGTCTTATGTCAAACAGGGTGACATTATTTTCGTTGACTCTTTTTTTGGACAAATACGGAAAAAACTATCTTTCTCCGTTAATGCATTTTAATTGTCAGACACTATTTTTGACAGTTTTAAATGTCGCAGAATATACATAACTTCCAAGCACGGTGTCAACAAGTGAACCATTGGGCGCGTTCGGCGGGCTCACAGCGCTGCCAGCGGCTGTGCAGCTCTTAATTGTCAAACGTTCAGCGGCCCGCTGTTCACAGCCGATTTTCAAAGCTGCTGCGACATAGGGTACCTTTATAACCAGGGTATGGCCATGGGCCAAGATTGCCGCCATTGTCGGTAATTCATTTCCTTATTTATTTGTAATAAATGTGATATTATATTATAAAATAATATTAAATTATCACACTGTGAATTTATAAAGGTAAGAAAAATTCATTAATTTAAAAGATACACAATTATTATTAATATTTACATTTAGAGGTTATGTAGAATATATGACATGGGTTATTATTATCACATCCAATTTAATATCTGTAGTTCTTATTTATATAATAATTGTATATTTTAAACTTACCTTGTAAAATTTAAATGATTGTGCTTAATATTGGTAATTTATAGTTGTTTTCAAAATGTCAGTAATCTTGGTGGGAATCTTAACAAACTACACAAGTAAATAAAATATATTACCTACACTATAAATACGTATTAAAATGATAATTAAATGTGTATTTCATTAAAATAAAAGAAATATCCACGAAAATACATAATAATTTGCGCAAGAACAACACATATAACAGATGTCCCGGTAATGGCGGACGAAACGTGAGCCACGCCATGGCCATACCCTGGTTATAAAGGTACCCTACTGCGACAGCGCTATTTAAATACGATTTATTTAGACAGCGTATATCTATCCTTGTCTAGCACTGTCATTTGTACATGTACAAGATGGCGGAGTACGAGGTACAATATTCGTACAACAACAATATAATTGCAGTAAACGATAGAGAAGAGGTTCATAATTTGTTATTCACAGGTAAACTAACACAGAGGTATCGTTTTATAAAATTTTACAGAATTTTTTTTGTTAGATCCGGATTATGCTATCCATATTTAAATCAAATATTTAACATGCACAATTATTATTATGTATTTATTCACTTTATATTGTTTCAGGAAAAATAAATAGATTTATATTACATTTACAACTGAGTTCAATTGTTCTATGTTGACGTTTGGTGTTTTGAAAATGCGCGGGAATTGCGTTCGATGTCATCCAGCGGCTGTCGACAGCCGCTGTGTGACGTCACCCAGCGGTCTTACAGCCGCTGCGGCTCGCCGAACGAGCCCAATTGATTTTTGGCGTCACCACTGACCATAGCATACCGCAAGTGACCGTAACTGATCCTAAGAAGTGAACGGATATGTCGCCCGAAATCGCCTTTTCTCCATAATTACAAATCTTTTTCCATAGACTGTAAATCTAAAAACAAAAATATGTATATAAAACTACTACGTTTACACACATCATAATTTATTCTATAGGGCGCGAGCAGACACGTGACTCGAGCGACATTGACGTGCTTGGAATCAGCTGATTTGTGTGCGCATGTCATTTTGACAAGAACAATGTCACGTTGACAATACCAATGTTTGGATTTATTTTGTTTTTGAATTGCTTTAATGTTATTATTTTACAATTTTTAAGCCGTGAAACATATGAAATTAAAAATAATAACATTTTAGCAGTTAAAAATTAAACAAAACATTCGTCCTGTCAACCTAACATTGTCTTTGTCAAAATGAGATGCGCACACAAATCAGCTGATTCCAAGCACGTCAATGTCGCTCGAGTCACGTGTCTGCTCGCGCCCTATTCATATTATGATTTTTAAATCAAATATCAGTTAAGCAAAATGTATTTTCATGAAAGGAAATAAACAAACAAAGAAAAATATATTTATTATACTTACTAACGTAAAGTCACTGGAGGTTTTTCTCCACACACACAACACTTTTTAACCCCCTTCATTTTACACACATTTCAATTCGAACACAAATGAAAATGTGAAGCGAATCTACAGAAAACTACAGCACATGAAGTTTAAGGGTTATGTTATGATGACATGATAAACACGAGGCAAGGATAGGGTTCGTTCCACTTGGCGACTACAACGCTCTCAAATGCGTTCCACAAAGCAGCGGTCGCCTTAGACCAGGAAAAGAGGGGAGACCGGGAGACAAGGCATAGTTATGCGTATGTTTCCAAAACATCTGAGTGATTTTGAACCTTATTGCAATATCAGAATCAGCCGCAAAAGGCTAGTCGACCAGTTAAATACTGTTGTTACAGTTGGCCAAATCTAAATAAATACGAAAAAATATTCATTAAAAAAACGTAATGTAAATAACGGACAGGTTAAAACGGTAGGTGACGCTTGATGACATTGAAAACTTATTCGTTCGACTGCACACGTATGTAACACATCTGGCCGACTAGCCTTTTGCAGTTGATTCTGACCTGAGACAAAACATAAATTAGATCCCGCGAACTTTCATTTGTTGTGAAGCAGGAACTTAAATGGGCGTGCCGAGCTAGCTAGCGGCGTTCATGAAATGCGGGTTGCATTTTCACTAGTTTCAAAGTGATGCTGAATAATTTACTGTTAAAACAAAATATAATGTGAAACAAAAAGTATGCCTATACAAAAAGAAAGTATAAACACCGCACATAATCTTCCAAAATCACATTCGAACGTAGAACAATAATAACAAACTGGCAGGCAATACGCTGTGCAAAACAAACGTCTCGTTCCCTCCTGTCCCCACCTAACCTCTCACTCGCAAGGAATGGCTTCACAACAAACCATTGCGCAGTATAAGGAATGCAGCGTCTAATTTATGTTTGGTCTGAGATTCTGACGGTGCAATAAGGTCGAAAGTCGCTAGGATTTGGAAATTCGTCTTCCGACAATTATAAAAAAAAGCGCATGATACAAATAAAATATATCTGTTTGAAATGGCCCAAAATTCCGAAACCAATCAACAGTGTTGTCTAATGTCTTGCATAGAATTTAATTTCACAGGAATAGTCTATCAAAACAAAGATTTAGCAGCTAGCCCTAAGACGAGATCACAAGAAATATATACTACAAAGCATCACAATTGCTCAGTGCTTCGATGTCACGACTACAAGTCGGAAATCTGCAACACACTTGTGTTTAAAAGTAATTTCAAAATTAAAAAATCTGATGTGGCCAGGACATTACCTCCCGTCAATTTTATGTATTTTGCACAAATTCTACACAGATATTTCATTGGAAATGATTCTATATTTCGATTAAAATTATAACTTCTTTAACTTTTCCCTTTCATTAGGAGTCGCTATTCTTGAATTTCTTCTTCCACTCATTTCTATTTTGCGTGTCGTCCTCATTCAATACCTTTTCTCTCAAATATTCCGCAATACAGTCCTTTTTCTCTTTGGCCTTCCTGTTTTTTCTACCCTCTATTACTAAGCTATTCATTTTTTTTCCAATATATTCATCTCTCCTCTTGACATATCCTTATTAATGTTATCGTCTCTCTTCTTTCTAGAAACTTCTTTCACTCGAAACAATTTCCTTATACTCGCATTCCTTATATTATCATTCCGTGTTCTACGAACATACTATGTAAATTGCACTTGACACTAACATCTGTCAATTAGAATTATTTGAATCACATGAATATTTAATTTTTATAATCTTTTAGCTCTATATCTATTTAATATGAAGGAAAAAGTGTAATCAAACCATATAGAGAATAAAATATTCTTTAATATTTGTATTTTTCAAGAAAAACTGTTAAAAACTGCAAATGAGGGTACTTCCGGTTGACCAATTATAACAAAAATTTAATCATCTCTTTATATGGATGTAACGAAGAGGAATACGAAAGAATTATAATTGTTAGAATAGTAGTGTTGGAGTTATCGACGGACAAATATCGGTCACACACACATGCATGTATACATACAGACATCAGCGCAAAATAGTAAAATTGTATTCTAGGGATTCTAAAACGTGCTTATTCATTAAAAACTCACCATCGAATTTTTTTTACCGAAAACAATACCTTCCTTACCTAAAGGCGGAAGGTAAAAATCGACTAAATTCAATTTTCCGCAATTATCTAGTAAAAGTAACTTAATTTTTGACAAAACATAAGCAGAGCTACAATGGCCCCCCAAGGGCGAACCACATATCCCATTTAATCGAAGTCGTATCTCTTATAGTTTCCGAGATCCCAATTGTGGCCTTTGAAATCTGAACACCTGTATAGAATATTACAAACAACAATTAAATGATATCTTGTATATTATTAAGTTGTATTTGTCGCATCCATGGTGTGGGTATTTGGTTAGGGAAATTCATTAACCTGTAAACAGACAAAAATGTATTATTTTTTGCTGGAAAATGTGCAAATTTAAGCAAAAATACAAACAATAGACATTATGGAAAAATGGCACATAGTATATTTATGTACGTATGTATATTACATATAGTTTATAATATGTTTTTTCTGAATGTCCAAATGCCTAATAGACATACCTATATTAGTTTTATCGCAGTAATTTATTTAAATATATATATTTATATATTTTATATATACGTAAAAACACATTGTTTTAGCTTTATACATCATGATTTAACATCATCATCAAAGCCCTTTTCATCACGGTCAACTAATCACTTCATTAAAATAATTTCATGCTTCGTTCATTGTTTTTGTAAATGATTCTACATTTTATACATAACATTACAATCACTGTGCTTAAAAAAATGTATGCAAAAATAATACAATTTCACTTGTATTCCTACAATCATTTCGCATCATTTACAAAAACATCGCGAATTGCAACTGCACCAATACTAAGAAATCCTTAAAAAGTGATTAGTCTGTGCCTTTGCCTTTAAACAATACTATCTGTGTTCTCAATATTGCAGTTTCAAAGAAAGACAATCAAATACAAACTTTTTTTGATTGATAAAACAATTAAAACCTAACTCGAAACTAGTATTCCAACATAGTTGCAAGGCAAATGAAAAAATGAAAGTAAAATATAAAATAACGAGCGAATGAATCTAAAGAGAATCGCTGCCAGTACATGGCTGCCCATTTCGGAATGATGTAAGACTACTCTTCAGTGGGTCACTGGTGTGAGGCATATAGCACATACGAGAAGACAAATACAAGACTGTTAAAAAAAATTAGAACACTATCAAAAGTTACACATCTCGCAAACAGGAATTAGTCTTTTTTTCAAAAATGCGTTGGTTACAGAACGCACCACTTTCAACTGAGCCCTCACTTAACCCTTATGAAACAAGTGCAGGAAATTAGTGATTCTGAAACGAATGCAAGATCTCCGAATCGAGTGCAGCGAGTTTTGGAATTTGCACAGGGCATATATTCGCATGTGTTATAATCTAGATTTTTTTCTGTAATCGTTAAAAAAAATAAGAAAAATTACAAAATGTATTTTAAATTTTTACTGTTTTATAACTCAACAAATGTAATATAATCGTCGATATGATACTAAGTAAAAATTTAATTTTGATAAAAAAAACAGCTATTAATTCTGCTTGTTCTTTTTTCTCCTTTTGATTTATTAATAAATAAAATGTATTTTAAATTTTTGACGTAACTGCTACTTGAGCAGCTATACATAATATTTTGAAGCAGGTATGGAAATTGATTCCATGACAACAATCATTTTTCGCACGATTTTAGAAAAATGTATTTTATAACATAATAAAATAAGGCTTAAATTTTTTAACAATATGTTCCGATATATGTAAACACATAAATACATCATTTTTCACATTTATGTTCATTTCACAATAATATAATATTGTTTATCGCTACAAATGAAAAATTGATTGTAATACTATCAAATAATAATGACGAAAAGACAAACTCTGTGTTTGATTTAAATTTGAAACAAATGTTCTTACAATTTTCTGCGATTCAAATACATAATTAAAATTGTTTTATAACTCAACAAATGTAATATAATTGTCGATATGATACTCAGTAAAAATTTAATTTTGATAAAAAAACAGCCATTAATTCTGCTTGTTCTTTTTTCTCCTTTTGATTTATTAATAAATAAAATGTATTTTAAATTTTTGACGTAACTGCTACTTGAGCAGCTATACATAATATTTTGAAGCAGGTATGGAAATTGATTCCATGACAACAATCATTTTTCGCACGATTTTAGAAAAATGTATTTTATAACAATAAAATAAGGCTTCAAATTTTCTAACAATATGTTCCGATATCTGTAAACACATAAATACATCATTTTTCACATTTAGGTTCATTTCACAATAATATAATATTGTTTATCGCTACAAATGAAAAATTGATTGTAATACTATCAAATAATAATGACGAAAAGACAAATTCTGTTTGATTTAAATTTGAAACAAATGTTCTTACAATTTTCTGCGATTCAAATACATAATTAAAATTGTTTTATAACTCAACAAATGTAATATAATTGTCGATATGATACTCAGTAAAAATTTAATTTTGATAAAAAAACAGCCATTAATTCTGCTTGTTCTTTTTTCTCCTTTTGATTTATTAATAAATAAAATGTATTTTAAATTTTTGACGTAACTGCTACTTGAGCAGCTATACATAATATTTTGAAGCAGGTATGGAAATTGATTCCATGACAACAATCATTTTTCGCACGATTTTAGAAAAATGTATTTTATAACAATAAAATAAGGCTTCAAATTTTCTAACAATATGTTCCGATATCTGTAATCATATAAATACATCATTTTTCACATTTATGTTCATTTCACAATAATATAATATTGTTTATCGCTACAAATTGAAAAATTGATTGTAATGCTATCAAATAATCATGACGAAAAGATAAATTCTGTGTTTGATTTAAATTTGAAACAAATGTTCTTACAATTTACTGCGATTCATGTACATAATTAAAATTGTTTTGTAACTGAACAAATGTAATATAATCGTCGATATGATACTCTCAGTAAAAATTTAATTTTGATAAAAAAACAGCCATTAATTCTGCTTGTTCTTTTTTCTCCTTTTGATTTATTAATAAATCAAAATGAGAAATACAATGTCGAAAAAATTGAATTCGTATTCACATTACGAAATTTACTTAACAAGTTTCCAAATTGAAAAAGATACAAAGAGAAGAAAAGAAACGAAATGAAGCTACTGAAGACGAGTCTGGAAAACGGAGGAGAAAGATGATTTTGATTAGATACTCAAAAGTGAACCAAAAAGCCTTAATGAAAAGTTATTGAATATAAAAGTAACATATGGTAAAACAGAAAATAAGAAATTGACTCGTGAGAAATCAATGCCCACAGAAAATAAAACCGACGAGAGAAAACAGATGATTTAGTTCACACAATTAAATTTTTTCGGTAACTTGTAGTAAATGTTAAAACTCATCTACTCATTCGCACGAATGGCGAGTTGAATCGCAAGGCAAGTGGCGGGGCAAATGTGTAGTCGGTTCACTCGTCATTCGCCTTGCCGCTCCTAACGCTCACGATCGGTTTTTGTGGACGAGTACTTGTCCACAATAATTTTTATTTATTTATTTAGAACATTTCTAAAATCTGCAGCGTAATAATTTTTAAAGCTAGAAAAAAATGAAAAGTTTAAATTTTGATATAATTTTCTGTGATTCATGATAGACAATTATAATAAATGCACTATGATCGCCTTTGTATTGGTACATAATATTTGTTAATTAGAGCATTTTTTAAAAATCGTTGCATAATAATTTTTAACTCTAGAATACATGAAGAGTTAAAATTTTAACACAATTTTCTTCGGCTCATAACTACAATTAATATTTTACAGTAATTAGTAATACATTTAAAATTGTTCGGTTTTACATCATATTCTTTTCATTTAGAGCACTTTCAATTTCAAAATTCATAATTTAGATGTAAATTGAACTTATATTTATGAGAGCTAAAAATATGTCAAAATTTATTCATCTTTCTGAAAATATATTAGATTAACTGTTCATTCCTAATCGCGAAGTGTGTAACTTATAAGTGTGTAATTTCTCCGGTTCATCTTGTACATTATTATACAACAATAAGGTAATTAAGTAAAGCCAACTTCTCGTATCATACTAGTATGATAACAATCATTCCACATTCCTAATACTGAGTTTGCTTAAGTTGTTCAAGAGCAGTCTTCGACTTCAACAACAAAATATAAATTACGTCATAATACGAATGTAAAACAAATTCAAATCATGTTACAAGATTCTTACTCTAAATAATATTCCTACTAAATAAAATTATTTCTTAAAATATATTGTAGTATAAACTAAATATATAACTTAAAAATTGCATACGTTTTCTAGGTTACCCAAAAATTTTCAGCTATATATAAAACGAAGCAAGATTACAATTGATTTGGTCTTAAAACGAAAATAAATAAAAACAATTTGTTCTTAATGGCATCCAGTGAGACAAAAATTCGATGTTTTCACGCAAAACAATTCACCCACCGTACTGCTCAGATTCGCCGCCAGAATTTTATTAAAAATATAAAGTGATCTGATTGCGAATCGAGTGCGCACGGTCCAATTTTGAGATTTCATTTTTCGCCTGATGAAATTTCAAACATTTTGTACATTTTTCTGATGAAAAGTTCTGCGTTTTTATAACTTGCCTGTCATGGCACAATTTCTAAAATACTGGCGCAGTAGAAATTCAATCTCACTTCAACTAACAGAGTTAATGATCAGACAGAAATTTAGAGTTTATCACATCAAGTTTCAATTTCCAAATATAAAATATAGAACCGTTTGTTCAAATAATAAATGTCATCTATATATTTACAAATATAAAACGCTAAAAACATGCAAAATGTTAACAAATAACCATTTCCATCTGATCAAAAACTCGGGAGTTGAAATGCGATTGATGGTTCATTAGAAAATCTCACTACAGAACACGTTGTATTAAAAAAATATATAATATTATGTATATAATAATAATGAATAATAATAATAATGAAATATAAATGATGATTGCAGCAATGATTCTTTCTGGTTTGTTTTGTTGTTTTGGGGGTATGTATTGGTTTGTACGACGAACTGATCTGACGCGATGTGGCGATGTGACGTGACGTGACGCTGACGTGGCGTGATGTATGTACAGAGGGGCGAAGGCGCGGGCTAGCGATGCTATTGCGGCTGCGATGGGTTGTGCGGCAGATTTGGGGGAGGGCCCTACAATCAAAAAAGACCCTATACCTTGTCTTCACTCCCTTACGACGAATTATCTAAGTGAAATATAAATAGATCATCACGGTTTATTATCCATTTCTGGGTGTGAAAATTTGCTTCTATTCACAAATTTCGGTAATGACTCTATTTCTGTATCGTTGAAAGCGTTTGCCAGGAATTGAATCCGGGCCGCTCAATTCTGTTTATATTGAAATATATTGGCTACTGGTTTATAAGACTAAAAAAAATTCTTGAATTTGGTATTAACGTATTAAAAAATGTAGGGAATACTGTTTACTTTTTTGTTTCAGTATCTCAACTATAGGCGTTTCAATTTTATTTTTACTAATAAAATGTTACAAACAATGCATAAATAGACAAAAAAGGTACTCTTGCCAAACCTTGATAAACGCAGTAGTTTTTGAGATATTTTAATTTCAAATCAAAAATCAAGTAAAAATATACAACAATCATATAAATATTTGGTTGTCACGCCAAATATGCCGAATTTTAAATGGCACAAAATTGATCCCTGTGGTGCACTTTCCACGCCATCAATGAGTGCCTGATAAACGCCCGCACGGTACAAAGCAGATTGGCACACCCAGCAATGGGTAATGCGTCGTGATGATATATATTTTTTTATATTTATTTAATATATCATCGTTATCATTTGCTGCATTTAAAATCAAATATGAACAGCGCCTAACGGCGAATAAGAACGTATAAGCCTGTGAAACCAGTGATTACATTTTTATTTATTGCGGGTAGTATTTTCGGTTTCTTAGCAGGCGCTTTATCGTTTTATGACTTTCTTTGAGATTAAAATAATAATCTATAAGGTCAGGAATATATGGTATTAGAGGTATATTATAGATATTACAGGCAAATATAAGCCATTCCTTGGAATATTTTAAGTATGATAAAAGGCCCTATTTTACCATCATTGAACAAGCGAGCACATTCGGTTCAGGCTTTTGGAGGATTGTGGATATGTTTAGATTTGCTTCTTATGCTATGGCGCTTCACGATCGTCTCGTAAGTAGATATTACAATGAAGATCTTGCAGAGACTGCTCGGTAATATGACGTTATCATACACAAGAATTTACTTAGCAAAAGGCTTTCGCTAGTGCTAATAGACGCACAAAATTTGACTCATCGTGTCGCCAAAAACACCAAATAAAATTAAAACAATCGCTACTTTATTAAACATGATCGGTGGCTAATAAAAGATAAAATCATTGAAAAAGTGTCCTTGATTATTCGGAACTTAAAGTTGAGAAAAAACTTCGTCGCGATGAGTTCCACGCATATTGGCCTTGCATCGCCACCGTAACAAAAAAAATGTCCAAAATTGCATTGAACTATCATTGAACATACTCCTTACAGCCCGAACTTGTCCCCATGCAATTAACATTTGTTTGTTTAAATCACTCCAAAAGTGACTGTGAAGTGGAAGCATTCATGTGCAAATGGCTTTGGATTTGGACACGTCTCACTTTTTTATGATATGAGAATCAAAAAGCTGCCAATCCGATGGCGCAGTGCTTAGTTATATATATAACCTATATATAGAAAAGAAATATTGTAACTTAATAGAGATTTTGAAAAAAGCTAGTTTATATTTTCTGGCTCTCGTAGATATTGTCTAAATTTATATTTTTTGAAATTATGCTTACTTTTATTATTTATTTATATTCAAAAGAGCTGTAGATTTGGACTGGCCTATTATGGTGGAGAAAATCAATTATTAATATTTCAATCTAATTATAAATAAATAAAAAGTTTGTGAAACATACAGGTATCGCAGGGTAGTGAGCATTGGGAATCATATGATGTCCTGCAGGTCCCAATTTGGCGCCGTCTTCCGCTTTTTCTTCTTCCCTTCGTTTCAAACACGCTGCTTTTGGATTTAAATTTCGTTCTGTAACAAGCAAATCCTTTATAAACCTTTCTTACCAACAATGATCAGTAACAATACCTCTAACTTGTTGTTCCAATGTCATGATGACCTCCACGGCCATGTTTAATATTCCTAATTTGGTCTGGGGTTTGTCTGTTTTTAAGTGTGTCATACACATTCTTCCTAATTCTTTTAGTGCTTCGTTTATGTCTCTAATACGTATCCTGAAAGATGGAATTACGATTTATAGACTAAATTCCCTAATTTACCGAGATATCTATATATTTCAAAGATATATTTTGACATCACATTTACAGCACAGAAATTTTGCGAAAGAGCAAGAAGACTTTACAAAATTAAATTTCTATGAAGATTGGTTTTATTGATTTTTTAAACTTAAATGAGTTTATTAGTTTAAATTTTTGAATAGTACAGGTGTCTAAATTTATTAATGTAAATTTTGATAAAAATAAAATTAGATTCCGTTTAGATTTAGTTTTCCGACAAATAATAAGAATGTACTTAGGGTTTGATTTAGTGCGTAAAAGAAACAGTTTCTTAAGAGCAGTACCCTTGAAGACAGTGCACGACAATTAAACGACCATCCTTTGGACAACAAACTTAAAAAAGTTCACGCTAAGCATTAGTGCACATACAATTTGGCGGATTTTTTTCAACAGAAACATAGTTTAAATGACGCTTTGAATTTTTATAACCTACCCTAATGCACAATTTTGTGCTACTACACATCAATTATTTTTTCGTCTAGATATTCGGCGTCCACTTGGCCATTGCCATTGTCTAGTTGATATTGTCTATTTAAAAAAATTAAATTTGTATATCTCGAAAATTTATCGATAAAAAATATTTTCGTACGTCGCTAGATGAAAAACAAAAATATCTAACTGTTTAGCAGTCAGGGGCTTAAATTTTAAGCATTCCTTAAATTGACAATATTGCATCGAAATGAAATGTCAAAGGAATTATTATGCATTGTTGTCACAATTTCGATTTGCATTTTTTGTTTAAGGGTCACTTAAAATTTAAGCCTTATTGGTGCAACTGGACATAAGAGTTATTGAAAAATGAAAATTTTGACTGAAATCATCATTATCTAGTAGCCTATGAAAATTTTTAACAGAACAATAGCACATCTAAGATGACCTTCCAAGGCACACCAGATGTGCCATAACTGAAGTCGTATCTCTTAGTTTTTAATATCACAATGGTGACCTTCGAAATTCGGACATCTAAAACATATAAGATTTTTTTCAAGGAAACGCTCTAGAAATCTAGGCGTGATTGAATTGTAAAGTTAAAGATAGAAGTAATTTTGTAACACACAAAGAATTCAGAGATAGACAGAATATGATCATTTTTCTATAATGTTCTTATCAAAATTTCTGCTGTAAATGTGTGTATTTATTTAGCTATGAAGAAAAGAGGAAACATGAATTAAATTTGATAGTACAAGCAATATTTAGACTAAGTGGATGTTTAGGTAGCAAATCAAATAATAAAAAGAAGAGTGTAAGTTTGGAACACATGTGAACATACGGCCACTGAATAGAGGCTCCTATTCACCTTTCTCTCGCATTGTTGGCCTGCCGCCTCTCTTTCTCTCTTTGTGCTTTGGTGTCAGGGTCTAACTCTGCCTCCTCTGTTTCGTCGGCACTTGAACAACTACGACAGTGACAGAATCGTCAGCATCTCACACCCACAACCGGCTAGAAGAGTCAGTTAAACTGAAGCAAGCCTTTTTTCGTTTCTTTCGCACCGCGTCACGAGAGAGACAAGGCCCATATTCACATGTGTACAAAATAAAATAAAATCGTGTAGCATGCGCTGCCCAATTCAGAATCAAATGCTGGTCACACAGTCAGTGACAACATTAGTTTTATGAATATGAGCCTTATGGAAGAGGACAGGATAAGGAAAATATCAACTTTTTATAATTACATGTGTTTGGAATATTTAAAAAATATCAATATCTTTGTCTTGTAATAATTCATACATTTCAACAGATACTAGAAATGGAGTGGAATTACTTGCTTTAAAAAAAGCCGCCAACCCCGTTGCACTACTTCTCTCACATATAGTATGTTCCGTAAATAAATCAGACGAATCGTAATCGGTGATTTCGGTGAGTAGTTGCTTACTGAAAGTGGTGAATATTTTCGGAACAGCTTGATATTCAAGTTCCATCAGATAAGCATTCATGATTCCCAACACTATTCAAATCATTTATAATTCCATCGTAGTGTGCACAATTGTATTCACTTTGGTATTTACTCTTGTAAAAAGAAAAAAATATTAGCAATTTTTATTTCGATAATTTAAACATAGTTACCATTATCACGAATTTTTGATAGCACAACCTCACAAAGCAAACAATAAACTTCAAATCACTTTCAAATAGCGCTAATGCCAGCTGTCAAATTGGTGCAAATTGCAAATAACCGAAGTCATCGTGCTTTGAGCGCGATGAGTTTAGTGACTAACCAGACTCACCAATTTCAGGTCACCGCGTTCCATAAATCACATATTTTCAGGAATTAAATATTTACGGAATGGAAAAACACAATTTGGTGACTTTCGGGTATTTACGGAACATACTATAAGTATCAACTATGGACTATGTAGCATGGTGGCGGTTCAGAAATCCAAGGACCTCTAGCCGCACCATATAGTCCGTATGGGTGGATTAGGAATTTGGCTGACCAGAACCAGAAGTTAATATTTCCCTCAAAGTGTCCGACTTATGTGTCTGTCTTTGTTTCCGGCCCTATTCAACAGCTTTCTGCTGTCTTTTGTCCAAATGTGCTGCATCCGTTTCTTCGCCATATTGCAAATACCAAATAATATTAAATCTTTCGTTTCTATCTACAAATACGATAGAATACACGAGAAAGCAAAATAAACTCAATGTCAATGCTATCACCAACAAGCGATTTTGAAAATTTCAAAACACGTTGACAGCAACATGTTTTGTCCTGCCTTTTATTATTAATTTAGAATATTTCATTATTTGTACATAATTTTTACCTCAAGAACCACTTGTTGCAAGCTTCACTTTCAAAATTGTAGGTTATGTTGGCTATCTTAGAATAATACAGCTCAACCAGCGAGCCGTGAGCTGTGGGGATGAGTAGTGCACATAGAGAGAACGCATAAGACGGAAAAGAGCCAGAATTACGCGCGATGTGAGACTAATTTCATTACTAAACTCTATGATTTATACAAATTTTAGATATTCATGATTATTATGCTGAAATAAAATAAAATTTGTCGATTGTTTAGTCGTCTGAGATGAGATGATTTAAACTCCATATTTCTGTCTCAAACTGCGATGTTAGGACGACGGCTGCTAGCCGGAGAATAAAATCTCCACGTCTTCACTATAATTTTAAGGCCAAGCTAATCTCTTACGACTAGGTGGTTGGACTTCACATACAGTATGTGTGTGCATGATTGAAACTACAGCTACTAGATAGATAATACTTAGCTGACTCGTCCGCCATATTGGTGCCAAAATATATGAAATAAAAGCACATTTTTTTATAAGTTTATGTAGTAACTATTTTTCATAATTCAATATAACTTCCATATTTGCCATATTATATTCATTTAAAATAATAAAACAAGAAAAATATGGTTTGTTAAGATTTTTGAGGTTAGAGAAAAATATATGTATTGCATAAGTATATGTAAAAATTTTAACCATTTCTCTAATGATTTGCACAATTTGAAGCAGAACAACCGTCATTGTGAATAATTTCCATGATTAATAATAGTGTAACTTTGATATTGAATGGTTGAAGTGGCTCCAAAATGGTGGATGAATATGCTGTAATTTATCTAGTAGCTATAACTGAAACTATGACGTCACAGAATAGGACCCGTGAAAATTTATGAAAGATATCATAATGAAAAGCTAATTTATAAATAACAAAGAATTTGTGAAAAAATCATTAACCTCATTGGGATTTGTACCCATGACCCTCCTATTTACATAATGAGTCTTTGAAATGACCTTTTTCGATATCTCCCCGTAAAATTATTTTCACATATACAGATGTTTCATTATGGCTCGGCGAGAATGGTTTGCCTTTATTTAAATGGAACATACTATATATTTTGAATTGTATTTTATATACCTATACGCAGATATAAAACTTTTTTTAGTTTTCCGCGGCATTGCCGTTATTCCGTTTTTTTTCTCTAAAAAGACCTAATTGCTTTATAAAGGAGTACTAAACTTAGTTTAATGGTCAAAATTAAGATTTTTTTTTCTGTACAACTATAACTGTACTCTATGTTCTCATATAAATTATATTATTATATTATCATAGATTAATAATAATATTTATTCATATGAAACTTTCGCAAGAACAATTATTAATACCTAATCGCACTAATATTAATAATAAACAGTTTTATTTATTGGTTAATATAAACTATTGTCCATTATTGCAATTGTTTCTTATTAAAAACACAATTTCCATAGTATACCAGATGTAATTTAAATAATGTATAGAAAAATGCTAAAAAATTCTGAAATTATTGGTGTAGGCTTAATAACATATAAAGATAATACAAAAACAAACACAAATGAATAATAAAATATAGGGATGTTCCATTTAAAAATGACGAGTTATAGTCATTTGAAATTGAGACAGAAAAAAATTCTTAATTTTTACTATTAAAATAACTTTATACTCGCCGTCAAATGAGCATGAACTGATGCTCAACTTTTTCCCTTTACCACTCTCCCCCTTGCCCTGCGGTGTTGCCGCTTCTTCATAACAATGCATATATTGTCTTTTTTAGAGAAAAAAAAAACAGAATAATTTGGCAATGCCGCGGAAAACTAAAAAAAAAACATTATATGCGCGTATAGGTGATTAAAATAATTCAAAATATATAAAAATATATAGTATTCCATTTATAAAAAGACAAACAATTCTCGCCGAGCCGTAATGGAACATACTATATATGTGAAAATAATTTTATGTTATACTCCTTCAGTAGACGAATGAAATCTGTGAATAAATTTATTCTGTATTTCTAACGACAAGGGAGATAAAGAAGAAGTCATTTCAAAGAGTCACACTGTATAGTAGGATTCTCTACCCTATCTAAAAAGGCCCATTGAAGTCAGTGAAATTTTCACACGTCTTTGCTAGACACTTAAATCGTTCACGGTAACAGAATGTTACAGAAATTAACTGTTGAAAAACAGTCCTAATGAAAAGTATAATAAGTTTTTTTAGTATGACCCCACTGTGGACGTAAATATTGAAACGTATGAAGTATTACAATTACAAAGATACACAATTATTTTCTTTTCATTTCATGCAGAAGTTGATTAGTGAAAGAGACGTAAGCACACGTTGCAAGAAGTGAGGAGTGACTTATGAGGAAGAGAAAGGAGTACTATAAGGGTCTTTCTTCGTGTAGTTTGACATACCTCTCCCGTACGTTATTGGCCTGCCTGCGCTCTTTTTCGCGCACGGCCTTGTTGCTGGGATCATCATTTAAGTCATCCTCAGCTCCACTTGAACAACTACACACAAGTCAAACATAGGAATGGGGAAGCCCAACAGCAAACAATATGCTTCAGTTTAACCATTGTAAACAACAAATAAATTCACAAATTTTATTCCAACACCTACTTACCCCGTTACTAAAATAACACTTAAGGGATGAACAAATTTTGTCTTTCACAAAAGTCATCTTTAATTTTAGTGTGATTTTAGAAAAAGCTTGAAGGTAGACGTTGGAAAAAAAATTGTGTACCACTCGAAAGTAAAGACATTATATTCACGCTTGTTGATAAAATGTCTTTACTCACTTGTTCCGTAAATAACTAATAAAAAATGAATTCGTACTGGTCGATTTTTTAAATATATTTGATTTTATGTAATTGTTTTGATTTGGAATAGTTAATAAAATTATTAATATAATGTAAATGTTTGGAAAATAAGTGATAAATTTCTATAAATAAATATTTAACGTCATAATTTTATCAGAATGGAATGCAAAATTTAAAAATATTTTATAAAAACATTATTCTGATAGTCACAATAATAATATTGAATTTAAATAGCATAATTGGAAATGTTTCTCAATAAAGTGAAAATTTGATATAACTGTTTGAATATTTCCTATCATTATACTATCATTTTTAAAAATATTTATCAACAAATTAATTTTATTCACAATCGGTTAGTAAAACCGTCAAAAATGATTACTAATTGATTGTGAATAAAATAGTACACAATCTTCGTGAGAACGCTTATTCTAGCTTCGCGCTCATAGCTGACCTCCGTATACCTCAGTCACCCAGCTTAGCAAGTAAAACTTGTGACGTAGATTGTCTTCCTAACGTTTCTCATAAATTTAATATAAAACAGTTCTTATTCATATGTTTCAATTTTCATTACATAACAATGGGACAGAAAACAGCAAATGGAAAACTTAGAACAAAATAAAATAGACAATAGATATTTTTTACAAACTGTTTAGCTTCATAATCGCTTAAGCTTTGAGGGTTTTAGAGAATAATACTAACTGTCATTTCTCTTTTAAAATTCATTGCAAAAATGATCATGAGAAAACTGTTGGATAATTGATCTCCAATTTTCAGTATCTGTTAGCAGTGTCAACAAATATCTACATTAATAGGGGTTTCCAAGTCTACGATTTTTAAAAAAATACATATTGGATATCAATGTTCATCATGTACATACGAGTATATAAATATTAAAGCCGTCGATTTTTTCGCGCCTCATTTATTGAAACTTTAATAATTTTTTTCTGGTGTATTAGGAACTTTTCGCCGAAAATACAAAATACGGGTCTAATATTTTTACGTACAGATTAACATATTAAAAAATGATAAAACTGGACTCCCTATTTATACTTAATTGAAATTTTAAAAAATCTGGAAGCAAATTACCTTAAACCTGATATTGTTATATTTAAAAAACAACTGAGACTTAAATATTTTGAACATTATTCAATACGACATTTAACATAATTCCTTTTTCCACGTCAATATGTTTAACTCACGTGATAGTATTTGTAAACGTTATCAGGAAAATTGTGTAGTGTAAATTATGATAGAAAATAATTCAAACCCTTATTTCACCTCTTAAACTTCTCAACAAAATTTCTAATCTACATCTACTCACTATCTCCTCGCCCGCTTGGTCTGTTTGGGCGGCTGGGACGTCGAGTTCGCCTGGCTGGGCTCCACGCTAGAGGAAGGCTTGGTATCTTGGGACGTGTCTGGGGGCTCTTTACGTTTCTTCCCCTGGTGTGCGGTATGTGCCGGCCGTTCCACTTTCACAGGGTCCGGAAACGCAGGCTCCGCAACGCCCTGAGCGGGTACATACCCTCCTAGGGGCGGGATCTGAGGACCTAAGGCGCCCCCGAGACCGCCGAGGGGTTCGGCGTGGTTGCGGAGGACGTTGATGGCATCGTCCAGTCGCTCTTCCATCCTGGTGCCCTGCAGATTTAAACAGAATGAGAATTTTTAAATTTAATACATATATGAATATATTATTATGCGTTTTACTTATTTCTGCGTGTGGCTGGCTTATTACATATTCAGAAATTTATTTAGTGCATTCCATATTATCTCATTATCTAATTATAATCTCTATAACATTTTTACTATATTTTGGAACAAAATATTCAATTATTATGCATTGCTTCATAGTCTCGCACGACACGAGATTTTCTAGGAATTCAATTACCGTGTTGTTCGAAGTATTAAAACAGTTTTACTCTGCAGAATAGGTATATAGGAAATATATTTCTCATTTAAATTTTAATTTACTTAATAAGAAAGTTTATTTTCATTTCTCATAACAACTATTATTTAGTTAGTACAGAATACAATAAATAATTAATGTTTTAATAGTAGAATGTAAGAAAGATTGAAAAAAGAACAGAACAGAAAGTCAGAAACACTGTTACAATGTAATCTCCATAGGTGAAGATCAGATGAAAGATGCTGAGAAGAGAAGAAAGTTTGAAGATGAGATGATCGAAATCTATAATCTTTGTCTGTTACTTACGTTGATTTCGGCGTGGTCTCGTAACAGGCCGATGGCGTCGTCGAGCCGTTGCTGTTCGGGCGCGGGCTTCACGCAAAAACAAAACAAAACACCATGCAAAACAAACAAAACAACACTAGCAGAAATAAAACACTAACTACTATAATAGTCACACAGCAATAATGTACAAATTATTCAAATTGGAAACTTTTAAACTACAGAGGAACGGCAAAGTCTTACGCCCGAAACGAACACTTCAACAAAGGTAAAATACAGAAATTTCGCCTTTTTACCCATTTAAGGGTATGCCAATCAGTTTTATTCACAGATTCCATTAATGAAGATACACAGATGTCTCCTAACAGATCGTAAATTAAGAGTCGAAAATTTTCTGATTATGCCTTGGTATCAAATCTTAAATACACAGTTGTCACTTTTGAGACAACTGTATGCGCTTAAGGCGATACCTCACGAGCTTTAAAAGCTGTCGTGGAAAGAACGCCATAGGGAAAATATACCGGGTGTTACAAGCAATCCTTGATATTGCAATTTAACATGTTAAAAGAGTTTTATTGAAATATTAAATATCCCGCAAAATTTTTTTGTTGTTTTTATAGCTAGTATTTTCGAGCATAGAATTATAAATTCTTTTTATTCCAAATTTTTGACTTTACGTTATTGGTAATGGTAACTGAATAAACTTAATTTCTCTGTTTTGGAATTAGAATGTTACATTCTAGCACGCATATTAATATTTGAAGGAGATTCATTGTTAAATGACTGACTAAATAAAACACACAGATCACTGAAACCAACCTAATAATTCTATTATAAATTTTTCTTAATGGAAATAGTCAAATATTAAAAAAAATATGAAAAAAGCCTCAAAAGAGAAAATACATGTTACAGAAGGCAATTCAAGCACTCGTTTCTTCGACCACTCGCCCCTGCGCGCTCCTCTGCAAATTTGTAATTCGTGCAAGAATACGTTGCCTCCTGTAACTTATGTTTTAATATACTCGTCCTATTACAAGCACCACTTACTCCACTTCTACTTGGATTGACATATAAGCAACGTCCTATTTTTGAAATAATCGTAAATTAGATTTATTTTTACCGTAATTAAAAAATGTTTACTCGGTTACCATTTTAAAATGTCGGGATAAAAAATAACAGAATTTTATGCTTTAAAATATTATGTACAAAGAATTCCATAATTTTTTGCGGGACATATAATAATTGAAAAAAATCGTTTCTTATGCTAAATTGCTATGTCAAGAATTGCTTGGAACACCCGGTATAGGTTTACAACTTTACTTAATGGTAATGAAAAAAATATCACACAATATTATTTCGTTGAATTGTGTTCGTTTCAAACTATATTTAATATGAAAAAAATATGAAAATAGAAAAGGTTGTTCCTCACCATGTGCAACTGCGTTTGGGGCGCAGCAACAGGCACCGCATAGTGGGGCGAATGGGGATGGCTGCCCAGCCACGCCGCAGGCGCTAAGGGCGGCGGACTGCTGACCGGCGTGCTGGGTGCACTGCTGTAGCTGCTGGCGCTCTGCTCCACGTAGGGCGCTGCCCCCGCGGCCCCATTCACCGCGGGGCGGAACGACGACATAGGCGGCAGCTGGTGGACTTCGCCAGCAGCGGGGTCCAGACTGCTATAGGGGTCGTAGGGCTGGTATGGTTGGTAAGACTGTGGCCAGACGTCCCCTGAAGATGGGTCGGGTTGGTAGTAGGGGGCTCCAGGGGAGGTGTACCGCGGGCTGTCGTGGGAGAATTCATCGCTGCCATACTAAAACGAGAAAAAAGGTTATTACAAATCGTAGGTAATTTATATAAAATAAGATGTAAATATATCATCAATGTTTATTGTCCATTTCTGGGTGTGCCAATGATATTGAATTTTGAACGTAGTAAATTAAATTATAAAAATTAATTTACGAGTATAATAATTGATTACGTATAATTTCTTTCTCAAAATAAAGGAAAATCGTCCCAGTAAATGAAAACTTGAAGTATATAATGATGTAAATGCCATTTTTGTATATTTTTTACCTGAATAATAATTGAAGTACCTAGCCCTATAGGTAATAAAAATAAGGATAGAAGTCCAGATTTGTTTTCTTTTTATCGTTGTTATAGATAGTCAAAGATGAGAGGCTTATGTTATTTTATATAGGAATTTAATTATTATTTCTTTTAAAAAAAACAGGTTTCACAAAAATGGCACTTACATCATTATTCACAAGTGTTCAAATATGAAAAAACATAAAATTTCACTGTATTGGACAGGAAACAAAAAAAAATTCCCGAGAATTTTAAAGTTCCTTGACAATAGGGTATTCTCATATATATATTTTATTTATTTTTCTTAAAGAACAGTTATATCTAAGAGTACCTGTGAAAACCCGAGTTAAAAATTCCTTTTAATAAGCGAGATATTAATTTTTAAAATTTGATTTTGTTGCGTCACGTGATAGTGACGTATTAGTTGTACAGTAACAGCGGTGTACTATCAGTGGTTCATGCGGCGTCTTATCACATTCGAACATGGGGTAGGGATTTCAACTGGTCTCCCACTCGAAGGTCATCTAGTACATCAGCAAAATTTAAATGTTTTTTATCTTTTGTAACAATTAATTTATAATATGATTTTTTGTTTTTTCCTTGTTGTTTACCTATCAACACTAATATTTTTAATAAATTTTTAATATTGGTAGTTCTCAGAGAATACCCTATTCCTTGACTTTTACAGGTACCTAACCTGACTTTTCTCTGATGCATGCATTTAAACATGTACATTGTACATACATATAAGAATATTAATAAAAGAAGTTGCAGCTTTTATTATTGTTATATACGTATATTTAATTTTTTTTATTTTAATATATCATCACGGCTCATTACCCATTTTTGGGTGTGCCAATGTGCCTCTATTCGTAGAGTTCAGTAATGACGACATATCTGTATCGTTGAGGATAGGACGACAGAAACATTAAAAAATGCACTTTTATACAATTGGCGGGTTTTTGTGTCATTCTGATTTTTCTAAACCTAACTTAACCCTCCGGCGAATCATTTTACATAAAAATATATACATAATAAATAATATCAATGTATTTTTTTATTATTATGTAATAAGATTCCTTCAAAAATCTATATTTGTGTATATTTTATACTTAATATAATAATATTTTTTTAAACTTTAGAGACAATACATGCAAAATCCCAAACGTAATTCTAAAAAGCGCGCCCTCCGGAGGGTTAATATAACCAAATGCACAATTTTGTAATTCTACATATTTAAGTGATAGGTACCAGCGAGGGTAATAGTGTCTACCTTAAAGGCATATACTTCACTGTATCTCAAAGCTGTCGTGGATAGTGCACCACAGGGGTCACTAATTTAAAAATTAAATTAGGGCATATTTTAATTTTTGGAAAATATATTTAAGTCTAAACAGAATTAAAAATGAGTTAATTTTTATCTCACGGGCACTTCAATGTTGTGGAGAGTGTGGTATAATACCATATGTTCTACACTACACATTGTTATGTAACAAACAAGTTACATAATAAATAATTAATAATCAATTAAATCTTGTACGAGGAAGTTAATAAAAAATTCGCATAAAAATTCAAGACCTTGCCCCGCCATTCATTATTAAAAGGCCATCAACTGGTATGAATTATCCAAATTATCATCCTCTCCACGTTCGGTCACTCCATTGTCAAAACTCCTCGGTGAAATTGTTATTCCTGTGTCGTCCTTTGGCGCTCGGATCGCACTTCAATATTTCAGCCTTCCAATATGTTCGGAAACCCCTTCGCCCCGAAGAGAACGAGTGGATATATTTTTTATTTTGTGATATGATAAAAATGTCTATGTATATATCTCACGTAGAAGCCATAAATTGATATTTTGCTCTGTTAGAGGAAAGTTTATTGAGGTGGGGTTAGGACAGTATTGGGAATTATTTCAAACAGATTGCCCAGCAAAAAATTTGAATTGTGCGCTGCGGAGGGCTTCGATATTTTTCCACCAGGAATTCATAAGACATTCAAATCATATTTTTAATGTCTACAAATAATAATGTTATGGATATTTTTTTTTAAGTTTTTCTAAAACTTTACTTGCATTTAAATTATTACTTGTCGAACCATTTATTCTTCAACGTGACCTTATTTTAGGGTTAAAGTATTTTGGCAGTTCCTCTTAAATATAAAAGATATAGATCATGAAATTCAAGATAATTTGAACAAAGTTATTATTGGGATGGGTGAACGAATTGAATATACCAAAATAAGGATAATTCAGAATAAAATCTACCTAGCCATGAAAAAACAACTGATTGTTTGAATGACATTTCATTTGCAATCACTAAAACTTCATCCTTCGGTCTGTAAAAACCAAATCTTCCACCCTTTTGATGTTTTTTCATTTGGATCATCCTCAATAGACACTTACAGAATTGACGTCACATGCAAGGGAGAGATAGATCTTGCTTCCAAACAAACCCCCCTTTGTCGTCTTACGTCCCTCTCCGAAGTACTATCCCTGTCATTCTGTTTTTTATCTGCCATTCAGTGTTATGACCTAATTCTCTATTCTGATTTGTTTTGTTCGTTGTGTTTATTAAAAATGAGTTTAAAGTCAGAAAATGTGCCTGTGACAATTTTTTTGTTTAATGATATTGAAGATCATTAGATAATACAACTAAAACGATGGTTGGAGTGTAGAGGTGACAGTTTTTTGTTTGGAAGTCGTAACCATAGCAACCATTAGTTCTATGCTTTGCTGGTAAAGGCGCTCGTGCAAATTGCAATAGGCTACTTGCGTGGTACTGAAAATCTGATATCTATCACTAAATACCTAAAGTAAAGTAGAAAACGTATGTAAAAACATAAATTTAATTTTTTTTTAAATATTTGTTTTTTAATAAATTAAGAACGAAGATTTTCTTTGACGTCATTATTTTGAACTAGAGAAAGGGATGCATATTTAAGAATGTAACCTGTAGATGGCGAGCGAGTGCGAGTTTAAATTTGATTTAGAAATTAGTTCATTTTTCTGTCAATGTCTCTCTTTATTATTTACAATTTGCGTGGTTCCTGTTACTTTCATTACGTATTTCGATTTGTTAAGCAGGATTTTGAAGGATTTTAATTTAGCTTATACTCGTACAAGATTAAAATGGCAAACGAAAATATTAACCTCCAAACTATTATTCAAACGTCAAACAGATGATCTGTCATGTTTAAATTACCCGCACATGCCGTTGCTATTGGACGTACCGAAGTTATTGCTTTACGGCCATTCATTGGTTCGGCGTAATTCTATGTCATACATGGCGGTAATTTAAATATTAAAATTTCATTAACTTTTCTTCTGGCCAATTAATGAAAATTTTACCAAAAGAAAAATATGGGTAGCAAGTTTTTATCGTCTCTTCAAAAATATTAAATAAAAAAATGGCACGCAAGAAACCCATTGTGTAAGTGTCTACTGATTTTCGGTCTGATAAAAATTGCTTACTCCATAATTTCACTGTAAGATACGATTGCAGCTCTTCCCCATGTACATCAATCATCCTGTCATAAACAATTTTTAGTTCAATTTCCTCTTTTGTCAAGAACTTTACTAGTATAATGCTGTTTCACTTCACTCATTTTCGTGTATTCAGACCTCTGCAGAAACTGCAAAATTCTTTCAATTTGATCCAAACGAGTTAAGTAAACAGATAAATGTGCCAGTAACTTGGCAGCAACTAAAATCAATATTTTAAAAAAAATAAAGCAATGAAAAACTACCTAATGTATCTGTGTTCACAAAATTTTAAATTGATTGCATGTTTTTTTTTCTACGATAATATTGTGGAAATGGGTCAAAATTGGATTATAAGATGACTCTATAATCATAAATTACAAGCTTGTTAAAAATTTCAATCGCTCGGCTTTTATTAATGCATGGCTCATGGGTAATGAAAAACTACGTTTTTATATAAATATTGTTTTCTAAAGGTGGTTTTAGACGATCTTAGATTTATATCAATTTTTACTTCTTGTTGTACTACAAGATTCTGGAACTTTACACGTTCATAGAAATTTGAACGTTCGATGTTCAAACCATTTTATCAAAAAAAAATCCAACTTAGGGCATGTTTTAAATATCAAGGTCATCTACTTCAAATTTAATTACTTCGAGGGATTATTTCATCCTACGTTACATGCACTGTATTTTGTAATGTTGGCATAATGATTTTTTGATAAATGTCATATTTGTTTTTGTTTTGTCTGAATTTTAGAGTATTTTCAGTAAAGAAAAGTGAACGCGCAATATTAAGACGCACACTAGAGACAACCCAAACGACAAACGCGCAGATGAAATGTCAAACCAAAATAAAATGTAATTATGTAGCCCATTTATAAGCAAATAATATTCATATAATTTGATCCAAAATTATATTATGTTAATGGGTTTCGTTAATTTCCAGAAATAAGTACATTAAATTTAACTAATGACACAACTCATCGAGAGTAACAATATTTCCTTGTAACTTTTTTTTGTAAGCCTACTAGATATCGAGTTAAAAATTTTCAAAGTTTTGCCAAAAATTTCATCTGCCTACAAACATTGAAAAAATTAGATTTCAAAGAAGAGTTACTAAGAGATATTGTTGCTCTCGACGAGTTCTCCCATTTAATGTAATTATTTCTCTTACACCTTGTATATGTCTCAAAAATGAAAGAATTCTTTTCCAAAATATAAATTGAGATTTCGACAAAAAATTACTAAGAAATATTTGCTCTCGACGAGTTCTGTAATTGGTTAAATTTAATGTACTTATTTATATTACACCCTGTATAGAAATATGTATGTGCTAAAATATGAAGCGAAAATTCAAATTAATTGTTCCTGTACTAGAACTATTAACATTTTTAAAAATTCAACACAATACAAACATACTTCCGATATTATAAATCTATTAGTATTTGACTTTAATTTTTTAGGAAAAACGGCATTTATTGTTTTTATTTTTTTTAAATGCAGGTTAATATCGTAAGTATGTTTGTATTGTGTTGAATTTTTTAAAATGTTAATAGTTCTAGTACATGAACAATTTCCTTAAATTTTCGCTTCAAATTTAGGACAGGGGTAAATATGCCCCTTAAAATCACTCTAAACAACCAATGTCAAAATTGAATCTTTTCGTCATGAAATAGAATTATTATATTTTCTCCAATTTAATAAGATAATATCGACGGAAAAATATTGTCACGCATGTGTTAATCGGCGATTAATAGTCTGAACAGTTAATGCATGACCGCAGCGAACACGTTAACATATCTAGATTATCAATTGCTCTTATTAACACACTTAGGCTCGGTATCTGTGGTTAAAGTGGTAAAATTGACACATCTGTAATTTTGACGAATTTTTGTTACAATCGCGATGCTATATTTTTCATTTAACTGACAGTTAATTCACACCATAGTATATTGCGGTTAAGTTAACAGACAATTTAACCTTACATGAGAACTTCAGTCCTACAAGTAGTTAAATAACTAACTTTTATTGTTGGATGTGGTACTGGTAACTATGAATTCATCTGAATAATATTTCTGTTCTCTCTCTCTCCTTTTTTGTTTAAATTGATTTGGTACGGTCCTGTTTTCCGCTTCGTATTTGTTTCCGATCAGCGAGATATTTGATATTTCACATGGGAATTTATGATTGGTGGTGGATACGAGATACAAGACAAGGCTAACCCTACTGGACATTGCAAAACTCAGCATATTTCTATATAATATAAAGCCACTCTCGCATAAGAGATTTTACTATGTCGTCCATACAAGATTTATAACCCTAGCGATTTATGTTTCCTGCATATCTTTAAAATTCGGGACCACGCAGAAAACACCAAAATTAAAGAAATTAAAGAAGTCAGCAACAATGGATAATAATTCGGGTTGTATGGTCAACTGGAGTAAAAAAGCAAAAAAATAAAACATTTTAATGTACCAAATAAAAATATTATTAAAAATTAAATGCGATAAATCAGAGTGATGTTCTTCGATCTATAAATATTACAAAATAATTAAAATTGTAGTTATTATGAAAATAGAAAATAATCGTGTTTCAGATTTAAGGTAATTGAATTTTGGAATAAAAATGAGACACCAATGGGAAAAAGTAAAACACAAACACATACCTTTTTATTTTTATACTAGTGTAACTAGAAAAAACATCCGTTCTATTCCAATGTGTTTCATATGCATCTACTTAAACAGTGTGAATGATATTTGGTTCTAACATAGATATGGAAAACTTTTTTATGATTAATTTAATCAAAAAATTAACTTTATATATATATATATATACACCGGGTGTCTTAGGCCAACCGACCCATGGGGATTAACATGAAAAATCAGTTAATTTTGAATAGTATCTCCCCAGTGCAAGATATTAAGTTGAAATTATGTATGCTTATCTGGGAATACTAATTCTATGGATTACATTTCAAATCAGTCAATTTACATGGGTAATATTAGAAGAAATTAAGAAAAATTGTAGAATTTCAAGGATTATTCTTCATATCCAGAAAAAAAAATAGTTTCCAAGCAACGGTCCTGATAGTACGGTGGCAGCGTATACGCTTGTTAACAAACATAATTCGGAGAGACGGGTTCGGAACCAACCGACAGCAATACTTATTTTTTAATTTTTACTTTCCAAAATAATTTTTATTATTAATATGATTTTAATCTTACATTAATATTTAATAAAATGGATACATTATAAGTAACACAAATTATTTATTTTATAAAATATAAATCGCACTAATTACAACAATAAGAATTAAAAAATACAACAAATATTCAAAATGATCGCCATTTTGTACTAAATCCGAAACGATCAAAACATTATTATCTCACTTTGCTTACCTGTCGATTTGAAATAAGGCTGCTTTAAGATCTTCTAAAGTGGACAATTCATAATGGCACTAAATTTTTGATTTTAAATGATCCCAAAGAAAAAAGTAATTAATTGGTCCATATTTAAACAAATCCAAGAATATTTGTTGTAATCAGTGTGATTTAGATTTTAAAAATATAATTTATAATTGAAATAAAGATATATTTTATTAAATATCAATAAAAGATTAAAAACAGATTAATAATAAAAATTATTGTGAAAACCGTTTATGCTATTTGAACCGTTGCTTGGAAATTATTTTTGCCGAGATATGAACAACAATCCTAGAAATACGACAATTTTTCTTATTTTTTTCTATTATCACACATGTAAATTCACTGATTTGAAATGTAATCCATTGAATTAATAACCCCGGTTAAGCATACAAAATTTCAACTTAATATCTTGCTCTGGGGAGATACTATTCACAATTAACTGATTTTCCATGTTAATCCCCCATGTGTCGGTTGGCCTAAAACATATTTGATAATTTAGAAAACAATCCCTAACGAGTTTTTTAAATGACAAGTGCGATAAAAATCATATAAAATGAGTCCTTTATACCATTTTTTTATATTTTGCGACTTTTATATAATAAAATATTTTTACAAAACTTATATTAAACCGAGTTGATTTACGGAAAAGTGCAATGTTGTTGTTGTTGTTGTTAATATTGGGTTGACATTTATTCAGTTATTTGAATGTCATTTCTGATAAAACATAACATAAGTAAATGTCATCTAGTGCCAACTGTGTAGAACAAGAAATTGCATATTGGAATTAAGACCCTTTCGATATGTAATTGGGTTCCGCAATGCCTTCTTTATGAACGCAAAATATAAGAATTAAAATACATAGGTATTTTCATTTTTTGCGTCTATAGGTATTTGTCTCCAAATGTACTCGTAAGCAATAGGTATACATACGTATCACGTTTACCTAAAATTATGTTTCACTTTTACCCCGTAAATTTAAAGGTACCTAAATAAATCAAGAACTACTTGATTTCAATAAAAATTAGAGATCTTATCAATGAGTTAAAGGAAAAATGTCTATGTATAAATCAGTATAAATATCCATATTTATTAAAATATTTTGAAATAAAGCCAAAATGAAATATTTACTAGCTCATTTTATCAAATTTTTATTGACTGTATTATGAAATAAAAAACTACCAACTTAAGAATATACATACGACAAGGTCCTTGCTAACACATAATATAACGTACTCGTATTTATGTGATTCATAAATTACCCAATTTATATTAAAATGTTTCTACGTCCTACCTCAACTAACTCGTAATCGAGTTTGCTTTTAAAGTATCCAATTAAAAATCATTTAAGTGTTCTCCACATAATTATAACACCGTATCTATCTAAAATAATCTTATTAAGCGTGGATAATGAGAACAGTTAATCAACAAATGCATCGAGAGACAAATCTTTTGCACCGTTTCTGATTTCTCATTTCCTTCATATAACGAGTGACCTGCAGATTCTAGCTATAAGATTTTTACTATTCAGAGTAAATCATAACCAAGAGAGATAGAAACAGATGAGATATAAATAAACAACTTCCTCTGAAGAAAGATAATAAAATTAGCGGTTGGACGGCCAGGTAATCGTTGATTATAATTAACTAACCTACAACGTGTGAGGTGCTAAATGACAACAGAGATTCTCAAACGTTTTGAGGTCTCAATTATATGAATCAGAAGTTGATTTTTTGGCGGATTCGCCGATCGTCAATCTATTACTTCTGAATATGAACTAAATCTCATGCATTCAAGCACCCCTATAGACCAACAAACAACCCTCTTTCCCAAGAGTCTCAAGGGAAAGTTTCTATAAACAACAAGAAAGTAGAAAATATAAGGACAATGGTCTAATACTGGCTCACCAAGTTCACGGTCACGGACGAAGCACAAAAAAAATGTAATTTTCTTCGTTCTTATTCAAATTTCAAAATATTTTTCAGTGTTTTTATGAAAAATGCACACTTTTTGCCATGAAAGTGAACTTGATCTTTGATAACCTTGGCATTTTGAAAACGGATCTTTTCCTTGCCAGAAACATTTATGTTGCAAACTGCCTGTACCTACAATAATTTTTTTAGAATTTCTTTTCAATTGTATCTCTTACTGATTAATAAAACAAAAATGAAACCTATTTCTTCAAAAAATTTAATTCCTTGCCAGCAGCCCTGTCTCTTTCTAGTGCGTTCTCTCTCTGCGGACTACTCATCCCCAGGCTGGGTGGTCAAGTTATACAATTCTGTTCGTTTCTTCACACGTTTATCGCTGCGTTGGTGAGAATAAAATTATGAAAACACACATCTATTTCTTCAAAAGTAGAGCACAACTTGTTTTTATGTTGCTTCCCCTGTATGATTTTGCATATCAGAATTAACTCCTTTTCAAAATGACCATTATGTTAAGTTTAACATATTTATATCTGATTACTGAAAGAATAACCAATGTCAACATTTGCCCAAAAGGACATTGTTTGTGCAGTAAGATAAACAAAAACGCCGTATTCTTTTACACTAGAACCAAAGTCTAACTGTAAAGGAACCTATAGAATTTGGCATCCATTAAATCAATGTCATGTCATAAAACAAAAAAAATCTTAATGCAAAAATAACCAATATAGTCAATAAAATCTTGAGTTTAATAATCGATTGGGGTCCACTACGAAAAAGAAAAATATATTTTTTTGTTAAATTAACAAAATATGTCTAATTTTAAATGATTTTATTTTATTTTGGAATCATAACCTTGTTTGTTCGCCCTCAATTTGTCTTTTATTGTCTCAGGGCCTATAAAGTTGTCAGGCAACAGGTAATTCAAACATATCAAAATCATGGTTTATGATCAATGTCAGACTCAACAAATTCGATAAATCACATTTTTTGAACGCCCATTCCCAAATCTTTCGTATTCGTTCTCCTATACATCTTTTGACCTCTGTGGAACTAACTTGCCCTGTACAGACCCAAATTTATTCGATATTTCTTTGGAATAATCGATAATTCATTTTCATTTGACACTAAATTAAAATTGTTTATAACAAAGAACATAGTAACACCAACAAATTACCTGGAAACCAAAGCGTACTTAAAATTCACAACGCCAGCACAACTATAACGAATATACAAATATGCCTTTTGAATCCTTTAATTTTCAGAACCAAAATAAAATAGAACATTGTATGTACCACGGGCATAATAAGATTATAGCACTCGGGAAAATTAAAGGTCTCTGCTACGCGTCGAGCTTTAAACATTCCTCCGTGCTACAATCTTCTAATTATGCCCTTAATACATAAATAACTATATCTAAATTTTATTGAAAAATATAAAAATTGTATTCATAATTTTAATAGAAACTATTCACGATATAACGTTTATATATATGACGACGTCAAAACTTCAAAGTGATTGTACGCGAAAAGAATAAAATTTTATATTATTCAAAATTCACACTGATAATACGTGGTTGAATGACAGAACTTTAGATCTTGCTTTACGCACATATTAATATTCTGACGTCACATAATTTGAGATTCAGTGAAATGTGTAAAAAAAAATTATATTCAATAACCATACACATTTGGATAACAAACGTTAAAATTCATCATTTTATTTAAAAAAAATGTGTATAGTTTAGTTCAAGATCATTTCTTTGACTTCTATAATCCCTGCAATTTCGAAAACCGCATATAGTAAACTTATAGCAATAGAAAATAGGTTTTACTTACAAGCTCTTACATAATTTAGAGAATTGTCCTGAAAAGTACTCATTGTAGAAATTTGTTCACTGGATGCTGTTACTCGAGGACCGTATTCTACTATTTGCTGATAATTTTCCATGTAATAAAATTATTTTTCATATATTTAATATTAAGTATAATAAAGATTTTTTTGTTAAAAGCAGGTTTCTGAAACTACCCAAGAGGTACTGCTTTTATTATAAGATCTATAGAGGGAGTATTTAACTACACCTAAAGAAATACAATCCGGACCCTATAAATAGTAACATATGCTAGTCTATCAACATTAATAAAGCAGAATGTGAAATTCCATAAAAAGGTACAGTTTCTTGTTGTTTTTAAATCATTCATTCCCAAAATTACGAAATATTGGCATTGGTTGTTTTTGCATTAAGCCACAGGTATAATTTAAAAATAAATATATCATCACGGCTTATTACCCATTGCTGGGTGTGCCAATGTTTTATATTCACTGATTTTAAAGCTGTTGTGGAAAGAACGATAAAGGGGCCACTTTGTCAAACTCAAAAAAATAACATGTAGGTAATACTACAATTTATGCTGTCTAAAAGAGTTTTAATTTATTCGTATGTTACAGGTAGAAATGTCACCTATTCTTTATAATGCTCCAAGTGTAAATATAAACCATATTGTATAAAAGAACTGTGTCATTTGTCCTGTCCTGTGTGTATAGACAGCTCGGTGCCAAGAAGCCAAGTCACCAGTCAGTTTCTCTTACTCATACGTGTACTACGTAAGTATGTATGTATGTACGAGTATGTGTTGGTCACTCAGCAACTCATGAGATAAAAAATAAAACTTGTTTCAAATAAAACTTAAATCGTGACTGAGTTGCGTCACACAGAAAACACAGATCCGTACCGGGAAATTTTGACAGTGAACTTCATTTTCCTGACTTCTTAACTTCTCTAATTTACTACTAGTTTTCATAACCTTTTTTTTCTCTAAAAAGGTTACTTATTTTCATTTACGTTTCTGATATCCATTTGAATCAGATAATCATATTTAAATAAAACAATGAACGAGAATTTTTGTATTTCGCGTGTTATTCGTTTTCGAATGAACTCATTTTTTATCATAGTATGTGGAGTGTATGTCAGGTTTTATTCTATAGAGCGCATATAGGTCGGCGATTTTTTAAATTTAAAAACATGGGAATAATCTGAATTAAATTTTGTGTTAAAAATTGTATGAAGTGCATTGATGTGGTGTAAATATTGAAGAAGGCTTTTTGCGAGGAAGCTATGTCGAAACCAAAGGTTTGTAAATAGTACAAAAGAGTCATGAAGACATAGGAAATGACGACCCCTAAAATTTTTTAGCTAATAGGGTCATACCAGATTTACCAATTTTTTTTCTGAAAGTACACTCAAAATTATTTACGAAAATATATATTTTACATCACAACTTTCTAGTTTTATATAAATATTTTTTTAAAGTTTATTTCAAATGACGCCTTAATTTTGCGACCGTAGTGTCGCCTACCGAATAAAAATGGAACTACATTTAACGTTTATGTCATTGTGTCTTGAAACCAAACGTTGACAGCAACAAGTTGTTTTATACTCGTGCTTTTGTTTTTAGTGTCTATATTTAATTTGATTATCGAAACTAATTTAGAAAAAGCAAATTCAAATAATTTGCCGAATACTGATTTTTGATGTCGATTATATAAGGTTGTGTTAGAAAAAAGTGACAGATCTGATTCATGAACAGTTCAAGCACGAGTACGTGTGTGCCTCACTATTGTGTATTTGTGTGCAAAATTATGACGTCACAAAATCAGACTCAGAATCTTTATAAAAAAAAATCATGAATGAAAAGTATAATAAAATTAGATATGTTTGGTGTATATATATATATATGTATAATATTAGATAAATTTTTCAGTTATGAAAGAAAAGTCTTTTTTTTCGTGGTATGACCCCATCAGGAAATATAGTTAAATTTCTTCGGAATTTCACGACCCTCAAAATTCTTACGCGACCCTAGGGGTGTTTGCACCTCTGCATAACACGTCAACTACTGATGAACATGTGTCAAAAATTAAAGATACTCGTATTGCGCTTAGTTAAATGCCGAGTCATTTTAATGGAAGTTGCTGAAGAAAATGGCAAAACCGCCTAAGGAGCTGAAAACCACAAATGCATTCCACAAGTATTTTACAGACTGGAAACAATGTTAGCATAAGTGCATTATATCTAGGCCTAGGTGGAATCCTATGAAGAAGACAATACTCAAAACAACATTAATATTGATGAATAAATAATGGAGTCCTCCACCGCAGTAACAAATTAGAACATGGAATCATTTATATTAAAACTAGACCTTAAAACTGTATGGTGTCTATCAAAAAAAAATTTTTTTTATATACGTAATAAATGTTTTTAATACCATTTCCCCATCTATATGTATAGGTACGTAACACATTTACTCTATTCCAAATTCTCACTATACTCTGTCTCACCAAAACCCAAAAGATAGACATAAACCTTTGAAACACCTCTCACTTAAAGTGACAAAAACACCCAAATTTTCAGCCCTCCATAAATAATATTGTGAATACGGTCACTGACTTGTTCAACGCCCGAATACATGCGTTGTTATAAAAGTGAAAGATATGTTGAATGACATAGGCTACCAGTGGTAATAAAAACTTGGACTATAATATACATAGTTTTTTTTTTATTAATTATTTTATTAAATTGCTTATTATTCACGCAAATTTCCAATTATTAACCACAAGTGTTATTTTAACATACATACTCGTATTTATATATTTTTAGTGCTGTAAAAGATGAAGGAGTCCAATTATTAGCGAAGTCCAATTTTTTTGGGGATAAAATCATCTCTATATCTACGTCACAGAATATTAAAATAGTTGTTAAGCTAGGCACTAAAATACTAGATTTACATTGCCGAGGCGTCGCCGAGGCAATGAATGATGTCGAAGCTATAAGTCTGTGTTTAGTGCCATATTGAACACATTTTTTGCCAGAAAATTAATATCAATTTAGTGATTATTTTTAATCCCTATTTTCAAAGTTAGCTATCAAATTACGTTGCTATGCGTTTGTTGAACTGTTGCTATACGTTTGTATAGCGATTGCTACGTAATAGGCAGTAAAAGTGATATTTTATAGACTATTAGGTGCCAAAAAAATCGAACTTTTAATGTCAATCGAAAAAAAAAAAATATTACGGCTGAACGAATAACAATAAAGACTTTTTAAAACTACTAATCGCATTTAGTTTAGATGAAGTTTCATAGGTCTAGTATCTAGTAGAATACTTGGATGGGAACTAATGCCGGATCTATTTCAAAAAAACTATGAAACTTGGATGTGTTAAATCCTTGTTTAAATTATACTTTTTTCTAACCTAAATTTAGTTTCATTTTAACTATTGTTACCCAATTTAGGAAAGGTAAAAAGGTAATGAACTATATTAACTTCTATTTCAAGTTAATTATTATTTACTATTTCAACCATCCCGTATATGTATAGACTTTACAACTTCCGTGTAGAGTTGAAAAAAATGTTATGCACCTGCCTTATATAATAAACACTTAAACTAAACAGGTCTTGTAGGGTGTTTCCCTTTTCCCTTAAGATGTATAATAAATAATGGATAGTTATAATGTGTTTTACATGTCGGCTGAACATTAGAACATCGTGTCGGTAATGTAGGTGTCTTCCTGTCCGTGGTTCTCACGGTATTGCATGAATTTTTAATCGTTTTAAAATTGATAGTCGTGTCTTAGACAAATAGGGGTTTCAGGGGGCTTACGCCCTACTACTTAAGACCTACATCGCAAGGAGAATTACAAATTAAGCTAAAGAAACTATTTGCATAAGTGGAATACATTACAAATTAAACGGGGACCCGCGGAAATAGTTTGCAAGGTATTTTAATAGAGCTTATTATTATTATTATTATTATTATTATTGTTGGAAAGAAGTAACACCGACTTGTTGAATGATAAAATGTATTGTAATGGATTACTCGGTGGTTGTAGGGCGGAGGTTTTATACAAAGGACAAAACTCTCATTGATGTTAATTTTATTTAAAATCCAATATTTCGTGGTTATTTTACCACTTCATCAGGGAAACTACAACGTACAAATTTGTTTAATCGAAAGAAAAGGTTAAATTATATTACAATTTTGAAAAGTACTTACAAATAGTTTTAACTTGATTAAAATTTTCTAACTTCGAGAAACATCTCATATTTCCGCTAAATGCACGTTAATTTTATAAAAATACACATATTATTTTTTAAAAACAAATATAAAGTTATTCATGTTCCATGTGCACATGGAGACAAATATTCTTGGTTAAGATTTAGTTACATTTGCTTCCGAGCAACAGGTGAAGAAGAGAAAATGACCAATAGTGGCGCCAAAATATGAAATGTTAAAACGAGCGAAGAAGGTAAGTGTAAATCGCACTTAAATTTTGGGTGTCGGTTTTATAATTGATAGTGTTGATATGATTTATGTTAATATGACACATTTCTAAGAAGATGCGTTTTTTGTAATTATTTTCGTGTTCAATAATAGATGTTTGATCATATTGTACAAAGTGATTAGTTTCTTGAACGTGATGTGCAAGCGCGCACTGATTCTTACTATTGGTCCTTTTCTCTCCCTGCCTGTGCTGGGATATTCTAGATTTAAGTTTCTGAGAGGTTTGACCTATATAAATTTTTCCACAAACACTGCATGGTATTTTATAGATAACATTTGACTGATTTAATAATGATGTCTTATCTTTAACATTTGAGTAAAGGTTGTTTATAGTCTTCAAGTTTTTTTGAGCAAAAATTAGATGTTTTTCGTCTTTAAATAAACCAATTAGATTCGGTGTAAGAGATGGTATATTAGGAAGGGCAATAAATGTTTTTCTTTCATTGTTATCATTAGCTTCGTGATCAACATGGCGGTCGGCGTTACTAGTATTATATAACGCCGACCGCCATGTTGATCACGAAGCTAATGATAACAATGAAAGAAAAACATTTATTGCCCTTCCTAATATACCATCTCTTACACCGAATCTAATTGGTTTATTTAAAGACGAAAAACATCTAATTTTTGCTCAAAAAAACTTGAAGACTATAAACAACCTTTACTCAAATGTTAAAGATAAGACATCATTATTAAATCAGTCAAATGTTATCTATAAAATACCATGCAGTGTTTGTGGAAAAATTTATATAGGTCAAACCTCTCAGAAACTTAAATCTAGAATATCCCAGCACAGGCAGGGAGAGAAAAGGACCAATAGTAAGAATCAGTGCGCGCTTGCACATCACGTTCAAGAAACTAATCACTTTGTACAATATGATCAAACATCTATTATTGAACACGAAAATAATTACAAAAAACGCATCTTCTTAGAAATGTGTCATATTAACATAAATCATATCAACACTATCAATTATAAAACCGACACCCAAAATTTAAGTGCGATTTACACTTACCTTCTTCGCTCGTTTTAACATTTCATATTTTGGCGCCACTATTGGTCATTTTCTCTTCTTCACCTGTTGCTCGGAAGCAAATGTAACTAAATCTTAACCAAGAATATTTGTCTCCATGTGCACATGGAACATGAATAACTTTATATTTGTTTTTAAAAAATAATATGTGTATTTTTATAAAATTAACGTGCATTTAGCGGAAATATGAGATGTTTCTCGAAGTTAGAAAATTTTAATCAAGTTAAAACTATTTGTAAGTACTTTTCAAAATTGTAATATAATTTAACCTTTTCTTTCGATTAAACAAATTTGTACGTTGTAGTTTCCCTGATGAAGTGGTAAAATAACCACGAAATATTGGATTTTAAATAAAATTAACATCAATGAGAGTTTTGTCCTTTGTATAAAACCTCCGCCCTACAACCACCGAGTAATCCATTACAATACATTTTATCATTATTATTATTATTATTATATTTTTTATTATTTTTGCGCTAATTTCTCCGTGACAACTCTGGGTGCTCGTGAGGTGTCGGCTGGTAAGCGCCTTCAACAGTAAAACGTTCTATATTAACCAATTCCAATGTTTTAGAAATGAGTTAAAAGACATAAAATTCCTGAGGTGATTGAAATGTAATGTCAAAGATATGGAACTAATATAATAAACAAAAGATAGGATGCTCCACTATTTTTTTTTATGAAACTTCATCTATATTAAAAGCGATCCATAGTTCTAGAAAGTTTTAAGGTGGTTGTCTACTAGTCTTCAACCAATCAATTCTATTTGTTCTCAAACAGTGAAGTTGGCTAACAATTATTGGGGTCTCAAATTGGTCTATTTCAACACTTCTAAAAATAGTGCCTGAGTGTCTGGTCGCGAATCTGGGGAACCGGGTTCGATCCCGACCGACGCCAAATATTTCGAATTTTAAATAGCACAAAAATAGACCCCTGTGGTGCACTCTGCACGCCAACAATGAGTGCCCGTGAGGTGACGACTGGTAAACGCTCGCACGGTACAAATATGTCATCGTTTCCGAAATCTGTGTACAAAACAGATTAGCACACCCAGCAATGGGTAATAAGCCGTGATGATATATTTATTAATTTATTTATAAAAATAGATAAATATATTTAAAATAACTTTCATGGTCAATAATTGGAAATATGCATGAATAATCAATAAAAAACTACATATAAGATCAAGTTTTGATTGCCACTGGCAGTCTATGACATCTTTTATACAAACGCCCGTGATTTCTATCTGAAATGGCATCATAAAATCAAACAAGTATTATTTGGTTTACTTTTGTTATTGTTTCATTATTTACTGCATTATATTTACATATTTGGAAATGGATAGGTATTCCGGATTTTAAAAGGCGATAGCAAAATGATTGAAAGTAATAGAAATCTGGAATGGCGTGTGACGTAGGTGTTAAAGGCATTAAAAACTAAAAAGTAAAAACTCGAATATTTAAAGCTTTGATAATTCCTATCATACATTTTTAAGATTTAGTTTTACTTAAATGTCCCATTTTTTAATTTGTTATTTTTGTGGAGGACCTTATTGTACAAGTGCTATAAAATTTTGACTCATATTCTGAACCTCATTGTTGTAAGTCTTTAGCATATATTGAATATTATCAGAAAACAATTTAAGAAATTCATTTTTCAAATTCGCACTAAACTACTTCTCAAGGCTTCTGTTTCATTTCAAGAACTGTAAGCGACAAATTCCAATCAAATTCTTGGAATCTGATAGAAGACAAAGACAAATTACAAACAAAAGCGAATCAGGAAAAGTGATAATCTGTTGACCTTGCAAACAATGCACTTACACTAAATACTACGCATTACTCAATTCCCTACAAACAAAAAACGGTACTGAAAACAAAGAAATCTTATTTCAAGCAATTTAAATCCAATTAAAATTAATATGCTACTTATCAGTTGACATCCGACCTCAAGAAGTGACCTCGTTCGGCGAAAAGTGAGGAAAAATTGGACGAGAAGTCTTTGTGACTTTCCCGATGACGATAGACGATTTGTCGGAGGAGATATTTGAAGTTTTATTACACTTTAAAAATTTGTAATGTCAAAAGGGTAACATAATATGTAAAGCAATTTGTAATAAGTTGTAAATACAATTTTATTTTATATGCTTTACGAGAAAATTATTTGACCCTAAATTGTAAGAATTCCAGAAATAACAGCTTATGTGAAATCGTAGAAATTTAGATTTCAAAAGTAAATGTTTTTTCCTACTTATCCACAGAAAAAAATAATATTTTTTTATCAAAAAGCCCTGTCAGACTGTTTATTTTTGAATGTCAAACCGTCAGTAAATTTGATCAAATTATCTAAATAGCACAGGTCCTAATTTAATCATTTAAAATTGACAACCTATATTGACATTTGTGATTGAGATTAAATAAATAATCGACAAAAAATGGAATATTAATATAATTTTAAATGTTTGCAAACATGAAAAATCTGGATGATGTTTTAGATAGATCTTACTGCCGATATTTCATTTAGTAGCTTGATTAAAAGCAAGCTATTTTTTGAAATAAAATAATAAATATTTTTGGTTTGAATTACCTTAAATAAATTTTTTACCGCAAATATGCTAAAAGATGGCTTTTTAATGTTTGTTTTTAGGGTTAAAAATGCCATTTTATGACACCAGTGTAAATTTTAACACTAGTGTTAAAAGTGAATTAGTTATATTGGTTATGATAAACAAAAAAACAAATCGGCACATTTGACATATGCCAAAATTTATTAGAAATACAAATTTAAATGAAAAAATTGTGTTTGTAGAAAAAATAGTGTAGGTGTGTTAAAAGTGATTTTATTTTGTTCGAAGGTTTGTTCTCTCTTCTCACAAAATAAAATGTCAGTTTTAACACACATCATAAATATTTTTTTTATTATTTTGATAGCAACAAAAGATATCAAATTAGATAGCTAATAAATAATAGAAAATTTGTATGTAGGTAAATTTCTCGATTGTCTTTTAAATAAGATGTTAACAATTATTCAAAATCTCACTCATACAGCATTTATTACTGTGAGTTTTTATTCATTTGTCACTTAAATATAAAATAATTTATATAAAAAAGTATATTAAGATTTTATAATAAATTAGTAAAGAACTTATTGTTGGAATTTAAAGAACATGTTAAACCATAAATAGACTCAAATATGTATATTACCAAACATAACGTATTGTAACGCGAGAGTACCTACATTTGGTCCACGAGCCCCCGGCCAGCGCGTGCGAACCGACGCCTATGAATAGAACCATTCTAGTAGGAGAAAGAGACAAGGTAGGCCATCAATAACAGTGCAGCGCGCGATAGGCGAGCGACGTGCGGCAGGCAGTTAGGTAAACAAGGGGAGATAAGCGTAATTACCAGCATATTCTTATATAGTTCTAGACGTCACGAGAATATTCTAGAAGGTGTTAAGAGCAACTATATAAACGACGTATGTATGTGTGTGTGAAGACGGTCATTCACATAGTGTTAGTCCGTCAGAAGGACATTTACATAGACAGTAAGAAGTAAAGTGTTAGTGAGTTTGAGAAGCACAGCAGTATCGTGGTGAGCGCATACAGTTTGATGTCGAGTGGAATACTCGAGAAATTACTGGTATACTGGAATAGCTGTGAAAGTGAATACTCGGTAGTTTTGCTGAGTATTGGGAAGCTAGGTATACGAGGATAATAACGGCGAATGAAAGTGGATACTCGTCTGTGGCAAACGGACAGTCGGTGATACTAAGGCTGTAGAAGTTAGACAGTTAGTTACATAAATAGACAGACAGTGAGGTGAAAGGTGTGAATTCTGTCTGAGCAGTTGAATATACAGACGCTGTTGTCAGTTGACTATGTAGATGCTATGGAGTTCGGTAGATCGGCCAGTTGAATGTGAAATGACATAAATAGTGGAAATAAATAATCAGTAATATCGTGTAAATAAATAGTCCTGTTACTTGTTTAAATAAATAAATAAATAGTGTCAGTGTTTAGTTGATTATATTCGTAGACTTACAAAAGCATTTAATAACTATTTAATATTAATAATCGTCATTGTTATTAACTTTTTAATATTTTTTATCGTCTTAATAAACATTTATTTTAATTAATAATAATTGTCTAATATTTACACTTCACCCAAATAAATAAAAACGTTAACGTTACAGAATGTAACAAAAATTTGAGAAAAAGTTTAGACCTCTTTATCAAATAGAAGGAATTTTTTTTATTGAAACGTTGACAAGGGATTGTTCCTATAAACTAAAGAGAAAATTAGTACTGCCTTCAAACAATAATTATAAGAACTGCATCAGACCGCAAGAATATTCAAATTCACTGAGGTTACGTCATCATTCCATATTTGACAAATAAAACTGATAGATAAACTAAACGAGCTTAATAATTGTTTTCTCGTACTGCAATTTTTACGGTTTTGAATTGTTTTGCGCAACTTTTGCGTTCGCAAATTGCAGTTTGAATTGCGGCTATCTACACTAGGATCAGGAATGTGGCTTGATATTGTCGGCGAAGTAACAAAGACTCCATTAAAATGCACTGCAGCAAAAAACTACTCAACATATTAATAAGGATAATAAATAATGTAATACACAACAATTTATGCAGCAATTATCTAGTAGGCTTATAGTCGGTAAAACAGAACACAATCGGGCAGAAATAATTCATTATATAACACGGGAAATGCAGAAGATACAGACAGAACGATGACTTCCGTATTTCTAGATATTATTATTAAATAGATAAATAAGTAAATATATTACAAAGCAAAAAAAATTTATTTGCAATTTCGGTAACGACCGGTAATAACGATATATTTGTGCAGTGAGGTATGAGGTATTTACGTGGTATATTATGTGGGTATGTAAGGCGGGATCTCGTGAGGAATAATTTGGTGTATGAAGAATGCTGTGAAGATAGTGGGATTATCGAGAGACTGCGAGTGAACAGCTTGTGAAACGCATATACAGGTATCCAAGATAACGTGTTCAACATCTCGATCTCGAGAACTATAAAAGATACGAAGTTGGTTAAATTAGACAAAAGTTTTAACGATTTATTGTTTATTCGCAAAAATGGATAGGTTATAGGAGAAAATATAATATTTTAAAAATAACTTTCAAGTACGAAAAATGAAATAATAATGGATTTTGGTTTGCACTTCATTAGGACACTCTTTTATGCTCTTTCGAATGGTAACGCTCAGTTTTTTTTCTATGTTGGATTTCACGTTACGACGTCAAAATTAAGTATAATTATAATTTTTATATGGGCGTTATTTTCAGAGAGTTCCATAGAAAAGAAAATATTTTTTACGTCTGTTAAAAAAAGTACCCTTTTTTCATTAAAACGGGTTAATAAAGTATGCCTTTTTTAATACATGAAAGTGAAAAAAGTGTACTTTTTTTAACGCTGCGGAGTGAAATAATGAAACGCTACGGCACTTTTTTTCACGCTCCCATTTCAGACGTAAAAATTTTTTTGTATGCAACTCGTGAGTAAATTATATCATTTTTTCACTCGAAGGATTTGCGCACTCGCCTTCGGGTCGTTCGGCAAATTTTCCTTCTCGTGAAAAAAGATATACTTTACTCACTTGGTACATAAATAACTATTTTGCTACAATGTACAATTTGTCCATGATGTTCATATGTTTCAAACAGCAAAAATACAATAATTATTAAATTTAAACAATGGTCTGGCAATGAAACAAATAAAAAATCTAATTATTAATTAAATTTATTTATTTCCATTCTTAATTTCTGATTTTAGTTCTCAAAATATCATTTAATTTGAATTTTTTTACATATGTAGAAATTCAAAACAATAATTGAACAGTGTTCCATTGCTGATTAAAATAAAAATACGAATGATAATAAAGAAAATAAACATAAAAACACAGTTTATAATATAGTATTCCAAGTTTGAATACTGCATAATTATATGGTTTCAAACTTATGATGTCCATATAAACAAACTTGATAAGTTACAGCGCAGATTCCTAAAGTATCTGTGGTATATATATTTTCAAGTCTTCCCCGATCATCTCACTAGAACTGAAACAATACTGAAGACATTTAATATCGACTATTAGAACCCGACACAAGAATATCTCTTTAACCTACCTAGGAAAAATTGTGCATAATAAAATTGACAGTCCAGATTTATTAGCCATGCTAGAATTTCGCGTACCTAGATATTATTCACGTTGCAATCAAAGCTTTTATCTTCCCGTTCCTAACTCTAATTACCTGTACAAATTACCTTTATATGTAATGTGCTATTTTTATAATTCTGTTTTTGACGAGATTGATACATTTTGTATGTAATTTTCTGTAACCTATTATATCATTTACTTGTTTTGGGTTGTACCTGTTTGAGTAATAAATATTATTATTATTATTAACTGATTCTTTATTTCGATGTCAACCATTGTTTTTATCCCACAACATTAATAATTGTTATAATTTATAATTCTAGCGTTTGAAACAAAAGAACATGGAAAATAATTATGCATCGTCGGAAAACAAAAAAAAAAAAATCAATGGTGGAATTTTCTAATGACGCCCATGTAAAAATTATAACTTCGATAAAATAACTCGAAATCCAACAATGATAAAAAAATCAGCATCGCCGTTCGAAAGAGTATAATAGAATAACACGTTATTCTGAACACTATCTATATTGGTGAAGTTGGCTCCGGTGGCTCAATAGTTAGAGCAACGGTTCTTACTCATGTGAACGCTCATGGTTCTGGGTTCGAATCCCACTAAGGACTAAGGCATAGATGTTTGTATATATAAACCTATCTGTAATTAGGATTTAATCGTGTTTTCAAAATAGAAAGAAAAATAAGAAGAGTATGCGTGGACGTTCAGTGTGAAAGAGAAACAGTTTCAGAGTTTGTATGAATATGAATGTGGACGACGCGAAAGAAGTGCGCTTTAGACAGGAATATGTGAATTTTATGTAAATGAAATAAAATTATGATATTCCTGATTTTATTGATGCACTTTTGAACCAAATAATTGATATGTTCGTTTTAAGAACACACGTTATATTTTATGAATTTTTAATTCAAATTTACATTTCTACATTCGATAATACGTAAAATTGATTCATCCTATTAAATCAATATAAATAAAATATTCTTTGTGAAAGGTTAATATGTAATTTAAAATTTATATAAATTCTTAATCATCTTGCAACATTCTACGAAGAACAAATTTTTATTTTTCAAATTACAGACGAGATTAAAATCGTAGAAATAGCTTCAAATTAGTTAAAATTAAAGAGAAGAATTCGTGGATTAATAGAAAAGTTCATTTTGAAACAAAGAGTTAAGGAATTATACAGTGATATTTCAACAATATAAAAAGTTGTAATTCATTTAAATCATGTAGTAATCATTAAGTAAATGTCAATTACCAAGTATTGATAATTGTTAATAATTTTAATTAATTATTTACATATGTAGTAATGTAGTACATGAGATACGGATATTTTATTATATATGTTCCAGTTTCAATAATTCTAATTCGAAAGACATTTCATAATAATTAGACAGATTGTAAATAAACATAAATGTGTTTTAATGCAAGAACAACCATTGTCAACTGATTGTTTAATCGGCTAAAAACAGATATACTTATTTTTATACAAAGAACCAGTAACATACCAGGAATCGGCATCTAATGAACCAATATCATGTCATAAAACAAAAAATACTTATCAGCATAATAACAAATGTAGACATGTCAGTAAAATCTTAAAGATCTTCACTGATACACACACACACAGTTTATGTCATAGAATTAGTGCCAGTTGTCATCCACACTACGTTTACATGCAGTTTTGAAAATAGTTTCAGTTTTCAAGCGAAATTTCGCGAAACTGTCTACATGCAATTTTAAAAACAGGTTTACAGATTGATTTGAAAACAATTTCAGCGCATGTGCATTTGGCTGATGTAACAGTTCCTCTTCACTCCAAATACTTCGTTTTGCCATTATTACAATTATTTAGTCTATTTTGTACCACTGCGCACTAAAACTACACAACTTTTAGTTTATTTGTAGGTTAGTGACACCAAATAACACAAAGCAACCGAAAATGTACGCATGCGCAATATCGAAACTGAATCTTAAGTGTTTACATGAGTAGTTTTAAAACTAGTTTTCAAGTCAAACCCATGAATTTTAGTTTTGGTTTGAGATAAGTCAAAACCGTTTTCAAACTTTTTTAGTATAGAAAACGCCATGTCACGTGTCAAAACGGTTTTGAGTTATCTCAAACCAAAACTAAAATTCATGGGTTTAACTTGAAAACTAGTTTCAAAACTACTCATGTAAACACATAAAATTTAGTTTCGATATTGCGCATGCCTACATAGTATAACGTTTCTGTCGCTTTGTGTTACTAACCTACAAATAAACTGACAGTTGTGTAGTTTTAGTGCGTAGGAAAAAATTGGAATAATGGCAAAATGAAGAATTTGGAGTGAAGAGGATATGTCACTTACATCAGCTAATTGCGCATGCCCTGAAACTGTTTTCAAATCAATTTGGAAACCTATTTTGAAAACTGCATGTAAACGTAGTAACTATTTGCATTTTGTGAAGAAATTGTCAAGCTACAGCTTCTCCAAACGACCTACAGTTTTATATCGCGATAGCCTGTTTTAACTTATAGTGATCTAGCTTTTATTAACTTACACAGCAAACAATAAATAGGCAATTACACGGTAACCAAAAATATGTTGTTAAAATTTATTAAAAATATGGAAGACAACAGTTAAAGGATACGGAAAATTCCATTCTTTTTATTATAAAATACTCCCTCTAAAAATAAGAAGTTATTTGCTTATGACGCAGGATATGTACGCGCGGGTTTGAGCAAATAGGATCCAAGTATGAACTCCTACTTTGTGAAGCTTCGCCTTAACTATAAGAATATACTTATTCGGGTGTGTCGGATCTATTTGTGTGCCTTTATTTAATCCTTGTTTTTGTAAAATGAGAAAAAATGAAATTAAGTGCAATAATTTATTATATGTCTCTAATAGTGAAATATATTACAATTACCTATACATTATTTCGTAATTTACTCAACATTTTTTCGTAAGCATGTGAACCACAGTTTGTTTATATCTGGTAAACTCACATTACCTACATCACAAAGCAAATTCAAAATTCGAACCATATCTCGCTTATTTGGAGGAATTTTTAAATCGGACTTCAAGGAAAAAGTTCTTGAGACGCTTATAAGGGCTGAGAGACAGAACCGTATTTGAATTATTCAATATTTCACTTAGAACTTAGAACAGGTGTTATGTTTAGCTTTTATTATTCGAGATTAACATTATATTTGGCTAAAATCAATGTTACATAAATTAAATGTGATAATAAGTACATAAATACAAATTCGTTGCTAAATTTACCAAAATAAAACTTATTTAATTTTGCCTAATTCTCTAAATCCTGACAGGGTTGATCATATTATTATCAATTCACTATAAGTTGAGACGGGGTATGCCAAAATATTTGAACAATATAATCAAAATGTTTTATATTTTGTACTGCATATTACAATTTATATGCATTATCAAGACTTATTGCTTATTTTTAGGTGTGCAAAGCTGCTTCTATTTGCAGATTTCGGTAATGATGATCCGTACCGTGAAGGTAAATCTGTCACGGATACAGTACCACAGATGTCACTTTTGTCCTATTTGAAAATATTAAATACATACAATAAATTTATTTTTCTTACCCCACTTTCTGAATGCGTGTTCTGCTGCTGACTATACTTCCAAAAAGCTGACTGTCGGGTCAAAAAGTTGTGGTTCGGAGTGTACTCCATGTTGAACATACTTTCCACTATTTATAAAGTCTTTATACTTGTTTTACAACAATTACAAACTTTGATATTAATTGCAATTATGATAATTATTATTATAGAAAATGTACTGTCGCCATTTTGATCTTACGTCGCCAGTATGTCTGGTACGACTGACTGTTGTGTACGCATTGCAATGCATATCATTTCAGTGATCATATATTTATCAAAGGTGGCTTGGGTTGAATTATTTTTATGACAGTTGTTAGTTTCTGGCTTAATCTTTTAATAGTGTATCAATAATTTATTAAAAATCCTTTTTAAGTATTTTTTATCGACTAGAAATATTGTAAATATATTCTTTAAATTTGGAAACACGATTTTCATTTTAACCTTCAAATTACAATTTAAATTTTAAATTTAATTTTTTGTGGTTGTAAATAAAACAATCAAATGTCAAAAGATGTTCACAAATATATATTTTGTTTTTCAAACTGTTAATTAAATGAATTCTATTTTAATTCAGGTCCAATGTCAGTGTAAAACTCAAAATAAATCACTCACGTTCTTATATTTTGTGCCAAACCAAATAAAAAATCATAAAAATAACTATAACACTCATAAATCTCTATAAAATCACTTATTTCTCACTAACAAAACAAAACTTCACTGTCACTTTCGTATCTTAGTAACCAGTAAAACAGTAGCATTCCTAACCTATCTGACTTCGCAAAGGACTAGAGGAGAAGTGAAGCAGAGGGCGGGGAAATCGCATACCCCCACTACGAGGCAGCGCGATATTGTTTCACGTCGCTGCCCACTACAGAGAATTCTAATTCGAGGGGTACTCAAAGAGAGGGGGGAGACAGGGATGGCTAAAGAGGGGAAAATGTAGACTGCTTGACGTGGTACAGTCAATGGAAAAAGATGGGTGACCTTGAAGGCTGGACAGTCACCTACCTGGCGAAGGGATATTTTTCAAATACGCATTATGCCATTTTTATATTTTAAGCAACAAGAGTTTTCCCGAAACAATAACGATAACTGCAATTTCTTCTTTTATTTTCTTTCTATTTTTTTAAATAAAGGCTAATCATTTGCGATAAAATTAGTTTTATCTTTAGATCTACATTTCAACCATGACTGGTATTTTACGATACTTGTACCATTTCTAAAACGTTGAGCTGGGTTCATAAAATGTTTTCATGGGAAAATCTTATATTTTTGGCACTTCAAACACTGAAAGTTCAAGGGATATGTATTTCTTCAAAAAATTATTTCAATTCCATGGCAATCACTATAAATGAGAAATATTTTTAAAATTTCAATTTTGATTTTAGAGATTACAAAACGTGCAAAATAAAATCTGTTATAGTGACTTACGTGTATAATTTAATTATCTACAACTTTTATGTTAAACATTTTTGTCTAAAACTAATTAATTTGCTCTATTGTATTTTCATAGTCATAGAATTCATTTCAACAAAATTTGCACTTCTTGATCTTCAACCCTAGTTACAAATAAACTTTTATTTGATAACTCTATTTGTCAAATTCAAATACAACGACATTACGTCATTGTTTTAAAACTATACATTTTGGCGAGTCAAAAAACGATGACGTCAGGTACGAAAACGGTTTGAAAACCTTGTTAAATACGGTTCGCCGCCAAAAAACAGCTTTGATTTCCCATGTTAAACGTCTATCTGCTTTTAATTAACTTCCTGTATATATATTTTTTATCATGTTTTGTTATACACTGTATAATACAATACATGGATCAAACTTTAAGTTAAAAAAGTAAATCAAAATAGTCCAATTCTCAACTGCTTCCGAGATCATCTAATTTACTGATTTTTCGTGTTTTTTCATTAATATCTTAAAAACTGTGAGTTACGACTTTGGTTAAGTTATGGTTTTTGTTAATCTTAAAAAGTCTTCTCGTATGTGTTATTAATTTTCCAAAAAAATATCAAAATATGACAATCAACTGATTATTAGCAGATTTTTTTTTTGAGAATTGGACTGCGAATTCACAATTTTTGACTAGCTTATAGCTGTTTTTTCATCCCTTAGAGTTTGCTCCATAAGTATAGAAACATCCTGTATTAGCATTGTGCCATTTGAATAAAATTCTAACATAAAACATCTAAAAATTTCTTTCAAAAAAAGGCGCGTTGAAGTTTTTGTTTTTCTAAAATTCATAGCCACCTCACACATGTTCCTTGGATGTTATTTAATAATAAAGTACTCGCGCCCTTACGGCCAGGGGTGGGAGTAAGGAAGAAAGTTCTTCGACAGGCGTTTGAATACAGATTAGCGAAATCTAGAGGGGTGAGAAAGAATTTACAGGGCGCTTTTTACCCAAGACGCACAGAGGATAATTTAATATTAATATGAGGGGTGAAATACTTGATTTACAATTTATGTTATCATGAAACACCGAACAAAGAAAGGAGGTCTTATTTTCAGTAGGAAACTGAAAACATGAACAAAGAAATAAAATATGTATGAGTCGCTTCTTAAAGAGTTATGAGTTTATTAATACTTGGACTGTTCTAAAGTGAAATAAATACAATGTTTTATCAATAACTCTATTTGATATAACTTGATATAACTTCATTTTCAACTTTACTTATTTCAAATTAGATTTATCAGTAGCACTGAAGTTTTGGTCAAATGAATGATACGAATATTAATATTCGGAAGGCTCGGGTTCGATTCCGACCAATGTCAAACTTAAAACTAGAGAATGGGGTCCTCCACTATAATAAAAAATAATAAAATGTACACTTTATACTTAAAGTATTATTCAATAAATAATAATTAAAGTAAAAAAAAAAACATTTTTTAATAATTACTTTGCGAGATTTTTGAAATTATAACCAGTTACTGTGACGTCACGCTATTGATATCTTTTAATGAAGCCAACAGAAACTAGTGCGAGAAAGATAGCAATAGGTGCCGCAAAAAATCTAAAATGGTGTCATACCACATTTTCCAATTTTATTTTTTTCCAAAAGTGCACTTAAAATTACTTACATAAATATATATTTTACGTCACAAAAATTTTACAGAAATAATTTCAAATGACGTAACAATTTTACGACCTTATGTAGTCTCTCCCGTGCTGTGTACAAAATTATGACATCACAATATCAGACTCAGAATTTTTATAAAGAGAATCATGAATGAAAGTATAATAATATTATATATTTTTGATGAATATATGCATAATATTAGTTAAATTTTTCATTTTGAAAAAAAAACAATATATATTGTATGACCCCATTAAAAACAATTGACTTTTTACCTCCCGCTACCCTTAGTAAGGGAGGTATAGGGATCGTGCTAAAAATCGCACATCGAGATTTTGGCAAATGACCACGTTTTAAGGTTCCTAGAATCCAATTTTAACATTTTCACGATGATGTCTGTATGTGTGTGTGTGGATCCTCCACTCTAACTCAAATACTATCATTCAGAAAATTTTGAAACCTTGTATTTCGAACTTTTTCTGTAATGGAAAGAGCCCATTAGATTTTGGTGAAAATCGGATAACCGGAAATGGCACTTTACTAGAAACTCAAAATAGGTTTTCTTCGGATAATACCTTTAAATGTTATTTTTTCGAGATTAATGCTATAATAGAAATTAAAGATTATTAAATATTCTATAGATTTGCATTAATACTTTTTCTATATTTTATGGACAAATTTATAAAATTATCTATAATTTAAATCCCAGAGCCTACACTTTAAACAAAAAACACAGTTATTCAAATGTATGTAACTGACAGATAAATGTCACTATCAAAGAACTAATCATCAATAATATTAGTAACATTTTAAAAAGAAAAAAGTAAATAGAACAATAGAAAAGGAATTCGATTCAGCATAAGTAAATATGTAGGGATGTATTTAGATTAATAAAAATTAACGATTCAAAAAAATGTTTAAGCTAATCTTCATTTTTGGATTTGTGAATTCTATTCTATCCCGGTATTTAAAATTTAATCTTTATCTTATTATAGCTCCGGTGGCTCTTTTATTAGAGCAACTCCTCATGTTATGAGTGCCCTCGGGGCTCTAGGTTCGAATCCCACTAAGGCATGGATGTGTGTGAATGTGAACCCACTCTGTAATTGGGATTTAATCATGTTGAGGGGTTTAAAAAAAAGTAATAACTTGGATTAGATTAGACTATATTTTAACATATAAGCTGTCAAAATTAAGAGTAAAATTCGCTAATCCAAAAATAAGGATTGACTTAAACTTTTTTGTGACTCGGGCTGTAATGGCGGGAGGTATTATGTTGGCCACACCAGATTTTTAATATTACGAACTGCTTCAAAATTAAACGAACTGTCATTTAAAATAATTATTACCCCATTATTTCCAGTTTTTAAATAGCACAAAGGTGACCCCTGTGGTGCTCTCTCCATGATAGCATTGAGAACCCGTGAGGTGACGACCGAATTGTGTGATTTAGAACAGAAATGAGTAAATAAGCCGTGATGATATATTTAATTATTTATTAATTTATCAATAATACGACCATAACTTACATCAAGTACAAATAGTAAAATATTTTGACTCATATCCTGAAGAGTATTAACGATGAAGAAGTTACATCGTTATTATTTCGTGCAAACACATTCTTGCTGAATAACTTTAAAATATGATTTATGTAATAATTAATTTGTGTTAAGTACAGCCCTGCAAAAGTACAACATCTCACTTCTTGCAATCTTTCCAAGGCCAATGCGATGTTCACATGCGGTATCGCGGTTCATTGAAAGCTTGCAGAAAAATGTGCAGATCGCGATAATGTCCGCCATTTTTAAATAGCTGAGAATCAAAGTCGACTACGGCAGACAAACAGGCAACACGACACCACTCACACATACGCATAAACTGACATACATGATGACCCAGCGTTCATGCATGTAACGTATGTGTAACCCGAACCCAAGGTGAAGCCAGGAATTTTTTGACTAATATCGAAAATATTTTCATAGATCACTAGATATTACGCATAATATTATGCGTGATAGACGACGATTCATAACAATACGACGTTATGATATTGCATGCCTATCTTCACTTGGCTCGTTCTAAGGCATCTTCTGGATTATTTATTAATGAATGCGAATAAAACACTTTATAGGAAATTAACAAATGCTATATAAAAACAATGATAAATTAAAAAATGATTACTGCTGTATAAAATAGGTAATTAAATTTGCTATATATCTTAAGCTATACAATCTTAACGGTAATGCAATAAAATTTATTTAAATTGCGGGTGTCCCAAACTATCCTGGGAAACAGTTTTTTCACATATTATCCCGAAAAATTTAATGGAGTGTTTTATACACAGGATTTTAGGCTAGGGCATAAAACTTCGTCTTTGGTAACCGAGTAATCTTATTTTAAAATCACGGTAAAAATAAATCTAGTAATATGCGATTATTTCAAAAAAAATGAACACGGTGAAAATAAATCCCCTAATATATCAAAATAAGTAGTGTTTAGAAGTTAATTCGATATTCTTTTTTTTGTAATAGACATTGTTATACATGTAGGCTAAAAGGTTCATTGACTATTTTTGTCAATATGTGGACATATTTCGGTTACAACTTTTCCTAACATAAATTAAATTACCATAACGTACCGTAATGCAAGAAACTCACGTCCGCAATACTCGGATAGTTATAATAAATAAATAAATAAATAAATAAATAAATAAATAAATATATCATCACGGCTTATTACCCATTGCTGGGTGTGCCAATCTGCTTTGTACACAGATGCGGTAATGATGAAATATTTGCACCGTGCGGGCGCTTACCAGGCGTCACCTCACGGGCACTCATTGCTGGCGTGGAGAGTTATAATAATTTTCTAATTAGATTTGCGACTTTTCAAAACAAACCCTAAAGGCTGGTTTATGTAAGTTGTAAAATTAAGAATTTACCTTAGCATTAGCTTTGCATTAAACTTTACATTACGTCAGAGATCCACAACGTAACATATCATAGCAGAACGTAACATAACAAAAGCAGTCAGAGATGGTTTCATAGTTTCAAGTAACGAATATTTCTCAACAAGAGAAATTAATAATGCTTCATCCATGTTAGCTTGACAAAAGTCAAACACAATCTGAATTGACAGCTATTCTGCTGTTGTTTTGCAATGTGGTCTGGTACATGACGACTCACGTACGCGTTCGAACATAACCTATTAACATAACGTATCCGTAAGGAAATAAAATTTGGCCATATTCTACGTTTTCTGAAGTTATGTTATATTTCTTACAAAAACTATGTAATGCTATACCGGTTTACATACATCCATATTTACTTTTTGTGCTATATGTTACGTTATATAGACTCTGAAGCAGGCTTAGGTCTGCGGATCTTTCTTTTCTGTAAGTACAGGAAGAACGGAAGAAACCGTGCCATAGTCCTTTAATATGGGAATACCGTTTTTTTCAAATATTATCTGTCCCGTAAAATATTTTTTCTACTACCACTACTGTAAGTGGGGCATTATATAACAGACTACTAACAATGCAAGTACGTGATTACGAATAATGTTACATAATGACGAGCAAATTTAAGTTGGCATGAGTGGTTGTTGTGTTAATATTATATTATGACAACAATAAATATTTCAGTTAAATTTGCAATAACTAACTATCTGAATTTTGTTTTAACTTAGAAATAATGAGCGGTCGGAGAAAAAGTATAGTACATAATTCGAGTTGTAAAGCAATTACGCACTCGTGGAATTACACATTCGCCTGACTTCGTGCGTAATATGCTTCTTACAACTCTCGTTACGTAATATAGGTACTATTTTAGTGCTCTTGTCTTTGTTGACTTTAATGATGCGCTATCCTGAATATTAACTAGGGCGCATCTTCATCATCTACAGAAATTCTTTCTTTATGTTAATGGAATGTCGTCTGCAAAATCATTTGGTAATGTATAAATCCATTTCAGGCGTCACCTCCTCATACGTTTTCTTTGAGAGAACACAACAGGAGACACTTTTATACTGTTGAATTTTTTCTATTTCATAATGTGACAGTCGTAGTTTACGCACGTCTTCTGGAGTCGCCCTGCCATTTCGAAATTCCGATCCAAATTTTGAGAGAACATACTTTAAACAAAGTGTCAACCCACCTGACGTTGGAAACATATAATAAATAGTTATTTCTTAAACTTTTAATTAGCTTGGGTTCCATTAAATTCGAGTATAAAACGAAAATAAGCGGTATTCATCTCTCTATTATTTTTTTATTGAAGTTGCATTTTCTAACCTAACAAATTACATCCTTCGTGGTGATTAACCAAACAAACAAATGAAGTTCGCGTCAGGGTGGGAGTAGTTCAACAACCACCTGTTGCGCATTCACCCTTATGTTGCACATGAGAGCAAGAGAGATAGGTAGCTGTATGTGACTTCATCAGCAGATTATTCAAACAAGCTTGAATCAATACACACAGGGTTCAAATTGGGGCTTAGCAAAATTACACCAAAGGGGATGAAATAGATGACATACTTACTAAAAGATACAGGGATGATAAAGAACTTATATTTGTAAAGTAAATTTAATTTAAATAGCACAAAAGTGACCCGTGTGGTCTCTTTACGAATGATGATAAGCGCCCTTAGTAGTGCAAATATGTCATTACCGAAATCTGCAGATAGAAGCAGATCACGCTAGAATGATTGAGTATGAGACGCACATGGTTCATATTTTTTTAAATTTTATTTTAAATATGTTCAAAGTTTGCAGTTCCGTTCAACAATACACTTTACCATTATTTCCTCCCATTTCTCAAAAGTTCCCAACCAATCTTCTTCTTCGTTATTTATATTATTAAATAATGTTTTATATAACTTACTGAGTTTTAACTAACTTAACTTTCGTCTAAGTTAAAATGACATAAATAACTGTTTATTTTATTTTGGAATCATAAACTTGTTTATCCGCCCTCAAAAACGGGTGCAATTTAACTTTTATCGCCCGAGAGCTTATAAAGTTGCCAAGCAACAGCTATTCAAACATCAAAAATCGCCGTTTTTAGATAAAAATGTCAAAAAACATAATAAATTCGATAAATCACATTTTTTGAACATCGATGCTCGTAAAACTATTCGTATTCTTTCTCGTATACGTCTTTTCACTTCTGTGGAACCAACTTGCTCTGGGCAGCGTCAAATTCATTCGATATTTCTTTTGAATAATCGATATCTTTCACTTTCATTTGATTAAAATTAAAATTTGTTATAAACAATCAATATAGCTAGAAACCAAAGCATACTTAAAATTCACAACGGCAATACAACGATACCCAATATATACATACCCATTGAATCCTTGAATTTCGAGAACCAAAATAAAATAAAACGTTGTATGTACCACGGGCACACTGAGAAAAAGATATAATTACGTGAACTGTAAATTTATTTGTTACAAATAAATCCTAAGCTTGAATAGATCCAAATATATCTACAATTGAAGCAATGTAATAATTTATTTGAAGCATTTATTTGTCTCAAATAAATATATATTGAGATCAATTATATCTTCTATTTCATGAGAACTATGCATTTATTTACCTTAAGAATTATTTTAATTGCGTTAAATTTATTGCATTACTATTGGATATATAATAATTTATTTGAACCAAGTTTATAGACCTATACCTCTCGTAACCTGTCCACTCTAAATTGATTAAAATTGAAGGGAAACAATTAAATAAAGACCAGATATATCATTTTTTCGTACACCATATTTTTATTAACTCACAAATTACATCCTGAAGAATATTAATGTACATATAATAAAAAATTATAAAAGTATAAATACACACTCTGTACAGGTACCGGTGCATATGCCTTGGCATAAAAGATACACTGAAAACTGCAAACTAAATATCCAAAATTCCACTCAAATAGTATATTTTTTACTGTTTCGTCACCCATATTCACTAGTTTTTAGCACACGAATGATAAACAAAAATCGCCAGAAATGAACACTGTCACAAATGAGCACAACCATAAACAAGATGTAACGTACAACAAATGAACAAGTCCATCATACAAGTCACTTCACTTAAAATCGTCATTTGACAAATATAACATTGTTCACTCAATGGAAATATTATTTTGCCACAAATTATATATATTTGTGACAAATAAATGAAAATTCACACAATAAAAACTATTTTTCGTTATAATAAATATAAAGTTTACACAAATCTATTATGAAATTAATTTCAAAACAATTACATATTTGTAGGAAACAAGTAAATATTTCAGAAAATTATAAATTTATTCATTAAAAATCTCAATTTAAAATACTAAACAAAAATATATTAGTTTATTTGAGAAAATTAAATTAAATTTAAATGAAATAAATCACGGTCAAATAAATAATATAACTGAAAGAATAAAATACATTTCATATTAAAGATTAAACTGTATTTGTTGCAAGGTTGCAATAATTGAATGAATGAAGTACCCCTCAATTATAAATATTTATTTGCTAAAAACCAGTCATTTTTCTCTGTGCATAATCAAGATTATAGCACTCGGGAAAATTAAAGGTCCCCACTACGCGTCGAGCTTTAAACAGTCCCCCGTGCTACAATCTGTTGATTATGCCCTTAATACATAAATAACTACAAAATAATGATTTTCTTATTCTCTATAATTCTAGCGCAACCTTTTGTAAGAATAACTGCTGTATGAATAAGATTCAGAGTTAAAAAAAGTCTCCCTAGCCGTGAAAAGAACAATTTACAATCCCAAATTCCAGTATAGTTAGATACTTGGAGATTTGATTGTTTCAAATTAGAATTTTTAGATTTCTTCAGAGATTTCATTACAAGAAATTAATAAAATTAAGCAACGTTTTACATTCGTAAAGTAAAATGAGGACAATATACCAAAAACTATTCATGAGATAATGAACAACCTATAAGAATCGGCATCCATTAAATATTAAACCAATGTCATGTCATAAAACGAGAAAATATGTATTGCAATAATAACATGTCATGGCAGTAAAATCTTGAAGGGCTTTAGTATTGTATTCAGTTTAAATCACAAAATTATTGACATTTGTAATCAACATTATAATAGCGCATAATATCAAGTATTCCCAAAATTAAGAAATGTTGACATTGGCTTTTCTTGAATTAAGTCAAATTGTTTTTTATGGCTAAGTAAGTTACAAATATAGAGATTTATGGGCACTATTTCTATTTGTCGAAAAGATTCCTGTAATTTGTGCGATTTGAAAATTCCCGAACCCTCTATTCCAAATAATAACGTTCCCTGTGTTTTTTCAATTAACTCCCCGAACGATCATAGGTAGCAGCCCTTAAATCTCTTTATCTACCCTTAGAGAGCAATTACCCTGAAGCCACCCTTGGAATTCCCTATCATTATCCTCACTTCTCTAGATTATTATATTTCATCTTGGTCAAAGAACTTTGTAACATAGGCTGATGCTTTTATACTTATTACAAGATAAATTTATTACTTTACAGTATACAAGGGGGAGATTTTTGCGGATAAATACTATAGGCAGGCGAATGAAATAGAAATAAAGTAAAACAATATAAACCACAATTTTTTTCCATTTAATGATAAAATTGAACATCTATATATGCAAAAGAAAATTCTTGGTACTAAACACTGTTTGAACTATTTTAAATCAACAATTTTGCCATGTTACTAATAATTTACCTACCCTTAAAAACGTTTAAAATAATATATTTTTACACAAACACATATTTACAAACACTAGGCCCGTAATACGAGCGCACTGTTATAATAAAAGTCTTTTTCATAAAAGTGCGCTTGTAATAAGGGCCGAAGCATACACTTTTTATTATTTATACCCAGAATAAGGTGAATGTGACATCACAATGTTAAAAATCCATAAGGTGTTACGAGCACAATTTTTTAATACAGCTATAAATGTGAAGATAGCGTTTACGAGTTTTATATTAGAGATATCCTCTTTACCTATTAATTTTAGAGCAATAAGTAAGGACATAAGTTGTTCAAAATTAAAATATGTGAGTAATCATTGGTTAAATATCTTTTTTTTTTCAAACGTCATAAAAATGGCATCTTTTGTGACTTGATTCACAAAGTAGAAGTTTCATTTCTACGCCGCCGGCGTAGAAATAAGCTATTTCTACTCCGGCGGCGTAGAAATAAAATAAATAAATATCCATAGAAACTATATAGAATCAACTAAAGGTAAGAATACTTCGAATTAAAGTGATACAAAAAGATTATATTGTAGGAAGATGAATTGAAATATAGATAGAAATGAAAAATTTAGGCACAAGATTAACAAAATGAATGAATTACATTCCTTAAATAAAGAAGAAAAGTATGGGAATATCGCCAAATATTTCTCATCTGAAACATCAAATAAGAACATAAGCATGAAGTTTTAAATAATTGCCAATATTTATCCCATGTTTAATGTTTATCATTGATTTTATCATTGAATATTGTGACCACATAGTTGAGCTTTTCATTTTATATTGATTCGCCATTTCCGAAAAGTATGTCGAGAATAATTTTTAATGTATTTCTCATCACACCAATGAAGAAATCTCTTATACACCGCTTCATAGAACTTGCTAGACTTAGTTGGGAACAATGTATCAATAGCAGCCTTCTCTAATTCCACAACTTCAGGAGGTGTACATTTTAATTTTTCAAATTGCAACATTTTCAATTTCACACAAAGAGGATATAAAATTATACAAATTCTTTTCAAACGTCAAAACGTAAAAGTGAAAATTTTCACTTGAATGTTTATAACAAAAACTAAACACACGAAAGTATCCATAGCAACAGAGCAATTGAAATCCGCAAACGTACCTACTTCACGGAAAATGTTTTTAATAACGTAGTTTTAAATTATTTTATTTAAATATGTGCGTTTGAAAAAAAAATATAATTTGTCATTCGGAGTAAAAGTGTCTTTGTGTGCCTCGCATGCAATTGTCCGACTCGCTTCGCTCGTCGTGCAAACTTCCATGCTCGCCACACAAAGTATCACTTTTACTCCTAATAACACAATATACTATTGTATCTCGTGAAAAACATTAAATAATTTGTACAATTTTTACGTATTTTTCCGTATGCCGTAGAAAGCAAAATAAATTATGATTTTCAAGTTCGTCAGTTTAACACTGTTGTAAAATTATTGTTAAAGTGATAATACATAAAGTCTTTTGTTCTCAAACAGTGGATTTCGCTAATAATTGGAGTTAGGTAAATTGATCTATTTCAATATTTATAAAAATATATAAATATGTATCAAATAATGTTAATGGGGTCTCGTGGCCGCGTGCCTGAGTGTCAGGTGGCGAATCTGGGGAACCGGGTTCGATCCCGACCGACGCCAAATATTTCCAATTTTAAATGGCACAAAATTGACCCCTGTGGTGCACTCTCCACGCCAGCAATGAGTGCCCGTGAGGTGACGCCTGGTAAGCGCCCACACGGTGCAAATATATCATTATTACCGACATCTGTGTACAAAGCAGATTGGCACACCCAGCAATGGGTAACAAGCCGTGATGATATATTTATTTATTTATTTAAATAATGTTCGTGGTCTAAAATTGTATACATGGATTTTTAAAAAATTCTCCTTGTGTTTCGAGTATAGTCCAAGTTTTGGTTGCCACTGACATGATTTTGTTGCCTAAGTCATTCAACATATCTATCATTACTAAATAAACAAATAAACGTATATACGTATAGTTTCTGTCTGGCGTGGCATAATACATTCATAACAGTTTTACTTAGTTTACTTTCATTGTATTGTTATTTTCTGCGTTCAATTATTTGCAAAAGGGATCAGAATTAAAAAAAAAAGGTGATAGCAAAATGTTTTAATATAAATGACAATTTTCCTCCCTGAAATATTTATTTATTATTCCCCGTAATTAACTCTTATTTCGTGAACAATAACGCTACAATAAAGTTATCTTTCAATCTTTATTCGAGTTATTTGAAAGTTGCAAAAATGTTTCACTTCGTTAATGTTTGTAATTTGTATTTAGGGTGAAAAATCCTCTCGCATTGCGTGCGACTTATCTCCATTTATTTTTGGTTTTTGAACGCTCGAATTATTTCTAAACTTGCGTTCATTTAAAATCGTCAGTTCAGTTTTGAATATATGGGAAATATCACGTGAGTTGCCTGATAACACATCATATATGTATGTGAATGCGTTTGCTCGTATGTTTCATGGAAAAAACAGGGAAGTAATGACCGAAAATTCAGTGATATATTCGTAAATCAAGAGAATATATTACCGGATGGAATAATTTTTTACAAAAATTAATGGGGTGCATTAAATTAATTGATTGGCAACATTAAATATTCATTAATATACCTAAATTTACTTTAAAATGTTCTGCCATATTATTAATGATAAAAATCTACACAATAACAGGCTTTTTCTGTAAAAATGTCGTTACAATACAACTGTCGTTGTTATAACAATGTTTATATTCAAAAAATATTGATATTATTGTTTCAATTATTAACTCTTTATTGAGTAAAAGACGATTATTAAATGGATTATTATTATACCATAACAGTCTTTAACAAACACAAACATTTCTTCTAAAAAGTAATTATCTTTATTAATTAATCGCATCTGATGCATAAATAAATGTTTTGTTACCTATTCTCAATTTATTCCTGCCCAAATATAAATAATAGACTAATTAACCCTGTCATTTTGTACCATTTGACAATAATTAACTGATTGGATAACAACAACATTATTTTAATATAATGGCAATGGTTTTAAGAGGATTCGCTTTCGTGAAAATTATTGTTATTTAACAACTTTTACGATATAACGAGAATGTATGGTATAATGACATTCTTACAGAATAAGCCTATAATAGTTTTTGGGTAGAGGTAGGAGCAGTATTTCAATATATTTTATACTTTTGCATCATCGTTCGATAACTTAGAAAAATATCAGTAGATGGGAAGGGAAATTTTGATTCAGGGAATTTCTCAATTATAATCCAATATTTGACGGTGCAACCAGCAATTTATTCCAACTGCTAATAAAATTCACCGACCAATAAAGGTGCATTCACAAATGAAAATTAGGTTTATGGTTTTTGTTTAGGTTTATGTAAGTCATTCATATATGTAAGTGAAACTATCATTCGCTTGGCATTATTGGTTATCTTTCAGCAATTAAGTTATTACAGTCTCCATGTTCTTCTCGCATTTGTTTAAAAAGCCGAATCCACAAAGTGGATACTAAATAAAGACGGGTGTATATATCTATATCATTTCAGACTCATTCTCATTGGTGAAGTTTGTGACGTCAAACTAAATCATAAACCTAAAGTTTGGACCTTGCAATGTTTAGCTTTATGATTTGGATATAAAGACCCTAAATTCTGAAGTGTGAATGGAGTCATTACATAATATGCAGCCAAAGTCTTTAAAACTAAAGTAGAAATCATAAATCTAAACCTAATTTTCATTTGTGAATGCACCTTTACTTAAACCTAAACAAAACTATAAACCTAATTTTTATTTGTGAATGCACCTTTTGGTTTAAATTTATGGTTTATACTGCAGATGTAAAGACTTTGGCCGCATATTATGTAATGATTCGATTCACACTTCAGAATTTAGGGTCTCTAAATCCAAATCATAAGCTAAACATTACAAGGTCGAAACTTTAGGTTTATGATTTAGTTTGACGTCACAAACTTCACCAATGAGAACGAGTCTAAAATGATATAGATATATACACCCATCTTTATTTAGTATCCACTTGGTGGATTCGGCTTTTAAAACAAATGCGAGAAGGACATGGAGACTTACATAACTTAATTGCTGAAATATAATAATGCCAAGCGAATGACAGTTTCACGGCGCACAGATGTCTTGTTGAGTACTACTCTACCGATATTTTAATCTTGTTTTTGAAGCATTTACATAGATGTCTGTACATATCAAAACTATTTTTCAGGTAATTTAAACTTACATTTATGAATGACTTACTTAAACCTTAACAAAAACCATAAACCTAATTTTCATTTGTGAATGCACCTTACTGTGATAAATTTTCATTTAAAAACTGATGACACAAGTCTGATTTAAGTCGGTTAGGTAAAATGTGTGGTCCAATTACATTATTATTTAGTAACCAGGTCCAAATATTTAAAGTGTTTTTTAATATTTTTTGCGTATTAATGAAGATCGCCAGACTCCAAATTGATTCATGTAATGTACAACCAACTTGGAGCGACCGTACGTTAAAACTTATTATTTACAATTTTATCAATAACTTTATAACAAATCGATTTGTTTTAGTCCCTTGAATCAAATCTCTCTAAAGTACGGACGTCACTGTTGAAACATCCTATATAGAATCTCTCCACGACAGCATTGAGAGCCCGTGAGGTGACGCCTGGTAAGCGCTTTCAACAGTAGCTACCGATAAATCGAGTGCAAATAAAAATATATTATAGGAATAAATTTCTTCATCGCTCTATCTTTCTCGTGGTTTTTCTGGCACCCTATACGTCAAGTAAATTGAAACCGGATGCAGGTCCTTGCTCCCTCTAGACCTAAGAACAACCGGATATGAGCCCCGTATCCCTTTACCCCTCTGACAATTGAATGTCGACCTGTAGGCCCACAGAAAGCTTACCTGTCGTATTATTAGATTGCTATACAGTGAAATCTACAATCTCAAAACGATTGAGATATTAAGTTACAAAATAGATTTCATATTTTCGAAAGTGAAAAGAATTTAAGGAAATAAGGGTGTAAAGATATCTACCAAACGAGGTCTGTTCGATACGATAACTCTATAAATTGAAAGATATGGACAGGGTATATCAAAATTTTCGTTTTTTACCTTCCGTCACATTTAGGTAACGAAGGTAGGTATTGTCTTTGGTCAAAAAATTCAATGAGTTTTTCATCAATAAGCACGTTTTTACGGTACGATTTTACTACTTGTACGATGACGTCTGTATGTATGTATGTATATATATATATATATATATATATATATATATATATATATATATATATATATATATATATATATATGTGTGTGTGTGTGTGTGTGTGTGTGTGTGTGTGTGTGTGTGTGTGTGTGTGTGTGTGTGTGTGTGTGTGTGTGCGTGCGTGTGTTGGTGTGTGTGTAACAAAAATTTCGTCTGCGATAACTCTAATACTACAATTTCAATAATTATAATTCTTTCGTATAGGGTACGATACCATAGTCAAATTTTAACTATCTTAAATAAGAAGACGAAAATATACATAAATTAATGAGTATTAGTGAAAAAAAATTGTTTCAATATTGATTAGGTCGCAAACTACGAGCGATTAAAGTTGATTACTAATTAGGTATGACGCGTTAGGTCCTAAGAATTTGATTGGTCGCCTGATTTTAAAAACGAGATTCGCGCGTCTGCTGCGGTCACCTTTGAAAGATTATGAACTGTCACGTTGTTGTATAACCCAACAAAAAAATTACAATTTTATGTTTCATGAATTTGTTTAATTATAATATCTCGTAATATTAACAATAATAATGTAACTATAATTAAATCAATTTGTAATATGTATTAATTAAATTAATAATAATATTAACTAATCAAAACAAGCAAACACTAGCGCCATCCGCCGTCATACTTTGTGTCATAATATTGTCAAACTGTTTCAATGTCCTATAATTTATTAATAAAAAATCTGATGTGGCCAGCACATTACCTTCCGTCAGTTCTATGGTTCTATGTATTTTGTACAAATTTCATACGGAAAGTTCCTTGCTAAATATTCTATTTCTTGTACATTACCTTCCGGCAGCTGCATGTATTTTATGCAAATTTCATACAGAAAATTTATGTCTTAAATTATTATTTTGTGACGTTTTCTATATACAGTGTAATGTATCTGCAGAAATAAAAGATTTATTATTATTATTTCTTGTACATTACCTTAAAGCAGTTGTATGTATTTTATACAAATTCCATACAGAAAGCAAAAGATCCTATATTTCAGTAAAATTATGTTAAACACACTATGTTAATTTCACTTGACACTGACATCTTTCAATCAGAATTTTCTTTATATAGTAGCTGTTTTCATAGCTATAGCTACTTTATGAAATTTAATTTCTTTATAATTTTTTAACTCTATATCCATTTAATATTAAGTATAAAATGCAGTCAAATCGTATAGAGAATAAAATATTCTTTAATATTTATAATAACATTAAATGTGAAAAAATGATATTTAACATAGTTTTTTCAAGAAAAACTGTTAAAATCTTCAAATGATGGTACTTCCGGTTGACCAATTGTAACCAAAATCTAATCAGCTCTTCATATGGATGTAACGAAGAAGTATACGAAAAAATTATAATTTTTGAAACTGTAGTATTAGAGTTATCGCAGACGAAAACTTTGTTACACACACACACATCGACACACACACACATCCACACACACACACATCCACACACACACACACACACATCCACACACACACACACACACACACATCCACACACACACACACACACACACACACACACACACACACACACACACACACACACACACACACACACACACACACACACACACACACACACACACACACACACACACACACACATACAGACATCATCGTAAAAATAGTAAATTCGTATTCTAGGGACCCTAAAACGTGCTTATTGATTAAAAACTCATCATCGAATTTTTTGACCAAAGACAATACCTTCCTTACCTAAAGGTGACGGAAGGTAAAAAATGATTATTATTTATGTTATTTATGGTTAATAATAATTTCTTCGTAAATATAACATATAAGTTTTTATACAAAAATATTTCAGCTATGCAAACATGAAAAAATCTGTTCTCTCTAGAACAGTCTGCAACTGAAAGTACCAGCTACGTCACGCAAGAAATTCTTAACTTTAAAAATTCATATCTCGCTTATTACGTAAAATTTTTAAGTCGCGTTTGCACTAAAATTCTTATTTCATCCTGTTCTTACAGAAAAAAATTTAAACAAAAATTGGTATAGGACCCTATTCTTCTTCGTTACATCCATATGAAGAACTGATAAAATTTTGGTTACAATTGGTCAACCGGAAGTATCCTCATTTGAAGATTTTAACAGTTTTTCTTGAAAAAACTATATTAAATATCGTTTTTACCTTCCGTCACCTTAGGTAAGGAAGGTATTGTCTTTGGTCAAAAATTCGATGATCAGTTTTTAATGAATACGCACGTTTTAGGGTCCCTTGAATGAGACTTTACTATTTTTACGATGATGTCTGTAAGTACTCGTATGTATTTATGGATGGATGTATGTATGTGTGTGTGTGACGATTCTTTCGGATTGCATAACTCCAATAGCACCTTTCCAAAAATTATAATTTTTGCGTATTCCTTTTCGTTACATCCATATGAAGAGCTGATTAGATTTTGGTTATAATTGGTCGACCGGAAGTACCCTAATTTGAAGATTTTAACAGTTTTACTTGAAAAAGCGCTATTAAATATCATTTTTTCACATTTAATGTTATTATAAATATTAAAGAATATTTTATTCTCTATACGATTTGATTACATTTTATACTTCATATTCAATTGATATAGAATTAAAAAATCTGATGTGGCCAGCACATTACCTTCCGTCAGTTCTATGTATTTTGTACAAATTTCATAGGGAAAGTTCTTTGCTAAATTAAATATTCTATTTCTTGTACATTACCTTCCGGCAGTTGCATGTATTTTATGCAAATTTCGTACAGAAAATTATTATTTCGTGACGTTTTCTATATACAGTGTAATGTATCTGCAGAAATAAAAGATTTATTATTATTATTATTATTATTATTATTATTATTATTATTATTTCTTGTACATTACCTTAAAGCAGTTGTATGTATTTTATACAAATTCCATACAGAAAGCAAAAGATCCTATACCTATTTCCAGTAAAATTATAAGACAACCACACTATGTCAATTTCACTTGACACTGACATCTTTCAATCAATATTTTCTTAATATAGTAGCTGTTTCCACAGCTATGGCTACTTTATGAAATTTAATTTCTTTATAATTTTTTAACTCTATATCCATTTAATATTAGGTATAAAATGCAATCAAATCGTATAGAAAATAAAATATTCTTTAATATTTATAATAACATTAAATGTGAAAAAATGATATTTAACATAGTTTTTTCAAGAAAAACTGTTAAAATCTTCAAATGAGGGTACTTCCGGTTGTCCAAGTCTAACCAAAATCTAATCAGCTCTTCGCATGGATGTAACGAAGAGAAATACGAAAGAATTATAATTTTTAGAATTGTAGTGTGGAAGTTATCGTAGACGAAAATTTTGTTACACACACACACACACACACACACACACACACACACACACACGGACACACATACATACATACATACATACATACATACACACACACACACACACAAACACACACACATACAGACATCATCGTAAAAATAGTAAAATCGTATTCTAGGGACCCTAAAACGTGCTTATTCATCAAAAACTCTCCACCGAATTTTTTGACCAAAGACAATACCTTCCTTACCTAAAGGTGACGGAAGGTAAAAATATTAAAGGAATAAAATTTCATAAAGCAGCCAGCTATGCTGTAACCATGGAAACATATACTATATTAGGAAAATTTCAAGTCAAGTGCAAATGACATAGTATGTTTGTGCTACAATTAATTGGAAATATATAGAATCTCTTACAAGAAACTTGGTATGAAATTTTTACAAAATGCATAAAACTGACGACGGAAGGTAATGTGCTGGCCACATCAGATTTTTTATTATCTATCAACTTTTAAGATCGCATACCCACCAACTTTTGCCGAGTGAAACACGAAAAGGGGGCCATAGGCATTGAACATGGGTAAACAATTAATCTTAGTGAAAAGTAGCCTATTAATTTTAAACAATAATAAATTCTGCATTCAATTCAATAATCACATTTTATTTTGTACATTTTGTAACTGATAAAATCGAATTTAAATTTTTATAAAAGTTACTACTATACCCTCGACAATACCCGCTAGCAATGAAAATGAAACGAAATCACAAACAAATGTAATAATGTTTTATCGGTCAGAAATAATTCCAAATTATAAAATAAAATACGCAAGAACATAATAGTACATACTTAATTTATAACGTTTCTTCTTGTGAATAATTCTCCCTTTCAATAATAACTCTGATAGATAAAATTCAATTCAAATACATAATTTTGATGAAATCATGTAAGAAAATATTTAGAATAATTATTTGAGATCCAACGTAAATGTTATTAAATTGTAGAAATGGGCTTTAGGATCCATAAGAAATTTATTTAAACGAAGAAAGAATTGTGAAAAATTCATGGACCTCTCATGTAAGAAAATATTGTAATATTTAATTTTGTAGAATAAAATTTTAAACTTGTATCATATTTTATTATTATAAATAAATCTTTACTACCTTCTCATGCAAAAGCATTTACGAGATTTTGTTTACAAAAACCTGTTCACTTATTTTTAATTCCTTTATTTAAATTTTAAACACCTGTATATTGAATTCAGTGCATGGTAAAAACAGTTCAGAATCCCTGGTTTCATTATAAAATTAATCGCAATGCGATAATTTATCAGATGACTTGTGGATATCGTCATTATTAGTCATATAAACACGTAATTATAGAAAAATTGTCAACAAATTTGAATGATTTCTCTTTGTACGAGTAATGTAATGCATGTTTTTATTCGTATGAATTCATTAACTTCACACAATGACGTTAAGTTATAATTAATTGCAACTAAGAAATGTTTCACATACCGCACTTACTAATTAGTAATTATTCTCGGTAATTAACAACAAATCAACACTGTTATTAAAAAGTTTATTACAGAGTGTTACGCCGACTATTTACAATAATAATACCCTTATTACTCATTTCTAGGTTCGATATATCTGTTCCTTAAGGACGCTTGCCAGGCGTCACCTTATCGGCTCTGCCGTGGAAAAAACATCACAAAGACTAATTTTATGCATGGGGTTCTTCACAATTTTATTGAAAGCGATCTGTATTCCTATAAAGTATTAATTGTTATTCGTGAAACCATAATATATTTTTTTACCTTTCGTCACCTTTAGGTAAGGAAGGTATTGTCTTTGTTCATAAAATTCGATGATGAGTTTTTAATGAATAAGCACGTTTTAGGGTCCCTAGAATACGATTTACTATTTTTACGATGATGTCTGTATGTATGTGTGTATGTATGGATGGATGGCTGTAAGTATGTGTGTATGAGACGATTTTTTCGAATCGCATAACTCCAATGTCACCTTTCCACAAATTTTAATTTTTTCGTATTCCTTTTCTTTAGATCCATATGAAGAGCTGATTAGATTTTTGTTAAATTTTTCACATTTAATGTTACTATAAAAATTTAAGAATATTTTATTTTGTATACAATTTGATTACATTGTATACTTCATATTCAATGGATATGGAGTTAAAAAATTATAAAGAAATTAAATTTCACAAAGCAGCCAGCTGTGCTATAAACATGGAACCATCTACTACATTAAGAAAATTCCGATTGACAAATGTCAGTGTCAATGTGCAATTTACATAATATGTTTGAATTATAATTTTACTGGAAATATATAGAATCTTACAAGAAACTTTCTGAATGGAATTTATACAAAATATATAGAACTGACGGAAGGTAATGTGTTGGCTACATCAGATTTTTTTAATATTCATTTTGTTTTCAAGGAGTGGATTTCGATAATTAATCACATAAATTGATATTTCACACTAAAATATACAAATATGTTTAAAATAATTTTTGTAGTCAATGGGCGAGTTTTGTCATGTTGAAATGTAATAATTTTTCTACATTACTGCAATACTATATATGCAATATTGCTATTAATGCAATAAAAGTAATAAAATACAGCGTATTTTTTTTGTACAAACGGTATTAAATTTATCGTTATCGCCCGCAATACGATATACAGCATCTTTAGTTCGCCGTAGTTATCCGCTACGAGCACTAGTTTAGAATGAAAACGAACGTATGTCTTCTATGTTTGATATTGAAACGTCAAATTCAAAGTCAAATCGCAAAAAGCAAATTATTTTATTTTATATATGTATACGTAAACACTAGAATATACGATAAACACAGAAATTGAATTGTCAAATGTCAAATGTAATCATGAACAGGTGGCCGTATTTTGCTTTTGTCTTTTTCTATGAACCACGTTTTGGGCACATATATCGAGACCTAATTCGCCAAAGCTGATATTATGTACGCCGTTATGGCGGGAAGAATATATTGCAAAAGTTTAGCATTTTTTTCTCCGGTATTTTTTCAGGGAGGGCTAGAAATGGTCAATTACCAATTATAAAAGTAACATGGGGAACCCCCATACGACCCATTGGAGGTAACAAGGTGTAAGTTTGAATATATTTGTATACAGGCTGTCTCACAACTCGCGCCCCAGAGCGAATGAGGAAACACGAGACTGCACTCGGTTGTGTAATTTCGAAGAAAAAAAAATCTAGCTTAAAAGATATTCGAGAAAAGACGTCTTAAAATTGAGCAATCAGAGACCTACACCTTTAACGTGTGTTTGCCGTAATTGTGTGGGCGACTGTAGTTTTCGAAAAATGTCAGTGTCAAATTAAATTTGACAAGGTGAATAAAGAAAAGGCAAATTCTTACCATGTATTCAGCCGCTGATTACTAAGAAATGACAATATTTTCGTTTAACACATTTTACACAGCTGCTACAACACGTTGCACTGTACGATATAAATGATGATCTCGGATGACACCTTCGCTAACTTAAATTTGTTGCCAGTGAAAAGTCAACTCTAAAGTGTCAAAATTACAGTAAGTTAAACAAATTTTGTAACTCACTAGTATTTTTCAAACCTAGCAACCAGTTTTACTTTGTACACTATTATTCACGAAAGGTGACTATTCAAGGTCATTCTTTCGAAGAAAGAATACACATCACTTTATAGCAGTAGCTTAGCAACATTTTGTACAAGAAAGAGAAAGATTATTTGACCTATGTCTATTTAATTTATGTGGTGTGACAGATATACGTAAACAGTGGCATTACTTTCTAACACACTATAAATAATAATGACATATGTCGTAGAATTACAGATACCTAATTATCTACTACACTGCCCTCTGTGCCAATATTTACCCAGTGGCGTTGACGTTTAAATCAAATTATTATTCCTTGGTTTACAAGTTTAGTCCATGTTTTTGTATTTTGCAAAAACATAAGTGAAGAACATAAATCTTTCAGAAAGGCATTATTTAGAAAGAAACATAATTTTCAGATGAATTACTCTTATTTTTTCAGTTCAAATGTGTCCATAAATATTTCATGTTGCACGCCTATGCACACGAAATGTAGTGAAGTTATCTGCAAGTAATATTATATCAGACGGCTCTCAAATGACCTTGAATAGTCATCTTTCGTGAATAATAGTTTAATAATATCATCACACCTCAAGATATCCTTCCGGGATTGGTGGATTAAAAAGTATTGTAACTCCGTAATTTAAGCAGCCACAAATTATTTTCTTCTATTTGTTGGCAACCTATTGTCGTCGGCAAGTGTCAGTTTCGTCTGGGGCGCGAGCTGTGAGACACTCTGTATATCAAGTCAAATTATTTAAGCTGGGACGCAGAAAAAACTCAACAACTTTTCTAATAATTGAAATTTAAAAAACGTGTACCTTAACGATGTAAGAAATTTTTTAACATAATTAAGGCACACGTTTAAAAAAAATTATTAAAATTTCAATTATTAGAAAAGTTGTTGAGTTTTTTCTGCATTCCAGCTAAAATAATTTGATTTGATATATACATATACAAATATATTCAAACTTACACCTTGTTATCTCCAATGGGTCGTATGGGGGTTCTCCATGTTACTTTTATAATTGATAATTGCCCATTTCTAGCCCTGAAGAAGACCGTAGTACGGTCGAAACGTAGGCCAAGAAATAAATAATTTTTACTTGACTGCAAGTCCGATTATTTTCCATTATTTATTTAGTTTACCTTACTTGTTTTGTTATTTTCTGCATTCATTAATAAGTAATAATAAGTAATAAGAATTTGGAATAGAGTACATGTGTGACGTAGATGTTAAGGGCATTAAAAACTCAGTTATATTAAAAATTAATTACTTTTTTCTAAGTTTGATACAGTTTTAAGGTCTAATTTTAATAATAAATGATCGATTTTCTATATTGTTACTATTGTAACGTGGAACGCCCGCCATCGCCGTCGCTGTCGCCACCACTGTCGCAGCAATGAGCGAATGTCTATTTATAGCGATGGCGCAATCGCGTTAGTAGCCCGGCGAGGTAAACAGACGAGTCGCGACCTGTTTAATTACTTCCGGTCGCCTGAACCTTTTGTGTTCATTGTTATTATGTGTTCGAATATTCTAGAGCTGTTCTAGAAAATAATGGCAGCTGTATATAAGGGACGTAGCTATGCTCGAGACACAGTTATAGTGACATACAGAGTCATAGAGGCACATGGAGTGTTAGAGAGTAAAGTGTTAGTGAAAAGCACAGCAGTATCGTAGTGAGTGTATGCAGCTGGTGTCGAATAGGTACTCGGTTACTGGTATATTGGGATAACTGTGGATATGAATACTCGGTAGTGTTGACGAATATTGGGAAGCTATAGTGTGCAAGGACAGTAACGGCGAGTCGGGAAGTTACTGGTATGCCGTAATAGCTGTTAAAGAGAATACTTGGTACTGTTGAAGAATATTGGGAAGCTACGGAGAGTTGGTGATACTGAGGCTGTGGAAGTTAAACAGAGAGTTACATAAATAGAGAGATAGTGTTGTGAAAGAGGTGACTTCTGTCCGAGCAGTTGAATATACAAACGCTGTTGAGTCAGTAGAGTATATAGACGCTGTGGAGGTCGGTAGGCGGACAGTTGAACGTGATATAAGTATATAGTGATATAAATATAGGGATATAAATATCGCGCAAACGGTCTACAAGAGTCTGCAACAGACCGGCAGTCTAAGATAGTAGTGAAATAAATAATTTATAATATCGTGGAAATAAATAGTAGTGTTAATTGGTTAAATAAATAGTGTTAGTGTTATAGTTAATTATAGTCTTAGTCTTAATTAGTTTTTAATAATTGTTTAATATTAGTAATAGTAATTTTCATTATAGTTTAATAAACACTTAATTTTAATTAATAATAATTGTCTCATATTTACACTTCACACAGATAAATTAAAAACGTTACACTATGGTCAAGGACCCCATTACAACCAGAACCAATCATATAATAGGACAAATATTCTAAATCTAAAACAAATTCTCTCCCACGATAAATCCTCAATTCGAGCGTTTCTATTTCTATCTAACACTAACAAATTATCAAATCGATTGTCCTGACAACCAGCATCAAACTAAATAGACCCATCTCTACCCTGTGAAGGAAAGACAAAGACCGAATGAGACGTTAGAAAGGGATAGTCGAAGGTGATTTGTTCGCAATCGGACTGCACTTCAATCAAGGAACAAGGGTGGGTTGTGAAGCTATCTCCCCAGACTAAGAAAAAGAGAGTACGCCACTGTATAGGATGAAATAATTTGGAAGAATGTAAAATGAAATCAAGCGATTATTAATATGTACTACAAAGGCAAAGATAATTTTCGTTAGGCTTTCTGCCTCGGTAATTAAAGCGTGGGTGTAAATACTGAATACGTATAGCAATATAAGATTTTATATACAAAAGAAGCGTGCGTAAAGTAGTTACTACTATAACTTGATACATTGATAGGTACGTGCAATAAATTTTTTGAAAATATTTGATCAAGGTCTCTGTATCATGAACGAATTAACAAATTGGGATATATTTATCTCTCTCACAAGAAGTGTGTGCAATAAGGATGGATCCACGGTGTAGTATCTATAGGTGAGAGCACGAGATGCGTTGACATGGCTAAGTAACTGGGAAACAAAATGGTGCTAACGCGACCCGTTACCATTTGACAGAAAATGTTTTGCTACAAGATGCACAACACGGTATGGATCAAATAAAGATAAATATAGTCTTTTTAAGGTGCCAAAATGTACAAATTTGCGGTAGACAGCTATATTATAACCACTGAAACAGGTACTAATGGTGCGTTCGGCTTGCTAACGCTTTTCACTCTTTTGACTCCAAGTGTTCCTATAACCGTTCGGGTATGTACGATGGAGTAAAAAGATCTCACTCCTTGATCGTTCGGGTAAAAGGAGTGGAGTTAAAAGAGTTAACTCCATTTACTCTACCTCTTAGCATGGGACTCAAGGAGTGCACATGCGTATTAGGTTATTTTTTGACGGCTAATAGAAAGTTTGAGTTTTAATTTTTACAGGGTTCTGTGCTAATCGTGATGTGTCTTAGAGCCTCGTTTGTTTAGCTAATTTTCTTAGCAGTATTGTGGTTGTAAGTATTTAAAAAAAAAAAAATAGGTACTCTGTATTCATGCTGAGAAAATAGGGAAGAGTTAATAAATAAATAGGTAATTATTAAATATTTTATTATTTAAATGCAGTACCTACAATTCTTTTTTTGTAAATTTAAAATGACAGCTGACAGTTAATTTACCACACTCCTACGCAAGCCGAACGCTTACTATAATGCTCCGAAAGATTTAAGGTCACGTGACAACGCTCCGTACTCCACTCCAACTCCATTAGAGTTAACAAGCCGAACGCACCATAAGATACATTTCTGATTGAAAGGTGTCAATGTCAAGTGAATTTGACATATGTTGTTTTTTGTTTTATAATTTTACTGGAAATATAGAAACCTTTCTGTATGGAATTTGTACAAAATACATACATAGAACTGACAAAAGATAAAACGTAATGATTGAAAATATAGAATATTATGCGTTATATATGAATAATTTAATATTTTAAATATTTTGTGTAAAATCCGGGTCGCAACAAAACCTGACATCTAGCGGCACACTGTATGAACTAGCCCAGTTAGTTAGCCATTCTTCGTAATGTATTGGAATACGTCGTGCACTCACCTATAGATACTACACCGTGGATGGATCTAACACGCTTGTCTTTCAAAAATTCATATTGTTTAGATTAAAGTTAGGACATTCCATTTTAAAACGATGTTCGTTGTTGACAATACTTTCGCTGTAACATAAGTTTATTTATTAATTCAGATATATTACCTTGATTCATAGCCGTACGAATAATGTTATTTTCTGTCAGTGTCACTGACATTGACAATATGCCAGTATCTTATTTTTCACATATTTGGTTTTACATTTGCTAATAGACTTACCAGTTGACTTAGTTTTGAATTTTAATGTTTTTACTTTAACATATATTTTTTATAATAATAAAATAACAATAGTTTCTTATGTACTAAATGTACTAATAAAAACTAACTTGGACACTATATTAAATTTGTCAGAACAAAATCTTAATTCATACAATTCGTAGATGACCTTGATCGGCCATTTTTCAAAAATTTTACTGCAGTGTGATTTATTAATAGCGATGTGTAAAATGCTATTCATTTTTTTATGCAGTCTATTTTACTCACTACGCCCAAAAGACTTCCTATACTTTTTGGCACGGATATGATTTTTAATAAATTGATGTAATTACTTTTTACCTCTCGCTAAGAGAGGTATTGTATTCATGCTAAAAATCGCATATCCAGATTTTAATGAATAAGCACGTTCTAAGGTCCCTAGAATCCGATTATAACATTTTTACGATGATGTCCGTATGTGTGTGTGGATGTGTGTGTGTGTGTGTGGATGTTGGATTCACTTTATCTCAAATACTATAAGACTTAAGACATTTTTAACTACGGATTCCTCAATCTAACAATAATCGGAAGAGTCCAGTCAGTTTTGGTAACAATTGGACAACCGGAAATAGTAGTTACAAGAAAAAAATTATCTAAATATTATTTATCGAAAATTTATGTAAATACTTATATTAAAGAAAGTTAAATTCTTTATTCGATAAATATAAATTCATTATTATATCATCTATAGATTTAGAGATAAAGAAAGGCATATAAAATAATTTGATGTAAAAAATCTCAGATCAAACTACTACAAGGCAAGAAATTCAAATTTTTGTAATTGACACATAAATGTCACTGTCAAAAATATTTGTATGCCTCTGTCAAAAATATTTGTACATTATTATGAAGATTATGAAAATAAAAAAGTCAACAACGCAAAAGAATATAAGTAAAAAAGAATATAAAAGGAATTTGCGGCAAAAAATGACGAATATAAAGAAAAAGAAAAGGAAAGTAGAAAAAGAAAATTTCAGGATATTGAATATAAAGAAAATGTATGTATTGTACATAATTTATATTAAAATAATTATTTTGTAGTCAGACGTGAATATATGTATTTGTATTTAAAAATATTTTTCGTTTTAGGCGTACAACCAGGTAAAATATCTGGCGAGAGGTTATGTGTTGGCCACATCAGATTTTTAATATTTTATTTATACAGTTGCTTGACAATGCCGAATAAATATTTTCGAATTTTGAACACTTTTGTTGAACCGATCGTATAATAATTATAGAGTGCAATATGTACATGCTTGCAGCTTTTGCCCTTGCATCGCAAACTCTTCTCTCGTGTGAACAAGTCAGCTTCACGCACTTATCCCTAAATATAGGTACTATTTTCCTTTTTAGTGCAATACTTTAAATTTTTCACGAAAATAATGGATTGTCATCGAAGCTACATACCTATGTGTGAAAAATCGATCGGATATGTAAAAGAAGGTCAAGATTAGATTGCAAGATTTAACCCTAACAAACTAACCAACCAAACAAAGGGGCCTATTCTGTAACTCAGTGGTTAATTTTTAACTACTGGTTGTATGTTGACATATAGTTGTCAAATCATTATCTCTTGGATAAAAATTTTAACCAGTGATTAAAAATTAACTACCGAGTTAGAGAATAAGGCCCAAATGCAGTTAAATTAAAACTTGTCGCGAATCTGGTGATCAGGGTTCGATCCCAAATCCCAACTTATTGAATTCGAATTGTAATTGGCCCCTGTGGTGCACTCTCCACAAAATCAATGGACGACATGTCATCATCATTACCGTTATCTGCGTACAAAGCAGACTGACTCAATCAGCAATGGGTAATTTGCCGTAATTTTTTTAAAAAAATTTAGTCATCTGATAAATTAAAGTTTCTACTAAAGCTACGTTTCCAGCTCTTAACATAGTCACTGTTTTAGTCTTTGTTTTTGTATTCTGTCTTATGTTTTTGTTAGAAGATATTGGCCATTTCCAGCTGTTAACATAAGCACAGTCTTAAGTTTTTGTACTTATAAATGTTTGTTCACTCAAAAAAGGAACACATTTATAAAACTCTTTACAATGCTTCAAAAATTATATAGTTATTAATGATATTAATGAATAGGAATCATTACTCAAATTAAGTAATAATGTAATTATTTTGTATAATTCCAAAATAACATTTGAAATAAAGCACGAAATTAATATGGTGAACGAGCCACAATATTTATAATATTCCACTTTAAATTTCAATATTGTCTGTATATCCATAAGATATGATATAATTTTATTTGTACTTATAATATAAAAAATATGTTTTTTTTTCTTTCTGTTGTCCATATTTATATTATCTCAACACAAAAATAATGACAGATACAACGCGTAGAACTACTGCGCAACATAAAAAGAAATAGCGCTTACATCACTTATCTCTTTCCAACAGAACAGCGACAAAGACTATGACGAAAGTATGAAGCATGCAAACTTTGTGTTTATGCGCTATGACAAAGACAAAGACTAAAGACAGTAGCTGGAAACGCTCAAGCCCTTATACGTATGACAAACTTTCAAGATTATGACAAATAACAAAAACAGTGACTATGTTAAGAGCTGGAAACGTAGCTTAATTCTTCTGCTTGTTGCGAAATACAGGGTGGGGCAGAAAAACCTATCCGATTTCAAATCCCTTTTTCCCAGAAGAGGGAGCAGGTAGAGTAGTGGGGTAAAAACCGTTAGAAAGCCGGTTTTATGCCATTTGTCAGTAGTCAACATGCCTTGGTCTGGTGAACATCGTGCTTTTGTTATTGAGCGGTTTATCGAATGCGGCGGTTCGATAATTGCTACACAACGTGCTTTTCGAATTCATTTCGGACTCGGGCGTCATGATCCTGTTCCACATCACGCTACGATTAAAGTGTGGGTGTCAAATTTTAGACAGACGAGTTCAGCATTGAAAAAGAAGTCGCCTGGACGTCCCAGGACAGCAACAGGACCTGAAAACGTGGCCAATGTGAGAGCCGCGATTGAACGTTCCCCGCGTCGTTCGGCGCGAAAACATTCGCTCGCTTTGGCGATTTCCAACCGCAGTATTCGGCGCATTTTGCACCGGGACCTCAAAATGCATCCCTACAAAATGGTTGTTGCACAGGAATTAAGTGAAAGGGATTTTGAAACCCGTACGAACCTGTGTCGCGATCTCCGAGAACTCCCAAACGACGATGTTGTGCTCTTCACGGACGAAGCCCATTTTCACCTTTGTGGTGCCGTTAACAGGCAGAATTTTCGATATTGGAGTGACGAAAATCCTCGAGAAATCCATCAGGAACCCCTCCATAGCCCAAAAGTGACTGTGTGGTGTGCTCTTTCCCGCCTAGGCGTCTGGGGGCCTTACTTTTTTGAAGAAAATGGGCAAACCGTAACGGTCAACAGCGAGCGCTATTGTTTCATGCTGGAAAATTTTCTTAGACCCAAAATGGAAGAAAATGGCGTGGAAAATGTGTGGTTTCAACAGGATGGTGCAACCGCCCACACATCGCGACGATCAATGGACATTCTCAGGGAACTGTTTCCCGGTCGCCTCATTTCCCTGAGAGGTGATCTTGGCTGGCCGCCGCGCTCACCGGATCTCACTCCATGTGACTTCTTCCTTTGGGGTTACCTCAAATCGAAGATTTACCAGCATCGACCAAGGACCCTTCTTGCTTTACGAAGGGAAATTGCTCGGGCAATTGAAGAAATTCCTGTGGAAATGACGGTGAAAGTCATGGAAAGCTACCGCGAGCGCCTAAATCAGTGTATCCGCTCCCAAGGACGACATTTGAGTGATGTGCTTTTCAAAACTTAAATTTAAAAATGGCATAAAATTTGCGATATGTTAATAAAAAATTTTTTTGACAAGTTGAGTGGTTTTAATTTTATAACGTTTTGAAATCGGATAGGTTTTTCTGCCCCACCCTGTATAAAAGAATTCATCACGCATATGTCTATTCTTAGTTCATATATTGTGGAATAATTTGAATCTTCTCAGTTGAATTTAACTTTAGTTAGTCTTGGGGTTAAGCGCCGTATAGTGTAGAGTGTAAAATAAATGTAAGATTGAGTCAACTGCGACACCGGGTATAATTGGCTTGTCACTTTGGCAAATCACCCACCCTTAAACCTAGAAACATCCCTGTGCAACCCTCGCCCTACACCTAACATCATTCACCGTGACCAGAGAGGATCCCTACATCCTTACCCTCCACAAAACATTACAGTCAACATTACATCGCGTCAAGAAACTAGAGATATAATATTACATATTATAAATTGTAACACTCGGTCACAAACAAATTGTAATTAGTTCTATACAGATTATTTATAACGTAAATAAATTATTACTATAATAATTTTCAAATCACAATAATTGTATAAATTTAAAAAAAATACGTTCAATATTGTAGAAGTTTCATTCACGATCTAACATTGAAATCTCCAAAATTAATATTAACTTTCTGTGGTTTAATTCAAAAACCAATGTTAATTTATGATCAAAATGAGATTGGCTGTGTATCGGTTAAAGAACGATATAATTTTACATAAAAGAACAACTAACTACAAACTGTAAAGGTAGGGGAGACCGGTGTCAATTGTTACAAAATTTAAATTTTTATTTTTCACGAGTTAACGTTACATTTCGAAATTTTGAAATTACGTATATGAGAACCTACCCACCTTAGTGAATAATATTTTGAATTTTAAACTTTTGAAAATGTGACAAATATAAAAGTATAAGGATTTTTAGTCAGGCATTACAAATGTTATAATTGACACCTAACTGGTGTCAATAGTAACAGGACCAGTGTCAATTGTAACAAATTTTAACAGTGCTGTAATAAGATAAAATAACAGATAAAAGAAGAAATTATTGAAAAAATAAACATTTATTTATTATCTCAGAAAATACAAAATTCAGATGAATCAACTAAAAGCAAACAAAATATACATTCTGTTGGTGATATGGACCATTTTTACTAATACCTTTAGTCGCTAACGAAATTGCAGTTTAGGTAAACATAAAATAGGTCTTTCTTCGTACATTTTAATTTGCCCGGTGTCCAGATTTTACATTTTCGCCATTGCAACCAATCTCCTGTGCTCAAAAAATATGGGCCAATACATATCAGAGAGTTTCCTCATCGGAGCCATCTGAAGAGTAATCTGCGACTGTTACTTTCGGAAGTGTTTTTCATTTTTTTGCTATTCTTCTTTTATGTTTTCGATAGCAGTGGTTTTTTCTTGTAATTTTTATCATGATCAATACTGTACTTAATTATTAAACACGTTACAACCGACACCGTTACATGTGTTACAACTGACACCGCTTCACTTAAAAAGATATTTGCTTTTTTGTATTTATTAGGTAATAATTCGAAATGTTTTTTAATGAAAAATAAAAGCAGATATAACTCACAAACTGATCCATAACTTGAAATATTTCCGAGCAGAGCACTTATAGTGTTTTAGAAACAATGTGTGTCACTACCTGTATTTACTTTTTTGTAGATTTATAGACATTCGTCAGAAACAGACGCTGTATTTGCGCGTATGTACTTACACTAAATACCAAAGACCTATGACTCTTTCTGCTTCACTCTGCACGCGCGTTTTAATCTACTTCGAAAAGATGGCCCTGTTACCTGCCCTTGTTACATTTGACACCTGTTACAAATGACACTGGTCTCCCCTACCTACTGAAATTGACATCCATTAAACCAGTGTCATGTCATAAAACAAGAAAATATTTATTACAATAATAATCATGTAAAATTTTGAAGGACTTTAAATGGTCAGTTTAAATCACAGAATTAGTGACAATTTGTAATCATTAAAACGTTCATTGCGTTTATGGATCATCGAGGGCATCATTTTGTTTTAATACATTCTCATAGTGTGGATAAATTTTACTCCCGTTTACGATTTTGCGTACACTGTATTAAAACATTATATCATATCTAATGTATGCGGTGAGGGACCTAAACTATTTCGGTGACGCTAAAGTAAATAAGATCAGAACGTGTATAATTGTCCCCAATCTTTTAAATATTCCTCTTGTCAATATAGATACATACATACTGTTCGACGAAAAAAAGGAAAAATAAAAATTTGGAGACAAAATAACCCTCATTGCAGAATTGGATTTGGTTACATAATGGTCAAATCGTATGTAATTCCACTACGGCAAAATCTCCACGGTAAACATGTTAATGATGTCAAATTTGAAAAACAGGTACGGCAAGTTATTTTATTTCTCAAAAAATGTTGCACTAAATTTCAGGGTATTTTAAAATAACATCGTTATAAATGTTCGATAGAACCACTGTAGTATCATTATAAAACGGTTGTGAAAAAAATTTACTTAATTTAAAAATGGAAGCTAGAAATGAGTTTGTTAGTGATCCATAATTAATGTTAATTTCTTTAGATTCTTCCACTATAGACAAGGAGAGTAAAAATTCAATCAGCTGCCAGCTATGATATATTGAGCTATTTGCATTAACTGATAATAATGATAATAATATCAAATGTCAAAACAACTTAATCTATAACAATTACAAAAAATCTGATGTGGCCAGCACATAACCTCTCGCCAGATATTTTACCTGGTTGTACGCATAAAACGAAAAATATTTTTAAATACAAATACATATATTCATGTCTCACTACAAAATAATTCTCACATATATTTGCAAAATCTATGGGATATTTTAATATAAATTATGTACAATACATACATTTTCTTTATATTCAATATCCTGAAATTTTCTTTTTCTACTTTCCTTTTCTTTTTCATATTCGTCATTTTTTCGCAAATTCCTTTTATATTCTTTTTTACGTATATTCTTTTGCGTTGTTGACTTTTTTATTTTCATAATTTTCATAATAATGTACAAATATTTTTGACAGTGACATTTATGTGTCAATTACAAACATTTGAATTTCTTGCCTTGTAGTAGTTTGATCTGAGATTTTTTACATCAAATTATTTTATATTCATTTCTTTAACTCTAAATCTATAGAAGATATAATAATGAATTTATATTTATCGAATAAAGAATTTAATATAAGTAATTACATAAATTTTCGATAAATAATATTTAGACGATTTTTTTCTTGTAACTACTACTTCCGGTTGTCCAATTGTTACCAAAACTTAATCAACTCTTCCCATTATTGTTAGATTGAGGAATCCGTAGTTAAAAATGTCTTAAGTCTTATAGTATTTGAAAAATCGTGAATCCAACATCCACACACACATACGGACATCATCGTAAAAATGTTATAATCGGATCCTAGGGACCTTAAAACGTGCTTATTCACTAAAATCTGGATATGCGATTTTTAGCATGAATACAATACCTCTCTTAGCGAGAGGTAAAAAACATGATTCCTGTCACCATCTTTTGCATCGGCTCTCAAGTTCGATTGAACTTATGAAAGTCAGATGAATAAAGCACTGAATTTAGAAACGGTGCAACATATATCATCTATTTTTAAGCGGTGAATAAAAAAAAACGAATTCAGGAAATTAATTTTAATGCGCATTATATATCGATATTATTACCAGTGAATTTTTTTTTATTGATTTTAAATCACTCAAAATCAAATTTAAGCCACAGATATTTCCCGTAACAAGACATGGATTTTGTGCTATACGGAGGGTATGTTCTATTTCAATAGGGGTGTTGACGCGATGAAACAATCCCGTAACTGCGTCGTAAACTTCACTCCTCTAATCGGGTTTTATGGAGATACGCACTAAGAGATCACATCTCACATCTCCCTTTGTTCTTAAAATCTACCCATCGTTCTACGACTAAATGAAACATAATTCTTTATACATGGCGGCATCAGTCTCGTTTCATAATTTTTATAAATAATGTTAGGGATGATGAGAAATAATTGGAGATGTAATCTTGGTAAACAGTGTTTATTAAATTGTCATTTAAATAACTTTTAAATATTTAATAAACACTCTGTTTACCAAGACTGCAGCTCCATTTATTTCTATCATCCCTAACATCATACTAACAGTCAAGTAATACCAATAAATTTATAAATAATATTCAATAAAATTAAATATTTGTAAATGTAAAATCGTGCATTTGTGCTTTTTTAGCGAGTTCATATTAGGATGTACAAACCAAATTTCTATTTTAAGAATGTTGTCTGGGATTTCAAATTAAAAAATTGTTTTCTTACGTCTTGAAAATATGTTTACGAGTAATAATATCTCCTAATTTAAAAATGGTAAAATTAGTGCTGGAATCCGGTCAAGATAGTTCCAGCTTCGTATAAAAAAATCCGAATATCCGGTTATTTGAATGTTGAATTATCTGGTTATTGGATACCGATCTCAGTATCAGATCTCAGATCAGGATTTAAGATTTGGATCTTTGGTCTTTACCTCAGATTCGAATTTAAGTATCGGATCTCTGAAATTTATTTATGAGATAATCCTATATATGAATTCGGTTTGATGCTGTCTCAAATTCAAATTGGAAGTCGGCGTACTTCTGATATTCCGGCAGACACTTTCACTACTTTTAACACCCGCTAAGAAGAAAATTGCGTTTCAAAAATTATTAACAGAGAATAAAAACAACCCCTTTTATCTTTTATCTGCCGTCCGCTGGCTACGAACACGCGATTATTGTTTCTAGGATTTCAGTATTCGATTGATGCTACAAAGTCTTGGAATGGGGTATGTGACCAAATTTTTATTTTTACATAATATGATACTAGACAAAAAAATACAATGCCCGTATTTTTTTACATCGATTAATTATTCGTACTTTACGAGAAAATAATTTTTAAAAATTTGAGGCAGGGATTTGTGACTTGACAATGGTAGATGCGTGAAAAAAGACGGTTAGACTGGGAGGGAAAGAGATAGTTATACCCAGATGTGACTATGCCACACCCTGCCACACCTACCACAACATAAACGCGACGCTGATAGGCTGTCTCTTTCCTTCCCGCAGTCTATCTGACTTCGTCCACGGTTCTAACATACTTACGGCATATATCTCTTCTCCAAAACATTAAATTATGAATATCAAGATTATTACAAATTAATCTTTAGTTTTATTATTATAATGACAAGCTACAGTGGTTAGTTTTTATATTTTATGACATATATATTGAAATGCGAATATAGTCAACTACCCCAATAAGGAATTTTAAATATTCGGTGAAATTTAATCCATTTCCTTACATGCTATGTATAGACATCTGTCCATAACGGTTTGACTTGCAACTCTATTCCAGTACCAGTTTACTAAAGATTGGCTTCGGATCAGAAATGAAGATTCGAAACCAGATATAAGATCCGAATCCGAAATCAAGGCTCGAATCGAGATCCGAAATCACAATTCGAATTAAGGTGTCGCATCTGAAATTTAAATTTACGGATATCCGCTTTAATTGCCCAGTATTGTATATCCCAGGAACCAGATATTTTGAAATCCAATTTTCCCGGATCATATCTCAAAGATAACTATATTTTCATCGGCTTAACTTTTATTATCTATATATTTTTTTTATATTTGAAAGTAGTAGCTAAGATATTTTAATTACAAAATAATATTAATTGGAGCTTGTAGCCCCCGTTGTAGACCGACAATAAGTAAAAAAAATCTCTCTTACCGTGACCCAATGCTGGTCGCCATCTCCATTCGGCACAACTTCCTTGGCTTGCTGTGGCTGGGGTCCAGGTCCTGCAGGTCCTGGCGGTGCTCCAGGTGGCCCAGGTGGAGGCTGTGCCCTTCTGGGCTTGGCTGGTGAATGTCTTTGGGGCTGTAACGTGGCTGCCGCCCCAGGTCGCGTACTGAATGGGAAATACGGGCTATCTGCAGCGAAGGGTTCCGCTGTGGGAGTCGTGCCCGGGGAGGTCGCGCCGCCTACGTACGCTGGACCTGCTGGGCTTAGGCCGTATGCCTACGGAGAGAGATAGTGATGATAGTAGATAAGGTAACAGTGAAGAACATTTGTTTATTTCCTGATCATTTTTATTTTGTTGCATTATTTTAGCTAAAATTAAATTTAAAATGTATTCAATTATTATTATCACCATTTAGGTATTATTATTATAAAGGTGATGGGTAATGATGATTTTTTTTCTGCATAGGAAACTGTAATTAATTAGGATATGACAAGTCCGCTGTGCGTTCCAATCATAAATAGTTTCTTACATATATCTGAATGAGGACATGAACAAGACATGCGCACGGGTTCATGAATGCGTACATAAACGAATCCAAAAAGTCCTGCAGGAACAAACCTATTATTTGATTGATAGTTTACACGATTTTCAATTTCTTGAAATAATCGCATATCCATTTTTACCACGTCTTTTAAATTAAGTTTAGTTGGCTATGAAACACGTAATATTTTTCTAAATCTCAAGTATAAAACAGCGCATAGTTTTACGGGAAAGATATTTAAAAAAAACTGTTTTTCCGTATTAAACGCATGTGTAATAAATTTCGAGCGCCACCCGGTATGTGTTCCGATTCCGAAGTTTCTTCGTCCTCTTCTCAGTCAACAAAGACTGTTTTCACTATACCAATAATATTGCATATTTCTGAGGAGAATGTCCAGTACGCCATCTATCATAGTATAGTATGACTAGCGAATGAAAGTTGACGTTTAGATTATTTAATAGATGTGGTTTCTTTTGAAAACATTTCCCTATATTTGATTTGAAAGGAAACTGACCCTTATGTATTCCGTTACAGACGATTAGAATTGTACTCAATACTAGGAGGCATTTGAAATGACCTTAGCAACAGGATTCAGAGATGTATTTAAAAAATTTAATACCGCAAATTCTAGTTCGTTCGTCTCAGGTGTATAAGCAACCTTCGAATCGGAGTTACTGTTAGAGGAAATTAAAAACAATCCTATTTCATAGAATTGCCAAACTAAATAGTTTAAAGATCAAAATATTTTGTTATAATCACATAAACGAAAAATGTTTAAAATATTTTAAACGCACCCCTGTTTTGATATTCAGTTACCCTAGTCGGCCATCTATTTTCAGCTAGACATAGTAATGTATTTCTGTGCTTTCCTAGTCCAGTATTTAAATGGGTTCATGCAAAAATTTCATACCTGAATATTTCGTACAATTCTATTCTTCTCTAGGGTTTCAAAAGAAACCACATCTATAAACTAATTTAAACGTCAACTTTCATTCACTAACCATACTAAGGTCCTTTTTGCTGAGAGCTAAAAGGTGCTGTGCATTTGTTGACGAGGGCGAAATGAACTTTTTCGTTTGCTGACCACCGGCGTGTCTCTAGAATATTGGGTTATGGCTGACTCTTCCCATTTTTTTATTTCTATCTACATATTGCTTTTCAAGGGACCCCAAAAAGGTTCAGATCCGTAAAACAATAATTTAGCTCTCTATTAATCTGCCTTTTCATTTCCCAAACTCACTCATGCCCCGGTATCCCCCACAATGTATTTCATATTCCAACATTATTCGATTGCTAAACAGGATTTGTCTCCAGTAAATTCTAAAAATGGGACATGACATAACCCCTTTTCAAATTTAGTGATTCGTGTACGAGCCCAAACCCATATTATTTCGTTCGGGGTAAATTTTCAAGAAATTATGAAACCTACAATTTGTAGAAATTTGTCACCATTTGCGTAGGTTTTATAATTTGTTTGTTGAAAATGTAACCGATCGAAATATTATTGGTTTGGCCACGTATAAATGAAAGGATGAAATACTTAAATATTTATGTATTTAATAAGAGATATTAAATAAAAATCTACATATGTATTATAATGGAAACGTCTGTCCCACTAACATATAATTTAGTAAACGTTCTTCTTCTTAGTTATCTGTATGAAAGTAGCAATAAAAACTTTGGAGAAATAAAATAATAAATTAAACACTGCGCCCTTACGATCCAGAAACTTATCTTACGGATCGTCTATTAAACTTACAACAGAAATTACATCCCCTGTCGCTATTTCTATGAAGCGGCTACTATTTTCCACGTCTTCTACCGCTTGTTTAGCGTGTAGGGGGTGAACGAATTGCCGCTCTCTACTGACAAGGATACGGGAATAAGAAGTTTGTTCGGTAAGTAAGTTTGGAAGAGACGAAACTAGTAATTTTGTTGAGCGTTTTTTCAAGTTATAAAAACACGAGTTTTCAAGAGTCATTCTCGAGACAAGGGCATTATTTATTGGGAGATTTCTGCTCTAAGTTGGCACGGGGGACGAAAAAACAGGGGTGGATTAACAAAATTTGAAACGTCAAAATATTTTCTGGCAAACTCTAAGCATTCTTTCTACGAGTATTAGTTTTTGTAATACGTTACTAGAAACTGATTTCGATATGTGTTGCAAATTCTACCATAGTTAATTAACTTTGGTTGATATGGTTTTGATGGCATGTCTCTTCAAAAACAGGATAAAATGTTCAATTTTATTGTTTTGTAAATTGCGAATTATGAATTATATCAGGGAAACATTTTGAGTAGGTATAGCCTTTCTCAAATTATATTCAAGATTAAATTTGGCTAAAATCAATGTTGACAAATTAAATACATATTCATAAATTATTTTAAAATCTTTCAGAACTTATAATACAACAATAATAATACAACCTTTTATTTTATGTTTTGTTTTAATGTATTTACTAAATACTAAAATAATCTTTTTTTAAATTTTTTTAACTCTACCCTTATCGGTCGGTAAGAAAATGAAGATAACCACATCATCAGTGAAGTAAGGCAGGTCACTAAAAGTTGAGACAAGCTATATTACACGATTTCTATAAATCAGCAGGTGTATACTCGTGTGTGATTTCTAGAGTGAAGCAAGAGTAGGCCCCAGTGAATATACAGGTGACTCATCGGTCTGTTATTTTTTAAAAAATCGATTATTTTAAATAGTATAGACAAAAATTTAAAACGAAATTTATTTTATATTAAAATGTCTATAAATCTGCAGTATAAATGTTTCTACACGGTTATCATTTTTAGGCAATGGTATGTAACTTTATATTTTCAAATGGAACACTCATATATTACTTAAACTTGTAAAAAATTACAAGTTTAAGTAAACTTAAATTAACAAGCATTTTTAAAAAATGTGATTTACTCAAATTAATAGATAACATTGTTATCACTGAAAATGTATAACTTCAATATTTGTCTTCGTTTTTAAATAACTAAAGATGGACCACTATGGTCCGAAACGTCCTAAAAAACAATAAACGTTTCTGACTGGATCAGCAAAACCTTTTTCCACCACAAACCTTGAAAAATTCTCAACTTGATCCTTCAAGACTCGAAGATATTTCTTCAATTAGACATCTGATAATATTAAATACCAGTTACGATAATGAAATATCGAAGTAAAATAGATGAAATATATAATTAATTAATTTTTTTTGAAATTTGAAAGGTGTAATGTTAAAATAATGTAATACAAAGCCTACTGTATTTAATAAAAAAGTAATATTTAAATAGTTCGCCATTGTATTTCTTAATAATATAATATATAATTGTTTTTATACTATTGGATAGCAAATTTAATGTACTTTTCAAATTTGAATAAATATATACATACATTTTAATTTAAAATAAACTTCGTTTGAAACCATAATAGGTATTTAAAATAAACGACTTATTAAAAAAGAGCAGACCGATGAATCACCCTGACCAGTAAAATGTATTACCCATTTCTGGGTTTGTCAATCTGTCGTTATTCGCAGATTAAAACAATACATAACTGTTGAATGTGCTAGCCAGACGTCCCCCGACGGGGTTTTAAAACTGTCATAGAGAAAGCAATACCGAGATCACTTTATTTAAAATATAAAAAGAATTTGGATTCGGATTGGAACCCAGATCGTCTAAACCAAAACCGATCACATAAGGAAGCCATTCACGCAGCCCTGGGAATTTCTACCTGTTTTATATACTTGTATTTTAACTGAAATTGTCATACTACAGCCTCTCCAAGAGTAGTGAATAATTTGGCACTAATTATGAACTCAGCAATATTATTTGTTAATATGTAGTATTGCAAATGGGATTTTAATAAACTGCATATCATTTTGAAATATATTTATCATTTACCGTTTAATAGGACCATAAACACTTATACAGAAAAAATAAATAACTCACCATTCCATTGTCCATGCTTCCGCCATATGTACTAGGAAATGTTGGTTTTTCTGTAACAAAGAAAAAACATTTTAATTTCAATTATAATCGGAAGAGTTCTACTAGAATATTAAAAAATTAAACATTTTAAAAAAATAGTAAGTTTATAGCGCCCGAGTGTTGCTAAAAACATGTTTTATACGTGGTTTAAATGCAAGAACAACCAACGTACGTTAACATTTCATACTTTTAGAAATAAGTGATTTAAAATCAATAAGAAACTTTCAGTAAGAGCCATTCTGCACTAATAATGTTCATTAAAAATGCCACTAATTGTGTGATTTAAACTGCACTAAAATACTCATCATAACATGACATTAGTTCAATAGACACCTACATAACTGACGTCACACCCAAGAGAGATATAGACTATCTTGCTTCCAAACAAACCCCTTCTCGTTGTCTTACGTCCCTCTCAATAGTATTATACCTGCCATTCTGCTTGCATCTGTCATTCGTCACCTAATTCTCTATATTTCTAAAGAGATCGCTGGAGTGTAGAGGTGGCAGTTCTTTGTTTGGAAGTCTTAGCCATAGCAACCATTAGTTCATCATTAGTTCTATGCTTTGCCGCTAGATACGCTCGTGCAATTTGCAATTGTGTGTCTATTGTAATATTGTAAAGTCAGAAACCACATGAAAAATTTAGGACAGAATGAGAACAACAATTCGGAAATAAAACTGGGGCGCCCATGTTTTATATACCTACACACTTAAGTGTGATTAATCGTACCAAAGGAAAACTTCAGAATTACAAAATCAGAACAAACTAGATTTTTTTTAGTTGCCTCCCAAATTAAGGACAGATGGAATACTCTATAAAGAATAATGACAACATCTTTGACGAATCCAAATTCGAGTACAGAAATACATAATAGTTATTTATGTAACAAGTGTGTGAAGTAGTACTTTTTTGGTCGAGTGCGATGAGAGAAGTATGACTACTATTGGGATTTTCAAATAAGAAAACGCTAACTAGCGGCGAATACAAACGAACTACAAACAGTGGTACATATTTGACATTTACATGAAACTACAATTATAAGACTACACAATAGTTATTTATGTAACAAGTGTGTAAAGTAGTACTTTTTTGGTCGAGTGCGGAAATTGTAGCACGAGACAAAAAATACTATTTTACACACGTGTTGCATACAACATTTTTCCTACAACCGAAATGGTATTGATGTTTCCCATAATACTGAGTGTACAGGCGTCCAGCAGCTTCAAATACTGTTAGTACTCTTTCTCATAACACTGTACAAAATGTAACTTAAACACTTGGAAGAATCTCAGACAGACGATGATTAGTCTTTTATAATGTACAAATTGTATATTTAATATTAATATTAAAAATTAGGTTAGGTTAGATTACATGTCAAAAAAATGTTAATGTTCTTAAAAATTAGATCAGTACTCAATCTGTTAAAAATATTAGATTTGTTTCATTTACAGGGTATATTCATATTTCTTCATAAATTTTATTACTTTTATTACTATTTACTACCTAATTATATACTTGACAGGTAAATTAACCGCATTTTAATGTTGCCTAGCAACGCTTATTTACTTTTCAAGCATTAGTGCGTGAAAAGTACTTTTCACGCACTAGTGCTTGAAAAGTGACACTACACACTGTAATGAGTGCGTGAAAAGTACTTTTCACGCGCGGTTGTAAGAAAAACATATTTTTATGTTTTATGTGATTGTTGCTATAGTGAGTATAGGTAGTGATGTGCCACTAAAAAATTCCCGCAAGAAATTTTGTTTGAAAAAACAACTTGGCTTTTTTCCCATATTTAAAAAAAAATCTGAAATATTATACCTTGACGTTTATTTTTGCTTTGCATGTTTGTGGTCTTGTGCTTGTCAACTCTTACTCCGTCAACAAATATTGTGGTGCTTCGCAATATTTGAAATTCCTTAGGAACTTTTCCTCGTCACTCAGTTTCGGGAATTGACCCATCACTAATGGCTGGTGCCCACGATGCAAGTTTTCGTGCTGGATTACTTGCTGGGAGCCGTGCGGGCAGCCGTGCTGGAAATTTGTCGGCTTGCGGGCTGCGGTGCTTTCCAGCTTGCTGGTTTTTCAGGATAGGTTCGGTGCTATTTTTCTTGCGTGCGGCAATGCTGGCTACGCGTGAGAGCCAATAGAGGGTTATGATTTTGACGTCACACGCAAGAAAGAATGCGACGATGTAGAAGTTGAGATGGAAGATCGGATTACAAACAAACCACGCCATTTTTAAAGTTCTGTCTTCTGTCACTTGTGTTTTGACATTTGAGTTTTACATGTGATTCAATGTAGAGGTGGGCACGTGAGTAACTGTTTGTTCACGATCACGCACGCTCACGGAACTAAAAATGTAATCATGACCAAGCACGCACGACTTTTTATGTTTGATTCACGATCACTCACGCTCACGATTTTATTTTGGCACTCACGCCCGATCACGCCCGGCGGGTCACGTTCGTGTCACGTAATTGTTTATATGTACATTTCATGCCCATATTCATAAAAACTCGTAAATTTTTTAACGGTTCGTTATAATTTTTATCCTGTAAAAAGAGTCGACACTGACAGAAAAATCGAAATGTGACTTGTCACGTTTGATTCCATTCGTCAAAAATTTTAACGAGCCGTTTTGAAATTTAACGAGCATTTATGAATATGGGCATAAGTCTGTTTAACACAGTCATAAGTTGTTATCAAATTAGGTAACAAATTGGTAATAAGTTAGGTAACAGATAGGTTGCATTGGAAACGAATGTTTATGGACAAATAGGTTGTTCTATTCCATCACAAATATCACTATAAATTTGGTAACAAATTTGTTAACAAAATTATGATCGTGTCAAATGGGCTTAAAGATTTGTATATCTTTAGTGAAATTGGAGCAACTGTGTAGGTATACAATTTTGGGTAAAACAATAAAACTATTTTTATGCAAAAAAAAATACTGTTGATGACATATTTGGACATAAAAATAATAACAAGAATGTAAAGTAAAAGATGGAAATTGACATTTTTTTAAATAAAAAATAGAAGAAAACTTGTACTCACGCCCGATTAAATTTCAATCACGCCTGATCACGCACGATAATTTTTTAGTGCCTCACGCTCACGTCCAATCACGACGCAAAATTTAAATTATATTCACGATCACGCGGATCACGTCGTGACCCATCGTGACCCGACAAAATCACGGCCCGCGCCCACCTCTAATTCAATGTCTTCGGAAGGCTGTGGAAACTTAAAGAATTTCACTTTTGTCATGAATTCTGAATAATTATAGCGGGACTCACTGTTGCAAAGATCATACACTCGCTTAATACTTGGCACCATCTTGCAACTGTCACCATAACAGCGATTTGTATGTAATCTAGCAACGGAGTGAAATGAGTCACAAGTGTAGTACAAAGAAAATACCAATAGATGGCAGCCCGAAAATATACTTCTGTATAACCCTCTATTAGAAGGCAGCATCGTATCACATGATTAAAACATTGAAAACCAAGACATTTTGAGACTCATTGACGTTGAAGCAAGTAGTTTTGGTTTGTATCAAGAGTTTGTAACTACGGGAAAAAAACCGTGGGATAACTTGTTTGTACGCAGTGAAAAATAAAAACTACCACAATAAACATCTACGTGCAGCAGCAGTAAAACGTGTGTAGACTACAGTTTCTAGAACGCCTCTACAAGCATTTCTACACAGCAACCATTTCCTATTCCATCATTTTCTCTTCCTATTATTTAATTTCTTTCCTTTTCTAAAATTACACATAGAGCAAGTGCTGCTAACCTTCTGCGTCGTACAGCCTCCAACATAACCTCCATATTTTGGAGTTCTTCACCGTTTGCTTGCAGCGTAGCACGCACAGCGTGAACTCAAAACAAACACTGCTTCTAGCTTCTAGCAAGGCAGCGAGCTTGACAATCCAGCTTGGCTCCCAGCAAGCAATCCAGCACTAAAACTTGCATCGTGGGCACCAGGCTTAAGTATAGGGTGTCTACAACTCGCACTAGTTTATCCACTAAAATGCTAACTCGCTTGAGTTAAGCGGGTTAAACTTGCCGGGTAAACAGGCCGGTGTCGCGCTAAGTGAAGTTAGTTAAATAATCGGTTAGGTTAACTAACCGACTTGAAATTTTGCGAGATAAACGGTTAAGGTTATTAACCTCAAATTTAAAATAATACTCGAATAAAATTATTGAAAATATATGTTACTACACTCAAAACTTCTAAAAACTGTTTACTTCGAAGTTTATTACAAGATTGTGAGCGTTTAGGTATAATTATTATAGTAAACTAATGCGAAGTCATCCGCAAAATTTTCTATCTGTCCTTGTTTAACAGTAGCGGATAAACGCAAATTATCCTGTAGTCACTTTAAAATATGCGACATAAACTAACTGGAGTTAAAGAGTTAGTTTTAAGTCACTAGATTTTTAAGGGGGTTATGTCACTGCGAGATAAACGTAGTATATAATATGACTTTCTAGTCCGCACCGTGTTCAGTTGCAAGGCCCGTTGTTAGTGTTTTGTCCCTTATCTCTTGCAGGGTGGGTCTGGCGTATCCAGGATTTAGTTTCACATTGTGAACAGTCTATTAAGAGAAATCCGAATCAGAAAGACATTGTCGATTACACAATCAATCTCCCTGACATTGGTTGTTCTTGAATTAATCCACAGAAATAACACAGACAATTCTACATCTAATCAACATCTCATCCTGTGCTATGTTCGTCCATCCGTTAATCCCTAGTCTTAATTGTCGTATTTCGTTATCAGTGATAATGTAGTTTCCCGCATGGTGGCACCAGCGTTCGCTTGGACTTTATCCCGGAGTTGATAGCGATCTCCGGAGCCACCCGGAGTGTCATTAGCATCGAAGCTGACCGGAAAGTCCGGACACGACTCCGGAACACTAGCAGAGAATAGTCACTCAACCACAAATGATTATCTGCTACTGAAACCCCCACGAGACAATCATATTTTTGGATGGAGAATTAAACTGGGATAGAGTAACCCAAAATGCCGAAAATTAGACGGAAGATGCAAGAAGATGCAGATATTTTCCGTACGATTAAAATAATTTTTCAAAATTGAAAATGAATGAAGTTTCTGTGTTATATATAGTCCACAATTCGATAACTCGGATTTTGGACACTATCAAATCGGACGCAAAAATCGAATAGAAAACGAAAATGGAAAAATGCATTCTTTCCCATTTTTTCATACAAGTTGCTAACTTCATTTATATGTTACCAACTTGAAATTTTGACGTTTGAGAAGTTTGAATATTATAAGATTATAAAATATTATCTAATTCTACGCATTTTTGGTAAGTTATGATAAATAATTACTCACAAATAAATTAATATAATCGTATTTCATATATAAAAAATTAATTTACTTCCTGTCAGAATAATTTCTTCGTTATGTTTGATTAGTTTTTAGTATTGGTAGAAAGGACTGAAACTAACTTCATAAATTCGATCAACCTGACATCTCTAGTCATACAAGTTTAATATTTATGATCAAAAAATGTGATCGAGAACTTGAAACAATTTCTAGCATCGTGGACACAGGCCTTTAATACGCCATATCGTTTGGTTCCGGTCACATCACATTGTGAGCAACAAGGTTTCAGTAAAAAATCAAAGAAAGCACGAAAAACTAATCTGCGCCATTTTGGACAAGAATAAAATAAGATCTTTTTGTTCCTGGTAAAAACTAAAGAAGTTCTAACTTTCTATGTATACAAAGATATTAGTAATTAATAATAAATCCACAAAATATAATTTCAAATCCATCCAACGTCTTGTTTGTATGCCTATCATAGGTATGGAAAAATATTCTCATATACGGCCAACTGGACGATGGCGAATGGGCGATTGTGTTCTGGGCGACGGACGTCTGGACGATAAAACATTAATGCGTAGAAATTAAAATCTGTGCGTTAGGTTAGTTATGTTAAGATATATTTTAACTATATTTTGTATACCTGCAAGTGTCCAAAGTAGGTATTTAAATGAAATGTCTAAAAATTTAATTTTGGACATGTTAGCTTTTTGTGAAAAAAATCTCATTTGTATTCTTATAAACAACATTTCACGAACTGTAGTATTGAAATTTAACGGGATTTTAGTACTAAAATAATTATGTGTACAACAAGTAAGTATATATATATATATATATATATATATATATATATATATATATATATATATATATATATATATATATATATACAGGGTGTAAACGAAACTAGGAAACGCGATTTTTCTCGGAAATTATTAGAGATACAAAAAAATACTATAAAATAAAGTTGTATGAGACCAAGGGGGACATCCCATTCCAAAATAAAATATTTTTTAAACCAGTCGTTCTCAAGTTACAACACAAAGTTATATTTGCTTAAATGGGGTGGCATATATTTTTTAGGCTCATCGATACAGTAATTTTTTCTGAATTCAACTATGTAATCATTTTATATCCTTACATAATAAAAATATTGAGAAAAATTCAATTAAAATTCAAATAAATTTTATTTTTATAGATATTTTTCAGTAGGCCATGTACGAGAAACAAAACCTGATATTTGTCAATTTGAATTATTTAGTGCATAATAATTCCTATTGTTGCGGATAGAAGACTATTTACAAAGTAATTAACAAATATTTGTTTTAGTTTAATTTAAGCTCAATTGTTTTTCATACATAGCCTACTGAAAAATAATTATAAAAATAAAATATATTTTAATTTTAATTAAATTTTTCTCAATATATTTATTATGTAAGGATATAAAATGATTATGTGGTTGAATTCGGAAAAAATACTCTATGGAATGGGTCTAAATAATATATGCCATCCCATTTAAGAAAATATAACTTTGTGTTGTAAGTTGAGAACCACTGGTGAAAAAAAAAATTCTTCTGTAATGGGATGACCTGCTTGGTCTCCTACAATTTTGTTCTATAGTATTTTTTTTGTATATATAATAACTTCTAAGAAAAATCGCGTTTCCTAGTTTCGTTTACATCCTGTATATTTCCTATGTGTTTCAAACAAGTTTTTTCTACTACCATTTATGAAGAGTCTATAAAAATGACATATACGATCTCTTTGAATTTACATGTCCAATTATTCTACTTATGAATATAAGATATGATAAATAAATAATCATTTAAATCTTGACAAAATCCAACAATGAGAACTGAAATTAAGGTCGATCTTAACATACGACAATGTCTAATTTCTCTGTTACACTTTTCGATTACGCAACAAAATCGGGATTTAAATCCATTTTAACCTTTGTATTGTACGTACACCTGCCTTGTAGTCAAAAAGAATAATTAAAAAATTTGTGAAAGTTTTTGAATTCTTTAAGATTTATTATTTGTTCTACAAGAAGTCATAAAAAAGAATCAGATAGCAATGAGAGATAGAATTATGTTATTTGTTGCAATAAATAATTTAACATTGAATTATTTGAAGAAAAATGTAAACTTAAGGTCGTTAGAAATAAAAAAAATACAGAGTGAATTCATTATTGTTGATTTGGAAAAACCTATACTCTGGCTTTGATAACGGCTTAAAAAACTCTAGACATTCTTTGACTAAATTCTGTAAAACATTCACACGTCAGACCTTTAATATGTGCGCTTCTTAATGTGTAAATCAAAAAGTAAAGTTGTTTACACCTGTCGGAACTGGTATCCAATCACGTTAGCAGTGTAATATTATGAATAATTTAAAATTATATTCTTTTCGCTTAATACTAAATACGACCATAATTACATTGAAGTTGTGACATCATACCGTTATAGCACAAATAGTTTTTATTAAAAGGGAGTAACTGCAGTCCCGAACATGGGATCGTTTTAACAAAATTAAAATCCTGATGAGGCGTGATTTAGTAGGTACTAGGAAGGTTCGGGACTTGCGCAAAATAATAGATAACGAGAGACCGTTGTTGAACACCTTACTTAGCTTGTATATTTCTTTAAATATAACAACAGTAACCTAACCTAACACAAAAAACTCGGCCTGAGTTTTCCTAGCGTCAGTTTTGTGCGTTATATTCGGTAACGTTGAGGTGGACTTAAAGAAATTGCGTAAACCACGCCACGCCTCATCTAGATTTTTTTAACGATCAAGTGTTCGGGACTGTATGCAGTATGCACTATCTTAAAATTATAAATAAAAAGTATAATATTAGTTTTAAAAAAATGCTAAACATAAATAAAAAAATCTGATGTGGCCAGCACATTAACTCCCGTCAGTTCCAGTGGCGTAACTAACGGGCCCGCGGGGCCCGCATTGCGGGCAGGCCCCCGGCTCTACAGAGGCCCCAATTTACAAGATTTATAATTTTGTAACTACTGCGAAATTTTGAATTTAATCTTTTTTTTTGTAGCAACATACAAATTTATTTAGTCCTTTATTTTTTTAAATGTCAATTTCCAAAAATAATATTGGCTAAGGGGCCCCTTATCCGCTTTGCAAAATCAAGGTCTTTATTGTCTATCACATTTCGGCCGGTAGAATTACGATTTCTTAGCAAATATTTTCTTGCAACTGATCTAGAGTTTTCCTAAAAATAACCCCATAAAAAGAAGTACTTTGTACAAATTCCACACAGAAAGTTTCTTGCAAAAGATTCAATATTTCCAGTACATTACCTTAAGTCAGTTCTATGTATTTTGTACAAATTCTATAGGGCGCGAGCAGACACGCGACTCGGGCGTCCTTGACGTACTTGAAATCAGCTGATTTGTGTGCGCATGTCTTTTTGACAAGAACAGTGTCACTTTGACAAGACCAATGTTTGACTTATTTTGATTTTGAACTGCTAAAATGTTATTAATGTACAATTTTCAGGCAGTAAACACATAAAATTAAAAATAATAACTTATCAACAGTTCAAAATTAAAATAAGTCAAAACATTGGTTTCGTCAAAGTGACATTATTCTTGTCAAAATGACAAGCGCACACAAATCAGCTGATTCCTAGCACGTCAAGGATGCTCGAGTCACGTGTCTGCTCGCGCCCTATACAGAAAGTTTCTATATTTCCAGTACAATTATAACACAAACATACTATGTCAATTGCACTTGACACTGACATCTGTCAATCAGAATTTTCTTAATATAGTAGATGTTTCCATGTTTATAGCAAAGCTGGCTGTTTTATGAAATTTAATTTCTTTATAATTTTTTAACTCTATATCTATTGAATATAAAGTATAAAATGTAATCAAATCGTGTAGAGAATAAAATATTCTTTAATATTTATAATAACATTAAATATAAAAAAATGATACTTAACAGCGTTTTTTCAAGAAAAACTGTCAAAATCTTCAAATTAGGTACTTCCGGTCGACCACTTATAACCAAAATCTAATCAGCTCTTCATGTAAAGAACAGAAATACGAAAAAAAAATATAATTTTTGGAAAGGTGGTATACATACATACATCATCGTAAAAATAGTAAAATCGTATTCTAGGGACCCTAAAACGTGATAATTCATTAAAACTCATCATCGAATTTTTTGACAGAAGACAATACCTTCCTTACCTAAAGGTGGCGGAAGGTAAAAATATGTAACTTTTTTTTACTGAACCCCATTTAAGTACAATGATTTTTACAAATCAGCAAGACGGTACTGTGCAATATTCATATAAGGAACGTTGCCTATTACTTTTAAAATGTTTTCTTTTTGGATTGAGCAAATCTACGTTGTTTGCCTACGAATTCTATTCTTTTAGTGTGATAGAATCTCGAATACAGTTACGAAACTTGATTTATTGATGGTCTACGTTAGCACATATACGGGAATCTGATTGTATCTGGGAGATTTTTATTTTTTGAACTGTTATTTCCAGTGCAGCTCTGCCATATTGCTAACGCGAAAATTTTACTCTATATAGAACGCAAAACTGTTAGAAATATACTCTACATTAGACTAGACATTTTTAATAACATTCAAAATAACGGCTGCTTAGCGGACATTTAATAATTGGTTGTTCTTTAAATAAACAATTTAGATAAACATCTGCAAACTAAATGCAAAAACTACCAATGTCAACATTTCAAAAGTTTTAGAAATGAGTGATAAATGCAACACGAAACTTTTTGTGTTAATCCCGTAAAAAATGTCAATAATTCTATGAATGAAAATGTCTATGACTCTTCTAATATATAGGGTGTTGACGCTAAGGTGTGAACATAGGGATTTAACATGGGATTTTAGTTTTTTGCAGTTTCCTGTTCTCCTGTGCATTTTACGATAAAAACTGTAGAGTGCGAAGTTGTTCAGAATTAAAAGTTGTATACAAAACTTCCAACATTTTTTATTGTTTCTAGTACCTTCACAATTTTAAGACGAAATTTTAATATTTCGGTTTATTGGTAGCTATAGTCATGCCACTTATTTCCTTCTTTTCTAGTTTTCATAAATTATTTTCAAACGTCAAATGTCAATTTGATATATGAAGAATAAATAAATTAAATAATGAACGTTTATTCGAATGAGGAAACTAAATGAATATTCTGATGGAAATAGTTACAAAAGAATACGGCTTTTTATGGCTTTTGCTACTAATAAACCGAAATTTTGTAATTTCTTTTTAAAATTGTGACGAAACTAGAGACATAACAAAATTTAATAACAGTTTTGTATACAACTTTTAATTCTGAACAACTTCGCACTCTACAGTTTTTGCCATAAAATGAACAGGAGAGCAGGAAATTGCAAAAGACTAAAATCTCATGTTAAATCCCCATGTTCGCACTTTAGCGTCAACAGCCTGTATATTCTATAGAACTATACAGGGTGTTATGTATGTAATGTGCCATAGTTCAATGTATTAATCTGTCAAGGTGTAAAAGTTGTGGGACTATAAAGTCGACCAATTACAAACCAGCTTCTTAATAAATTAATATCTAAAAATCAATTTGTTCCAAAAAACAATATTTGTTGGTGATCATAAATGACTTTAAATTTGCAATAACTGTTGTAGTGCTCAAGGTGCATTCACAAATGAAAATTAGGTTTCTGGTTTTTGTTTAGGTTTAAGTAAATCATTAATAAATATAAGTTTAAATTACCTGAAAATAGTTTTGATATGTACAGACATCTGTGTAAATGCTTCAAAAACAAGACCTGTGCGCCGTGAAACTGTCATTCGCTTGGCATTATTGGTTATTTCAGCAATTAAGTTATGACAGTCTCCATGTTCTTCTCGCATTTGTTCAAAAAGCCAAATCCACCAAGTGGATACTAAATAAAGATGGGTGTATACATTTATATCATTTCAGACTCGTTCTTATTGGAGAAGTTTGTGACGTCAAACTAAATCATAAACCTAAAGTTTGGACCTTGCAATGTTTAGCTTTATGATTTGGATTTAGAGACCCTAAATTCTGAAGTGTGAATGGAGTCATTACATAATATGCGGCCAAAGTCTTTAAATCTGAAGTATAAACCATAAATCTAAACCTAATTTTCATTTGTGAATGCACCTTTAGTTATTTAGAAATGCCTGTTACTTTCGCTAGTCAAGAATACACCAATATGTATTTGGTTTACGGAGAAGTCGAGAAGTGTACCAAAACAGTCGCCAAAATCTTATCCATGTTGCATCTGATTTCTATCCTTCAAAAATGACAAGTGTTGTTTTCAGTCAAACTACTCTGATTTTTAAATAATTATTTATTCAAATGAATAATTGTTATTGGTCCATTTTGAAATGCTTTTACAATAATTGCAACAAGCACATTAGAAAAGAAATTATTGCAGATTACGATACATTGTCACCTTCTTTATTAAGTGTTCACATATAGCACATTACTTACATAACACCCTGTATACTGGCCGTATTCTGTACAAAACTGGAACTCTTACAGATCTGTAAATCTATAAAAAAACTGACAAAGCACATCTTTTTTGTCTTACTTTTTGTAGACTAATATAAAATTATACCTCGAATTATACCATTACCTATACCTACAAAAGAGAGGCAGCTTTCGGTGCTATTTTGTTCATTATTTACATATTTGCTGATCTGTAAGACTTACAGTTTTGTACAGAATATGGCCATAAAGTTATTCAAAATTTTCTTGTTTTGCTTTTTTGACATTGGTTCAATGGAGGTCAGTGCTGGTCTTAAACCAACTTAAAATCCCAAATTAGCCATTTATGTGTTTAGTTGCAAAATGATGTTTTCCGCACTAGACGTGAAGGATGCCATGTGCAAAACATACGATCACATACTAGTTATTTTCTCCGTTTAAATTTAATACGAAACAAATAATGAATTATTATAAATTAGAATTATTGCTTTTTGCATTAGTGCGAAAAAGTGACAAAGGCTAACGCACTAAAGCGAAAAAGAATGTCATTTTAAATGTCAAACTTAATTTACAAAAAAAAACCTAGTCACATTGGCATTATAGTACGAGCATGGTTCTAACAACGGTGTTGGCTAGAACCAAGGCAACGACTTGGCACATACTTCAGGGTTGTTAACACAATCAGTGTTGACAATAAACTGCTTAAGCCGAAAATGCAGCCTTATTCAATAATTTTGGCTTCATTATTTAAAATTGTTTATCCTGCGAACAAGACAAGAAGCAAATAATATTAACCAATTTTAAATAATGCAGTCAAATTTATTGAATGAAATTTATTGTCAATACATTTTCTGTTTAATCAGTATATTGGCACGATTGATTTTTTTAATAACCCTGAAGTATGTGAAGTCGTTGCCTTGGTTCTAGCTAACACCGGCATTAGAACCATGCTCGTGCTACCAGCTATAAAGTTTATAAAAAAAATTCTAATAAAGCCCAAAAAACCAATAAAACCCAAAAAAGTACAATAATATTCTTATGTGTATACGCGCACTTTGGGGCAGCGAAGAGCAGAGCAACGAGGCGACTATTCACATAAGAATACATTGAATGAAAAAACTTCTCTTCGCTTCGCTTCGCGTCGCTCAACTGCGTGGCGGCCTTAAAACACAAAAATCCCAATGGGTCAGACTTTTTTAAAAAAACCCCTGGGCTTTTGCCAGACTCGATAGATGTCGATTTCTGTAGGTTCCTTCACAGTTAGACTGGTTGTTCTTGTATATAAAAATACAGCGTTTCTTAGTCGAATGAATTTTATGGGTCAATTTTGTTTACATCTGTAAGTCTTACAGATCTGTAAATAATGAACAAAATTTCTACAAAAGCTAACACTTATATATAATTTATATATTATATATTAATCAACAGAAATAGATGTGTTTTTGTCATATTTTACAGATCTGTAAGGGCCGGTATTTCCATCTCCGGATAAAGTTCAGGATAACTATCAGTCAGATAAATGATAAAATATCGCATCTAAATAAGAGCATAAATGATGTAAATTATATTGAATGTCATTTTTTGATGCGATATTGTTCATTTATCGGACAGATAAGTTATCCAGCACTTTATCCGAAAATGGAAATACCGGCCATAAGTCTTACAAATGTGAACATAATCGACCCATTATTTTGGTTAATAAAAATTACATTGGTTGTTCTAGTATTAAGTATCCAGCGTAAGACACAATCACTGATAGATTAGTAGACCACTCCTCTACCATGGTTTTGGGGATGGATTCCCATATTGCGATAAACGAAGAATTTCAGGAGAGAAGTTGCGTCGTCTTAGATCACGGGCATGTAAATATCATCAAATGAGAATTGAAGTATTAGAAATAATAAAAATTCTGCCGTAACAAAGGGTGCAAAACGAGATGACATGTCATCCATGGTTTTATAAAACCGTATTCCATCTGATGTCAAGTGCTGATGCCTTGTGACCTAGTGACAAATATGTCACACCTTGGACGACAGGCGGAGCGACACGCCGGTTTAAATATATTTTCTGCAACTGTGCGAGAAGTAGCCAATTCCCGCCCTTAGTGCGGGAAATAATTAAAACATGAGATTTTTGTTTTGTTGTCACGTTGGCTCCAGTGGCTCAATGATTAGAACGGCCCATAGTCATGAGTATACGCCAAGGATCCAGGGTTCGAATCCCGCTAGGACATGAATATATATGTGACCCCCTCTGAAATTGAGATTTAATATTGTTGAGGTTTTTTTTTTGGAAAAAAAAGAAAACAGTTATCATGATCGCTTAAAAAACATGCATAGCCGCCCAAGTGGTAATAAATGATATGATATTCAGAATATACGAGTACTTCGTAATTTTTGTGAACTCCATGCAAATTCCAAATTTCGCTACGGATAACATCGCCATCAGATGGAATACGGTTTTATAAAACCAACGATGTCTGCTCATTCTCTTTTTACACTTTGTTACAGCAGAATTATTTTCATTTTTAATCCATCAATTTTCTATTGTTAATATTTGCATTCGTTTTAGAATCACTAATTCCCATATTTGTTACAAAAATAACTATTTCAGTCGCATCTTACATCTATGTGAAACATTTCCGACCTTGTCAAAAATTCTACACAGATCAGGTCACAGATATCTTATGGAGGTAGCATATACAAAAATATGGGTATTTATAAATATATATGTACGTAGGTATGTATATAACCTTCACATTGACTTTCTTAAACTTGTACATATATACATAAAAAAATAGATTAGATATCACAATAACATTTAATGTCTACAATTTATTGTTTATCTATATAATTTTACCTAATATTTCATCAAGTTTTGAAAAGTTTATTATATACTTCACTCCCCATAGACATACATCCAACAATTTTCAACCCCCGTTTCCAGAAAATATGAGCTACACCACTGGTCCAATATAAACAATTTTAAAATAAAAAAAATACTCTCAATCTCATAGGAAATTCCATTACGAATCTAATTATTTCCAGAGTAGAATATTTCGTGTGTCCCCTTTGCCCCACATGCATCAACCATGAGTCAAACTACTAGATGCATCATATATCACACATGGAAGACATATAAGATATTATTTCAAGAAAGATAATATCAGATACGAAAGTTGGAAATAAAAATAGGATTTCGATTTTCAGTAGGTGATGTAGAACAATGTGAACGAGTGTAAAACAATAGGTAAGTATAACAAATATTGTTTTTTTTATATAATTAAATAATTGAAGCAATTAAATTCAAAAGGTCAACATACAAGTGTCATAAAATTCTAGATGTGGTTGAAATATAAACCCAAAGAAGGAATTAATTTCTGAACATAGGGTTGTATAAGTAAACTCGCACAAGTACTAAATTATTTTGACTCATTTTCGTGTTTAGTATAAACGAGGTTTCAGCGATTTTGCTTTTATTATTGATGCACGACGAGGCGAGAGTACTCTCGCATCTCGTCTCGTCTCGTTGCATTATGCGAGACGAGAACGAGATTGCAGTTTAAAATTCGAGGCGAGATCGATATAACAACTGCGAGAAGCGAGAAATCTCGCAATAAAAAGTATTTGTGACTTTATAGCTTTGATTCATAAATTCAATGAAAAATGCATCGTACAAGGAGTAAAGTCAACGCTAATTCATGCATAGAACAGAGTCGATTAGTATCGGTCTCTGAGCGAGAAAATGCAAAAATAAAGACAAAATCGGCATTGCATCCAATAGAACTAGTTTTCTCTAATATTTCAGCCCCTAATTCACCCCAGTTAATATCACGGTCAATAAAACTCGTGTCGCTCCTGAAAAGTAAAGGATGTTAAATTAAGCGTCGATGGGAGCCAACAGGGAGAGAAGCGGAGTGATTGGTTGCCAGCGGGTTACCACTGTAGCGGTTTTTTATGACTTAATCTTACTTAAATAGTGGCATATATTTAATGAAAAAGTGTAGGTACTTTTAGTTACAAAAAATAATTTTTAAATGTTTAATTTGTTTTACTGATGACAGAATGTGTTCTTATTGAAATAGTTTAGACATCACAATTTGATGATAAATTGGATATTTTAAAGGTAAATTAAAATATTTACTAACTTATCACATTTTCTGGTGACCTAAATGAATAAATATGTACGTATTGTAATAATTTGGTGACCAGAATTTAGTGTTTCGTCTCTTTATTATAATTATTCGACTGCAAATACATGGAAGACGATGTTATTGGTGCAAACTTGTCTCTTGTAGTTAATTAGTTACGTAAATACGTAGTGCGCAAGCGCTTATTTTTATAGCGAGACTCTCGTGCGAGAACGAGATGAGACCCAGAAAAAATTGCGAGAACGAGAGCGAGATCAAGATTACAGATCCGACAATGAGACGAGATCGATATTTTATATTCCTCGTCTCGTCTCGCCTCGCGAGCATCACTAGCTTTTATTGTCTCCTCTATGGTCGGAAAAAGTTCTCCTTTTATATGCTCTTCTTCATTTTCGGGACGAGGAAGGAGGAAGAATACAATACACAAAATCACGAAAGAGTAGTAAACTGTGAGCCGGTGCGATGTTGCAGTTGTTTGTCCATTCTTTTCGTATGAACCAGTTCCTCCCTTAGAGAGTCCGGCTATTACTAAGTAAGCACAATTATGCCACATTTTGGTGATTAATGTACTAGAACGCTCGGCTCTTTTGTCATCTTCAAAGTGTTCACGGCCCTCTTGAAAACATTTGCACCATTCATAAACCATCGCCAAATACTTTCTACATTTGCACCACTTCATTGTACTTTATCCCATTTTTAACACAAAATATAATGTAGACCCTTTACTGCGTCAATGCGAATGATACGAGGAATGAAACGTGATATATATACTTCACAGATTGTGATACCACCGTGATAAAAACTCAATGAAAAACGAATAAAGCGCGAAATTCAAACTTTCTCGTTACTTCTTATCAAACCTCATATATAAAAAAAAACAGATAAGCATATTTAATAAAAGAATGGAGTATTCACTATTATTTCATGTTTTGTGACGGCCAGATTCGAATATGGTCAACGTCGGCAACGTACAACTTAAAAATTATTTGCAATTTTCAAATAGGACAAAAGTGATCCATGTTAATGCCCTCTCCACAACGGCTTTCGCCTTTCTGAGTCCATGAGGTGACGTCTGGTAAGCGCCCTCAACAGTACAAAACTACAGATATACCACGACCTGCATCTGCGACTACAAGCAAAATTGGCACCCCCCACAAATGAGAAATAAAACGTTAATGTTTAAACTATTTTATGGTGTATGAATAATTTGTTCATATTATGAAATATATACAGTATGTCCCCGGATTGAGTTTACAAGAGGAAAAAAAATCTTATTTTTGATTTTTCGAAAAAATGCCAAGGGAAGAAAAATTTTTGGTTGATTTAAAACGCATGATTCAGTTATTGAAACTTTTAATTAATGCAAGGTTCTTTTATTATAACGTTTTTTCATATTTTGTCTTCCTAATAATACAGTTATTACATTGAATCAAACATCATTTTAGTCAGCTTTGACAAATGATTAAATGTCAAAAGTAATTCTTATTATCATAAAGTAAGAAGATATTGTTCACATTACTAGTAAGATTCAGTACGAACTCATCCGAAATTGGCTTTATGAAGACGATCTCTCCAATTAGGCATCAGCAAATCACACATTCAAAAAAATTTGAAAGATAATAAGAGTTACTTTTGACATTTAATCATTTGTCAATATTTCAAAGCTTAAGGCCTGTGTCCACGATCCTAGAAATATAGGCCGCAATTTGATAACTCGGATCGTGGACACTACCAACTCGGACGCAAAAATCGAATAGAAAACTAGAATGGAAAAATGTGTTCTGTCCCATTTTTTCGTACAAGTTGCTAATTTCATTTAACTGTTACCAATTGAAAATCTTGACATTTGATGTTTGATAAGATTAATTCTACTCATTTTTGATATTGATTATAAATAATTACTTATAAATAAATTAATATATTCGTTGTAAAAATTTAATTTACTTACTGCCGGGATAATTTCTTGGTTATGTTTTGTTAGTATTGGTAGAAATGGCTGAAACTAACTTCATAAATTCGACCAACCTGACTTCTGTAGTCATACAAGTTCAATGTTTATGATCAAAAAATGTGATCGAGAACTCGGAACGATTTCTAGCATAGTGGACACAGGCCTTAACTAAAATGATGTTTGATTCAATATAATAACTATTATTAGGAAGACAAAATATGAAAAAACGTTATAATAAAAGAACCTTGCATTAATTAAAAGTTTTTAACAACTGAATCATGAGTTTTAAATCAAACAAAAAATATTCTTTCGTTGGCATTTTATCGAAAAATCAAAAATAAGAATTTTTTTCCTCCTGTAAACTCAATCCGGGGACACACTGTATATGAAGTAATTTTAAATATCAATAAAATTACTAAACAATTATAATCCATAATGCTATTATCTATAAGTGACAATTGTCGCCAAGTGTTGAAGATAAAAAAAAAATTAAAATAAAACTAGCTGATCATTAAACTGTCCAAATTCTTGTATTCCACACTATTAAAGTGTTCTGAGAATATATTCATGGTGTCGTATTACAGATGTTTGATAAAACAAATAAATAGATCAGATCACTTCTGAGATGATTCATAGTAGTGTAGTCACCTCATTTTATGCCTTGGAAGACAAAAAATACATTCTATACGGCTGGCTCATCCGGAAACGACGGAATTCTCAACCCAACATGTCTCAAGATATCATATATTTCCTTTTAAACACATACTCGTATAATATAATAAATATAACATTACGCCTTTTTCTCATTTCTGGGTATGCCAATATTCTACTGATGATATAGTTATTTTTGTAATAAATATGGGAAATGCAGTGGCGTCGATAGACCATTTCTGAGGGGGCTTGCGCCCTCCCTGTTTAATTTTGCGCCCCCTTTCCGTGTTTTTATTTAAATAAATTATTAAAAATCAATCTGATTTTTTTTACTATTTTATTATGCACTTATTTATCAGCAATAAGCAGCGAGACGATTATGTACCTACGACTTTAGCCGAAGAGGATAGGTTACCACTGCTCTAAAATATGAAGCGAAAATTCAAATAAATTATTCCTGTATTAGAACTATTAACGCATTAAAATATTCAGCTCACGACAAACATCCTTCCGATACTAACCTGCATTTTAAAATAAAAATTATTTAAATCTATTAATATTTAATAGATTTCGATATTTTTTTTTAATCAGGTTAATATCGGAAATATGTGTGTCGTGTGTTGAGTTTTTTAAAATGTTAATAGTTTGAAACAATTAATTGAATTTTCGCTTCATATCTTAGTACAGGGGTAATCTTTCCTCTTAAGAGAGGTACTATAATAAATCAAAATGATGCACCATTCAGGCTATAAAAGAGACGAAATTATTTAAGGCTATCCCATTGCAAGGACATAATGAAACAAAAATTCAACAAATAAGGCCAATTTTATAGACTCTAGTTATTAAAAAATTTGATCCTTTTCTCCAGAATTACAATGTACCTCAAAATGCACATTATTGTTCACTACGTCACAAAATCATGTTATAGAGAGTAGTGCAAAATGTATAATACGTAAAATAACTCCGGAAATTAATAATTGTGATTATTTTGCAATAATAGTAGATGATCCTCTGGACATCACTGCAGAAGAACAGATACGTATTTGTGTTCGATTCATTACATCTGAAAATCTTCCAAAAGAAATATTATTATGTTTTAAACATGAAAAAATTTAAATGCAGAATCAGACTGTCAAAAATTATTTCGTTCTAAAGGTGCGCCCTCCCTATTAAAAGTACCTAGTGACGCCCCTGGGGAAATGAGTAATTCTGAAAGGAATACAGGTTTGCATGGAGGATCAGCATCACGTTTTCCGCATGTGCTACAAGATTTTTTCTGCAATCGTCCACAAAAATAAGAAAAATATATTCTAAATTTAACATATCATCTACAAGAAATTACTTATGAATTTTGTAAAATTTGAATTATATAATACTCTATGGATTAGACTCAAATAAATAATAATCTACTACATAGGCGGCCATGCATTGTATTTTTAAGCAAAGATGACAATAGCTTTCATGACAACTAATAAATAAAACAAAATTTATGTTATTTTTCCTACACACATTATTATTGCAGAAAAATATTTTTACATGAAAACGTTCTATGAGCCAAGCCCATAATACATATTTTACAAATGGTACAAGTGCTTTCAAACATATAAAGCCAAATACGGAATTAATTTTATGAACAAAGGGTTGTGTAGGTATTATCCAATCAAACAACAATATCAACTGCACTTATCTTCCCATCACTATTTTCTTACGTGAAACGAAGTATATAGTTTTTGTAACATCAATATATACGATATTTTCTATTTCTTTATAACTTTACTACTCTATTTCTTCTCTTCTTATTATTACTACTTTTAAATTCATAATTATGTAAAAATAAAATTCTTAACAATCGTTTGTGTTAGTTTATTTAGCGAGATTTGCTATTTTTTGACATTTCTAGCTATCAACCTTAAAAAAAATTTTTACTAATCTATTACAGCACTCGAATGAGCAATAAACGAACTCTTTTGGGTGCTGTAATAGCTTTGTTACAGATGCAAAATAGAAAAAATATTTTAACACATACTCTGGTCTTCAGGGTAACTGATAGTATGTATTTTTACAAAATAAATAAGAATATTAATAAAAGTTGTAGTTATCATTATTGTTTCAAACAAAACTCTTTTTGTTAACTCTAATATTTTTATGTATATACATGATTTATTTGTAAACGTAAAAGAATATTATATTGGGACATATTACGTGTAGTCCTAACAGTGTTTTTTCTTGTGGATTATAAATCCACAAATGCACAAATCCAAATAGTATTTTCTAATTATGATTAATATTATTTTTCATTATTAATACATTTTTGTTTAAACGAGGTTCACGCTAGTATTATAGAGAATAAGAAAATCAGGTAGGTCACGGAAAATAAAATTTGCGCCATCATTTTAAACAGTTATTTAACTTTAATTTACGAAAGTTAAGTTAATTACGAGTAGAACTTAGTTAATAAGTATGGGGTCTCGTGGCCGCGTGCCTGAGTGTCAGGCCGCGAATCTGGGGAACCGGGTTCGATCCCGAACGACGCCAAATATTTCCAATTTTAAATGGCACAAAATTTACCCCTGTGGTGCACTCTCCACGCCAGCAATGAGTACCCGTGAGGTGACGCCTGGTAAGCGCCCGCACGGTACAAATATTTCATCATTACCGATATCTGTACAAAAGCAGATTGGCACACCCAGCAATGGGTAATAAGCCGTGATGATATATTTATTTATTTATAGTTAGGTAATAAGTTTTTTAAAGGAGGTACCGTTTACCGTTGTAAGTAAAAATATAGAATTAACCAGGGATCATTTTCTCCACTTTGCGACTTTTGGTTATTTTTTGGGCTTATTTATTTAAAAGTTAAGAGGTACAAGATTTCGTCTGAAGAGATTGATGCTACAATTCATGATTATTTTGAAAGTATCCCAAAAGAAGATTGTTGATTACTGGGAACTACTTTGAACATACCTATTTAAAATAAAATTCTAAAAAATATGAATCCGTGTCTTATTCTCAATAATTCCTGCGTGAACCACGCGTATCAAAATAATTATTTTCATTTTTAATATTTGTGCCAATAAAAATTCTTCCATGTTCTCTCCATGTAATTTTGTTTATTATACTAAAAATGAACAAGCAGAAGACGCACGTCATCAATAAATATTACTAGATAATGACGTCACTTATTACTACGTTTACTTTGGGTACTAATTTATTCTAGAAAATGCAATGCGTGTTGCATAGCTTACCGTATATAATACATGCAGATGAATTATCGTGTAATACTTATTAAAACAAACTAATAATACTCAAGGCCTGGTTTAGGTCGTCTAAGCTCTAACCAAATCAATGCGCCCCATAAACTATAATAAAATGAGAAAATTGTGCGCCCCCAAAATACATAGATAAACTAGAATGATATTTACAATAATTTATATTACTTCAAGTCACTCGTGCCTGGATGAGATGAGTTGACAATCACTGACTATCAAGGGACAGGGTCGATATTTGATCGATTTTAAATTCAAATGTAAACATGGACATTCTCAGTAGAGCTACCGTTATGATACGAAAATCAACTACAATTATTACAAATAATTTTATATTCCCCAAAAAAGGAATAATAATTGACTTAGAAATAAAGGTAAATTTCATTAATACATACTTTTCTTAATAATAGTATTTTTTAATTCTTCTTTTTAAAAAAAAAAACACCCAATAATGGGGTATGTGACTATATTCGAATTTCAATATATATGTCATAAAATATAAAAACAAACCACTATAGCTTTTATTATAATAATAAAAACGAAACATTAATTTGTAATAATCTTGTTATTAACAATTTAATGTTTTGGAGAAGGGATATATGCCGTAAGTATGTTAGAATCGTGAACAAAGACAGATAGACTGCGGGAAGGAAAGAGACAGTTATATATCAGCTTATCAGCGCCGCGTTTATGTTGTGGTAGGTGTGGCAGGGTGGGGCATGATCACATCTGGCTATAACTATCTCTTTCCCTCCCAGTCTAACCGTCTTTTTTCAAGCTTCTACCATTGATACGTCACAAATCCCTTCCCCAAATTTTTAATAATTATTTTCTCGTAAAGTACGAATAATTAATCGATGTAAAAAATACGGGTATTTTATTTTTTTGTCTATTATCATATTATGTAAAAATAATAATTTGGTCACATACCCCATTTCTACAAGATATATTTCATCTTATAAGGTTTTTTCAGGTTGATGACGTGCGTCTTCTGCTTAATCATTTTTAGTATTTAATAGAACGGATTAAAAGATAAAAACGGCACTTAGATCCCTTTACATTTATGTTTCAATTGTAACATTTAGTAATAGTTAAAAACTTGTTGATACAATTATATTTTTATTAAAATATTGACTATACAATCTACCTGTTAATAACGAAACAAAAGATACTATCTAAATAAGTATAAACAATATTTGCACCTGCATTTTATATCTTTAATAATTTTATCTTTTCGGTTACATCTGTCGATTCAAGGTGATTTTTTATCTGTATCCTACCGTTGTACCAATTCAAATTAAGAATACAATATCAATGAGATTGTGACCATATCTATCTGTCAAAAAAACCGGTATACATATCTTAAAATTCAAAATATGCACAACAAAAAATGAGATTTTTTTGGTTTTGTTATATTCGGTTGTCATTGTAATTTTTTATAGATAAATTAATTTAGAATAACTGTTTTATAGAATAGAATGAATTTCCCAGTTAGACATAGATTTTTAATGTAAGGGAAGGGATGATTTATTTTATTTTAGATACATTAAATTTTGTTGGTATAAATGTAATAAAATTTATACTATTTCAGGTTTTCATGTACGTATTAAATTTACCAGAGATGTACTTCGTAAATATTTTGATTAATTATGGAATAATGTTAATGGGGTTGACTACCATACAGTTCATTTATATTAAAATATAAACTAAGTTATTAGTTTTTAAAATATTCGATTTATAATGCCCTTTCGTAATATGCCTAATCTATTCCAAATTCTCACTATTTTCAAACCTTCTGCTTTCAAGTAAATACTTGCAGAAAATAATAAAACAACGAAAGTAAACCAAATAATTACTACGTTTACATGCAGTTTTGAAAATGGTTTCAGTTTTCAGTCAAAATTATGCAAAACTGTTTACATGCAGTTTTCAAAACAAGTTTAAAAATTGATTTGATATCCGTTTCGGCGCCTGCGCATTTAGCTGATGTAAGTGACAGATCCTCTTCACTCCAACTACTTCGTTTTGCAATTATTCCAATTATTTTTTATACTTCGTACCACTACGCCCTAAAACTACACAACTGTCAGTATATTTGAAGGTTAGTAACACAAAGCGACAGAAACGTTATGCTCTGGACGCATGCGCAGTATCGAAACTGAATTTTAAGTGTTTACATGAGTAGTTTTGAAACTAGTTTTCAAGTCCAACCCATGAATTTTAGTTTTTGTTTGAGATAATTCAAAACCGTTTTGACACTGTATACATGGCGTTTTCAATACTAAAAATGTTTTAAAAACGGTTTCAAAACTGCCTGTAAACTCAGTAAATATTTATTTGTATTTATACAGCCACCCGAAATAAAACGAATGTATGAAAATGAAAAATGTTAAATGACATAGGAGAGCCTATGTGCCAGTCAAAACTTTGGCTATATGTTTTTTTATTAATTATTTTATTAATGCCCAGTTGCACCGCTGACACTTAAATTTTAAGCTAGACAAACAAAAAAATGCAAATCGAAATTTTGACAGCAATATTCAATTACACTTCTGACGTTTCCTTTCGATACGATATTGTTAATTTAAAGAGCACTTAAAATTTGATGTCAGCGGTGCAATCGGGAATAAATTGCTTATTATCTATGATGCATATTTCCAATTATTGTCCCCGGAAGTCATTATAACATATTTCTATATTTTTATGTTGAGTATTTCAGTAAACATCTACGTCATAGAACATAGAATATTTTTTTAAAAATAGTAAAGTACTCCACTATAATTTTCGATTATTTTGCTTGTATGTGGCAGCTCCAATCTTTAGATATTTTAACCTAAAAATATGTTCTACACTTCTCCAAATATTCTTATTACTTTCCACAAGATAGTCAATAAGTCAAATATTTTTAAACCTATCTACAGCCGAAAAATAGGCCCTATTATATCTATTTTTCAAAATTTCAAAAATCGTTTTTTTACATTGTTAGATTTAGAACCTGCTGATTCTAAATATTCAAACCGCATTTTGATACAAATTTCTTTTTTTACCTGAGACAATTTCGGTTCAAGTTTAAACCCCAAAAATGAGTTGAAATATGGTTATGGTGACTTTACCAATCTATTCTACGAACAAAATTACGTAAGTATACCAATTTTCAGAACTTTTTTAACTGATACAATCTGTAAAGTAAAATTACTGAAAATGATCAAAAATTGCAAAAAAAACTTTGGTGTCCCGAATTCCTTGTGATTTGGTCAAGTGGTTCAATTTTTACGAGAGAAAATGGTTGAAAAACGAAACATCTTAATTTCTATCATTTAAGTTTTATACTGGAAGTAATACACAATATATTAAATTTACTTTCAAACCAGCCCTGTCTAGCAGTTTATGAGACATAAAAACATTCACTATATCCAAATAAAATAATATTTTCATTTGATCTTTATTGACTAATTTTCAGCATTAAAAATATTTAGTCATTTTTAACCTTTACTCCGATACAGTTAAAAAAAATTAAATATTTTTCTGTAAGTAACAAACAATGTATGTTTTTCACTATACAATATATTAAACAATAAATTTCACAACTATTTACACTTACAATATGGTTGGGTCCGCTTGTTGTTGTCAATTGCGAACTATATGCGACTTATTTGTTATTATAAAATATGCACGGATGAGTATTTTGATTCGAAATAAACAAATAAAAAAAATCTAAATGGCACACCCAAAAATGAGTAATATAATAATATATTATTGTATATTTTTTTCTAAGGTGGCCATATCGTATATGTCGTTTGTTTTCTCCTCTTCTCCAGCCTTCATTTGTCTCAGCGATCGTCATCTCATTAGGAATTTATCATCCATGGCACACCATCTAACACGCATCGTATATTTGTCGTTTCTATGTCTCTCTTACTTTTCTTTGTTGTTTGTGACCTTTATCAATTATTCCTTACAATTTTCGCCGTCTTCAATTTATCTTGTGGTGGAAAATAATTACCCCTAGTTTTAATTCATTGATTGAAAATGATAATTATTGGGGAGACGAGTTAATAAAAATTTCAATAAACACTACGAGAATTTTTTATTGTAATTAGAACATCAGAGCGGAAATGCTAGCGACATGTAATGGCCGGTTAACCAACGTATTTAAATATTAAACTTGGCTTAAATTGAAAATATTGCATCGAAATGAAATGTCAAATAAATTATATATGTACTGCTGTCAAAATGGCGATATGTATTTTTTGTTTAAGCCTTGTTGGTGTAACTGGGCATATGAGATATAACTATCATCTGTAATAAACTAAAATATTTAAATTTAAAAAATACATAAGATTTTCACATGAAAACGTTTTATGATGAGGTAAGTCCAATGTTTTAGAAATGATAAAAGTTTAATAAAATTCCAAACCTATACAAATGAAGCCAAAGATAGAACTAATTTTGTAAATAAAGGGTCGTAGGTATAGGTAAACAAACAAATCAAATAGTATAATATTTTGACTCATACTCTGGTCCTCAATTAAGTTAGAACCGAGGTTAGAACTTAATTAATACATTTTCGTATCGATGTGAAAAAATTTTTTTTAATGGAGTAGATGAACATCAGCCATACCTACTCAACCGATTTGACACATTTTTTTTGATTTTTTTATATGTTAAGAAAAATGCAAAAGAATTTTGCAATTTGCCATGACGTCATCCCGTGACGTCACAACCCCAGCAAGAGAGAAAGTTTGATGAACTATGAGATAGGAACCGTGTGTTTAGTGAATTTAGCTACAAAAATGTCGCGCGGGGAAATTAAACGTAACCCACACATAGTAATGTGCCACTAAAAAATTCCGGCGAGGAATTTTGTTTTTTCCCGGGAAAATTCCCGGAAATTCCTGCAATTGCGATTTGCGGGGAAAAATATCTTGACTTTTTTTCCCGATTTTTTTTTAAATTTTATTTTAGATAATATTATACCTTGACGCCTATTCTTTTGCTTTGCATGTTTGTGGCTGTCTGTTACCTACTCTTACTCCGTCAACAAATATTGAGTGCTACGCAATATTACTTGGGAAATATTCAAAAAATTCCTGGTAATTTCCTTGAGAATTTCCGGGAATTTTTCCTCATCATTCAATTTCGGGAATTGACCCATCTCTACCCACAGATAACCTGCATTGACTTGCATCCACGTGTGATCCACGTCAACTGGGCAGTTACTGATTCAGCACGTGTGTGCTTTTTATTTGTATGTATTTTTAATTAAACGCGTAAGTTTAATCACAGTTTTCTTGTTACGCACGTGTATTTAACCTCTGAACGTCAACAAAAATAATTCGCGGTAAAAGCAAGTCATGCGCACGAACACCATGAAATGAAATAACTTCGTTGTGACCTCGTTAGGGTTGTGGCGTCATTTGGCGATCGTTTTGAACATATGTATTTTTCAATTTAAAAATCATTTGTAAATACTATATAATTTATCATTATTTTTTGTCTATATTAATAATATTTACACTATAATTTATACGTAATGCTTATTTCTTCAAAAGCCGTTACCTTGGAAAACCCTATGCGTAACTTTTGACTATTTTTTAGACTTAAAAAAATTTATAGGGTAGATTTTCGTCTGAAGACGATGCTGCATTTATTCATGATTATGATTATTTTGAAACCACTCATATCCAGCATCCCAAAAGCAGATAGGTTGAGGGCCTTTAAGAAATGTAAAGAAAAATTGGTGAAGTGTATTATTGTCGAAGGGAACTGCTTTGAATTTAAAATTAAAAAAAAAAAAATATGGACCATATGTTTTATTCTCAGTCATTCTACCGAGACTCTCGTATTAATAAAAGAAGATGTATCTATTGTAAAATTTTCATGCAAACTTTTTTGTTGATTTAGATAGAACTAAAAAAAATTTCATTAGATTTCTTTGAATTTAAATGTTTCAATTCCATCACATTTTGCTCTATTTAAAACATGGCGTCTCGTGGCCGCGTGCCTGGTCGCGAAAATCTGGGGACCCAGGTTCGATCTCAACCGACACCAACAATTATTTCGAATTTTAAATGGCATAAAAGTAACCCCTGTAGTGCACTCTCTACGCCAGCAATGAGTACCCATGTGATGACGCCTGGTAAACGCCCGCACGGTATGAATATGTCATCATCATTACCGATATCTGTGTAAGCAGATTGGCATAGCCAGGAATGGGTAATATGTCGGGTTGATATATTTTTTTTATTTTTTTGTCTAAAAATAAACATATTCTAGAATTTAAACTAAAAAGTTTTCCGTTAAGCGAATAAAGATAAACGAATCTATTAGAATTAACGAATTTCAAGTCTGATTCAGGAAGTAGGACTTGCTTTAATTGACCCACCTCATGAGCGTAGAGTTTTTGGGGGGTTACAAAAAAATGTAACATTATGATTATTCCTTAACAAAATATTTCTAACACTAAAATATCACACTTTATGATTATTTTAAATAGAACAACCCTACCGAATGTAAGTTTGAAAAAATAGTCAGATTTTTTATTTATAATCATATTAGTCATTATATGAAAAGAAGAATAACTTAAAATAAAATGAACAGCCAGTGAGACACCGTTTATTACTTGAAAGTATTTAAAGTATTTCCGATTACTTACATTAATAAAAAATGTGACAGTGCAGCGATTAATGTTAGTCGAATAATTTGAAATAAATTTCATTCATGTTATACAACTTTTTGCGGTATTTTTAATAGTACACCCTGAAAATGTGTGTGGATATCTTTGAAATATCTGTCAAGACTAAAATATTATCATTTATTAAGACCACAAGAAAAAACATGTGTCGAAATATTAAAATATTTATGGCCAAAATTTTGACAGTGTTCACATATTTTAATTAAATAAATAAATGTATCACAACGGCATATTACCCATTGCTGGGCGTGCCAATCTGCTTTACACGCAAATATCGATCAAATATATTTGTACCATGTTAGCGTTTACCAGGCGTCACCTAACAGGGTCTCATTGCTGGCGTGAAGAGTGCACCACAGGAGTCACATTTGGGCCAATGAAAATTAAAAATACATTTTAGCGTCGTTCGGGATCGAACCCGGATCACAAGATTCGCGACCAAACACTCAGACACACGACCACGAGGCCCCATTGAATCTACACTAGTATATTTTGAAACTGTTTGTGCACGTTAGCCTTATAATCAAAACTTAAAATTATTTCCAACTTTCAAATTGTACAAACGTGATCCTCTATGACGCTCTTTTCATTGATAACTCACAAGGTGACGATAATTTCTTTGACTTATAAAGTAAAAGAAAATATTCATTACTTACAAACTGTTTAGGTCCATAATCGTTTACTTTTAAAAGATCACAAGATCACTGAGAAATCCCCTATTTTACAGGTCAATTCTATGAACCCCTCAAAACGTAAGCGATTTTGAACCTAAATAATTTGTCAGTAATAACTATTTTCTTATGCCATAAGTTTTCACGATTTGTGGTTATCATACTGTTACGGATTAGTCTAAAATGATCGTGAACTATACTATAAACGCCCTCAACGGTGGTGGTATATTATTATCGAAAATGCGAATTTAAGCAAATTGGCACACCTAGAAACGGGTAGTAATCCAAGATGATATATTTATTTAGTTTTATTTAAAAAGTTCAGCAGAATAAAAACTTTGGAAAATACCTCCCGAAAATAATGAACCTGTGGCACCTAAAGTGACCATTAAAACAGCTTCTAATATAATAATTCGAGGTTTGTGGTTTTAAGTTAGTCCATAATCAAATTGTAATAACACGAAATCTTAAACCCAAAATTAGGTATAAAAATGAATGTAACAGTAAAAGTTATCATAAAAGAACAATAAACATTGAAATAAAATTCTTTATGTTCAGAGATAAAGTTCCCGGAGTGAATTTCGCAACCCCGCGGCACGCCTATGCCCTACCTCATTCCGACAAACTTTCTGACCCAATTCAAAATCCGCGCCTTAAAACAATCGCACAACAATTGCACCTGCGATTGTCCAAAAACAAAATCCCAAAAACTGACAACTACCCAACTTAATAATCAGTAACGGTTTCGTACGTACAACAAAAATACAGAAAAAAAAAACCCAAAATAAAAAATGTTTAAGAACTTTACGAACATAATTGCTACGGCTTGCTATGGTTGGTTAGAGCGGGCAGCTGCTATACGTACGAGAGCTGAAATCATCTCAGACATACGTCTGCATCCCTCTTTTTCTCTCCCAAGAGAGATTAGTTAGATAGAAAGAGATAGATGAGGAGTACTTAACCTAACTTTGATGTTGCGGACGCATAAAAAGCCATAACATAAGAGAACTTTGTGTATAGGATAATGACCTTTAACAGTAAGTACTGTAAGGTCGAAATTATATTATTAATTAAATATAAATACGGTCTTAAGTTCGTATTTGTTTACGGAGAAACTTTTCAAAACGGACGGGAGTTGAGACAATTTCTCTTGTATTTGATCCCATTTTATAAGCGACTATACAATTTTTTCCTTATCATTATGATAAATACACTGATAAAAATTTGATTTCGTATTTATTATGCATATTTCACTCACCAATGCTCTCGAATTTTCGTAGCACTTCAGCAGCTAAAGTAACGGGTACAAATCGTCTTACGCTATCTATTGTTAGAGCATTTCAATAACAATATGAACCAAGGTGGTAAAAATGTATTAATAAGAAATAACGGTTTCAGAAACACGACTACATTGCACGACAATGAAACATAAAATCATAATATAAACAAACGAATAATAAAACAATACAGAAACAAGTGAACAGTACTGGCTTACTGCGATTATTAGCAATTTTATTCCACAGGTTATTTTTAACGTCCAATATTTTTGTTTATTCCTCCAATGTTTTTAATATTTTATTAGTCGTAAATATTATATTAAAAGTTTATAAAGCGACGTTTATGCTGTAAATTTTATGCTATACTAACTAAAATTATTACTAGCATTTATTATTTGACTTTACAGAATATGTTTATAAATTTCTATCAATTATTATGCGAGAAACACTATCAATTATTATTGGATCTATTTGAATGTATTGTTTTATGAACTATCTTTTAAACTCAAGGCCATTCGGAGATTTAATAAAACGAAAACTATTTTGTTTATATTTACTATAGTGTCAAATCTAACACTTTTCTGTTTAAAACTTACATTTTTGGCCATAAATTCGAGCGAAACTTTTCTGCAGAGTAGATTTTTGGTTAAAATAACATAAACACCACATGATTGAACAAAAAGCACCACAAAAGATGACGAGAATTGACAGTAATCTGAAGCCAACTGTAAATATGTCACTGGACAAATTTATTTTCATCACAATTATAAAACAAACACCACACACGAACTCAGCACTGTTGTGCACTTTTCAATGGGGGATATTATGAGAAAATACAGTAGAAATTTAGGTTTTAAAACAAGCTGTTGAGATGTTTTGGGTGACACGCGCAACCAAATGTTCAAAATAAACTAAAACAAGTTGGAAAACCGGCGTCGAAAACTAGTAAAACACATGTCTAAACATTGAATACAAATATTTATGCACTCACCTGGTTGTTTATTTGCGATTTTATTGAAACAATTCTGAAATACCTCGTACAAATGCATCGGCTCGTCGTCACTGGCGGCCATTTTCGATTCACTACTGATGGCTGACACACGCGACGGAACGGACTGACCTAACAGCTTCAACGGCACGGCAAGGCACGACCCGGGAAATACAATTCTACAAATACACTTCCTTGTAGCTACATTACACTGGTATCCTGCACCCTTTTATGGGTTTCAAAATACTGTGCCAGTGATATATTCAATCAGAAAACTGTTATGCTATCATTTGTTTCATTAGCAAAATGACAATCGCCGAAACAAAAGAAAAACAATTGACATACGACATGGCTAGCTTAGAAAAAGATATTCAATAATACATAATTATTAAATTATTACCCATTTCTGGGTGTGCCAATCTGCTTTTATTCGCATGTTTTGGTAATGATAATATATTTGTACCGCTTAAGGCGCTTATCAGACATAAGTTTTCAGAGCTGCCATTGAAAAAGAGTCAAATTCGGTCCGCCAGGCTCGCAAAATAAATATTCCCACATATGTACCTAATAATATGACACACCGTTTACACATATGACGTAATCTTACTCCCTGTAATTTCTTCTAAATAAAAAATGATATGGGGACAAATTAAATATTCTCTTTGATTCAAAACAGATTTATTTCTTTAATATTTAACATGTTTACAGTCTTCACCAATTCTTATCCTTATGCAATGATAAACTTCTCGAATCTGTAACAAGATAATGTCAACATGGATTTCTCTATAGATCCAAATATTACGGAATACAATTCTTCAAATAAAAGTAATTTGCCATGGCTTTATGACATAGATCCTGGAGATACAAACTGGATTATCACCAGTTCGTTTATGATATTTACAATGCAAACAGGTAAAATATTGCCTAATAAATTAAAATTTGAAGAAAGTATATTCAAAGTATTGTAGGTTTCGGAATGCTGGAATCTGGATGTGTTTCTGTAAAAAATGAAGTTAATATCATGATGAAGAATGTTGCCGATATCGTATTAGGAGGTAAGAAATTCAGCGGCATAAATTTTGTTAATTATGATTACTGAAACATATCACCAAAATTATTGTACAGAAATTTTAGCAAGAAAATAATGTTAGTAGATTTTGCCATGGTTTGTTCAGAGCCCCGATTTCAAATCATTGAAATTCTTAAGAAAAATACAGAAAAAACGCAATAAACAATCAAGTTATTGGTTACACAAAAAATAGTTATTTAATACACAAAATTATATTTTATCGACTAACAGAAAGTGTGAACTGACGAGTGATGACATTGCAAGTGAATTATATTTCGCGAGTCGAAAATGTAATTTTATCGTCGTGTATGTATAAAATTCTACTTTTTCTATGGCACATTTTAAAGAAAAGAAAATATAAATTAAATTATTTAACACAATTTTAAAATATTAACATGTTATGTTTCTATTCAATGAATAGATCTGCACTGGTCGTTACTTGCTCTTGAAGTATTATTTATCTACCCTTGCGGTTTGGGGTTAAAGCGCTACTTGATACTTTATTTTGAGTAAAAAAAATAGTACAGTTTGAAATCTGCTATATTCATTTCTGGAGAACTATAAGAGCTACGAGCGTAATTTTTCAGCCAGCGGTTCTCAAAGTACAGTATACTCGTATATCTTTCTTACTTTAAATGGGAACAACCTATTTTTTATTCACTTATTTAATTCAGAATTTTTTTCTGAATTTAACGATATACATATCGTACCCAAATATTACAAAATATTTAAGAATGCAAATAAAAATTATACAGATTTAATTTACAAGTAAATTTGATTGTATTAAGAGTGCTTTGAATATTTTGTTTCATGTTAATTGTAGTTTAATATCAAAAAGATCCTCCTTGATCAAAACATTCATTTCTCGGTTGGTTTTAACATGAATTTTATTAACGAAGAAAAACTTGATATATGTATGTTTTCTTCATTGCACTCTTTAGATTTAATTAATTCAACATATTTTAAATTTACATTTTTCTCAAATATTTTACAAAAAAAAACTGAATCGAATAACCGAATAAAAAAATCTGATGTGGCCAGCACATTACCTTCCGTCAGTTCTATGTATTTTGTACAAATTTCATACGGAAAGTTCCTTGCTAAATTAAATATTCTATTTCTTGTAGGTACATTACCTTCCGGCAGTTGCATGTATTTTATGCAAATTTCATACAGAAAATTATTATTTTGTGACGTTTTCTATATACAGTGTAATGTATCTGCAGAAAAAAAGATTTATTATTATTTCTTGTACATTACCTTAAAGCAGTTGTATGTATTTTATACAAATTCCATACAGAAATCAAAAGATCCTATACCTATTTCCAGTAAAATTATAAGACAAACACACTATGTCAATTTCATTTGACACTGACATCTTTCAATCAAAATTTTCTTAATATAGTAGCTGTTTTCACAGCTATGGCTACTTTATGAAATTTAATTTCTTTATAATTTTTTAACTCTATATCCATTTAATATTAGGTATAAAATGCAATCAAATCGTATAAAAAATAAAATATTCTTTGTCAGTAGAATTTGAAATCTGACAAAATTGAGATTTCCCCAATTCTTTCGCCGAATAGATTTCAAATTCTACTGGTCTGGAGCAGAAGAATTCGCAGTGGAGTAAACCCAATTCTGACAGAATTTGAAATCAGACTGAATTTAAAGTTACAAAATTGAGGCTCTGTATAGAATTGAAAAATAACTTGATACTTTTATAAAATAGATGCTATAAATCATACAAATTCATTGCAAAATGATCAATTATCTGATTTTATTTCTCAATTCTTCAGCTCAAACAGTAAGAAACAAAAGAATTTTCATATATTCGCTTATTTTTTGCACGTTGCTGCCATCTCTCGTCGCGGCGATACAATGAAAGATACGCGCGTTTTGAAATGGTTAACAAATATTTTTATTTATTTCTTTTTAGGACTCACGTATTGGGCTTTCGGTTTCGCTTTATCCTTCGGTCGTAGTTCCTGGACAAATCCTTTTATAGCCTTCGGCGATTTTTTCGTAGATCCATCCCTTACAGACCCCCTGAAAGGTGCAATATATTCCGCATTTATTTTCCAAATGTCTTTTGCTACAACATCAACAACTATTGTTAGCGGAGCAATGGCAGAAAGGTAAGAATTTATTTATTTTGACAATGAAAAAGCTATTAATCATTAAATTTAAGTTGATAACTTTGTTCATAATTTGTTGTTTTAAGATTAAAATAATAAACTTTGTAATGTCTTCGCGGAAAAAGTTCTCACGATATTCTAAACATTTTTTCTAAAAAACAGCAAACGCATGTCATATTTCAGTGCGCAATTTACTATTTTAATTCGCCAACGCCCATTTTTAGGTGTAATTTCAAAGCGTACTGTCTATTTTCCCTCCTGAATACCCTAGTTTATTGTATACCCGCTGGATGGGTATGGGGTGACCAAGGATTTCTCAAAAAATTGGGTGCAGTTGATATAGCTGGTTCGGGACCAGTACATCTAGTAGGTAAATGATTTGTATAAATTTAAATTGAATTTTATGGATAATATGTGATATTTCTTGCAGGCGGAAGTTCTGCTTTTGCCTCTGCTATTATGTTAGGCCCTAGGTTTGGGCGATACGATAAAGGACTAGATCCTTTGCCTCTAGGTTGCCCAGTAAATGCAGTTATGGGTTTATTTGTACTATGGTGGGGTTGGTTGGCATTTAATTCTGGAAGTACATATGGAGTAAGTACACAAAATCACGTACAAACCTGTATACAGGCTGTCCGGATTTCGAATGCCACCATTGGGATCTCGGAAACTATAAAATATACGACTTCGGATAAATAGGACATGTGGTGCGCCTTTGGCGACAGGGTGGAGGGGCTGTAATCTTTGCAAAAAATTCTCATAGTTTACTAGATACAGGAGGAAAACTGAATTATAAGTTTGCGTTATATCTTGAAAATTTACAAATAAAAAAATTATTTTCGTACGCCACTGGATATATAAGAAAAATATCTAACATTTTTCTCGGCAGTAATTTCAGAATAAAATAATTGACCAAATTCAGTTTTCTGCTATTATCGAATAACTTATGAGAATTTTTGACAAAACAAAAGCACATCTAGATTTCCCCCCAAAGGCGCACCACACGTCCCATTTAACCGAAGTTGTAACTCTTCTCTTATAGATTCTGAGTTTCCAATGGCAGCCTTCGAAACCCGGAGATTATATCTTCGAGATAAAGAAACGTATCACTTTTGTAAAATTAAGATAACGTTTATTATCATTCGCCAGGAACTTAAATGGTCCTTTTCAATTTAAAGAGATAGAAGATAAGCGCAATGGGGATCTGCGCATAGTAAGAACAACTGAGATCTATGGCGTTTGTTTCTAAAAAATTTAGACGTAAAATGTGACAATATCTCAGATTACTTTAAAAAATCTTAACGAAATAAGTAACAAAAGCTTTTATTGAAGTTAAAATGTCCAATGATGCAAATTTTCACTGAGAATACTGGTATTTTAATGACTGCAATATTTTTGACGTTTCGTTTGACAGCCCAACTGGCAGCTGTTCGCGCCATTTTCTTACTATTTGCAGCGATAGAAAGAGATAGCCGTTAAATTGAAAAGGTCCATTATACAGGTGTTTCAAAAATACTGTAAAAAATTTAAGGGCATATAGTACTGACCAAAATAAATAAAAAAGCTTAATCAACATAGGACTGATCTTCAACTGTTTCCGAGAAAAGCGAAAAAACGAAAAAACTGACAAAGATAGTGTTCGAACAAAATTTTGTCTGTCAGTAAACAGACCATAACAAAACAATAAAATTTTATATGAAACGTTTTCTCAATTTCTAATAGTTACGAAGTTATTTGAAAATTAAATATTGGCCAAGGTCGCCACAACATTTAACATAGTAATTATTTGATTTTTTTAAAAAACAAAAGCTCATCTAAGATGACCTCTGAAAGGTAAACAAAAAATCCCATTTAATCAAAGTCGTAACTCTTATAGTTTTTAAGATAGCAGACGTAAACCCCGTAAAAACTCATTTTTCATTGCCTCAAATCTCGGAAACTATGGAAGATCGGACCCAAGTTGATTAAGCTTTTTTACTCATTTTGGTCAGTACTATATGCCCTTAAAAAATTTTACAATATTTTTGGAACACCATGTATAAAGTTAACAAACCGTACGTCCTTTTACTAGTTCGAATAAGTTTCATCTAAACCAGGCCAGAAACTTTTGGAACCTATTTATTTACCTCATAAATTATTCAAAATCTCTATAACTGAGTAACTATTATTTTGTAGCTATCTGGGGCGAAGTGGGAGTACGCGGCCCGCGCAGCCGTTATGACAATGATGGCAAGTTTTGGTGGTGGGTGCTTCGCCCTCGCTTGGACCATGTGCAAGCACAAGGGGCGCATAGATGTTCTGGACATCATCAACGGAGTCCTAGCTGCCCTAGTAGCTATTACAGCTGGCTGTTTCTTGTTCTCTGGATGGGAAGCCCTTCTGATAGGTACTGTTGGAGCAGCCCTTGCATGTAGCACCATGCCCTTAATAGATAAAATGGGCGTTGACGACCCAGTAGGAGCGACTAGCGTACATGGAATCGGCGGAATATGGGGTGAGAAAGACGTTTTGGAATTTCTGGGTGACTTTTTTGATTTCTAAATCAAACAGATGTACAAATATTGTTTAATATTTTAGGAGTTATAGCTGTGGGTCTATTCGCTCAAGACCCAGTGCCTTTGGATACAACAAACGGCCGAAAAGGTTTATTCAGAGGTATACAACATATTTATAATTTTTTCCATATATTATATACCTATTTTTAGGTGGAGGCTGGTACCTACTAGGTATACAAACTTTATCATGTGTTTGTTTGACAACTTGGAGTATGTTATCTTCATTTTTACTGCTCTGGTTTATAAATAAAATTGTAAATATTCGAATGGACTTAACTCACGAATTGATGGGAGCTGATGTAACTGAACATTTCTTGAGACATGGACAAGTAAATAAACCAGTAAATATTTAATAGATCCTAAGTTATAATGTCGCATGAAGAATGATTTGGTGGATGAACAATAGGTGCTATTAAAACGTTCTGAGACAGTAATTATTGCGTACTCGTACGATCGCGGCGATGGATTGAGTAGTATTTATGGAGAAGCTTCTAATTCATATTTCGCCGTTAAGCTACACAGTTTGACCTCGGTAGAAAGGGCATTGATGAAGATCCTCGCGATGATCGACAAGTGGAAGTGACTATGAAAAGTATGGCGGCTGAAGCTGAAAGAAATCTCAGCAAGATTGGAGTTTACCATAACAACTGTTTTTCGAATCATTCATAATAAGCATTTGAGTCGAGGAGTACATTAATTTACCGTTTATGTTTAAATGAGTTTTTTAAACATTTTCTGTCGTTTTTTTGTTGCTTGGGCGCTCTGAACGCTAGTTATTCTCAAAAGATTCTTGAACGACCCTGAATTGCGCGTGCCATTCAAAAACTGCTGTCAGACATAAAGTGTTTTCGTCAAAAACCTCACGAAGTGCTCAAGAATTTCAACTCAGTTATTTTTCTACAATCGTGCGGGAAATAAGATCTGTAACTCAAAGTGAGTGCGGCAAATAGCCGATTTCCGCACTAGTTCGAGAAATGATTGTTGCCATGGAAACAATTATTATGACCGCTTCAGTAGCAAATTGTCAAAAATTTGAAATACATCTTGTTTGCAACACATGTGAAAAACGGTAATTCTGAAACTCCATCTCGTGGCCGCGTGCCTAAGTGTCTGGTCGCGAATCTGGGGAACCGGGTTCGATCCCGACCGACGCCAAATATTTCAAATTTTAAATGGCACAACATTGACCCCTGTGGTGCACTCTCCACGCCAGAAATGAGTGCCCGTGAGGTGACGCTTGGTAAACGCCCGCACGGTACCAATATGTCATCATCATTACCGATATCTGCGAACAAAGCAGATTGGCACACCCAGCAATGGGTAATATGCCGTGATGATATATTTATTATTTATTTTATTTTATCTGAAACTCCATGCAAATTCCGAAATTTGCTGCGCTCGTTTCGGAAATTGTGTGGAGTTCAAGATTTGTTTTTCGCATGTGTCACAATACTTTTTTGCTTCTTAGTTATGGGTGCACTCGGGGTTTTAGGTTCGAATCGCACCAAGGCATGGATGTTTGTGTATGTAACGTAAAACACACATGTTGTTCGGTTTTGTGGTCCTTTGCAAGCAAAACGTCAATCACGATAATTACAGTCTCAAACTGTTGTTAGAAGAGAAGACGAGAAAATGACGAATAAATTTTAATCTTTTTTTAGGCTGGCGTTTCCCGGGCAATTTCAGCTTTACGCCCTCATATGGACGTCTCAGAATTGGAAAAAATTGCACCAATAGGAATGAACCCTGCCCATGACAGCCAAATAGAAAACATGAAAATAATGATGGCGCGCAAAAAACATATTAGATTCTCCAAAATATTGAAAGCCATAACCAAAGACAGAAATTTTGGAATAAATCTACCGAAACACATACTTCCGAAACGAAAGAAAAAAGTTATAGACAAAAATATGAAAAAACCTAGTTGTGCAACAATTAAAGAATTGGCAAAACAAACCGTTCCTAACATTAATAACTTTAATAATATTCACATTACTACAAATTCTGAAAAACCTCCACAATTTGCTTGGTTAAATTAATTAACAAAAAATTAGCGCACTCTCCATAACAGCTAAGAGTGGCTATAAACTCTTACCAAAATTAGAGATGATATGAAAAGTGGAGTCCGTAGTACTCGCGAATTTGGAAATAATTGTCACTATTTTGGTTGGTTTCCAGTGGTTGCTTAATCACTAAAATTAGAAAGAAAAACAATCTTATTAAAAATATTTATTAGCAGTTTAGTACAGAAATTTCTAATAAGACTAAAAATCGACCCGAGTTCACATTTCACCTTAATGCTATAGAGTATTTTTGCATATTTATTGTATAGTAAAACTAGAATAAAAATAAAGTATATATAAAAAATGTCTTCTTATTTATTTGCCTCAGAAATCGATAGGAGGTGGAGTGGGAGGAGCTTTCTTATTCCTTGAGTAAGAAGGCGGTGTAATTTGCATGCTAGGCATGCTCTTTCTACTTGATCTGCTCTTGTTGACATTTAAAGAGTTCGCCTCCATCGAAGCTTGTCGTTTATGAATCACCTTTAATTTATTAATATATTTTTCAGAATGATGAATTTATAGCAAAATAAAGTACATTTGCAACCAATTTGGAGTTTTTAACGATTAGTAACTGCCGAGCCATTCTAACGAATAAATTATTATTTGATGAATCTGATAGATAATTTTATGTGGATTTCAAATTTGATCGTATAAGTCGATATCTTTGACTGTGTAGAAGTGGTATAGCTGGCACGCGTTAAGTTGACGCATATTTTGGCTTACAAATAAATCCCCTTTCCCTTTATATCAATTTTAGATGTTGACATGGCTTTTTTTTCGTTATAACAATATCATTAATTATAATTACTATTACATTTCGACTTTTCTAAGTACGAATTTTAGGTTCTGCGCATTCAAGTTCAGTCTCAACTTAACGCGTGCCATCTATAAATAAAAATATGATGTAGGAGCTCATGTCAAAGATTAGAGAAAATTTCAATGAAATACATTTGTTTTTAGAGTTCTGCAACTTCTAAACAACTCGACACATAAAATAACTATTTGTCATGCCTTATAGGAAATTTTATTTTGATTTAAAATTTTCATCGTACACAGCGCTGTCTTTAATCATACAGGAGTGATAAGTAAAAATATGAAATAAGAACACAAGGCAAACTCCCGAAATTGGTTGTAAATATATCTTTACATAATTTAAATTTAATGATTCTTTAAAAGTTAATAACCTTTAATTCTTTTTTCGACTGATTTTGAGACGTACTTGTACTTTTCTTACTAGACTTCCTACTCTCTCTTGGTTCTAATTCGTCTCCAGTTTCATCATTCTCCTCCTCAATTTCTTTATCTATTTTACCCTTCGATCGTTTCTTCACTTCTTTATAGATAAAAGGTCTACTCTCTTTTTTACTGAAGATCACGCAAGATGCAATTAAGGCCAAAACCGATATCATCAACACAATGGGGATTAAATAGTATTTTCGAGACAAATCAGCGACCTAATTGAATATATTCAAGGGTTATTTTTTGATATTGGGAAAGAAAGAGGTACTTACAGTTCCAGGAAGAAAACAACTGGGATCATCTAGGAGTGAATTGCATGGAAGACACATTCTGGAACCGATGGCACGTTGGAAGGTTCCTTTAGGACATCGTTGGCAATGCATTTCGTTGCCTGGGTTGAAGGTATAAGGTTCGCAAGCCTCTAAAAAGAAAAGGGAAATATATAGTATTTTTTTTATCAGCGCCACTATGGATAATGACGAAAAACTAATTTTGTTTTTTTCTTATTTAAATAACTTCTAAACTAAAAAGTTATTGGAAGGAGTTTTTTACCTTCCGTCACCTTTAGATAAGGAAGGTATTGTCTTTCGTCAAAAAATTCGGTGGTGAGTTTTTGATGAATAAGCACGTTTTAGGGTCCCTAGAATACGATTTTACTATTTTTACGATGATGTCTGTGTGTGTGTGTGTGTGTGTGTGTGTGTGTGTGTGTGTGTGTGTGTGTGTGTGTGTGTGTG